>CM076661.1:6321477-6429347 GCA_038496675.1 Rachycentron canadum
GGGGGGGGGGGGGGACGACAGGTGACAAGTCCGAAATACTGAAAAGAGGAAAGGGAAAAAATAGGTAGAAATGAATGGAAAGTCACAAAAGAGGAGGTACACTCTTTATTAATGATCTTAAATTCCTTCATAAAATGCTTTTAAATGATATATTTTAGCTTTGAGGTCATCATTTGTGAAAACATACAAGAAAAGTCTCTTAAATTGCTGCTACAAAACAGAAAAATAATAAATTAAGACTAATAAAATAAAATGGAGGAAAAAATGAGCTGAATGAACAGATCAAAAATGGGGCACATATGGGAAAGTTAACACCTAATTAATTTAATTTTAAAAAAAAGGTGTAAATTCCAAGATTTACACATCCAGAAACTTTCACTTTGGAGTTTTATTTTCAGCCTGTCTCCACCTTTTACTTCAGTGACCAACATGTAGTCACTTGTATAACTGTATCTTGACTTTTATTGACAGAAGAAATTATGCTGTTATTGTGTTTAACGTGTACAATCTTTATTTTTCCAGCATGATGGCCAGCCTTACTGCCACAAACCCTGCTACGCCGTCCTCTTCGGGCCCAAAGGTAACCGCTAGGGGGTGCTGTCCACCCACCACTTATCAGCTACACTTGAAACAGAATGTCGTTATGTCTGAGACACTTGATCCAAGTTGCACACGTTGCACAAATTAAGTGTTACTCAACAGTCATTTCATCATAGCATTTGTCTGCTTCAGCTTCTTGAGCCACTAGCTATCACAGCACATGTTTTACAGCCTCTCCTGCTCATGTTGGACCTTCTCTTGCTCCGGTCTCTTTACCCCTTGACAACCCTCTGCTGTCCCTGTGGTTTTTCCAGGCGTGAACACTGGTGGTGTGGGCAGCTACATCTATGACAAGGAGCCCAGTGCAGTGACCGAGCCTTGAACCCTTGTCCCCTTCAGCCTCATCCCTCCTCTCTACACAACACTGACCATCACCCAGTTGTTTTTCTGCTCCCCCAATTGTGTGTTCATCCCTGAGACGACCAGCCTTCTGCTCCAGACCCCCTCCCCCCTCCCCCACCTCTATGCCGACCTGCTCCCAGCAGCCCAGGATCAGATGATTCATTTATTACAAATACTGCCTAGACATGTGATGCATTCTGTATATATTTGCTCCAGGATGTCCCTCGGCACAAACACATCCAACAAATCCCACATGATTGACTCACTATTTCTTAAATCATGTCCACTGTTTGTTTTTTGTTTTTTTTTTAATTTTGTACGTCAACACTTTAGATGTCACTACATTAAAACATTAAGGTCTAATTTTGCACCAAGAGGATGTTTTGACATGATGTATGTTTAAAAAATCAGATGAAAAGTGAATCTCAGGTTTGGAAAGCTGCACTGTGCTGCTGACAGCCAGAGGAAATTCACCTGGGAGGCTGCTGTGCACACAGGTGGTGCTCAGGAGGACCATGTTGCCAATAATAAAAATTCAAAAAAAAAAAAAGAAAATCTGTATTTTACCAATGCCATATTTACACTTTGGCTGCCTGACAAGATTCCTCATTGGGGAAAAAGACAAAAAAAAAAAAAAAGTCAGAACATATTGTTTCAAAAGGCGGGAAAGTAAAACTCCAAGGCGACTGTTACATGATTTTTCAACTTCCATGAGACTGTATTGATACTTTTGAGCATATGTTGATAACCAGTTTCATGGCAGGATCTGGATTATAAAATATGTTGTGCTAATCAATAACACAAACATTTAGTCCCAGTCGTTCGATACAGAACGAGAGTATTTTTCAAGCGTGGCAGGATGAGTTTTTTTTTTTTCCAGAGTCGAAACATGTATTTATTGGTTTAATTCAAGTCCTTTAAATTTCACTAGCCATTGTACTACTACCCTTTTAAGGGACTGATTATGAAGGAGGTCAAATGAGGTGATGTAAGCTGTATAATTCTCTACGATAAAGATTTTTATTGTGATTTTCTAATGAGTAACCCTGCTGTTATTTTCCAAGAGATGATGCGCTATTTGAAGTATTATATTTTTTTGCCATTAGCAGAAACAGTAGCTCAGCTTGTAGAAACGGAGACGAGACACTGCAGCAGACAAGTCATTCTGTAAGAATGTGCGTTCTAGTATTATTGTATGACTGTTACCGTGTTTGTTCATTACCTGTCGTACATTGTAGGGCTTTGTAGACACGGCAGGGCTCACTGTTTGTAGAACTGAAACGCTGCACTTCAGCCCTGCTGTATTTGTCTTTTTAATCCCTCGAATAAATATTTCAGAAACCTTTCATCTGTTACACTACGATTACTGTTTGATGATTATTGTTTGACAGATTATGAAGAACTCTGTCTGTTTATGAATTGCAATAAACAAACATTACATGTGACGTGAGGTTGTGGTTTTGTTGTCTCACTGAATTGGAAGTAAAGACTTTAAAGTGGCATCAACAGAGTTACAATTAAGTATCTTTCTATGAGCATCGGACCTGTACTTACTCATCTAACCTACACACACTACAAGCTACGTCAAATAATGAGCTTGTTAAGAGCAGCTACAGTCTTGGTCAGGGGAAATGATAGTGTCACTCACTGTACAAATTATACTATTAAGCTACAGCTGTTTGCCAGTGAATAAATCAAGCAGTGACCGTTAAAAGTCACTATGAAAGCTTTCCCTGAATGACTCACTGGGTTAAGTAAACTCATTCATCTCCGGTCAGTCTTAACTGCCAGAACTGTAACACATTGTGATTTATGACTTTCGTTGGGTTTTCCCCTGTTTAGTGCTAAGAAGTCGTATTCAAAAAGCTGTGCACTGACTAAAAACAGTAGCAGTCAGTTGGCGTGAAATTATTGGAAGTATATAAATTAAACAGTATGTTACTTGTAAATATTAGAAAGTACTTAAAGGCTTTTAATACAAAAGGTTTTTGAGATGACTAACACAATAAATATGTAGTTAATTCTACAGTATTGGATTATGTTGTTGGGTGTTCTTGTGATTTTGACGATGACCTTGATGACTGTCAGCATGAAGAAGAAGTTGGAAATGACAGCCACACTGACAGTGAGGCAACACTTGGCCCAGTTCCTGACTTTTACACTCCTCATCCAAACAAGATGACTGACACCAAGAAGAACAGCTTCACCCCCCTGCACAGTTTCACTCTTACATCACCTTTTTAAAAAAAGTTTCACTCCACTACAGGTATGGCGACATTGCTGCTGCATGTGCACACACTTGTGAAGGCTTCAGTTGCACACGATGTCATCATTTTATTAAAAAAAAAAAAAAAATCAAAATATGAGCTACCACATTTCCCACATTTGGTCACATTCAATAACACTATGGAAACATCATTGTACCGTTGTACTGGGCCGCGCCTGGGAAACTGTTCTGTATGTGTTTTGCTTGGATACCAAACAGATGTCATCATATATGGAGCCGCAGGGCCGCCTACATGTGAACTCTTTGTTTTCAGATCAGTGACGACAGACCCATACACACCTTGGACTGACTGTGGCCCTGTGATGGCGACTGCCAAATGAAACCATCTGTTTCAGATAAAATTAGACACACAGGACTTAACAGAGGATACAGTTTATCACCACCTGTAGGATGTGTTGGTCCCAGGATTAGAGAGTTCACAGCTTCACTCAGTCCACTCAGTGTCCAGTTTCTATTCTGAATTTGAACAGATCATCTCCAAGTATTGCTTATCAACTCATTCTTAACCTTTGCAGTTGTAAAATACTGAGGAAACCAACAAATATTCACATTTGGCAGCTCCAACCAAACAAGATTTGATTAAAATGATTTCCTATTAACTCAGTAATTAATTACGCGACAACAATTTATTTACACGTATTTGTTAGCATTCCACAACATTAGCATGCTAGTGGCTAAAGAATGCTAACACAAAGGTTGTTTTTCTACTGGTTAAGGAGACAAAGTGCTGAAATGTTATAGTTATATATAATGTTGTAGTATGTACACATTTAGTTTAGAAATTGGATTTTTTAAAAATGCAAAAATGTACTGATGTACAAAAGCTAATAGCAAACATGAAGCCAATGCATAAGAGCCTTAAATCTGCATAACATCTAATAACCATCAGGGGGCGACTCCACTGATTGTAAAAAATAACTTAGTCTATGAGCAAATGGCCCTAGTTCTCACTTGATTTATTAGCTCAGTTAAAGATTTCCTGATGAGTTTAAGGTCTCAATCACCAGTTTTAAGTCGCCCTCTATACAGCATTATACTCATTTTTTAATGATGATCCAAATTAGAGCAAAATAGACCATAAAGTAGCCATGCATTATAGGGCATGGCTACTGTGTGATTGATAGACTGTACCATACATGGCGACCTTCTGGAGAAAGTACAGAGGTCAGATCCACCCCTCACTCCTCCTCAGCTCCACCTTACCCTGCAAATATGGTTTCTTCTGGTTTCAAAAAACCAACATGGAGAACAAAACCAATGGGTGACGTCACGGTGGGTTGTATGTTACATGTCATTTCCGGTGAGTTCTAACATCTTTTTTAATTGTCATATGACATAGCTCCTTTGGTCCAGGCAGAAATATTTTGATAAATACTAGATTGATTACCATGAAAAGTTTGATCAGACATTTACATTTTCTATAACTTGTACTAACTTTGACTCTTAATGTACAGTCTCCATCACATCAAATTCTCAGTATGTCGAGTACTTTTATGGACCTTGTATTGTTACTTGGGCCTAAATGTATTACAGATGCATCCACCTCTGCTATACTTTGTGTAGTGCTAATTAGCAAATGTTAGCATGCTTACAGAGCCGATCTAGCTTCAAATTCAGTCAGCAAATAAAGTGATTCTGCATCCGTGGTGTCAGGTATGGGAATATCTGCTCTTTAGGTAATGTTTTTCATAAGTGCATTTCCAGTGAGGGGGATATCAGTTCCTCCCTGGGTCTATTTTTTTCCCCTGAACCGTTCCCTATTCATTGAGGGGAGCGAGACTTTGTCTCACATCATAAAACAATATTTCCACCATCTACAGTTATTCCCTAAATAGATCTTACATACTGACACTGTGAACGTTCCATGGACTCATGAACCCATCTAACAGATGTCCAAATGCTTCAGTAAAGTGACCAAAACAGCAGCGTTGGAAGAGAGGGAGTGTAGGACTCATTTTAATGGAACCAGGACAAGTCTCTGGGGATGTCTTTGTCACTTTCCCGGGCAGCCTGATCCTGCAACACTAAGCAGCAGCGTCCAATGACCAAAAGTGGTTTGCTTTAGAGTTTGGCCTTTCTGCTAAAATATAAATGAAAGATAAACTACCAAGAAACATTTATGGTTTCTTTTCCCAGAGTTGAGGTAAAACCTTAGATCCCTGAAACATTTTAAATCTTAAATCTCTACCTCATCGCCTAGTATTATTCACTCATAATCGTGTTTATGTCATCTCATATGGGGTGGGTAGTAGAAATGGGAAACATGAATTGAGATTTATCATGATGGTTGCACGATAATAGAATCCATTGTGTGAGGAATAAAATATTATGCACTGACAATACAGCACCACATATGTAACATTTGCGTTTAATAATGCTAAAATAAATGGTCTTTGGCTGATGTGAGGTGTGCATATTTGTTTTTCGGGCACTTGTATGGTAGAGTTTCTCAGTTGTAATTAGTGTCAGGAGGTTCAAGTGTTATATTGCATCATAGTCCCTGGTCTGGACATCTAAATGTATTTGGTGTTCAAGTATTAGGTGTTATGCACATTTCCGCCCAAAGAGTCATTAACACGATCTGCTGGTATGAAGGGAAAATAATAGGCATTGTTATATTCTCAAAACAAGACACTGTAGGCTGCAAAGAGCCAATGAGATACATAGATTTTTAATTCAAGAAACTTAATGGAATGTGTCGATGCTACGTGTGTACTTTCACAGTAAATGAAACAAAAATCTCCAAGTTAACTGTGTATGTTGTTTCATCACAGGAGCAGAAATAAATAACCTGGAGACAGTAAAAGCATTTAAATCAAAATGCAAAACAGTTGCCGGCAGCAGAAGCCAGGAATAATATCCGCAGGCTAACATGCTAACAGGCTAACAAGCACCAAGTCTACTGTTGGTGAGTCCTGATTGGTCTCAACAAGCACATACAGCCACAAAAGCTGAGGGAGAAACTTAAAAACAAGGTAAACCTCAATCATACAGAACTGGAATAAGTTTTAAACACTATTTTATGTTGTAACTTATGGCTGAAAAGTTAATTCTATAGCGTGTCAGGATATGGCTCTTTTTTAGTATGTGCCATTGTGGACCATGTAGCCTTCTTATCAAACTTGCAAAAGTATTAGTTGAAAAGATTTGTTTGTTCACTTCGGGCCAGCACAATCCAACTACACTACAAGGCATCGGGGTGTGCCCACATGATAACATTTTTATAACACCTAATAAGGTGTCAGTTTGATCATGATGCTGTAAAGCAGCTGTACTCTGGATCTGGATCTCACCCACATTAGATTAACTTCAGTCCCAGTCAGGTGGTTGACATATTGCCTTGGAATCACTGCTTTGTTTCCCAGTCAGTTGAGCAGGCTGAATAAATTATTGAGGCGCCTTTTGGTAATTAGACTTCATCTGTAGTGATTATATTAGACATCATCATTGGAAATTTGCATGGGAGTTGTGGTTATGATTTTTCCAATAGCCTTTGATCGAGCCAAGAGTCTAATTCAGCAACAATATCTGATGGGAGGTGCCCACTTAATAACTCAAGTCACACATGTGCCTGGTTATTGCATAAGGACTCAGTCTGGTTTAACAGTACAGTTACATCAGATCCTGCACATTAGTAAAAGGCGTCAGGGGCTTTATGAGCATTGTCCTCCTCATCACAGTGACAACGCCATCTGCATCCACATCCTTCCACTGTCCCTGATGGTTTTCCAAACCTGCAGATGTCATCTCCCAACCAAAACATACCTTTTTCACTTATCTAATGTGGCACTTGTCTGTATAGAGTGTGTGATATTATCAGAGAGAAGCAGATGTGAGAGTTTAATCACAGCCAGCCAGCCTCTCCCTCCTTCTGCTCACAACATCCTCCCTGCGGCTGCAATGGCTCAGGCCTGCCTCAACACGGCCAGAGAGCCCCGCATTTAAAATATGCTGACGATATAATGTTGCAGCTTTTTCGGGCCCCAGGACCTCCTTGCTACCCCAACGGCCCAAACCCTTTTCTCTAGCTACCCCACATGAACAATCACCTAGTGCAGGTGGGCCGTCTGCTGTTTCACATTGACAAGAGCAGCAGAGAAGAGACATGAAAACCATGGCAAGCTGCCACTGTCCAGGCCCCAAGCCAAGACCTTCCACCCCTCCATCTTGTCTCCTACACTCTGAATCCCCTGTATGCTGTATCCTTTCTCCCACAGGTCCCTCAGGGCTTGCCCAGCCCACAATGCGGGGATTTTTATCATGCTTTTGGTAAAGGGAGCTCTACTCTGAACCGATATCAGTAACTCAAAGAGACCAGCTGCCTGTTCGGGTTATCTCAAATCTGAATATGTATGATACAACATGGCAGAGGTAATTGGAGGAAAAGCGAATGCAAAAAACAGAACAGTCTGATTTTGGCTCAGACTTAACAAGGTAAACAAAGACAGCCAGTGTGGTTGCAAATCTGCAGGGCTGTCCGGTGCAATTTATCTGGTCCCTTAAAACGGATCTGGTCAGGAAAAAAGAAAAGGATGGATAAAACTAAAACTGAGCTTGTAAAAACATACAACAAAAAAGGTTTGTCCTGATTTCAGGCGGATGCTTTTGGAGTTACGTACCATTCTTGCTAGAGGTTTTTGTTACACTCCCCTTGTTGACCTTCCTGTCTGCCCTCTTCGCAACGTCTAAAGCAAAGAAAAGCACTAAAGCCATGCGAACAGCCCATTCTCGCCTTAGAAAACGTGTGTTTTTTGTGTCTTTACTGATGTGAGATCAGTTACATAATGTTTGTCCACACCCTTCGGACAGCCAGGAAGCAGCTGTTAAACTGATCACATGGAATAGTAGGTTCCTCATTATCACGTCTAAGTCTCCTTTCTCTCCCGCTACCACTTTTTTTTTTTTTTTGCAGGTTTCCCTTGTGCGTACTTAAAAATCACAATGCATACCTACAGGATTTATAGGAGAGTCAGGGCTGCAGATGAATGGTGCTAAGAATAAAAGAACTCAGAATTAATATGGAAAATTTAGTGGCCTCTGTTGCCATGTTTTTAAAAGGAAAATTGGCAGTCCATTCATCTTTGAGGATTTTTATTATTTTTTTTCTAATTTTGTGAAGTCAGTGGGAAAAGCGGAGATGGTGCTGAAGCAGAGGAGAGACAGGACAGAAAGTTCAGATGGGATTCAATCCAAGGGTTGTTGGTGGGCGGCTGCACTCAGAGCTGTTGGTGACTTGTTGGTGAACATCGTGCACCGGCAACTTGCAGCTGAAAACCTCCATCAACTCCCTCATTTTAGCTCAAAACTGGGCAAAAACGAATAAATATTGGGCTTACATCTGTCAAGTCGACACAAACACGGCTCCAAATGAACTCTGATGCTGCTCCACATCTGCCAGATATGCAAATACACAACTGTTCTCAAAACGTTTGCACATGGATGTATAAATGTGTCCACCAATGATTGATGATGACTATGATGAGGTTGACTATTAACCCTTATAAACTGATGGAAAAACTGTCCATTCTGTGAAAAATAAATCAATTAAGTACAACTGGTGATTGAATGTCTGTGAATGTAGCAGAAGTCATGAGTAACTCCTAATTCTTATCTCTAATTGAGCTCAGATATAAAAACAATGATCTAATACCGGCCTGGAGCCACTGTGCACACAAACATGCTTAGGAAATGATTATCAGCTGCACCAGAGGGATGAGAGGAACAGTTAGCAGTTAATGTGTTGAATTTACTTCCAATTTTCCTGATGGTTCCTAGACTTTCTCTGTGCTTCATATTTTCAGCTTACGTCTTTCATTCATACAGTAGGACTTCCACATGTCAGGCAGCGAGGGCGTGTGTCTGAATACAAGGCCGCACCCGCTGAAGTCACAGCAGCTTCCCTCATTGTCGAGTATCCGGTAAAGTCTCTGTTGACAATGGATCCAGTGTGAATGCTGCCAGGCTGAGATGGAAAACAAGTGAGGAGGGGCGCTGAGCTAAAGCACTGTGAGGAGTTTGTAGTCACTTGTGGAGGAGGATGAGCGATGACTGGAATGTGAATGAGAGGAGATGATAGGTACAGAGACTATAATGACACAGGACGTGGAAAATAAAATGTTACCAAACACTCAAGCTCGACTCTTGTCTCAACACAGGAGTCGTTTTGTTCTGCTGAAGTTGAAGTGAAGTGAATTTTTTTGCTGTGATTGCAGCCCCTCCATCAGTGCTGTGAATTTTTGGCTCTGTAGTTTGATTGATCCAACAGACAGACTGTTTACTTTTAGATGCTGAGCTACTGAAGTTATCAAACTACCCATTGCTGTTTTTGCTCTTTTTGGATTTGTAACAAAAGCTGGATGCTGCACCTTTGCTTATTTGTCCCACTGGCACATTAAATTCAGAACTGCAACAAAAAGGCCTTTTCCCCATTAGACCGATATTATCTGTAAACATTTTGACAGGACCCCACAAATTGCATTACGATTTTTTGTATTTTGAAATTTCCCAGAGCCTTGAAAAGCTGTGGTTTTTTGCTTTTGCAATTTTCATTCAAGTGAACAGGGTTCATTTTGGAGAGCAGTAGCCAGTAATACATCCTTGAACTGAACTGGACCCATGAAACACAGACAGCTGAGGGTAGCTACTGCCACTTCTCTCCATTGATGGGTTTCTGGCTGATGTCTTCACTAAGACAGCCCACAATGACAGCACTTATCAGGAGATCTTACACACAAAGCTGCACAAATTTCAAAAGTAATTCATGGAAAATGCTCATCGTCATATCATATTAATATTACATCTAACCTGCCTTTTAGCTCAGAGAGAAGAATCAGCTGTTAGTGTCTGCGATCTGATCAGGAGGCAGGAATAAACTGTTGAGGTCATACATTTACAGTGTGTTTAAGGCTGTTTAATGTTTTGGAGTTTCAGTTTGGGACTCAGTGATAGCTGATAGTGGAGCAGACTCATGGATGGATTGGATTTTGGATATTATTCTACAGGGGGGAAAAAAATGATCCTTCTTGGCTGATCAGTCATACTGATTAAATCCTCTACTGGCACAGTTTGTCAGGAGGTAAAGTTAGATTTTCTAACAGCAACAGCTGTAGTGGACACAGATTTGTCTGAGAATATGATGAGAGATTGCATTGACTTACATAAGTTAGTGAAACAGATGCTTGTGACTATAGCCTTTGATGGGAAACGTTCAACCAAAGGATTAAAGCTTCAATATATCTGCTGTTGCATATTAAAGGGAATTACACACAATAGGCTGCAATATAATTTTGGATTCTCTTTCCTTGCATAAAAGTGTGGAAAATTCAGTGAACGTTTCCTTGTGTTCTTATTTTCATCTAAAAGTCTGTTCTTTCCCATCTGCACGCTGCACCAGGCAAACTGCAAATACAAGACACTCGATGCAACATTAACCAGAGCAAGTCTCCAAAAAGCGGACACCGACAGGATCTCAGTGCTGCACACTTAGCCTGCAAAGACCCCAGCTGTTGCTCTGATATTATTTTACAGACTTCTTCATCGGTCAGAGTGTTCCCACATAGTGAAAGCCCACCACCAGGGACCCTCCAGAGCCTATCACTTGGGAAAACATTTTCTCTGCATTTGCCTTTTATTTGCCTGGCGAGGGAATCGAGGCCTGTTTGTGTTATGGGGAGGCGGTAGCCAAGGAGACCTGGGTTTCTCAGACAAGCAGCATTCCAGATTATTTCTAACATCTCTTATTTTCTGTATAACTTGGAGAGCCTGTTCGATGTTAGAACATATCTTCAGTTAAAAAATATCTGATACAAATGCACCCAGCTCCAGATTCAAACATGTCTGAAGAGTCATACAGCTTATAGAAATAACATGTTATTAGGGCTTCATTATTCTCTGGCCTGTGGTTGGCCTTCTGGTGTTGCCCGGAAATGTGGCACAAAAAATTCCCTTTGCCACAAGAACCTTTATTTGATTTGGTCCAAGAAGAAATCTATCAAGGAAAACCACAACATTTTTATGATTACATCCAACTAGAAAGAAAGTGGTTTACCCCCCCCCCAAAAAAAACAACAACAACAAAAAAACACACTGATTGTTCTGACTGTTTAGGAAAACATCTTTTAGAGATGAGCTGATCAGTTCCTCTTAGGTTATATGCAGTTTTAGTGTGTGTTGCAGCTGGGAAGCAGCACAACATTTTCAAGACTGCCAAGCTTTGGATTTCTCCACATGCTGAGATGTGGGGCTGGAGCAAAATGGTGCATGTTGAGTTTAGAGGGTGGTGCCTTTATTTGTAGCCTTAGACAAACTGAAAGGGGAAGGAATGGATTATCACACATATCTTTACTCGTACTAACTAGCTCCATGCTGCAATACAAGACAAATGCTTTTTTTGTAGGTCTTTTACATGAAAAAGAAATTAAGCTTTAGCCATTGAGGGCATGCTAAAGATGGCTTTTAAACAGGAATCTTGATTTAAAAGAAGTTAGCTGGAAATTAGCTCAGCTTGAGATCCAATAATGGGACTGTTACTTTTACATTAGCTGGCAACTGGCAACTTTATAAACTGGATATCTGCTGAAGGTGAATGGAAAACAGAAGGAGGCGTGTCAGTCCCTATGCATCATTACTATTGATACCAAGTCTTATTCTAAGGGCATGTGAACATCCATCTTTTGCTGCTGCTGCTGTGTGCAGAGATGATCTCTTCAGCTCAGAGAAATCACATTATGAACATTTGCTTTTACCACTTAAAATTTTCTTGTGTTTAAATATATGATTAAGTAATTAACAAAATAGCAAAAAGAAATGCTGTTTAGCAAATCAGTTGTATTGAAAATACATTCAGACATAGCATATTATTGCACTGACCTCATAAATCACAGCATTTCCCTCCTTTTCATGTCAGTGCATTAGCTGTTTTTAACAATAAAACAGTTGATATATGGTTGAAGATCACTAATCACTAACTAATCACCACTAATGGAAAGCTTGAAGGTATAGAAATGGTGTTGAGCTTAATTGTGATGTTTTAACATTTGCAATAAACCAGTCTGACAGTTTTTCACTGGAAACTCTGGACAGGAAAGTGACACCTCTCTTCCTTAACACTAATCAGCGCCATGCCTTTAAGCAAGGCATTATATTACCAATCGCTCCAGTGCAGCAGCTCAAGATGAAAGAAGGAGCTCCCAGATGTGAGTGTGTGTAATTACGTAATGAATAAAAAGAAGGAGCACACACACAGTGACTGACTTCCCTGGACAATCAAAGGTTGAAAACACCCCACAGTGGAGCCATTTGCATGTTAGGCTTTGTCAGAATCCATTTACATCTACACACACTTCAAAAACACATCTCTGTGTCTGGCGTTCCACTCAATGCAACATCCAGATCCCTTACTGAGAGACAGCTCACAGTAGAGCCTCGCTGAGCTGCCAGCAGAGGATCACCACATCACACACGGCAATTACAAAATCTACAGCGCTGGTTTATCAAGATGGAGCCAACTGAAGTCGAGTCACAGAAGGGAATGCTTTCCTGGTTTCCTGGACCTGAGCCTCGCTGGTCTGCTTATTTGCTAAAAGCTGCAGATCTGAGCCCCGAAGACAAAGTAAAAACACGAGATATTGAGAGAACTTCAAATATAAAACTATGATCCTAATGGGATGTGCATGCTTCAAAGGTTTATATAACAGAAGACAACTAAGGGAGGCCACCTACCATATTAAATCTGTAATTAGAAACCAAATAAACAGTTACATTTCTATAAAATCTCTGAAACTGTGCCTTTTACAGGGATTACAGTTACATAAAAACACCTCGTTGAGTTCACAGGGGACAATTAACACATGTGATGGTCACCTTTTTACATAACTTGACTCTGCATTTGGGCGGTCGCATACTTCCAACACTCACCAGCTGACTAGAGTCTATATTTCTCAGTTGCTGAACCAACTCTGCGGAAAGACAGACAAACAGACATGCGCACTGGATGATTAATGGCTCTCTGACTGCAGCGCGACGTTCACTGCCATTCACCGATTCTGTCCGAAGGAAAAGACTGATTGTTTTTCCAGCAGCACTGAGGCCTAAATTTCATGAGATCTGCATTTTTTTTTTTTGTCCCATTCACTCAGTGAACTCTCTGGTTAAAGACAGCACACCCTACTGTACAGTGGTTACTTTCCAAATACCAACATTCAGTCATTTTCGCCGCACTAATGTTCTTAAAACGACTCATGGGAAAGTGTGACGGAGCAGATAATGGGCCTGTTAGATATGTCAAACATGAGATTTTAGAAGATCCACTGAACATATCTTCAGGGTGAAATCTGATTGTTTTCAGTGTCATTAGCAGCTTTGATAATGGGTGCACACAACTGGCTCATTACGTTCATGCTGCTTCAATTTTCCCTATGATTATCAGAGACAAAACCAAAAGATTCATGACCTCATCCTCATTTTGAAGGATATAAGTACATCCATCCTACTGAGTGTTCTCGTGTCCCTGTAAACTATTTAAACACTTAATAAAGTACAACACTGTGACTTTATCACCCAATACCTCAGTTATTGATTGATCACATAGTGATCAACAGTCACTGTTCCCACTGCCTCTCTCTAACATGACTTACAAGGAGAAGGAGAGCACAAGCATGTAATTTCGGGCACTTTGTGAATCATTAGTCTGGTGATTGATCTGAAGTGGGGTTTATGTGGCATTCACAGGATAAAAATAGCCATTGGGTTGATGATTGCTTACGGTGTTCAGGATTTAAGTGGCGTTTCAGCTGAGATTGAAACCAGACATGAAGCTTTTAGAAGATTTTTTTTTTTTTTTTTTTTTTTTTAAAAAGGAAAGAAAACCACTGTGTGATGAAAATTGCCTGTTGGGAGCGGTGGATGAGGAAAGCCACTTGGATTGGTGGGTTTCTGTTCCAGACCTGCTCTGGTTGAGTGGTTCTTCCTATTTACAGTGAAGTAAACCATTACTTTCTCCAGTTGTCACCTATGCGTAACAAACTCAACCAGTAAGACACATTTCAATCCACTTTAGCTTGAGATAAAAGACTGAATGAATCGCACATAGAGATAGCTTCCTTTTCATTTTGGTATCTGACGCACTAGACAACACGCAGGATGATCGGTCATTAACAAATTCTGACAGTAGACAACGTTGGTGTTCTTGCTCCAAAAGCAGTCATGGGACAACAACCAGCAGCTTGCAAGTTTTGCAGAAAGTCAAATTTTCTATGTCAGGTCCCAAGCAGCCTCTGTTTCACTAGCTTCTGTAACTCAATCCAATCTCTCATTGAGCATTTCTTTCGTCCATTTCTCAAATTTGAGTTACTTTTGATATTCTCAAAGAAATTGGCATCTACAATGATCTAAGAAACTGAGACCTTTGCCCTGCAGTTATTACTGACATATCTAACTTGAACATGACTTTTCACTTCTTCTGTCGAGCATCTGGTTCATGAGCTAAACTTTGATATTGTTTGAAAAACAGCTGTCCTCATCTAAACATAAGCTACATGACATACTGTTGAGACAAGCTCTATTTCTTACCTCTGGAACTGAACCTGGAAGTGCTGGTTTCACTTCAGCACGCTATAAGCAGTGGAGTTCACACTGAATCGGCCAAAAATAAAAAACAAATGAATAAAGTGTTTGAAGGGGAGATCCAAGTTGAACAACCTCAGGTTAAGATGGTTATTTTTACTGGCACGTCACATAAAAACAAAGGAAAATAAGTATAAAGCAATATGAACAGGGTAAAGTTGGCCCACAAAATATCCACATAAATTAAATAGGAGATTTAAAGGCATTTAGACCATTTACCTCACTGAAGTGACATGACAGTCATTAGACCCAATGCAAGTAAGGCGATAATCATTTAAAGCAGAGATGTTCCCTGTGTCACATGACCACTAACCTGCAGCAGAGATTAAACAAAAAGACTTAATAATCATGAAGTGTAAATATTTCAAATCACTACTCGCGTCTCTCTGACCACCAACCTGTCCAGCAACACCAGAGCTGACTAACTGTGTTGTCTTTTCCCCGCAGGCCAATGCACTCATTAGAGGAGTAACTGCAGGTGACGAAGCAAGGGTGAGGGCTGTGTTGGCAGTGGGGCTGTGTTCAAGAACCTCCACTACATAACATTAGGCATATCATTTAGCAAATCATTCCCCCCCTGTCTGCACAAAGCAAATATTTTTCACAGTAAAAACCCTGCTCACACAGGCTTTTGATAAAATCTACAACAAAACCTTGAAGACAGCAGCGTTTTAAACAGAAGCCTGGTGTCCTCTCACAAATATTATTAGGAGGTTTTGTTCACCATGGCAGAAGTATCCAAAAAATCAGACTATTATATACAAGTCCTGCCTTGAAGGCCAATTTGGCACCATAACAGATCCTGGACGTAGAGATTGTGTTGGACAAGGCGGATTTATAAGCCATCTTTTGTCCAAATCCAGCCTGGTGATGTAGCAGTGAACCATGTGGCCTTCTACTGTAAACCTTTAAAAGGCCAAGACATAGAAAAGAAAGCATGCTTGTAGCTGCTCAGTGGGAAATGCTTTGAGACATGTGATTGTTCTGACTGTGTGCCAAGTTTACAATGAGGTGAGACGGGACCCACTGAGTTCCTAAAAACTGACAAATGAGTCCTAGAAACTGAAAATCCCATGTTCGCGTTAATGTGTTGCCATTAATGTTCTGAAAAAATGTATAAAAATCTGTCTGCGCACCTCGTCTTACCTCTAATGGTCCCACTGCTGCTTAAATAAAGCAGCATGAGTTGGCATCACCGCCAAAAAATGAGGCTGTAATGAGCAGAAATCTTAACACGTTCAGAGATTTTGGAGGCACCAGGGAGGAAGTCATGAACAACTGAGAGACTGTCAACAGGTGTTAAATGGTAGGGCTGTGGTCAAGAGATATTTGACAACTTTCAGTGAAAAGTGGCTTGATCTCCGATGAGGATGGAGGCTTTTGGAGGAAGGCTGTTCTGGCTTCAGTAAATGGGAGACGCCTTTAGGACTGCAGAGAGGGGACGAAGTTGATTTACTAACTGTAGGCAGGAGAAGTTGTGGAGGCCAGTGAACAAAGAAGGGATTGTGTCTTTTGATCATTTATTAAGATGGAAGGAGACAACTATTCCCCTCTAAACCAAACAAAGTGTAAATATTTAACCAAGAATACTGGATATATTTCTGCTGTTTTCTTATTCATTCATCATTCATTCACGCACATGCAAATGAGCAATCAGAAAAGTAGGCAAAGAGAAACAATGTTAATAAATGTATAAAAATAATGAAACGTAAGAAGAAAAGAGAAAGGCATGTTAAGTTAAGTCACAAAAGCTGTGCTGCAAAAACAAGTATACCACTGAAAGCCAATAAAACATGTGGGTCTTAATCAGCCTCAACTGATCTCTGCTGTGCTTTAATTTATAATAAAATCCCACCTTCAGTCTCAGCTCTGTTTTATATAAAGTAATTGTCTGATTGCGGAAAATTGTAGTCATGCTTTTTTAGAAAAAAAAAACATTGTTTAATTTGATCCAGAATGTCTTTCTGCCAGTTGCCTTTCAGTTAATGAGTTCCAGCAAAGCTGTTTTTGACTCTCAATATGAGGCGATTTTGTAAAAGTGTGGTTCTAAAGTGAGAGAACAGAGACGGGTTTGGGTTTGTTGTAGTTGTTGTTGTTATAATACCTGAGGCTGATAAGTTGATGTGTCTTGTGGGGATCTGTCCTTGCAACGTTGTTGCACCTGAAGGATCGAAAACTGCTCCAGATTGACACGAGCATGTTGACAAGGAGCCTCATCATCAGCTTCGTGTCAATGACCGAACTATTGGACTCTGTCAGGGAAGTCTGAACATGGAGCTGCCGCTGGAAACCAGAAAACAGACTCGCATAGTTAAAAGTGAAATATGACGTTTCCCTCTCAGTCAGAAAACAAATTATATGATGCAGGTTACAGTGCAATGAATCGACAAATGTGTGCAACAAATCTTAAGGCATAGAATGGGGCTCAAGGGGGAATTGTGAGGCTAACTACTGCACTGTCAAAACCAGATGTTGATGATATTCAAGCACTCCTGGGTCAAATAGATTTTCTGATGTATCCAAGCAGCAGGCTACTTGTTTTATTTGAGCACATGTCCAAATTCTAATTCATAGATTGATGACGGTGGAACTATTTTGTATGTTTCAGTATGGATGTGATGTACACAAAGCCCGGGCGCTCTAACTGTTGCGATGCCTGTCGAGCTTTCCAATTTGTAATGGCACAGATACAGTTTACTGAGATGAAGGTTGCAGATTTATTAGTTGAAATTATTACTAATGTTTTAAACATAGACTGTACATACAGATGGACGTAGCCTCCAAAGAGTGGTTTTGAAGCTCGGAGTGAGCTGCTCCACTGTCGGGATCTTGGTGGTGCCTGACTTTGCTTGAATCCTTGTTTGTCCAAAAGTAGGCAAAAATGTGGGCGGTGTGTGGAGCTGAGACCTGGTTTGTGGAAGAATATGCTCACCCATCTGCAGCCTGCCCTCAATTATGCATAACTTAACCCTCTGAGCAACAAAGTCGAAAAATTGTCACAAACAAGAATAAAACTGACGATAGTTCCAATTACAGAGCCAAATCTTGTTTGTACTTTTTGTACTCTCTACCACTGGTTAGCAGACATGCACTACTTTGATTCTAGCCCAGAATTATGTCATGTTCCTATTCAAAGTGTTTGAGGACACAGCGGAGGAAAGAGGCTCTGAACGTGTTTACATGCATTGACGCAGAAGCAATTCTGTCCATTGTGTCTGAGGAAATTAAATCAGAAAAAAAAAAAAAATTATGGATCTGTTAACTGCTGATTTGGATTCTCAAGGACAGTATTTGCCTTCAGGAGATGACGATCTGTAATAACAGTGACAATGCGTCCAGCTCGATGGTGATAGTGACATATTGTGAAATCAAAATTTATCTCTAACTACTACTACTACAGCCTGTTGAAATCTTAATGTCAAAATCTTGTATTTTATATATATATATATATGATATATGATGAAGGGGGAAGTTACCTATTAATCTATAAACATGTTTCACTAGCTAGCTAGTTATGCTTACATTTGTGCTATGAGTTTGCTAATGTTTGCTCCAAGAGTTTGCTAAAGTTAGCCTTATGACGTTGCTGTAATATAGTTATGGTTGCTAAACTATGATTGTCCAATCATATTTTGTAAGAAATTGTCACATAAAAAGAGAAAAAATACATAATTATCTCTAAAATTCAATTTAAACTCCAGTGTTTGGGGACACTTTATATCATGTAGCAAAACAGGACACAAACATTTGATAAATAGTTCATGACACACATGTAGTTGTGAGCTGACATTTTTAATTATCACTTAATGTCCAGAGTTTGTCAACAATTAATTCTCCTATGAAGAAGTTATAACACACCAGCCTCCACCTATAGGTGTCCACATTGTGAGTTATAGTTATTGACAAATGCATTAAAACCTATCACAAATGTTCATATGCTGCTAATGAGTGTTGCCATATTTGCTGATGAATGAATGAAGAGATAATTCGCTGAAGAAAACATGTGATATTTATTCCTTACATTCTTAAAAGGAAGAACCAAATAAGTCAAGGGTTTTCTTTAAAATCTTAAAAAGGAAATGATCACATCGTATCCTCAGAAACATGCAGCCTCTTGATTTCCTGTTATTGAGGAACTCACTGTTGCTATAGCAGTGGACACAATCTACCAAACAAACAATTACTAGTTGCCATGGAAATTACAGCTTACCACAGTGTTTATTTACTTGACCTTTCTTTTCCTGCTAAATACTTGAGCTTCTGCCAGGTCTCAGCACTAAATTAGTCTTAATGACAATGGTTTACTGTAGCACATTAGGTTTAAATGACTGTTTTGAATTGGTACAATCTGACTGGTTTTCATGGGATTTTTTTTTTTTTTTTTAATGAAAAACATCTCCAGCCATGTTTTCCTCTTGATGATACCCAATTTCCTCCCCTGACATTTCCCATGAAGATTCAAATACTTGTCCTGAACTTACCCCAGCCAACAGTGTTTGCATATGCATCATCTCAGTGTGTGTGTGTGTGTGTGTGTGTGTGTGTGTGTGTGTGTGTGTGTGCGCGTGTGAGTGTAATTGTTTTGATTCAGGGGCCACGACTGAAAGCCATCCAAGCCAAACATGGCTTGGATTTGTCTGCCATCTCTGACTTCTTGCACAGACGCACTGGAATATTTAAGTGACACTTTGTAACCCTGGGAAGAAAAAGGAGACTCAAAGTGCACTGTGCAAGCTGCTGGGCACAAAATCAGGACTGAAGCGTTGCTGGTTAAAATGTGGCACATGCTTTTTCCTTTCTTTAGAACTGTAAGGCCTAAATAAACAGAAGACTAAAAATGAGCATGTTTATTTTTCACCCTGAGCAAAGAAACCAGACCTGTTCCAGATGTTCTCTATTTTTTTATTTTATTTTATTTTATTTTATATCTAAACCTTCCAGTACTAAATAAACCAACAGCAATATTTCAAAACCAGCTCTATGACACACAAGAAGCCGGTAGAGCTGTAAAGACTTTTTTTTTTAACACACTGAACCATTACAATGGTTCAATGTACAGCACAACATGCTGTTGCACCAGAGCCGATCAGCAGGAGATATTGCAGCATTTCAGGTGTCAACAAGTTGAAAGGCTGCATCACGCAAGAAGTTAAGATCTTTCTGCACATGCATTTGGCTGCACACGGTAGCAGTAAACATGTTGACACAAGCTAAGTACAAGTCAGCAGAGGGTGAGTGACATGATGAAAGAGAGACAACGCCTTCAAGACGATGAGATGGAAGGTAAATGACAACCACTGACATGACAGTAAATTGAGTGATGGTGATGTTCAGGGCGACTGAGGTGACTCTTCATGAAGGCCTACAGTGTTTTGGTATGGACTATATTACATATGCAATTTGTTACGTATATGTGAAAAAGCAGGACCTGGGGAAAAGGACCCATCATTTCACTTTCACTGAATCAATTTCAGGTTAGATCTGACCTTTACAAAATCTCATTTTAAGTCAAAACACAACACAATGTGTACATCACCATGGTCTTTCTGATTACAAATGCACCATTGCAGTCTTGACTGACAACAAAGTTGTTTCATGTGTAGGAGCAACCAAAACTCCTACCTGTCATGTGGGAATAAAGAATCAATCCACAGATGATTAATCAACCCCTCCCCCACCCCACAGCAACCACAACAAAGTGCAGATGCTCCAGTGTTTTCCCGCTTATGTGGAGTGTGATGTAATGGGAGCATCAAAGGCGAGCAGAGATAAAGAGCGAAGGCGGTGACCCTGGAAAAACCTGGGTGAGAAAGACAGAAACAGCGTGTGAATCTATGTGACTCAAATCTTTCACAAAAAAGATCTCGCTGTGATATTGTTACAGGGAAACAGGTCTGTCACTTCAAACGATGCCTTTCCTCATTTCGCTGTGATGTTAGGCGTTGTTCATATAAAAGGACTGATTACAGCCACTTTAAACAGTTTACAGTGAGTAAATGTACTTTAAATGTACATCCTTCAATTTTTTGTACCTGAATGTACAGCATATGTACATAGAGGTGCACTACAATGATCACAATCCAAATTAATCTACGTGTGCGTAAGTTTGTAAGTTAAGTATGTGAAACTGAAGCACTTCCCTCCATGACTCAGCCGGCCTGGCACCAAGTGCTCCACTGAATGGACACAGTGTCCTCCTCCAACAGGCCGTGCTGCTGCTTGGGCTCATCCTCTTCCAGCCTCATCTCCATCCACTGGGTCTCCATCTGACTGAGATCTGGCCAAACACCCTGCTACGCCCTGATTTCCCTAAAAACAGATCATGTTTGCTTGTGTTGTGCTCAGTGTGGCCCATAATCCATCACTGTGTATAATTACAGTATAAATTAAACAAAACCAGGAAAATATTTTGTTCAATCAAAAGCAAGCAGAGTGAGGGGTTATTTTCAGATCCATGACAGGAAATTTGGTTCAATTTTGTTGCTGTGCGAGAAATTTTGGACTGTCTTCTGTTAATCCTCCAGTAAATGAAGAAACCCTCCGGATTTTCCTTTTAATTTCCAGATTAATGCATGCACATCAAATTTTAACATCCAATTATTTTCTTCATTCTCTGGATGATGAATCACTGTCACAGAGCAGATCTCCCTGCAGCAAATATGGCTGTAGCTGACTGTGTTTTCATGCTGCAAAATTTATGGCCTCCCAAAGGTAAAAATATCCTTTATTTGACTGTTGCTCACAGTAGCTGCTCTCACAGTAGCTCCTCTGTGTTTGGTGAATTTGGGCCAAAGGGTCACATTGAGCACTGCTTTTGGGTTAGGCCTGTTTGGATCATATGAATTCACCGGTCAGAGGTCACTGTACAGTCTTCATGTGTCTGAATGATGTGAATGGAACACAAAATAGTACTGTGATTATTCTCACAGTAAAAGCATGACATAATCATTCAGTCCAAGTAAGGGATGCCAAATCCAACCCATGTTTTCAGTCATAAAATTAATAAAGTTTTAAACTGACTGCTTTACAAGATTTGAGTGTGCAGCACTGTAGGTAGTTTCTGGTGGTTTTGAGGCTGAAATTCAATGCAATGTACATACATAATATCCAGGCAAGCTCGCAAGCACCTTCAAGATAAAAACATTTTGCTAATTCTGTTTGAAAATGTCGATAGTGAGAGAGAGAGACTGAACCAAAACATTAAAGTTGATCTGAGGGACACAAATAAACTCCACAGACCTGACCTGCTGACCTGACCTATCTGCAGTTACCTATGTGATCCCTTGTTGATATACAAATACTGATTATAGCCACTTCAATTTAATTTATTTTATATATTGTGTTGAAAAAACTGAAATTTCCTTTATTTAATTGCCTAAAACTTGTCTATATTTAACTATATTGAGTCCAAACATACCAAATTCTGCCTCTAAAATCTTTAATTGTTGGATGCAAACTCACCCCTACTTGCTAAAACCCAGAATAATACCAAGGACGCTAAAGCTATAATTTGTCTACAAATTCTCTGCTCCCATCTGCCTCTTTGGCTCAACAAATGTTTGCACATATCCTCATACTGTGCATGTCTCTGTTGTAGATTATGCACTCTCTGTACGGTGATGTTATCTGGTAGCAGTTTGTGTGTGTTCACTGTATTTCACGGGAAGGTGGACACACTAAAGGCGTCCTCCTGTCAGAGCGTCCTCCACCAGGAAACATTAAGTGTCCAACAACTCATTTCCCTCTTTTCTGCATAGGCTAAATTTATGGGAAAAAAAAAATAAATAAATAAAAACTCTAGGTATATAAAGCAAAACACAAAATTCAGGCACTAGTTGGCAATTCAGAATATAATGGAATATAATGTAGTAAGGCTCTCAAATTCAGATGTACCACACTGTCAACAAATCACATGCTGCCATTCTTCTCACGGTGCTGGATTAGCTTCTCCGCTGCCATCTTACCTAGCTAACATGCTTTTATGGGCGGGCACCACCAAAAATTAGTACACAACATCTCAAAAAGAAAACTTGAAAACAAGACCCACTACATCACAACTTACATGGGTTTGACTGCTGACTGAGATCACAACACTGTGCATGTGTGTGTGTGTCTATGACAGGGATAATTACATTTGCCACAAAAGATTCAGTGGTTGTAAAAGTTTGTAATTCATATTCATATTTTTGGCCTTGCACTAAAGAAAAAAGGCCCATCCCTATTAGAGCTGTTGTTGCATCATGAGTCATGTTAGCGGTTTTTAGTTGAGGGGGGTGTATCCCTATATCCCTGCTGAAAAAAAAATCCACGCTGTGCTTGATTAGTGAGCTAGAAAATGAAAGCCCCTTGTTAGTCTTGTCTAATTTGAAGGACGAGGGCTGATCACTGAGAGATGTAATTACAAGGCAGTAATAGAGACATAAGATGCATATAAACCTCAGAGGCTGGATGAGCGCCCAGTCGACCCCGAGGCCGAGTGCAGGCTGAGGTATGACCCTCAGCTACCTGGGTGGGTGGGGGAGATTAGCTCTGATTAATCTGCAGAGGGAAAGAGCTTCTGCCTGGTATCCCAGATTTAATGAAAACCATCCCATGAAGAAAATTACAAGGCAAACCTCTCAACCCAGGGACTTTGGAGATTATCCCCAATCACCAAACCCTGCAGGTGAATTTGTCACTGCAAACCAGATCTATCTATATATATATATATATATATAATATCATTATGCCGAATCTTGGTCATTTGAGTCTTTAAATCTTCCCACATAGTGTGAGCCCAATATTTCCAGTTGTGAGGGTTGGATCACTCGCGCTGCAAGTGTGGCTAATAAGGATTTAAAAACAAGTTAGAGCAATTTTCTTTTAATCTTTCTTTGTTTGAGGAAGTTGTCTACTGCTGTTAACTAATCTTCTTGCCTGATACCAGGTGTTACATAGATATGGGGTAAATTATGCATGTTTATTGTGGTTTAACTTTAATCCAACTCAAGTCAAAGGTTAATCAAGACCAGAAAAACAGAAATTTACCTCTTTCAAATTGTCATCTTGATTAGCTCAAGCAGTGAACACCTGGAAAATGTTCCGACCAAGGAAAAAAGTGCCAAAGGTCTATTTACAGTCAGCCTGACAACACCAGTTTTTGTTTGGTTGCCATGGCAGTTATATGAAAAAGGATCCTCAGGGGATTTACTATCTTTTAGAAATCATTCGACCATGGTGGAAATCAGACATAAACACACTTTGCTCTGAAGGTGTGTCCGTATGTGAAGACACCATATAAAAGTCAGCATAATAACATAACAGCCCCATATAAACCCACATATACTGTCCACACACACACACACACACACACACACACACACACACACACACACACATATACATCCAATGACAACAACTTTTCAACCCTACAGATCAGGTCACAAATTGGCCCAGAGATGAGTGCAATCAACTTGTGTTGTTATGATTGCACCCAGGACTCTGAACTCAAAGTAAAAACAGAGTCGGGCCAAGGAGTCATCGTAGTGCAATCACAAGCCAACCTACAATAACTGTTGCCTCAGCTGTGCAGCTACTAGTCTGCTCCATCTAAATGTGATCATTCATCAGTGAACTGGCTAAAGATAATTTTAAAGATATGAACTGTTAGCAATTATACAGCTGTCAGTGTTTTTGTTCAATTTGTACATTTTAACCATTTATCTGTTACTTTCAGCTTAAAAGTTTCATCCCTTCAGGGTTCAAGGGAAAATCTACTGTAGAAAACAAAACAAAACAAAAAAATGAGCTAAGTATTACAACTGTTCATTCATTGTATCAAAGTCACCCATTCAGCCATTACTTTTATCAACTATTAATTACTTTTAGCTAATTATTTCAACTATTTACTGTACTTTTAACTATCTGTGACAGCAAGTTATTTCAATATTTTTTTGTTTTTAACTAATGTTGCTGTTTTCCATATTTTTTCTTTTCCTTTTCATTTAGCCTATCCAGCATACAATCCACTGTATCATTTAGCCTGCTATGTAATTGCTGTTTATCAATTATTTAGCCATCTGAATGGTTTGTTACTTTAAGCCAAGCATTTGAGCTGTTTATTCATTATTTAGCTATTACTTTAACCATTTAGCTCTCCACTACTACCAGCATTTTCACCACATTAGCTATCTAATCACATTTTACCCATCTGTTTCATCCGCTAATAATTATTCCAATGATTGATCCATTACTTTTAATTATTAATCAAGCAGTAAATATTATGCTTTCAAATGAGTTGAGTTACATCACAATCTCTCCTTGTACCGCCACCAACTACAGAGCTAAGTTGGTTGAAAATCACGTCTTTCAAAGTTAGAGCATAATATCAATATACACAGGTATGTAGCTACGATTGCATAGAGATGGCTTATACTGCTGATTCCAGAAAGGTGTGTGTTTGTTGGAAAGTCACTCTGACTTCGATTATTCATCAGGGTGGGTTATCTTGCCTGGACCTGCTAGGTGGAGTCACATATCAAGTTGATTATGACAGAGTAGCAAAGAGTTCCTTTTATTTACGTCATTCATGTCACACTAGAGAGTAAATAATAACAAGCACTTGGCAGTTTTCCAACTTGGCTTGGGTAAGTTGGAAAAAACACAGTTGGTTTATGTTGTTTAAATCTATGGTTTTATTCTATGATGGCCATTAATTTCCGGAAATTTTTAAAGTTTGATTTTTTTTTTTTTTTTTGTGATTTACCATAATTTAAAGGTGGCATAAAATGAAGCTTGAACATTTATACTTATACATTTACATATTTTGAGTCTTAGATATATTTGTTCTTAAAATTCAAGCACCAGCCCCTTGAGAAGAACCATCTACCTTACAAAAAACATCAATGTGACCTACAACAAACCTCGCTCTATCATCTACATACAGCAACAATTCTGAGGCTCAAATAATGACCTGTCGTGACCCGACAATCATGCGTTATAGTGCTTGTGATAATCACATAATAATTGCTCACACAGTTCTGCAGCAGCTCTGTTTGTTGGACTCTGAGAAGGTGTGAAATAACATTGGCAAAAGGCCACTGGGCTTGAGTAGAAGAACAAAAGAAATGCCTTCATTACTTATTCATTGTTTGTTCCACTGAGACAGTCTCCAGGATTAGTTAGTGGACTATAGTATGAAATACCAGAGACACTTATCAGCTCCAGGTGTTGACACACAGACCCTGAACTTTAGTCACATTGCTGAAACATGACTTGTAAATCCCCCAAAATAGATTGGGTTTCCCGTTGAATTGTGAAGTAGCACTGAATTACAGTAAATCACTTTAAGGTCCCTGTGAACAGTGGAGTTTAAGCACTCATTCATCTTGTACCCAAACTTTTTAACTTGTCACCCGACCCTACTATAAACTCTTACCTAGGTATTACATAATATGGATATTGTTAATGACTGTATTTTATTTTATTAGTTTGGTGTGTTTTATCAGCCTGAAAGGAAATCCATTCAGTATTTCACAAGAGAACAGCATAGATAAGAAACAATAAAATAAATCTGGCAGATATACGATGTTTGTTTGTTTGTTGTTTTTTTTTTTTTTTCATCTTTTCTAAAATGTTAATCTCTTCCATCTAAATAGTGAGACACACACACCCCGCCCCCCATCTCCAGCTGGGAACCACAACTGTAAGTGATCCATCACCAAAGGCTTCAAGATTAAATACTATTTATCCACTTGAAGTGATGTAAATTGTAAATTCATCAGATATCAGATTATGGGGTTTAAAGTGGACTTGCCCAATTCTTTGTGATGTTTTCTGCACGTCCCCTCACACAGACTGATCACAAGCCTCTCCCCCTGCTAGGAAAAAAGCCACACACACACACACACACACACACACACACACACAAAAACAAAAAAAACAGAAAAGTTTCAGTTGAACTATTTCCTCGGCGGTATAAAAAGGAGAAGGAGCGCACAGCTGCGCTTCAGAGCGAGGCGTGGTCAGTCAGAGAAGACAGGTACAACCGCAGGATAAATACTAGACCGTTTCTCTGCAGCTGGTCCTCACAGGCGCCAACAAAATGCCCAAGTGCCCAAAGTGCCAGAAGGAAGTTTACTTCGGTAAGATTGGGGAGCTTTATTTTGACTCCCTTCCTATTTTATTCTCATTGTACTTGCAGAGATAATATCGTCTTTTTGCATCAGAACATTTCCTGGTTAATGAGAACTTGTGGCTTTTCTGTGCAAATGAGGAAACAGGAAACTGAATTTAACCAACTGAGTGACAAGAAGACAAACACGTTTGCAAGCATGCGTGTCAAAAGTATATTATATTTCAAAAGTATATATATATATATATATATATAAGTATATATTAACATGTATATATAAGTAGGACAAAATGTTGCATTTGCTCTATCCACTCATTTACACTTTACTTTTTACTTTATGCCTAAACAGGTATCATTTGCAAAATATGCCTAAAAGATCCAAACTAAACGTAGCGACTGTGCAGATTTGCTCCTGTCAGTTTTATATCAATACATGTTTGTCATTATTATTGGTGCATAACTTAGTAGTTCTTCAGTGCTGAAGTTGGTCGTGGTGGGATTGATTGAAATGTTAAAAAGTACAATATTGACCAAATGTAGTGGATATGAGTAGACAAAGGAAGAAGATCCCACTACATTGTTTTATAGTCTGTAAGTATATGTACTTAGTTATACTAATCTGATCCACTAATATAGTACAATGACACAGGCAGGGGCAGCTCTGCACAGTGACTACTTTTACTTTTAAAACTTGAAGTACATTTTGCAGATTATACAGCTTGACTTTTTTTACAATGTGGTACTGCCACTTTTACTTTGGCAAATGATCTGAATGCTTTTTCCACTGCTGATTATTATAGATCTATAACCATCGTAGCTGTAATTGTAAGTGGAGCCACGTTTAACAGCTCTATCTACTTTTGCAGAGCAGTATAATGTATGAAATAGTTTGAAGTGAAGGTTTGCTTGTAAATTCTGAGTCTGAGAAGTAATTATCGCCGTGAAATAAATGTCAAGCACAGTATTTCACTCTGAAATGTGATGGAATAGGAATAGTAAGCAGCAGGAAAAATGAAATACTTAAGCAAAGTACATTACTTAGTACTAAGTAAGTACAAAATGTACATAGCTGCTTCCCATCTCATCAGTAAAGTCACCATTTTATCTGCTTACATGCTCAGTTGCTTCAGCTGTCAATGCAGCATCCTGGCTGATCACAATCACTCTTTATATCTGCCTGTATGTTAGCATTTTGCAGAGGGTCCCTGCCCTCTGCAGGCTGTCTTGTTATCACGTTACTTAGAACTTTTAAGTTTGTGCTTCCTGCAGGAATTGAATTGTCTTTCTTAATGATTTATGAGCTACATGAATAATGACTAGATGGAGGAGAGGAGGCAGGTTGTGTGATCCAGTAGGTCTGTTTCGTGAGGACACTATCAAAGCAGGGACCAATTATTCCATCCGGGGAAGAATAGGGACAGCTCCATTTTATCTGTGTCTTAATTCATTTACCACATTGTCTGCGGTGAAGTCGTGCAGCAGAGCAAATCTTCTCCAGAGAGATGCTCAGAGACAGAGGCCAATACAAAGTCTTTGGACTGTCAGTCAGATGAATTGTCTGAGAGACCGGGGAGCCATCGTTTCCATTTTCCCTTTTCATGGACAAACCTTACCCTTCAGGCCAAAACAAGCAAACTAATTTATTTTGGCCCAAACAAGCCAAGCAATCTTTTCTTCTTTTTTTTTGTTCATTTATTTTTTTCTTTGCAGGACAAGAGAAAATGCTGAAATACAGCTGAGGAAAAAGCTTTGTGTTTTTTTTGTGGATGCAGTCTTGTCATTGTCCTGAACCATCTGTATCAAGTTCCCACCAAATCTCTCCGTGATCGTCTCCATCACACCTCCCTGCTCCACTCCCCTCATCCTCCTCTCTCTCACTCTGTCTCTCTCTCCTGCTCTCTGTCCGTCTCCTTTGCTACTGATCTGTCTTTGTGTTACTAAGCTCTCAGATGGAAACAATCAGGCTACTGCTGCTTCACTAAATGATGGAGGGGGCATCTGGTCCAAGTCCAAAAAATAAAAGAGAGAAAATACTTTGTTCTTACTGGAAACTGTGCAAATGCTCATGCTCCAATGCAGGATCACTGACTTTAAAAACCAAACATGTAGTGTTGTATATGTGATGCTGTATTTATGCAGAGATTGGGAACAAATGCACCAATGAAATCTTAAGAATTACTGAATATACAACATGATTAATGCCTTTTAAATGTCTTTGATTGAAAAAAAGTTCATCAACCTTAAAAAGTAGTTTGACATTTTTTCTTATAGAAGATCAATATCTCACTCATATCTTAAATTCAAGGCCACAGTTAGCAGCCAGCTATCTTAGCATAAAATAAAGACTGAAAACAGGGAATAGAAACTAGCCTGGCTCTGTCCAGAGGTAATAAAATCTGCCCACTGGCACCTTTAGTTAAGTGTCTGCTGGCTGTACCATCAGTGTATTTTACGGTGTAATGAGAATTGAGCCAAAAGGTTGATCTATTCTTTTAATACCTAACATTTAGTTGATGTAAAGAGGTCATTCACATAACTCCAAATGCTCGACAAAGTGTTATACATCCTCTCCATGAATCTTTTTTGGGATGGAATAAGCGAATAGCTGAACAGCCTACTCACTGTGTGTTTTTCCATTCAGATTTATGTGTTTGTGTATACTGGACTGCTTCCATAACGCTCGTTGTCGATGCAAGCTGATGCAGAGGGCAGATTGGGTTATTCTTCTTTTTGTCACACCTCTTTTCTCTTTCATATAATCATTTAAAATAAATAACGTTTGGAACAAGAAAAACATCCACATACAATTGAGAGAGAAGCTGCGCACATGGGCATCGCCGTGTCTGATCGTGATGGACTCTGACCTCTGAATTAACCGCCAGACTCCCCTCCATTCGGACAGGCAAGAGTGCACTGTTTGCTCAGGCCACTGCTTTGGTATTTGAAGTTAAGTACAGTCATTACTTTGGGTCAGACTTGCCTTCCAAGCCCTGCCGCATTTTGCTGAAATGTTTTCATGGAGCTGGCCTGAGCGGCTGACCCCACCCCAGACCACGTTCTCTGTTTCCACAGCCTGTTGCATAATCTCATGCCACATCAGGCTATTTTTAGAGATGAAATATGTCATATCCTAATATTGTGGGAAGGTTTTTTTTTTTTTTTAACTCTATTTGTTTCAAGACTCTTTGTCTTTTGTGACCGTGTGACCAGCCTAAAAAAATCATCCAAGACCTTGTCCATCTCCTTCAATAAAGATTCAGGCTTTCCGTCTTTTACAGTCTTCCCCAGGGATGTTTGCGCAGATCAGCCCTGCAGATAAAGACGGTCTTTATCAGAGTTTATGAGGCGAAAGTAGGACAGATTCATCAGGGCCACTCAGTCCTCTCCCTCAAGCACCACACCCAGATAATGTTCTCAAACTTATCTGCAAAGAGGATGTTTTGTTGGTCTAAAACCAATAAATTCACAACACTATGAGCTCATTACTTCTCTCTGAGACTCTCTAACTAACCACCAGGACACGTATTGAGCCTGTAACACTTGCCTTTCCTCTGCAGACAGTAGCTCTCTTTGTGGTGGAAGTTGAAGGATGTGATTATTAATTTTTGCCTTTTGATGCGTTTGGCAGCTGAGAGGGTGACGTCGCTGGGTAAAGACTGGCACAGGCCCTGTCTGAAGTGCGAGAAGTGCAACAAGACACTGTCAGCAGGCTCACACGCAGAGGTGAGAAACCAGAATTCATAACACAGATACTGTATATCCTGTGAGTCGTGTGCATCAAATTTGACTCCAAATCTGCATTTCAGTCAATTGTGGTTCATTTCCCACCAAGTTTAAAGAACAAAAGTAATAAATAACTTAAGATTTAAGAAGTGAAAATTGAATTGAATATCACTGTTGCTGACAAACCATTAAGGATTTTTATGCATTTTGGCGGAATTTGATTGAATTAAATTGATACCTATTTAATCTATAAATCCTAAATATAACTGGCTGTTTAAATCCAGGCTTAAATGCACAGTAAGGGAAAATATGCTAATGTACATAATTTTTTAGGTTTCATGCTCCTAAAGATTTAATAAAGCAACAATGATGTGAAGAAAATCTCACATTGAAAGTAGAACTGACTTCAAAAAGCTAAAGAATCTCCTTTTTTATAATATGTACCACTTTGATATTTCCAGATGTTTTGACATTTCTATCTTAACTAAGTGTAAATTCTTCTTTGCCTCTTACAGCATGACGGCAAGCCATACTGTAACAACCCTTGCTATGGTGCACTGTTCGGACCTAAAGGTGAGCACGTTCTCTGCACAACAACAAAAGTCCTCACACTGCATCGCGCAACATCTACACTTTAAAATACAATGGAAAACCTTTGGTTGTAAGACTTTGTCTCATCCAGAAATGCCTGATAGTGGCTGTAAATGGCATCTGTCATCTGATATGAACCTGTCATTACATAATTGCAGCTAGATGTATTTTTTCTCCAACGTTAAGGCCATCGAACTTTTTACAGCTACTTTCATTTCCTGTTGAATCTTAATTCCTCGTGCGTGTGCTTCTTTCTTTCCTCTCAGGATTTGGGCGTGGTGGAACTGAAAGCCACTCATATAAATAGACAGGTATTGTGAACATGTGCATCCATCCATCCATTCATTCATCATTCAACTCTAACATTTGCATGCATTTGTTCCTGTCCTACATTTTCATGATTTTTGCTAAGACAAACATAGACCTTGGAATAAGCAAATCCACCCTTGTACTTTGAAATGTCTGACGTGTTTTCTCTGCTTTTTCGCCAGGTTCAGGCCTCGCAGTAAAATTGTTGCTTGGAAACTAGATGGAAGAAGCCAGCGTGCTCCCGAGTCCCAATAAAAACCAGCAAACAAACTGCACTGCGATGTAGAGGAAAAGTTTTAAGTTCATGTGTTTTTGTTATTTCATGTTTTTGCTCTCTGAAGATGATGTGTATTCCCATGATGTAGTCATGAAGCGGTCGTCCTCTGATCCTCTTAATCACTCTGATTAAACACTTTTTAAAGTTTGAGTCATTTCCTTTTTATTCAGTCTATAAAAAAGCTAACCTAAGTTAAAATTACTCGTTTTATTGACTACATTCAAGTCATTCAGTGTGTTTTGTCAGTCAAATTGAATCTAGATTAAACCCATAACATGAGAATATTCAGCATTTTATTTACTAAAATGGTCAGTTTTTGGACTCTGTTAATTAGATAAGTTTAAAACTTATTAATAATGATCATTATTTTAATATGATATTGCCCATGTTTCTTATGATATAATTTAAAAAAAAAAACCCACAAACACTGCACAGTCATAGTAAAACAATCTCACCATGAGGTTCAAGCTGTGGAGCTTTCAGCCATGTAACATGATCTTCCTCGGCAGGTGAAAATCAACTATCATGTATTTAAAGTGCAACGTGTTTTTACTAATGGCTTTACCAAAAAAACAGACTTGTTTAAACTGGATTAAATTAACTGGATATTAACAAAATAATCTCACTTGAAGATCCTTTGAGTAACTGAAGTTTCCTCTTTTCCAAGCACTTTAAAGATTAGGCCTAGAAACTGGGATTGAAGGTTCGGTCTAGTCTTTGGAAACAGTAGATGACATAACCTCACCTCGTGATCCATTTAATAGCTGCTCTTCCCACTGTACCCACTGTCCTTGACTTGATTTATTTATGGATCAACTACAAAAAAAAAAAAAAAAATCTGAGGGATAAATTGAGTAAAAAGTGAGAGCAGTTATTTCCAGTGTGGTCTGATGATTTTAAAACATGATTTTACAATCATTAAACTGAAGAATCCATCAATTTAAAACAAAATAAATAAATAAATAAATCACATCACTTCATCTAAATACAACAAGATGAATAGCACTAGTCCAATTTCCCAAAATAAGATTTTATCTTACACCATATACGAGTCCTGACCTGAACTCTGAGTCAGCCCTCCTGTTTCTGTCAATATGACGTCGTCATTTTATGGCTCCAGTGTTTAACAAAGTATGTGTTATGAGTATGTAGATTCATTCTTGACCTTGGAAACTGTTCAGAAAAATCAGTTTTAACTGTACAAACTCCATCTGCTGAGGACGATTGTGTCATGCAACTGAAAGCTCCAGAAGAGCTGCTAAATGGACCTGTTCTCCTGTTGCTTTTGATCTTTAGGTGATGTTTCCTTTGGTGAGCGAATATGTGCGCTCAGGCTGGTGCATTGTGCGTAGCAGCTGGAGCAGCTGAGGCCAGCCTGAGTCTATGCAGATCCAGCAGATGCTTCCCTCTGCCAAACCTTTGCTCTGATCGGCCGCCCTCAGAGTCCATGAATCACGTAGCAGCCGCCGCCTCCACCGAGCCTCTGCCATTGCAGCCTGACAGTTGCTATGGCAACAGACACAAACAAGCCCCAACAGACAGCCAGTGTGCCCGTCCGTCTGGCTGTCACCCTTTTCTCTGCAACAAAGACACTCACTGTCACAGGAAAATCTCGACCGAGGCCACAGACACTGAAGCAACTGATGAAAACATGCAGAGGATGTTTGGCAGTGAAGCATATTTCAGCTTCTTCTCAAAACTGGCTGTAAATTGCAAAACAAAAACAACTTGTTTATACATTTTGTAAATGTTGTGCCATCAGAGAGGGCTATGGCTTCCACCCACACATTTCCAGTGTTTGCTATTATGCATTGTGGATATTTAATCCATATTTTTCTATTAATTTGATCAACAAATGCAGGGTTTAAGCAACCGAAAAGTAGAAGACCCATCTATTGTACAGAGAGTCTGTTGAAGTAGACATGAAAAAATAAAACAAAGATGCAAACTGAAAAGAAAAGTTGGTTTTAGCCTCATTTCTGCTCGACAGAAGGAGAAGAATGAACTGGATTTTTAATAGGGTAGTTAACACTCCCTGTGTCTGTATAGTCAGTGTTTAGACACGGTCTGGTGGAGTGTGTTAAGATTACTCCTCTGATAATTATAGTTCACATTTTGGTATTCAAATACCTCTCTCTCAGTCCTCTTTGCACAGGAAATACTGCATTTCTGTTGTCATGGCAACGCATCCAGATGTTGTGATGATGTGCGAAACCTGCAGCATTGGGCCTTCTCAACACAATCTGGTGCTTAAAAATATGGCTGTTATTACAGTAATCACACTCAAAATGTGCCAGAAATTATCACTTAAAACACAACAAATACAGCCAGTGAAGAAGAAGATTCATGATGTTGAAGCCTAACACATTAAGCTGGGGTTCATTTCCTGGTGTGATCATAATGAAAGCATCATGCAGGCAGTAAGCACATTTATAAAGCACTTATGTTGACTTACACTGTACTTAAAGTGAAGTGTTACCAGTTTTTTTTTCCTGCTAAACAGGGGGAGAGGAGAAGCCAGAGTAATTTGCCAATGAGGACCCGCTGTGTCAGCATGAATCAGAGGCCCTCGGTCATGAAGCTGTAAAATTAGACCCATAAACCTATTAAGGGCTGGAAAATAAGTGTAGATGTGTCTGATGGCTTTCATAAGTCAAGTATGCAGGATGGGCATGACTCCTCAAGTAGGGTTATTAATGAATTCTCTGAAATAGACAACAAGGGTGTAGAAGTGAGATTAGTCCAGATTGGTTGACATTATAAAAGGGACAGAATGCAACATCTTCAATATGAAGGGAAACATATTTAATTCCAAGACTTATTTTTGTTATATTAAAGAAAGTAAATGGTATATATACAAATAAATAAGTAGCCATTTCAATATTTTTTTTTTTAAACAAATTGCATTACTCAGACAAATAAATAAAGCTAATTACAGAGACTGAACAGGCTTAAACAACTATTTGAGCTTCTTTCTAAAGCTCCTGTTGTATGTGTGGGGTGTGAAAGTTTCTGACTTTGGTGTCTCCTAGTGGTCGTATGACAAAAGACACTGTAGTGGGAAAAAAAATGCTACAGCATCACCTCCCAATCCTCATTGTGACGAACAGGCTGGAAACATTACATATGACTTTGTTGTTCTGAACTGGTCTCAGACTTCCAGCTCAACACATGTGGGACCAATGAATTTTTGCAATTATGATGACCACCAGCTGTAACACAGTCCAGGCATGACGTGCAAGAGAAGGCTCTACAAGTTGAATCAGGGGGTGAAGATGTGGGGTGGGGGAAGCATCGGCCACGTCCAATCACACAAGTTCCTCTCCTCTCATTTAAAGCTCAAACAACCAGGAGCAAAAAGGAAAGAAAAACTTCACCTCATGGAGCCAGTACTTTTGACATCAGAACAATTTTATAGATGATGTAATCTCAGAAATCTCTACAAATAGGGCTTTAAAATTCATTTTTATTTATTCATTTATTTTGACACCAAAGTGTTTAAAAGAAATTGGGATTCATTGTCAGGGGAACATGAATATCTGCATAAGTCTATTTAGTTGCATGTTCTCCCTGTGCCTGTGTGGGTTCTCTCTGGTTACTCCAGCTTCCTCCCACAGTCCAACATTCACGTCTGGGTTAATTGGTGACTCTAAATTGCCCGTAGGTGCGAGTGTGAGCATAAATGGTTGTTTGTCTCTATACATTGACCCTGCGTTAGACTGGCACCCTGTCCAGGGTGTACCCCGCCCTTGCCCTTTGTCAGATGGGATTGCCCCCCCTTTACAGATAACTGGTATAGATAATGGATGGATGAATGGATTTTTCAGGATCGACCAGACTGCGATCGCCTCGAGCTACACTGTTAGTATGGCTGAAAAAACACCCTGTTAGCATCAAATATTCAGATCCTTTACTCAAGTAAAAAAAATAGAAATACCTTACAATTAAAATATCAAACACATATGATTGCATATTATTGGATTATTATTTTTGAAGTACTGATGTCTCCTGACTTAAATTTGCGCTAGTAGACTTTCACCACGTCCCCTGGGGATGAATAAAGTATTCAGATACTGACCTCTCTGTAAATGATATGTTAGAGTTGTGAGGCAGCAGATTCACAAAGTCTTGTAATATCTACACAAGCTTTTTAAAAGCTCAAAAAAAGATTTCCACATCACATATGCTCTGCCTGGTTTTTATGACAGGATATTTCTTGTGCCCCTCTCAGCAAAACAGACAATGAGTGAGAGAATGCAACACAACTGGAGCAACAGGAAGAGTATTTCATATCCATGAGTGTAACTGTGAAGACTGTAAAACTGCATCAGATGTGTGAAGCCGTGAAAGTCATTAATAAAAAAAAAAAAAAAAAAAAAAAATTCAGGCCTGTTGGTTTTAATACACACACACACACACACACACACACCCCTCTGCTGTAACTGAACATCTGTCTTCCCTGCAAGATTGGGTTAGGGTTAGTAAACATAGTAAACCACTTAAAGATTATGAGGTGTGTTTGAGAAAATAATCTTTAGTCTGTGCACATGTGGTCCACTCAGAGTTTCCACTGTTCTCCTCTTTGAGCTCTTAAACAATGTCTAAAGGGACATTGACAGGAAATCAACCATGCACTTATCACTTTGTCTTTAAAATGGCTGTAAAATAATCATTTTCAATTCTTAATCAAAATGATATTCACTCACTTTTTTCGCATTATGAGGGATTTTTTTTTTGCTGTAATGAATATCATTTTCTACAAGGTTATTGAAGTGAAGACACTGCAAAGATGTCTGAAACATATTGTTATTGTTTAAATTGCGGAACAAAAGTACTGTTAAATATTCCACAAGATGATTGTATTGTTTGTGTACATTAAATTATGTTTATATATTCCTATACTAAATAGTTTTGGCCTTTTAAGCTACAATGCAACTTCTCCAGGCTACAGGTGAATGTGCATGGATTCATTTGCATGACGATTTGTTGTATATTTGCATGTAGAGCATAGATAGACGTTTATTTGTATAATAAAGCTAATAAAGAAAATCTCCTAAAATGTTTAATAATTTAAAGAATGAATTACATTTAAAAATGTATTAATTCCAGTTAAAATTAAAGGAAAATGTGAAATGTGTGCTGTGAAAGTTTCCTCTGGCTTATATCAGGATAATTTGAACTATACCTGAATATACCTGAGTATGAAGCTGAAACTGAAATCTAGCTCCCAAGATTCATAGTAGTAAAAACAAAAATAGTCACAGAAATGTTCATTTTAAATCCTAACATTGATAATTAGGGAAATTATTTGGATGTTTGCAGTGAGTTAGATGAGAGGATTGATATCGCTCTTGTAGTTGTGCTGTTTCTAGCCTTTATGCTAAGATGCTAAGCTAACCATCTAGTTTTACAGCCATTTACAGAGTTTAGTTTTAGTCTAAGGTGGTGATCGGCTGCAACCTGCCATCTCTTACCTGTGCATTTCCAGGGCCCTGAGGCGGGCAGGAATGATTATGGCTGACCCTACCCTGGTCACAAACTGTTCCTAATATGTATAAACTTACTTGGCAATAAAGACAATTCTGACTGATTTAGGTGAGTATCAATCTCAACTAAGCAAATAAGTGTATCCCAAAATGTTGTACTGTTCCTTTAATTGATAATGATACTTCTGCAGAACCTTTAAACTGATAATATTCATATTTATAACAATAGAGAAAAACTGTTTCTCTCACTTTGCAGTCTGTCACCTCCATCACCATTGTCGTCACTGTTTCCCCCTCAGGCTGAACGCAGTACATGCCTTATGAGAAATGGTAAGTCAGGGAGTGTCTGCAGCTCTGCGAAACATCCCCCAGTGTCCTGTTCGAGTCTGGCTCGATGTTTCATTTGTGGAGGATGAAGATTCGGGCGTCGGATGGATGGGAACTTTTTCTCAGATACTCCCCTCAGTTCACAATCCTACCTTCTTCCACCCCGATTCCTTTCTACCTTCTCTATTCTCTCACCCTGATACCTCCTTTGTTTTTCACCCTCCATAAATCCCCCTTGTCCTCCTTCCACCCTTTATATTACCCCCTACTGCCCTCCCTCTTTTTTAATTCACTGGTATTTTTCTGCAGATGATTAGAGCTGCTTGAATGTATCTGTTTCCACTGCAGCACCCCATCTCAGCAGATGTGTATAAATAGGCCCTCTGGCGTTGTAATTGCTAATATGGAGCCAGTGTGTGCGCAGAAAAGAGGAGCTGCTGCCATGAACATTTGTATGGCAGCCAGTTCCCTGCAAACACACACAGAGAAGAGATTCATCAGTAACTCCAAGCCCAGGAGGAAGCCTCTGTGCTGGGGTAGATAATGAGGTAGCCAGGCCTCTGAGCCTCAGCCTGGATCGTCAAAATAAAATACCATTTTGGAACATCAATCATGTTTTTCCCCTGTTTGAGCCAAAGGCTACAAATCTGGCAAACATGCCTGTCTTCTAATTAGGCCTCTAGCAGCTTCAGTAACAAGGGTCTCCCTATCAGAGTGCAATTAAACTGTGGACACTAACAGTCTGTTTTACACAATTTGCACCTTTGACACCCCCCGTGTCCCCAAGAAAAGTTAATAATTCCAGTTGGACCTTGTGTTGAAACAATTGGTGGATCATTAACAACATAAATAATGACTTTGAAACAGTTGAATGGATAAGTTGCAACTGCCAAGTGTTGAATGTTAATTCCTTTCAAATTGCAAAATCTGTGAATAACAAGAGAAAACAGGTGGTAACGAGTGAAATCTATAGGATTGCAGTTGCGATAGGGAATAATTTTGCTGTATTTTCTTTCATAGAGGGCAAAGTTTAATAGTCCTTGTTATCCCATGTTCATTAGTGTCAAACAGTTTGCATGGTTTCACTGTGGCTTCAGATAAAAACTGTTCGTGCATTAATGTCTCTCCTTGCTTGATGGTGAAAACAGATTGTTGTATGAATTACTTGCTTGTAGACGAGCTATAAGCTGTTGATGCCGTTATGAATCTAGTCTGACCACCAGTTTGGTCCAGACAGAAATGTCTCAACTTGTGTTGCCATGAAATTTTGTACAGTCATGTTTCCCAGAAGATGAATCATTTTGTGATCCCCTGACTTGTCTGTAGAGCCACCTGCAGATCTGAATGTAACTAAAAACTAACGACCTCCCCATGAACCTCAGCATGTTAGCATGCTAACCTAAGATGATAAACATGGTCAACGTTGTACCTGCTTCTTAGCAGCAGCATCATCTCATGGTTCGTGGGATATTTCAATCAAGAGGTGGCAGACTCACTTTTCTGGCATGAAATTTTTTTTTTTTTTTTTTTTTAAAGTTCATTTTATTTTAGATTTTTTCATTTAAACTTCTCAAATATGGCAAATGTGATGCTTGTGTGCACAGTTTTATGATAGTGTAAATTGAAAATATTAAATTTTTAAGCCATTGCCTGAGCAAAACTGCATGGCCTTCATTTAAGGCATTGCCATTATTTTCTGACATTTTATACAACAAACGCTTAATGAATGAACTGAAATGCATCCTCGGTTGTAGCCGTACTGTAGCTGTAAATATTACTGACTTTAGCTGCCATATTTCACAGAGATCTCACACTTCATGGCAGATCCATCCACACTTCGGCAGGATATTGGCCTCAGGCTCAGCTCTGATAGCCAGGAACATACTGTACATGGGCTTGAGCAGAATGATGGAGCTGATGAGTGAGAGAGAAGAGAAAAAAAAAAAAAAAAAGAAAAATCATCCCCATTAATTTCCTCTTTAACTCCCACACAGAGGGAGAGCACCTGGCCACATTCACCAGGCTCTTTGGACATGTAACAGCCTCAACAGAATTGGAAATGGTCCGATTGTGTGACGGACATGATAAATAACCTGTGGTCTCTCTGTGCACGTGTGATGGATGCTCTCTAGTACCAGCACACGTATAAACTCATTGATTCAGAGGAATTTCTCAGGCTTTTGTATTTAAATGAAAGTTAGCGCTGAGGTGAAAGTGAATGAGCTTTCATGCGATTTTGTTTCCCACTGAAATCTAAGCCTTCCATCTGATCTAAGTTTCTCCAGCTGCGAGATAGACAGATCAAGTTAAGATGCCTTTTGCCTCCCATCTTCGACTCCCGTCCCTCTGATTTATCTTCCTACTCCTACTACAGGCAAAGAGAGTACATGAGGACATATCTAAGCCACATGCTGTTCTTGTTTGCCTTTCCTGGGCTGCCCTGCTGCTGTCAAATCCAAGTCATTCTACACCCATTATTGCTTTGTAAGGACATAAAAAGTTAGCAGGGACTAAAATAACAGTTCTGACTAGAACAGAAAGCAGAATTGAGCCTTAAAATTTATGCTAGATAGCTAAGCTAGTGCCCAGCCAGTCAGGGAGGGTCGGTCACCATAGGTGTGGTGCACCTATAAAAACTCAATGTGACCATATTAATTGACTTTAAGGACAAACATTTCAGCAATTCAAACTCAAGGTAGACATCAATACAGTTACAAACAGCAAGTTTCCAAACAATTTTAATTAAAATATCCAAGCCACATATCTACAAGTAATCACATCCAAATCATTTTGATGTGTTTGTGATGACAACTTAGCATGTGGAACAAAGCATTTTAACTTATCTCAAACACCATGGATATATGAAGAAATGTGATAACAAAATGCTTTAGTTTAGGGTACAGTTTCCTTCCAAACAACAAAGTGAAAACATGTTTACAAAAAAAAAAAAAAAGAAAGAAAGAAAATATAAACCCAGCAAAATATGGCATTATATTTCAACTGTAGCATATTGCATATCTACATATTGTGGGATTGCATAATTTAAAATAATTTGTTTCATCTTTACATACATCTTATTGGTGTATAATAAAATGAAGTGTGAACAAGATTAGTATTTCTAACAAGAAAAACAAGACTTTAGTAACAGTGGTCAAATGAGGTCAGGGGTGACGTCACAAAAAAAGCAAGAAGTGCATTTGTCATCTTATGTCAACACATACAGAAAAAACTGAAAACATGGTGCATGAGGTTCTGACCCTGAGGTTACATGTACAAAGTGAGTTTGAATCTGCCTGGACTGTCACTGTCCAGGCAGCAGGTGGTTGTTACCTGAATCTTTGCTGCAGATCCCAAAAAGTGTAGTAGATTTTCAAACACATGCCGTCATCCATCTTGACAATCTAGTACACCTTTCAGGATCTGGGGTAAAGATTAAGGTTTCACAGCCATCTGCACTCTAAAAGGTGTCGCTGCCCAGTCAGATTCATTTAAAAAAAAAAACAAAAAAAAAAACACCCAAAACACTTCAGTGTTACGCTCAGTGTGGGAACTTTGAGCACAAGGGTTAAATGTTTTCTGCTGTTTATAAAAGCACTTCTTTCAGTGTTTTTGCCTCATGGCTAATGTCATTTGTTCAGATTTTGATCTAGAGATGCAAATACATTTCTCATTCAGATTTTAACAAGGTTACCAAGGTCTACAAATACATACATGTATGCGTGTAGTCATACCAGTGAAGTATCATTTCCTGCTGGTTGTGGGAGAATGTAAGGAGTGGTACTGGCCTGGGTTCTGGTATTCCTATAAAGACATGAAATACCTAATAAAATTAGCTTTCTATTGGAGCAATAACTGTAACAAAACATTTGGTTTTGAATTTCACTTACCATAGATAGGCAGGAAGCTCCCGTCAGTTTCCAAGGAAGTGGCAGCACACGGCACCAAATGTTGATACTGCTCACAGGAATCCTGAAAAGATTAACAATGCAAGTGAAAAGGGGACTTTAAAATGTTTTTGAAGCATTTTAAAGCAAACTGTTCAGTCTATAAAAAATATTAAAGATTGATAATCTATTAAAAACTCATTTAATACTGTAAATTCCAATGTATGAAAATTGACTAACATAAATTCACTAGTTTGAGACCAATCAACAAATTGACATTTAATAGTAGCTACAGCCAACAAGTTCTTAAAAAGCATTTGCTGCTAACCTAAAATACATGTGTTCCCATTTCTCATCATATACATAAGAATTTAAGTTGAACTTTAAATTACTTGGTTGGGTTTAAGTACTATTTACTGGCATCAATGAAAATGACAGCCTAGCTGGCACTGATTGGCAGAAATATAGTAAATTTAGTAGTAGTACTCAGCTGTTGTGGTCGAGTCTGGCTCCAGAATACAACATGGCCCCTGTTTGCCTCCAGGTGTTTGGCTACAAATCAGAGTCAAGAACATCCGGAGCTTGGAGTGTGACCCAAATGAGGATGATTCAAATATGATCCACTTTTCAGATGAATCGTAGAGATCACATACATCAAAATGTGCTATATTAGATGCTGCTAGTTGCAGCTGGTGGCAGCTTGGCCCTTTGGACTAGAGGCAGGAAAACCAGAGGTGGCGCTCGAGCTCGCTGGTTAGCAGCCACTGAACTTTCTAATTAAAATACTGACATAGCACATAACAGTGCTGTCCAAATGAATCCCATATAAACTAAGCAAAAAAAGTACAGTTTATAAACAACACACAGCATTGAGGGGGAAAGAGCAGTGGTTAGAAGGCAATACCTGGAAGTGACAAAGCAGCAGAAAGAAAAAAAAAAAAAGGGGAAGTACTCATAAGTTCTTACATAGTATGAAACACTTAACTTCAGTGTTATATTTCCATTTTTAAACCTGAATCTGACTGGACAATGAAAATCTAAACTAGAGTCAAAGCAAAGGGCAGGTTGTCTTCGTCTCCACACTGACCCTGAAAGGTGAAGATTTTCAAGATGGACGACAGCATGGCCTTAAAAATCTGCAGCAGAGATTTAAACAGAACCACCTGACTGGTCTCTGCTTGTTGATTGGCCTGCAACTGTCCAATCAGATTCAGAAACTAAAGTTTTGTATTCGTTACTTCAGTGTCACAGGGAACTTCGGGCGCCATGTTGTAAAGTTTTCAGCTCTGCATCTGTTCAAAAGTCGACAAAGTATTTCTCACCACTGAGCTCATTTGTCCAGCTTTAATCACAAAGTCTGGGTTTTCTTGTTACAAACAAAAAGCACTTATTTCACAGCATCTTTTAACCTACAATCTATGTTTTTACCTTTTAAGAGACACTTGATATGGCAACAAAATTCAGTTGAATATACTCGACCATTTGTTTAGTCACAATTTCCCCAGTCCAAACAATAAGTATCAGTGCTTCACCTCTAGTCTCTGTATTTTGTTTTATTTTTATTTTTTTTAAACCACACAAGTGAGACATCCGCTCAATCAACTAGGATCTTTGGAGTAAACACAACCCAAGCTGTCGGACTCACCTCTGGTCCCGGTCGTTGATCAGAGGACGAAGGGGAAGCGGAGAAAATCTGGTTATTTGTCGTTAATGGCCGCCGATTGTTCACTGCACCAGGTTTTTGTTTTGTTTTGTTTGTCGTCCATTTTTAAACCCAAAGTGGCGGGAACACTGTCCAATCAGCGCACGAGGGCCGCGTATAAACGTTGAATGTTTCCTGTAACTCGGTTTCTTCAATGGATCCAACTTCCGCAACTACTACATGCGGCTATATGGCGTTTTTTGCGCGTTTCTTTGTTCCCTCGTTTGCTCCCCCCATATATACACACTATACACACACACACACACACACACACACACACACACACACACACACACATATATATATATATATATATATATATATGGCACCATTTTAATGTCGATGTAACCATCACACCAAGTGAAAATGTCCTGTGTTTGGCTCTTTCCCTTTTGAGAGGACAGGGTAAAAAGGAGAAATAAATAAGAGTTGAGCTGTTGAGCCCCACTGTATGATTTATAATAATACACCGATATATTGAAATCTGCATATTAGTGTTTTTTTCTAAAATGCTAATCAAGTTCCATTAGGAAGGTGCTGAGGCTGCCAGATTATTCTGTAAAATAAACATGACTCTGGTAAAAACCCAGGTGATTGTAAGCATGTCTACATTAGAGCTTGTTTATCTTACAATGAACTAAACCTTAGCCATCTATCGAGACATCTTACTGTGATGAATCTTGAAGAATCAAGGGAAATTTCTAGCTGAAAGTAGGAATAAGGGGTTGAAAAGTTCAGTGTGTCCATCTTCAATGGGAAAAATGCCAGTAAAACACTAAAAACATTGAAAGTATGAAATATATAAATTGAAATATATGTGTAGTACTGTGCAAAGGTCTTAGGCCACCCTTAGATTTGTTAATTGAGCAATTCTATAATGACTATATAAAACTGGAAACTGGAGGGCCAAGAAAACTTTCAAAATCTGATGAGAAGTTTCTCAGAGTTTCTTCTTTGAGGGAACAGAAGATGTCCAGCAAAGACCTGGTTCAGCATCTGGCAGCTTCATGAGGATGAAGCCAAGCTGATCCTTCTACAGTCCGAAGAAGCTGGATCAGGAATGGTCTTTGTGGAAGGGCAGCAGCCAAGGAACCACTTCAGGAGGGGAACAGGGTGAAAAGATATGCTACAGCTCACAAAGAGCTTTAGCAAAGAGTGATGAATCCAAGTTTGAAGTATCCAGTTTGTTTGCAACCAGACACACTCACATTCACACCTATGGGCAACATGGGCAATAGAGTCGCTAATTAACCCACAAAGAAGCCCCGGGGCCTGGGGTTCAAACAATGTTTACCACTGCACCATTGTGCCATGAGCTAGATATTTTTACACTGATAAAAATGACGATAAAATGGAGATATGGAATAATAAAGAATTTTTGTGCCTGAAAAAAACACATAATGCAATATAATTTCACAGCAATCCCACCTGATGAAACAGATGCATGATAAGAATAAAATCTGAAGATACATTGAAGGTGCAGAGATCTTTAATGTTAAGAATAAAATCTAAAGATAGATTGAAGGTGCAGAGATCTTTAATGTTAAGAATAAAATCTAAAGATAGATTCCCTCTGTCAAGCTTACGATTTTATACTATAAATAAATTTGAGTTGACACTTTTAAAGCTGTCAAACCACTATATGAGAACCAGAATTTGCTGAGGTCTCCACCACATCTGAAAATGAAGCTGTCAGAGTCCTCATACCTCTGCAGCAGAGCACAGCACAGCTTGGCTGCTGTTACAACAATGTCCCCCTCTGCTGTGTGTTGGTACCATGGTCTTATAATATGTCCATGGTTGTAGCTCCACTGCATGACTAGCTGCAACAATGCTGCCCTCTTGTGTAACTTAAACAAGCTCTGCTCTGAAATGGCATCATCAACAACAACACTGTCATGATTTCTTTAAGTGTTTGGGGTGGAGTTAGATCACAGAAAAGAAGCAAATGACACTTTTAAAGGTTTGCTGAATATTTTAAAACTTTAATATACAGTGCTTCATGAATCATTACTAAAAACACAGGTGGTAAAAATCAAATCGAAACAAATAACTTACACTGTAGTAAAAAGCACTTGAGATTCCTTTCTGTTTTCATCATTAGTGTGAACCCCATATGAAAATAGCATAGAAAGTATGCAAACATAGAATTTCATTCATATATATTTTCTAATCTTTAGCTAAATAAACCTTTTTTACCCCCAAATTCCTTTAACCAACCGGATGAAATGAAAGTTTACAGCTGTGTTTGAGTCGTGGCTTCTATGTCGTTCATTATTCTGATTTTTAAACAGCTTGAAAGTCTTTTTTCGTGACAACTTTCCCCACAAGAACCTCAAGACAAACCCAAATAAAAAGGAAATATAAATTAACATACCAAACAAGTGAACAGTCTGCAAATCTTGTTTTTTTTCCATTGACTGGCATACAGTTAAACATTAGACCTCAAAGCACTCACACGCACACACTTAACAGTATGTCCACTCACCATAACACACTCACACACACTCACACACACAGTCTGTGCATAGACCCAGGTTTAACTTGTGGAGTAACTGGTAATTGGAGCCGTTTCTCCCCCAACTCCCCACTGTGGTTTATCCTTTAAAGGAAAATAACCCTTTAACCCATTTGTTGCTACAGCAACAGAAGCTGGCTCCGAGCCGAAGGGCTTAACATAGAGATATGTAGAGAGATAGATCAAAACATGCTGTTTCCATAGTCCAATTCAGTGCCTGCTATCAGCAACAAGGTAAACAGAAAAAAAGGCAACCATAGATACGCATTGAAGGGTTAGACCGATGACAGAGAGAGGTTTCGAACCTATGAATCCTTTCCAAACCACCACACTTTGGCAGACAAATCAAATCTACATTTAATGTTACGAATTGCACATTTTCTCATTTAATTATTCAATAGTTTCCATTACTCATATACAAACTGTCAGGCGGCCTTTCACTGCTGACCCCACAAAGTCATGGTTTCAACGGAGTGTGTTAGTGTCACAACGACCTCACTTCAGTTTCAGACACTCGTGCAGACAAAAGAGAACTGAAACCGTTCTGGCATAAAATATTTCAATTTAAGAGACAGCAAATAAATCTGATAGATAAATCCAATAGTGGCCTGTAAAAAGCAGCAATATCTGGCTAGAGGATGGTTCACAGAACAGAATGATTCTGCGTCTTAAACGTCTGTTTGTTACTGACAGAAATGAATTACTAACAAATTTTTTTTACACTTTGTGGCAAGTGGACAAAGTAAATTTTACTTTACACGCTTTAGATGTTGATATTTGGTTCTAAAAGCAGAGAAAAAACATAAGTCTCCTGTCACTTTCATAATCCCATAGAAAAAGCGTCAAATGCCAGGTCAGGTATGGTTTACACTAAAGAGTCTTTTTGTATTATAATACAATATAATTATAACAGTCTATGGAAAAGTGTAACTGATTGAAATGCTGGGACAAAATAGCAAATCCATGTTCAAGAACTCCTCTGAAAACTGATTTCTTTGTGAAAATAAAAACCCTCTGAAGTTTGAGTTCAGTGTGGTTTGCATTAGAATGCCTCTTTCTCTTTTAATCCATGTTTGTTGATGATAATAAATAATTTACAGTCTGAGGTAAATCCAAAACAGTAAACAAAGCAAATGCCAGTCATGGTAACTCAAAACCTCCTGTAAAAGTTTTGAGTTGAGAGTTAAATTTGGTTTACATTGCACAATGTACGATGAACAATGCCAACTTGTATTATTCATTATTATCGCGAGTAAAAGTCAACTCTGGTTAAAACTTCAGGGTAGTAATCATGTCGGACAGATGGGTATTTATTTCCAAAATGAATTAGTTTGTGCTGTTTGTTGTCTTTCTCACTTTGTTATGTGTATCTATAGAGACCTGCGGAGTCAGTGCCTCCTATCAGTTACAGGGTTGACAGCGAGGCATCCAGAGCAGCCGGCCGCAAGCATGACACAGAGAGGGAGGGAGAGAGAGGGTGAGGAGGGGGAGGCTTGGACGCTCTGGTAACAGGGGGTGAACTTGTTCTATTGCACATACGTTTCTGCCTTTTCTTCATGTCTGGCTTCCCAAAAAAAAAAAACAAAAAAAAAACTCACAGTTATAAACAGGCATTAAGTAGCATTATTTTTGTTTTTGTTTAAATAAAATAGAAAAAAAAAAAAAAAAAGCTATGGACAAGTACAGAAAAAAAGCGCTCAATTAAGTTGCAGCCAAAACCAGGATATAATATTAATAATATTAATAATCATCAACAAGAATATTCACAAAAACAACAACAATAACCATATATAGCTACACAGGCAGAAAAAGTAACATTTACCTGCATATATATTATATAAAAAAACAACAACAGTGTAAAATTGATTGTCATTTCAAGATAAAAAGCATCAAAACATCCAAGGCATCAACAGTGAGGAACAAACTGAACTATAAAAAGTGACGAGGGCTGAAGGGAAGTTTCACAGAACTAAAGCCCAAATGAACAACGCACAGAGAGGGAACGCATTTGGTGCACATCATGCGTCTGAGAAAGCTTTTAGCAGCCTCGAATGCAGAACAGCGGCGAAACAGAGGCAACAGTTTACACAGGCCATCCACCCATCTCTCCGTCTTCACGACCCTCTGGTTGCCCCTCCCCCTCCTTCCAGCTGTCAGACTGCAGCGTCCATGTCGTCAACTTCATCTGATGTTGGAGAGTTAGGACGCAGCTTAAGCAAGCGCGTGCTGTGGCTCACAGAGAGAGAGCGAGAGAGAGAGAGAGAGACAGAAAAGAAAGGGGTCCAGCAAGTTCCACGCCTGACAGACAAAGAGCAGGGCGGGACTCAAAGTGCTGAGGAAGGCCGCGGCCTGGCGTGGAGGGCAGGACAGCGCCGAGAGGAGCGGCATGGCTTTGATTTGACCGAGCCCTGTGACCAAGAGAGGTAACTCCTGAAAAGCTTTTGAAGCAGAGTAAAGGGGCATTGGTGAGTTAACACACACACACACACACACACACACACACACACACACACACACACACTCTCACTCACTCAGTCCACACATTCACACTCAAACACATACACAGGAGTAAATATGTCCCTGAATGTGCCAAGCAACAGAAGTCTTCTTGTTCCACAACATGTACAGGGAGTTCAAAGGAGGGAATCATCTTCTTTCTTTAAAAAAAAAAAAAAAAAAAAAAAAAAAAGTGTTCCTCCTCCAGTCCCATAGAACCAGCCACAGAGTGTGCGGCCTTCCTCTTAATGCCAGTCCTCATCGTCCTCATCGTCCCTGTCTGACGAGTCATCGTTGGTGCTGTCCCCGCTTGCCTGTCGCGTCCCGTTCTGCTGCCGAGCAGCCAGCATGGCGGCGGCCTCGGCTGCTGCTCGTTCCTCGGCCTCTCTCTGACGCAGCGCTGCTGCTTTCTTCTCCTGCTCGGCGTGGCTCTTCATGTGGGCGCTGCGGCTCTTCACCTTGTAGAAAATCCTGCAGGAGGAGGTGAAAGAGGTTATTAGTGAGAGCACTGTAAAAAAAAAACAAACAAACAAGGGGGGTAGAAGGGGTGAAATCATTATTATGAGTTTATGAGTTTAGTCATGCTTCAACAAAACCAATGACTGAATAAACAAAAAAACTAACTCATAACCCCTCATTCATTGACATATACAGATACATATATAGAGCTCAGACTCAAAAAGTACTTGGTATAAAAGTTAAACTCAGCTCGACATGTGCCACAGTGGAGAACAATGTTATGCTGCCAGTCAAACACATGCAAATTCTTGGCAGATGTTACTGTTAACCTCACAACTGTTGCAACCAAAGATAAATTGTCACCATTGTAATTGCCCAGATTTGTAAAATCCTTGTTTATATTGTATACATATTTTTCTGCACTGTGTGTACAGGGCTCTTACATTGCAACATTTCCTGTTTCTCAATTTTGGTGCTTTTCCCCAGTGGTTATTCTCCGTCTCTCCCGAAACACTGAGCTCAAAGTTCAGTATGATACATAGAGATAAGGGCTAAGTAGCTGACAGTGTACTAGGCCAGGTCACTCTCCAACTGAAGAGTCACAACAAGGCACTAGGGCTGTAAAAATTGGTTTTGTTATCGATTAGCTGATTTATTCACTAATGCCTTTTACAATATCTAAAATGAGATACTCAAATTGCTCATTACTCATTTTGATAGATAAACACTCAATTTACAGTTATGTAAGTGAGAGAACAGCTGAAAATACCAGGTAGCAGAATGGGTTTTTGCTTGAGAAGTGACTCAAATAACAATGAAGTGAAATGGTAACATTTCTGTCAACTGAGTAACAGACTCATCAGTTTAGTTCTATAATAAAAATAACGGCATGTGACACAGCTGCATTTTACGCAGCTGATGTGTCACATGGGTATTGGGACAAACTTTTCCATACTCATGGAAACCTGGTTGGATTTCCTGTAACATAATTCATCAGCCTCTGTGGTAGTGGATATAATCAGCACGCTTTGAGCAGGGCGAGTATTTTAAGAGAGAGAGTGTAGATCTTGTCATGTCACTGGGTAGAGCTGCATTGACACGAGGCATGATGTGCCGTATCTACTCTGTGTTTCAGTTGCTAGGACACGGTTGGCAATAACAGGTGGAGCTGTTATTTAATCAAAGCATGACAGGACAGTTTGATTCTTTCAAACCGACACCAAGAAGACACTTGCCTCTATTTAGTAAAACATATTCCAAGTGGGCAATGACATTAGCAATTCATCCTGCAGAGACTCTGCAATTTTATACCCGGCTCGTTCGGGCTAAAGCTGCTTATGTAATTCAACTCACTGCGGCTGTCAGGTTTGCATAAGTAAACAAAGCAAGACCAGCGTCTCTGACACAACAGCGGTGGCTGATGTGACATCTCTGCTCACCAACCTGCCACATTTCTTGCAGGGGAACTCTCCCTCTTGCCCGGCCGAGCCCTTGTTGCCTGTCGAGGGGCTTGTCCGACGCGCGTTGCTGTCGTAGCGTGGTTTAGAGCTGGGGTGAGGTGGATGTGGGGCATGGATGACCCGGGACAGCGGCTGGGTCCTCACCACGTCGTCCTGGTCTTTCATGATCAGTACAGTCCCGGGCTGCACGCACACACAATAAAAGAGAGAGGTGTAATTAACATGAAAGCTCAAATTTAACACAGTCACTAAGAGCATTTAGAAAAGAAAATAACGAGCCTGAACCTACTTTACGATCACTTTTTATTTAGGGTAGTGTTACAAATAGCATGTAAACGTGCCAGTAAACAAACACATGGACACGCAGTTGAAGAAAACAGCAGCATATGCAGCCTGCTACTCAACAACGGATGAGAACTTAATGATAAAATGCAATGGAAATTTGGATGAAAGTTTCTTGTCAAGTCATTGTTTACTGACATACATAATGGAGTTACACAATCCAAAGAGGGTTGACATCAGGTTATTCCCTCTAAACATCCAGCAGGGGGAAGCAGATCCAACGCTCTGGTTAAGTCCACAAAGGGTTCAAGGGGACAAATTGAGGTCTGCAGAGGCAAACTGAGGTTCCTCACTGGGATCGTTTGTTTCAAAAATAATTTTAGCTTTTGTTGTTTTCAGCCTTTTGTGAGGGTTCAGAAGAGGTCTTTTTATAACCTGCTTCTCCTGCACAGGCTTTTGTTTACTATAAATTCATGTTTATCTGACTGTAAGTGAATATACAGGTCCCTTAGCCTTTATAAGCATTATATTATATGTGAGAAATTGTTTATAACACACTCTAATGTAGTAAAGCAAGTAGGTACACGAGATACATTTTAAGCCTTTATTTATCTATAATATTACTCAATAATTCTAACTTCTATTAAATCATAAGCTGGGACTGGAAACATACTCTATGCGCCTTAATGGAAGTCATTTATGTCTCACTTCTATGAGGGAAAAGGCTTCCAGTATTAAGACTGTCTTTTCCAATAACTTCTGTTGGAAAAAGGAGGGGTTGTTTTATATTTGTGGCAGTACAGAGACTCAGTAAACATGAATACAGGGACTTTTCATTAGGGATACTGTAGTCTCCTTCACTAACATGGGTTACAGACTGGAAATTGTTGTAAAGTACACATGACTAATGTCACTGGGTACAGGAGGAAATCTCTTTGTAAAAACATTTTTTTATCTGATCTGTGAGGGCAAAGATCCCTAAGCAGGAACTTGATGGTGGATGTCATCAAACAAACCCGTTCGATCCATTTAACTGCTTGTTTTATTTATCGTCTTTGCACAGCCATTGGTTTGTTTCTCACGTGGAGCCAATGTTCAATTTCACACTCACGTTCTCCGTGGACTGCAGCGTGTGTGTCACCCTGGTGGGGCCGACATCCTGTTTCCTGTCAGCTGACCCTTCCCACTTCCTGCTGTCCTCCTCTCGCTGTGGCTCCAGTCTGTGAGAGCCCTGCTGGCCCAAGGAAGTAGAGTTTTAAGATACAGGCCTCTGGGAGAAAAACTTAGAGCTCCATGCTCAATGAGAAAGCTCTGTCCTATGACTTTCCACATTGTCATGACTTTTATTAAGTTTGGTTTTAAAGTATTTAGATTTATTTTCAGAACATGCAGTAAATGCTGCAAAAGGAAAGAGGGTTACATGATTAAGATGAGGACATTTCAAACTTGTCGCCTTGTATGTACGTAGACCAGTTTCCATAACAACCACAAACTGCACCTGCAATGTTTCCACAGATGAAAGAAAATTCTGCATCCAGTGTTAATAAATGGAGAAGTGTGTTGTTTGAAGCGTCAGCTGAGACAGCACACTTATTTCTGCATTTACTCTAAATAAACATCTAAATAAAACTGGTTGTTTCATGTCTAATCATATCTCTTCCGTTAAACAGTCACATTGATCCTATTCTAACCAGATTAATTTGTTTCAGTTTGCAGTGAAATACGTTGTGTATTGTGGTTGTTTGAAGCTTAAGCCTGCGTCTCATCTTCAAGTCTATACAACATTGAAAAACACATCTGTTACTTCACTACATGCATTGTAATAATTTAATTAACCTTGTGGTCCATTTCCTCCTCAGTGGTCCTGCTCTCCAAAGGCTCTGCCTCCCCGTAGATCAGCGTCCCGTTGCGGCCGATCTTGACACGTTTCTTGTATGTGTAGTAAAACTCCACACACTGCTCCACCGTCTTAGTGGACACCTGTAAACACACACAGACAGATACACACACACATTAGTGTTTTTAATTTAATGTCAATACATGTTATTGAGCATCTTTATATCAGCTGTGAGGAGAGAGATGCAGTTTTATCAATTATCATTTAATCTGCTGTTTATTTAATCGTATCTTTTATGATCATCAGACATCTGACTTATACACATATGATACACACATACACATTGGTATTTCTGCCTCAAAAATGACCAGAACAACTTATCAATTATCAAAGCAGTTCCTGATCAATCTCCTAGTGCTTCCCACAGGTTGAGAATTCACTTGTGGTGGTGGGTGGCCTGGTGCATGACCGACATGCTTGTAGAGATTGAGGAGAAAGTCAAATATTTTTGCATTGTTGTGGAAAAGCAATAATTGATTGCGACACTGGAAATGATTAAACGAGGACTCAACATTGTTCCAGAGTGACTTTATTTCCCCTTCCCTGCCTGGCCAAACAATATCATTGTGTGTGCACTGTGTAAATGGGGAAGTTTTGTTGACTGCACAGTAACTGGGTGGCCTCAGTTGTTCAATGACGAGTTTTGATTTTTCTGCCCTTTCGTGTGAAACTGCACATGGCACGTACCTGTTTCTGCACCATGAAGAAGTCCTTCTTGTATGCTGTGATGCCTTTGTTGAACTGGCGTCTCTCAGCTGCCGACCAGCTGTCTGATCCTGAGGGAGGGAGAGGAAGACATTTAAACAGAGAGGAGAGAGATGCAGCGTTGTTAGCACACAGTTTATAAACACTTCATCACATAGCAAGTATCTTACTTCATTTGAGGGTGTGTGAAGACCCAGACAAGTTGCCCCCCCCCCCCCCTTTTAAAACCACACACACATTCACTCAAATCACTTGATAAACAATGGCTCTCCTGTCTTCTGCTTGGGATTAGCCACATGCTGTAAACCCCCTCCCTATTCTCCTCTACCACCCTCCAACCCCTCCTCCCCCCTTCCCTCATCACATTGACCCTGACAATCCTCCATAGTCACCCGCTACCCCCACCACCAACACCAACAACAGCAACACCACACTCTCGCTACTGCAGCTGCCACTACTTTGAGGCTTAGAGAGTCCATCGCTGTTTATTGGTAATAAGACAGCAATGGGCGTGGAGGGAAAACATGGTTATTGACTGCAGAACAAATATAAGCACAAACAGACACAGATACAGAGTTTGTCTTGGTTGAAATTGGACTTTTAAACTGATTACGAGCATTTGTTTTGAACTTCTTTGTGCCCAAGGCGTGTGGGGATTATCAGATGAGGTGCCAGAAAATTAGAGCAATGTCAGCTTTGTCAATTTGTGTTACATAGATTTTATTTGTCACAAAAATGGTGGCACAATAAATCTAAGGCTGCAAATAACATTTATAATTCAATCAATTTCATCTGTCGGCTATTTTCTGAATTCAACTATTAACTGTTTGCTCTATAAAATGTCAAAAAATAATGAAATTTCACAGTAACTAAAGTCTCAATGCAGCGTGTTTGTCCAATCAACAGTCTAAAACCCCAAATTTATCAATATAATATCATATCAACTGTTTTGTGTTTTTGCTTTATTATAAATCTATCGTTTCTGTTACATCTATTTACTATAAAAATGTAAAAAGAACATGCTGAAATTCAGCTGAAATGCTGCTAAATAACATTTTTTATATGACTTACCTGAGTAGTGGTAGTTTGACAGGTGATGCGACTTTGGGAAAATTGGATTCCTCAGCATGAGAAGTGACAGAGCAGCCTGAAAAACAAGATCTGAACATTACTTGAACGTGAATACACTTTTGCTGCATTAACCGCACAACAGTGATTGTTATGAGCCTTTATACAGAAGGTCACTCCTGCCAAACAGCCTCACTCTGGCTCTGTCAGGCCCTCCGACTGTGCTTTATAAACCTGTAAAAACACACAGAGCCAAACAATGGCTCTAACAGGTAGTAACCAGGGGGTGAGATAACCATCGTTCTCATTTTCCTACAAGTATAAAGTACCCGAGTGCATCATATTATGATGATACGCTCTCTGGCACTGTCGAAAAAAGAAACCGTCTCACTGTGTATGAATGCTGAAAGACGAGACCGCTGCAGAGAGTGGGCGCTTTGACAGCAAACACCCCCCCCCCCTCCCCCTCCCCCTCCTCATAGTTTCCTTGACAACGCTGGACCAGAGCTGGTCGCTAGGGCCTGAAATCTCCAACAGTATAGTACCACAAAGCACTCTGACAGCTCTGAGGCAGGCATCGAGTCAAGTCCAGCTTGTGCATCCTCAATAACGGAAGAAGTGGTTTAGGATCACTGTTTAAGACACTCCGAAGACACTGTGAAATTAAATATTAGAGCATTTGTTTTCTCTGTGAAATCAGATCAGTGCACAATAAATCTTTCAGACTAAACACTTAGGACGATTTGGCGCCACAGATACAGTTAGAGCTGCTGTGATTAGTGGGTTAATTGGTTTGGTTTGTTGATGAAGGGAAATTGCAAGGCAAAAAATTTGATATGCGATTAATTATTTTAAAGTTTTCTATTTTTATGCCAAAGTGTGAAATATTTGATGGCTCCAGCTTCTCAAATGTGACAATTTTCATAGTAAATTGAATATCTTTAGGGACTTTTGGTGTGACAAAATTATTAAGATTAGACAGATGAAAATTGTGATGGCCATTTTTATACACCAAGCAAAATCATAGACTGATTATGACTTGTATCATAATCAAGTATGAAAATAATTTTAGTTGCAGCCCTGATCTTTATTTATTATTATTATTATTATTATTATTTGCATTCACATGACTCAAACTAACTTTCCAGCATTTAAGATGAAAGCTGGTCACATGCCTCAGGGCTATTCTGAGATGCTACGGCTTCATTTTTTTCTTTTAATATTTCACCATTCATCTGTAGCCATTGTTCCAACCCTCACACTGTTTAATTCTCTGACTGTATCTGATGTTTTGTTTATTTCAATGGGGGGGTGATGTGACCAGGAAAGAACCACTTGAGATGCCGCCTCGCAGCATTTAACACTGACAGCTATTTGGCCTCATTACCACAACCAACATAGTGCACATTGTTCCGTTTTTTTCTGTTAAATCTAAATCAGCTGCACAGTGAGATTTCTCATCAAAAGTCACTATTAGAGCTGTTTCATATAGCAGTCAAAGAGGAGGTCTGGTTTCTCTTTCAGGATTTCAGTTTTGCTGTAAAACGGACTATCCGTGATAATGATCTCTGATGTAATTAGTGGTCTGACAGTGGTGCAGTAGTTACGAGACACAGGATGTATCGTTGCTGCAGTACAGGTCTGACCAGTCTTGGTGACATCTGACAGTCAGTGAATCCAAGCGGGAACATTTACGACTTTTCCTGACCTTCCTCAAACATGTTTATGACTTAGGTCTTTTGTCAGGCAAGTTGCTTTGAAGTGTGCAAACTTGACCACATGCATGAAAACATAATACAGAGGGTCAGGATGCTGTACAATGCTCTGCATTTCACCTGGCATCCTGAAGACAGAAATCTCATCCCCTCAATGTGTTGAATGAAGTCTTAACCTTTGCTTTCATCATTTGAAAATATCTGGAATATGGCTGCACCAAACCACTCAACTTGAGCTGCCATGGATGAACTGGTAAATTGTGATTGTTATTGATAAAATGTTGTAAAGAAAAACAGCAAATCTTCACTAGTTTTTTTTAATTTGGGGTATTTTTAACTTCAATCAATTATGAAAAATAATTCCTTATACATTTTCCATTTATCAACTAATCAATTTATCTTGTGAATGCTTCAGTGTGGTTGACACATCTTCTTGCTCTTCTGCTCTACACACAGCAGCATCACTCTGCCTCTGGCTAAATAACCAAACTGGTGTCAGGACACCACAGAGTTTCAGTGCACAGCAAAAGTGAAATTCTACAGATCAGTCACTTCCGTTCAGTAATCCTTGAGAGCTCAGATGAAGGCATTACAATACACTCACTACCATCAACACGTGGACAAGAAATCGGGTTATTGGGAGACAGCCAGTTAAGGCAGGAAGTCGGAGGACAGGTGTGCGTGCACTGCATCAGCCTTATTACTTTAAACTTTGCATTTACATGCAGCTGGTGAATATTCAGATTCCTCCTCTCAAACCATATTTTTGAATTGCGGTTTTCATATCTTCAGCTAGATACAACACGTGTTATTGGACATTTTTTGTCTTTGGTTGTACTTTATATTGAATTCTTTGGGGTAGAAGGCCCTGCACGTGCACAAATGTAACCTTATCCCTGTTAGAACAAAGTGAAAGGTCACAAGACCAGGAAAATCATACAAAAGTCGAGCTATGGGAACAGGTTTCCTTGTGTACGTGACATTTGAGGTTGCTGCAGGAAACCAGCAATAACCTGCTAATATAGTAATAAGTTCCATCTAGTCTTCGAGGTCTATTCCAAATGCAATCATTTACGGACTGCATGAGGCCTTGAATTTTCTTTCAATCAATGCTATTACCACTGTAAGAAATGTTCAATTTCAAAATGACTTACCACCTCAAAGGAAGAAAGACAAACCAAGAGTCTAAAAATTACTGTAAACCATTAATTTTGTTCCATTAATCACTCTATAAATGTAAGAGGTGGTTCATATCTCAAATCTTTTTAAATTATTCCACTAGATATTTTTGTAGAAAAAGAAAGGTGTTGCTGTTTTGATGAGTCAAATCAACCTTTAAGAGAAAAATAGGCTGCTGTTCCTGCGTGGATCAGAAGGAAACATGAATAAATCTAAACACAGACTGCTTAGTGCAGACCACAACTCCCGTTCATTTTTCTTTTGAATAGTGCAAATCCCTGTCTGGCCGATCAATACGGATTGTTCTCCCACACTCACCATTATGTCCCCTTTGCATTCGTACAGACAATGGTGGGCTAACTCCTGGTTTGTGCCTCCTCCACACAAAACACTGGAGCACGCCATGTGCATGAGGTCTTCCACTGAAAGAGACAGAGATTGTTCATGATGGAAAATAAAAACTATCACACTTTTTAAATAATTTTCCATGAAGTGGTGACAGTTTTAATACAAATTAATAAACAAAAGGTATGTATGTAATTTTTTTTGTATTATTGGACAAAAATGCTTTATATTGTATATTTCACCATATTATATTGTCTCATATCCAGTCCTATCTGCACAGAAGCTTGCACAGAAATTGACCCATATTGCAACAGCTTGATCATGAATTGTTGAAATCATTATCTCTGAACAGATAACAGACAGTTACATCTGTATTATGCAAAAAAGGAAATTTCAAACTTTAGTCTCAGGCTAAACAAAAACTAAGAGGGTTTAAGAAAAATTAATCTGGTAACTGATATATGTACATTTTAATATATATATTAAAAAAAGGTACTTCTTCACATAAAACAAACCAAAATTCTGATGAACAGAATGTCATCTTCACAGGAAATAAAAGTTAGCCGCATTCAGCTTACAAATCCTGCACAAAACATCCTGTTCCAACACCAAACAACTTGTCAGAAAAAAATCATGCTCTTGGTTTCAGGTGATGTAACAATTGTGAAATAAATGTGTCATGTACTTTTCTTACCTTTCTGGTGGAAGTCCGGTTTTTCCTCCAGCTCATCCAGCGGGGCCCAGACCAGATCCGCGCAATGGTGATCCAGCTCGACAGCTGACCGCTGCCTCAGCTCTGGCACCTCTGCCTGGTACCGCGACCCAATATTTATCCGTCTGGGAACAGGACATCAGCGTGAGCGACAAGGCTGGAGACCATTCAATTTGAGTTTAATCAAAAATTAATCCAGTGTCTCTGCAGTTATGAGGCATTTATTCACTCTTAAATGATTCACCCAGTCAAGACATTGAATGTCAATATCAAATTTCTTGTGGGAGTAAAGCCCTTGTTTTATTTCTCAGATCATATTTTGGTTTCCTAGCTTTACTTTCTGCTATGATCTTTAAATAGCCGCAGGGAGATTGTTGAAGCACTCAGGCTCTGAGTGCTGCAGTTCTTGCACTGTTTTGAATTCAAGCTGGTAACACAGCTCTCCTGTGCTCTCGGCATAATGAGTAAAATGCAAATGCCTTTCAAAATGTGTATTTTAAAGAGAATGCACTTCTTGAATTAACTGAATTGAAAGTAAATTGATCCCTTTTCTGCTGTGGGATGAAGGTCATGGCCATGCAGAAGAGAAACTCCAACCAATGCATTAAGTCACAGACAATATTTCTCAAGGGGCTGAAACCAAGTATCACAGGGATGCAGTTGTGAAAATCATGCTGTGTTCACACAGACAATCCCGTTCTAGCATGTCTCCTCCCTCCCCTGCATTTCCAGTGGGCCTGCAGTATTTCCAGCTGAGTGAGTGTGTGTATTCTGGCTGCCTCCCCCAGGGAAGGTGGGCTGCTAAAAGTTGAACTGTGATGCCTCTTGTGTGTTTGGGAGTACACCATACCCAGCTGAAACCGTGATTTATGAGAGGTCTCGCTGGCTCGTCCATGAACTAACTGCTGAGCAGCTGGCACTAGTCAGGCAACAGCTTGCACAATGCACCCCCATAAACGGCACCACACTGTGAATGCAACTACAAAAAAAAAAACTGTTGACCGATAGGTAATGGGTTAAACATGCAGGTCTCAGTTTTCAGAAACCCCCCACCCTTCAGATTTTCATTTGATCAGTCCCCATTTACATACTATTTATAGACTATTTAAAGCATTTACATCTCTGTATAGTAGCTTTTCTTGTAAGTGGCTGCTGTTTACTCTCTTTATCAGAGCTGTTTTAAGTTGCCACAAATGTAAAATGGGAAACTTGCTAATGCAGCTGTTTCACATTAAAACTGTCCCAACTTGTGAAGCAGCCACAGGAAAGACAGTGTATTTTATAGGTTAGAAAATATACACAAGAGATGATTTTTGGGGTCAGTTATCTGTATAAATAGTAAAACTATATTACAACTATAAAACTGTATTTTTACATCATAGCACATTACACCCTTCACTTTAAAAAAAAATGTATAGAAGTCTGGGTCATTTTTATATATGTTGTGTTGAAAAATGGGAATATCATTAACATGTGGGGTAAAGGGCAGTTTAAAAGGTGTGAATATGCAAAAGTCAACCTGGGGTTCAGAGGGTTAAATGTGAGTCTGTTTGGCTGAACTGTAAACAGATAAACCAGTTCTTCTCGTGTTGTCATTCTGTAGCTGCTAGTGGTTGCTGTAGTATCAAATCAACCAGGATTTTGACTTTAATATTGTGTCACTTTAATGTTAGAACATTGACTGAAGAGCTCTGGTGTATTTAATGCCATTAATGTTCTTTCATTTGACAAATAATATGGACTTGTTATGGCAGGATGCATTTTACTGAGGGAGACATTGGTCTGGATAGTTAGATCAAAAGGTGGATGCTGCCACTAATGCTAGCTGTGGATGACGGGGCAAAAGATTCCAGTGGTAACAGTGGTGAAGGGGAGGGACGCTTTAAAGCATGGGTTTAGAATTTCAAGAAGTCTGAGCTCTCTTTCAAGACATTTCATGATTCTGCCCAGTGTTATGGTTTGAATAATTGATTGCAGAACTACTACTCAAGCACGCTCTTGAGTAACCATATAATTTATCTGAAAATGAAACACAACACAACCCCCCACCCAACCTTCCAAACCCAAGCCCCCCCGCCCATGCTTTCCATAATGGAAGATGATGATTTTGGGATGTGGAGAGGGAAAATACTCACGGCTCGATGCTGACAGGAGTGGCCTCGCTCATAGCAGACAGAACTGGTGGTGTGATGTCGCAGCTGTCTAAAGGGGCAGCGACACAAAATCCACTCAGTGACCGGTTTTTGTCATAATCACAGGAGTTATATTTTGATTTACAGTAAAGTGCAGTTATTCTTTGTAGGTTAAAAACAAGAATTTTTTATGCAGAAAAGTCAGCCAGTCAGGTTTAATCCAAATACTCATACAGCATCATCATGAATCGCAAATTAGTGCTTGATTAGTGTTTGAATTTACACTTTAAATGTCCTGTGGAGAAACCACTGAGGTCTTTTGTACTTTCTTCATGTTTTCCACTTACTAGAACGCAACAAGCTGCGTGTAGCTGACTTGGGCGTTGCGGGAGGCGGCAGGCCCTGACCGCTGGCTGCAGCAGCCGCAGCAGAAGACAGGAAAGTAGAGAAGTAGAGGCCTGAGCCCTCACGAACAGGGCTGAGGATCGGTGGAGGTGTGTAAGGGGGCATGGTGAGGGGGTTGTCGGCCAGGCGCACGGGGGAACGTAGGTGGCTCTGGTACGGCGTAATGGTGGAGTAGACTGGTGGAGCGATGAATAAACCAGGTTTAGGTGGTGGGATGAATAGAGGCTCAGGCCGGGGACGCCGTTTGGACTTTTTGCCATCGTCGTCTTTCTCCCCCTCCGTGCCGCCATTCTGGTGATTAAAAAAAAAAAAAAAAAAAAAAACATTTTAAGAGGTGTCTCTGTGTGCACTGTGACTCGTCATTTTTTATTTTATGAAAGAACGTGCACACAAAACTCACCGACTTTTACGCACACTGACACAGCTGACTTTGTATATGTTTATCCAGAGAAATCCTAGAGAACAAGGCCCCCCTGACCCTCAACTGTATGGTACATAATGTACAGTATGGAAGCGCTAAACCCTGATAATCTGCCTGATCTGGGACAGGGCAACCAGTTCACAAAAACCCCCTCCCCAAATGAGAGAGGGAAAGAGAGAAAAGTGTGGGCAACTAAAATGGGGGCAGGGGAGACATTGAGCATGGTGGGGGGAAGGGAGAGTATGTGGATGGGGCAATGTGGCATAAATGCAAGGATTTAATAGCTGGAGTTTAGACAGACATTTAAAAAAAAAAAAAAAAAAAAACTGAAGACAGTTGGATACTAGACTATCACTTGACATAGATATACAAATGTATGAAAATGTACCAGTATGAAAAGTCTATAGAGTTTAAAAACCCTGCTGGGATGTAAATAAATAAACTGAAAACCAGACAACGGAAAAAAAGATAAGAATTAAAGTGCACCAACCTGCTCTGGGCTTTCTGACAAGGAGTTCCTGAGTGAGCGTCTCCGGGTGACAATGACTGAGGGTTTGTGGTCTGCACGCCCGAGGTCCTGGGGATTTGAAGGCCTGTGGGACCAACTGGAGACCAGGCCTGCATCGTCTCTGTCAGGGGAGGAGGGTTCCTGCCTCCGAACCGGAACAGACACAGGGATGACAAGCGGCAGAAGGTTGTCGTCTCGAGGCCGCTTGGCCTCTGATTCAGTGGGGCTCCATGGTCTGTGGGGCTCCTAATAAAGATGGTGGCTTTAAGTGTTACTGTGCGATTTCTCTTTCATATAAAGCATCAAAAGCACATACAACTGCATTGATAGCACACTGCAAATGTATGGTTGAAACTTAACACCAGATGAGACAATAAGTGAATAAATCAAGCCACAAAAAATATCAATGTATCAGGAGCAGTTTTGGTGACAGAGATTGTTTCAGCTGCTTAAATGGGAATATTTGCTGGTTTTCCAAGGTTTCCGTGACTGTTAACTATGGAAATTAACTTTATTATTTTGTATTTTATATTGATTAGTTAGTTGCAGCCCCATGTTAAAGGACAATATTACTGAACACTAAACCTCCCACAGAGGTGACAGCTCAGTGAAAGTTGAAGACTGAACTGCAGTGAATATCAAAGACAGCTTCTTCCTGTTGTTGGCTGTAGAGTTTTCAATGCATCACCTAAAACTGCAGCTCACAGCATCTACATTTAGGTGACACGTTTTCAAACGCAATGACAAATCAAAATCAACTGGTGCAGCCAATACAGGGCAACACTCCCCAACAACTGAAAGTAATTGCAGCTTAGCACAACAAAGGTCAACAAAGATTTACAAGGGTAGAATCAATTCAATAAGTAGGGAACCCTGCAACCTTGTTACTTACCTCACAGAAAAACACGTCACAGATATCCAGTCAATACTCAAAATGGAGTGTTAACAAAAATGTCAAGACAACACTAAACAATCTTTGATCTATTATTACAGAATAGAAACACTGAAAATAAGCTGCTGTAATACACATTTGATGAGAATCAGATCACATGTCTTGGCTTGATATCGCAGCGCTAGGTGAAGCATTTCAGTGACAGACCTTAAATACATGTCAAAGAAACCATCCCCATAAGCATTCTTCAGATTTCTTTCTTTGAGAAACTATAATGAGTGAGCATGAACCGCCTGCTTGCTTCAGAGCAATGATCAACTCTAGAGCAACTTCAAAGCCATCTAAACCACCACATCAGAGGCCAGTTGAAGACGGTGCATTCTACCGTTGCAAGCTGCATCTTCATGGGCAGAGAGGCGTGCAGCAGTGTGGGCTACGCCGAGTCTGTGCTCATTATTGCTGGTGGAAAACTCCAGTCCCTACCCCGGAGTGGTGGAGAGATATTCTGCTGAGCACTGCACGTAGGGCAACCCTGCACCCCTCCCTGCTCAGAGAGAGAGAGAAGGGGGGGAGGGCAGACAAGGCCAGGCTGGAGTTTCTCTCCTTTGATGGGATGGGGGGAGGTGTGTGTGCAGGCATGTAACCAAACACACTGTCTGTATGATCAGCTACCCATGAGGCAAATCCAGGGCACAGCCGTGCTGAACTACAGACACACTGGCTCTGCTCCGTTTGGAAACAGGACTTGTTTCACAATCAAGACATTCAGCAGCAAAACAGAGATAAATTTAAGCCTTCACATGGCACAGTCAGAGGATAAGTGCTTTTGAGAGAGCTGAAAAGTCACAAATGAAGCCATTTATACAATATATGTGATATGTAATATTCACAATGTAAAGACTCAGATTTTTCCCCACAAGGCAGAGCTGTATACTTCATTGGGCATTCATTACACTAAGCATCTCTTCCAGCAACACGTTAATTGCAAACAACACAAGTTTTGGCAGAGTTTTCTTGGCAGTAGGCTGTGTGTTCCAGTTCCCGCTCTTGTTCAGGGAGCTGAAGTCCCACTACAATTATAACCTGGGATAACACTAGAAAAATAGATTTCTGGTTCTCACCGAGATTTTCACAATTAAGGCTTCCAGCTTGCAGCAATGGTTTTAGATATAAATTGCCATGTAATGATCGGGATTGAGAACATTCAGTCCTTTTTCTATTTAAGGTTATTTCTGTGGTTCTTTTCCTTGAAAGGAAACAGCTGAGAAACAGATGAGTGAGCAAAAGAGCGAGGAAAACAGAAAGTCACAAAAAGGAAAAGACAAGGCAAAGAAAAACGTGAAACAAAAGCAAGATGAGGAGAGAAAAGTGGCCGAGCATTTACCTTGACAACATTTGATGGCAGGGACTCCATTTCTGAGGCCTTCTGAGCAAGAGTCTCCAGGTTGACCTCCTGGGACACCCTGCGTTTCCTGCGCGTGCTCTGGATGACGCCCGTTGGGGCTGACTGAATGTCACGGGCCCCGTTCTGGGAGCCCTGCAGCCCTGGGGCCGCCTGCTCCGAAGAGACGGACAGAAAAGGATTGTCGGATGGCGCCCCTCCTTCTTTGGAGAGCCGTCGTGATCTGCGAAGCTGTGTTTGCGATTGGAGCTGCGTCTGGGGCTGCAACTGGGACAGGGGCTCAGACTGGAGAGGGGGCTGCAGTGGATCTGTCGACTGCTGGGGCTCCGGGGTGATGTCCTGGATGACTGGCTCCTGGATCTTTGGGGGACCTGGAGCAGACGACTCCTGGGAGTGTACCACTACAGGCTGTGGATGTGGGTGAGGGTGTGCATTTTGTGCACCAGGGTAATAGTCAAGCACATGAGCGTTTTGTTGTTGCAACTGCTGATGTTGCATTTGCTGTTGAATATGGAGCTGTTGCTGCTGCTGTTGTATTTGCTGCTGCTGTTGTTGCTGTTGCTGTATCTTTTGTTGCTGCTGCTCGTGCTGTATTTGTTGCTGCTGCTGTAGCTGTTGCTGTACATGTTGTTGATGCTGAATGATTTGTTGTTGCTGCATTTGTTGATGGTGCTGCTGCTGAATTTGCTGCTGGATTACATGATGTTGTTGCTGGCGCTGTATTTGCTCCTGCTTCTGCAGCTGCTGTAACGGATGTGGGGGTTTTGGCTGTGTTGAGTAGTTCGGTGGGTTAGGTAGGGTTGTCCTGTTGCCTTGAAAGGTCTGGTAGTAGGCTGGCAGGTGCTGCTTGGGCTGACCAAAGGCCAACTGGAAGGGCTGCAAAACTGAGCTTCCTCCTGGGTGGGATGTGCTGTGGTGCTGTGTGTTCAGTGCCCCTGGTTTTAAGGTTTCCTGAAAGGCCTGGGACGACTGCTGCTGCTGCTCCCCCCACTCCATACCCCGAGCCTTGACTGCATCCCTGTAGGCCTCCACTGAAGGGTTGGCCCCAAGAGGTTGCTTGTCTGCAGGTCTGTTTGGGGGCTGTTGATGTGGCTGTAAGCCAGAAGTCTCGTGCATGGACTTCACAAATGCATTTTGGGTCCTTGAGTCTGTAACGTTAACACCTCCGATGTAATTTGTAAAAGTTTGTCCCCAGTTACTCATGGTTGTCCAAGAGGCAGCTCTCTGCTGCAGGGACTGCGATGGCTGCTGCTGACTGGGCTCCTGGTGGGCCCATTTCATAGGAACAGTCTGCTGATAATGACCCCTGCTCTGGTCGCCCTTATCTGGGCTGAAGATAACGGAATTAAGGTACATGTGAGGGCCTTCTGGATTAGAGGTCACAGTACTTGCAGCTTCACTCTGTCCAGGATCTGAGGCAGTGCCACCTGGGACATAATAGGACCCTTCAGGGTGCTGAGAAGTCTCCTTCATTGCTACGCTTTGATCGTTGAAAAATGTGATGCGTTTGCCTGTTCTTTTGGCGCTGGGTTTCTGCTGGGCTGGTACACTCATGACGGGCATGAATAAGCCGAGCTGGGTGAATGTTTTCAACCAAACTAACTGCTAATGCTCCACCAGGTGTCACTTCAATATATTGATTCAAACATCAAAAGGGTACCAACAGTAAAATAAAGCTGTAAAACTACATTGGCATCAGTGGAAGTAGGAGTCAGGTCAACCAAGATAATCTTTTCTTGCCCTCTGAAGTTCTTCGTGACCCATTCAGAGTTCGCCGGCCTGGGGTGAGTAGATCCGAAGAAGTCTGTGTGTATTTCTCATTCATGGGCAACACCCTGTATAGAGAAAATGAGATAGAGGTCAAGCATTGAGCCATCAGTCTAAAGGGGTACCCACAGGGGGCTCTCATTATCATCCCTGCCTCAGCCATGTAAAAACCTGTTGTTTGCTTTTTCAACAATAGACCTCCACTGAAAGGTATCGGGTGTGAGAATAGAGAAGGGGGGGGGGTAGGGTTTAAACGATGTCATTATTCACTAAGCTCACATGACACGGGGATAAGGTCCTGCATGCAGCTGTACACGTATACTGAAGCATCTGCATATAGCATTCCTTCAGACAGTAGTTAGTGGAGATAGGTAAATCAATAGTTCCTGGAAATGTCATTACAGATATTACTGCACTGTGTTTAATGACAAGCCATGACATCGGCACTGAAGCACAAGTACACAATGTTCACAATTGAGGCTCACTTGCAACTCACTAGCACCATTATCAAAGCCCCTCAAATCTCAACTGACCTGTGACAGACTGGAAGCTTTCTTTCCCGCCAAAGAACCCAAACAGACGGCAGGTTGATCATGACAGAAACTCTTTTACAACTATCTGACTCATCAGAGACAAAAAAGGGGAACTTGTGCCCTTTGAACCGTGGCTGCAGGCTCAAAAAGGAAGGGCAACTGAAAGTGAGCAAGTGTGAGTCATGATGAAAAGATCTACGCAAAGGGGGGAAAGTCACAGTGGCCTTGAAGGCTTTGATAGCCTGTGGGAGAACTTGAAAATTGCCATGGCAACTTGTTATGATAAGCAAAAATGTTATTTTACGGCCAGGTTTTAGAGCAGATTTCTGACACAGTCCGTCTGCCAAATTTCCAGATCGCCAGTGTTTCTGTTAAAAATCTCAATCCTTGCTTCCATCTGTATAAAACTGCAATCTTGCCTCTCTCTCGTGCAGCAGTCAACAACCTAAAGAGAAAAACCATTACAACTTTTTAATCGCTGCGAAAATCCCAATAATCAAAGCACTGCAGGACTCGTGTTTCACCAAGCAATTTGTCAAGATGATTACATAAATGAATATGAGAATGTCTGCAACATGGGCTTGGCAAAGGCTCTCTCTGAGAGACTACTGACTGACAGTTGTCACCCTTTACTCTGGTGGCCTAGTAAAACACAAGCTCCTTAAAATAGACAGCTGCAGCTGTTCAGATCCTGCATTGGCTCAGGGGCACCACTGACTGGGGAAACTGAATGGCCATGCTATGTTGCTTACAAACTGTGTTTGTGTGTGTGTGTGTGTGTGCATCAGCAATGCCATGTGATGTTACACATGCCTATAGCCCTGCTGTCACATCATAAGGAACATCTATGAAAATAAAAAAGGTGCACATAAGCAAACCACTTTTCTTTCTTTCTTTCTTTCTTCTTTCTATTCCTGCAGAGTGCTGCTGATCACAGGGAGACCACGCTGTGTGAGCAGCCTCTGTGCATCCAGCAGACACACGCTCCGTCCGAGGTGAGGGATTAACGTGACGCATCACAAGTGCAACCTTACACAAGCCGGGGGTTTAGCCCAATAAACACACTAACACGTTCAATTGGCTTAAATAAATGTCAGAGCATCATTAGCCGCTCTAATCCATCCACCGTTTCCCAATTTACATCAGCCGACATATGCGGCCTGCGCTGTGCCAAGAGACGACAAATAAAGAAGACAGAGGAAAAACATGCTGAGTCCTTTCCACGATAGGACTCTTCCTGGACCCCCTCCCTCCCTTTCTACATCACTTTCTGTGGCCAGCCAGCTCAGCGCTATTTACGAGAAAGCCTTTGTTGCAGAAAACGGATTATCCAGCCACTAATGCCATGTCCCGCTGCAGCGAACCGAGCCAACAATGCAGACTGTATGACCAAAGTGTGGCGGCATGACTAATAAACAAACGCCGCGGATCGATTCAACTTGTCAACAAGGTTAATACGCCACATGTCTCCTTCTTGTTGCACCCTCGCGCTACAAACACGCCTTCCCCGAGCAGCGCCGAGCCCGTGTGGGGGGATTGATATCCCCGGGCACCGCGCGTCTCCGTGCCGCTCCGGTAAACAAAACTTTGTCGGTAAAAGCTGCGGCCGCAAGAAACATGCACTGTCGAGCACAACAACAACAACAACAACACCGCCACCGCCGCCGCCACACAGCCGTCGACCCTGCGGCTCCAGCCCCGTCCCTGTCCCGATACTTACTGTGTTTGTCATTTGGGCAGCTCGGCCCGCAGGATCGCACACTCGCAGCTCTTGCGTGGCCAAGCAGCGGCAGCAGGCCCCGCACACCCCGACCTGCGGTGATGACTGCATACATCCCCAAGGTTGACTCATGCAACGCTGCTGACCTCACTCTCTGGCACTTTTTTTTTCTCCCCCCCCCCCCTGCCCCTCACACCCCTCCTCCCCCTCCTCTTCACGACACACCTCCCCGCTACAAAGTCAAGAGGAAAACGCGGAGGGGGGGCGGACGGACGGACGGACAGGCGGGCGACGTCGGTGCGTAAACACAAACCTTCCCGGTAGGAAAACGGAGCGCTAACCTGCAGAAACGCGGGCGCAATGCCGTCGCTGTCTGTTGCACATTATTGCACTAGGATTGCACAGTTTAAAAAAAAAAAAAAAAAAACACACACTTGCAATGCGGCCTTCAGCTGAACAGCGACTCTCTCCGTGCCTCTGCTTGTCTTGTGACCCCCCCCCCCTCCTCCTCCCTCCACCGCCACAAACCCGCTGGCCACACCCACTTCCATGCCCATATAAGGACCTTCCTCTGACACGGAAGGCGCTGTAATTTACGGAGCAAGATCCCTCTCAGTCCATGCGGGAAATTCCAACACACATGGGAGGACCGCGGTGCTGGAGGGGAAGGGCGCACCCGGTTACACATTCACTTTCCTTTCCGAAATAACACTTCTCTCCCCCCCCCTTGTTATTAATGAGGATATTCGTCCTTAAATTGCACGAATGGTGTTTGCACATGACACATCACACAGCGTCTGATTCATGGAGGCTGCAGAACGAGGCTCATTTTGGGTGTGGAAGGAAAAAAAACAACGAAAATATATTTTTGTTTATGTTAGGTGCTCCTGGTGATGGTATTTATATTTTCAGCATGAATTCAGTGTTTCCAAATAAAAAGTGTCTAAAACAGAAAACAATATTACATATTCAAGCAAATCCCCACTTTACTTTTGCAGCCTTACCAGCAGTCAAGACCTATAAAAGGATTCAGTTTAAATTGAGACATTGGACAGACCTGTACCTTTTGTGAGGATTCAGTCAGTTTGGTATTTTCATGTAATAAGTGACTAATGCAGAAAATGAATTTGGGCTGCAACAAAACTTCAAATTATTTCCTTCATGTATTTGATAATTTGTAAAAGTAGTGCAAAAGTTGTCCCACTTAAATTGATAGAAAACAAAGAAAAGAAGCAAAAGCTGACACTGAAGAATGTTTGTTTGGAAAATGGTTTCGACACCTATAAAGAAACAGAACCAGGCCCAGATGTTGCAAGGTGATCTGTGGCCTATACTCAATGATGTAATGTCAAACAAATAAAGCAATAGCCAAGATAAAAAAAATGCCCCTGATCATCACGAGGCAACCAGCCACCTGTACACCTGCATGAAGCAGCCATGAGACCAATAAATGATTAGTTAATTCTTTAACCAACTGAAAAAAAAAATCACTCAGTATTGATCATTTTTTCTAGAACTGAACTCACTGAACTGCATGGGCATTTTTCACTGAAGACATCTGGATACAAAAGGAAAATCACAGTTATAAATAATAAAGTGAATGATGACTGAATTCCATTTAGTTGCTTTACTTTCAGGGTCTTTATGTTTTGCATAGTGGCTCACTGGGACTCATCATTACCGGTGCTTTTCATAAAATGACAAGTCAAAATGTCTGCTGTTAAAAAAGGGCCAATTACAATAGGAAGTCAAACTGCATCACTATTAGTAACTGATGACACAATATCTTGTCATTGGACATGACCAAGCATGTGCCAGTCAGACTGTGCAGGGCTGCAGTCTCTCTATCAGTGTCTCTCTTCTCTCTGGCCCTTAAAATAACGTGCAAAGCCTGAAACCATTCACAGATGCAGTCGACAAGAAGTGGAGTCAGACTGACATGGCTGCCACAGATGACACTGTCACTGCACTGGGAATTGTGGTGCAAGTGTGTGCACTGTTTTGTTTTTTTTTGTTTGTTTGTTTTTGTTTTTTTGGAGAACACACCAATGGTGCTACAACAATTAGTCAATTTATCATTTTGTCAAGACAGAAAAATCAACAGGCTATTAATTAGACAATTCATTATTTACCTATGTAATTCATTCTTGCAAAAAAGCCAAACAGTTCATGGTGCGAAGCTGACAAAAATATTTGGGAGTTTCTGACTGTTTGCCCAATAAAACAATCAATTTAAACAAACCAAACAGGGCTCTGGGAAATTGCAACAGAAATTTTTCTCTACTTTCTGATATCTTATCATTTAAACCCTTAATTGAAAAACACACGGGCAGATTAATTGATAATGAAAATAATCAAAAGCTGTAAGTCTTGACACCAACATCCTCTATTAATGCCACTCATTTCTATAGGATCTTCCTACACATTTCTTAGAAGTAGCAAGAGTCCAATTCAGTAGAACTGCACAATTTGGGCTCTGTCAATGTTAGATTTTTAAATTTTATTCCATTTGAGCCTTTATATTACAGATGCATTACCATGCTAGTCATATTTAAATATTATAGAACTAATGTCACCCATTTCATATATTATGTGGGCGGCCTAGATCACATCATATCTGGTATGTTATAGGTGCATTACAACATTAACATCCAACTGTCAGATAAATGTAGTCAAGGAAAAAGTACACTAATTTCCATCTTAAGTATAATTAAAAAACTCAAGTAAACTGCACTACATGAGTACATTTCTTACTTTTCACCACTGATGACATATGATGAATCGCATACTGGCTGTTTCTCCCCTGGGACTTACTTAGGGGGATTTTGACATTTCTTGTGTAGGAGGGGAAGGGGGGGGGGGGTCAAGTTAGGTGAACCTAGCTACATTCAGCATTGCTGCTTGCAACACATAGCTAATTACAGTGCACTAAACCATAAATAGCCCCATTAACAAAACACCTAGCATGAGTTGGCATGCACAGATTAGCCTTGCAGTACTTACATTAAACTCTGTCCCTCCATGCCACACAAGCCTTCATTTCCCTGTTTTCTGACGGTGTCCTGCTGCAGCCAAAGTTATCAGTCAGCTCACGTGATGAAACCCTAAAAAAACTTTCTCCTTTTTGTTATTTATTAAATTTTTTTTTTACGTTTTTTTTTTTCAGATTCCTCCACAAGGCGTAACTTCCCAGTTCCACTTTGAGACACTTTTTTTAAGCTAGCAACAATCGATACGGTACCACGCGTTTATCATCTTTGACGAGAAACGGACCGGTTGCATTGAAAACGTCGACTGTGATGACACTGTCGTTCCAATCAATACTGTCGATGATCGATCGCTGCAGCGTTGATGAACCGGAGCAATAATAAGAGCTGTTGCCGAGGGCGCGTACCGTTTCTGATTCACTGTAGCTGCCTTAACGGCTCAACTGCACACAGGGAAAAGATCACGTACGACCAGCAAGATAGTTAACGCCCGCTATACCGGGAGGTTGGGGAGATAATGTCGCACTTTCCTTTAACGGCCTCACATTCACATTGAAAGACAACGGGCGTCGCACGGGGTTTTCACCAGCTGAATGTTTCATTAAATATGATTTAACAATAAACACGTAATCAAATACGAGATGATAATTGATTACAAGCCAAAACAACAAAAAAAAAAAATGGATCGGTCCAACTGGCTAGCGGGTTTAAGCGAAGACGGAAGTTGATAACAGGCTAGAATCTTGGTTTCCACTAGTAGGTCATTCAGTCAATGGTGTTTCTACAAGCTAACAGACAAAAAAAATCCCAGTTCGCTAATGTAAACACAACAACTGGAGCAGTGTTTGTGAGTAGTTGGCTAGTTTAGCGTGTTGCTTAACATTAGGTAACACTTAGCCACACCTGTTAACACCTAAACATATATAAAAAAGTAGATTTTTTTTTCCGTAAGTCTGTAAAAACAGGCACCTCTTGGAATTCAAGGCTACGTTTGGAAGATGCAGGTGCAGAGAGTCGTTCTCAACTCACGACCAGGTTGGCAACTTTATCAGTAATATATGTCTCCATAACAATCTGCTGTGTTGCGACTCTACAGCACCGCATAACCAGCGTTTACTACTCATCATTATTTACATCCAGGTAAAAACGGGGCGCCAGTTCCTGAAAATTTCCGCCTGGAGGACACGACTTTAGCAGCCGACCTGAGGGATGGGGAGGTCCTTGTCCGGACACTTTACCTTTCAGTCGACCCTTACATGGTATTGATACAGTCAAGTACAATAGATGGCCTATTGTATATAAGTAAATATATCTAGACTCCAGACTATATACATATCTATCTATCTATCTATCTATCTATCTATCTATCTATCTATCTATCTATCTATCTATCTATCTATACACAGTACTGTGCAAAAGTCCTAGGCCACCCGAAGATTTGTTGCTTCTATAATGATCATATATAATTATTTCTCAGTCTCTTTATTAGAATTCAACCAGATAATAAAGGGTTAGAAATCTGTTAAAAAACAGAACGATAATCAGAAAAAAACAGCTTCTATAGGCTAAAGTGGCAAATATTCAGTGTGACCTCCCCTTGAGCAACAGCAGGAACCTGGCTCTTAAAGCTACGTGGAATCAATCTTAATTAATACCGTTGCTAACACTTGTATTTGTCTGACTTATGCTGTGAAAAAGGCTAATTACACCAAGACATGCTTGAGCATTACATACACATGTTGTATAGGTTTAACTCATTGGAAGCTGTTAATATGTATAAGACCAACTTTCCATTGTGAATTGTGAATTGTGAATTGGACATAAAATCATAATTTTGCATCAGCAAGGCCACCCTCAAAGGGAAATCCATTTCGTTTAGGTTTAAGAGCCAGGTTCCTGCTAATGCTCAAGTGTAAGGGGAGGTCACACTAAATACTTGCCACTTTATAGAAGACTCCTATAGAAGACTTTTGCACAGTGCTGTATATCTACTCTTAATTTACAAATAAATTGTGCCAAATAAAAGGTTTATGTTCATAATATGGATTTAAAGTTTTTGTCTAATTGCTACCTTCTTCTTAGTCCTGCAGTTAGACAACCAAAGTCATATCTTACAGTGTGTCATCTATATCCAGGTTAAGGCGCCAATGAAGATATGTCATCCATAAAACTACAGGTAAATCATCCCCCTCTCCACAACTCTCTCCTTTCTGTCTTTGCTTCGTAGCGATGCAGGATGAATGAAGACACTGGTGCTGATTACCTGACTCCATGGCAGCTGTCTGAGTGTGTGGATGGTGGAGGCGTTGGTATGGTTGAGTCCAGCCGCTGCAGCACTTGCACTGTAGGAGATGTGGTCACCTCATTCAACTGGCCATGGCAGACACACGCTGTGATGAAAGGAAATGGCTTACAAAAGGTGTGGCATATGATTGTGTTTCAGCGGTGGCTTATTATCCCCAGTGACAGTTTTGATTTGAACAGTGACTGATACCTCCCTGCATGTTGCAGCTAAGGTGTGCTACATTAGTTGTGAATACTACCTTCTTTCTATTGCAGGTTGATCCACAGTTGGTTGATGGGCACTTGTCCTACTTTTTGGGTGTAGTTGGAATAACAGGCCTCACTGCGCTGCTGGGTGTAAGGGAGAAGGGTCATGTGACCAAAGGGGCCAATCAGACCATGGTGGTGAGCGGAGCGGCTGGGGCCTGTGGTTCTTTAGCTGGACAGGTAAATACAGCAAACTCCAGATTTGGGTCTAGTAAGGCTTGACTGTTTTATACAGTATATAGGTGGATGTTTTTGAAGTCTCAAGCAAAAACAACACTGATTACCCCCTTTTGAACTTCTTGACGTTTAAATGTAAGAAGTTTAAGAGCCTGATTTCATCATGGCGCCCTGCCTTTCTTTTCCAGATTGGCAGGCTGGACGGTTGTGTGAGGGTTGTTGGGATCTGTGGATCTGATGAAAAATGCAGAGCTTTAGTGGAAGATCTGGGCTTCTCAGCTGCAATCAACTATCGCCAAGAGGATGTACCAACAAGACTCAAGGAGTGCTGCCCCGATGGTGTGGACGTTTACTTTGACAATGTGGGAGGTGTCACCAGTGATACTGTAATAGCACAGGTACTCTCCAGTTGTTATGTATTTGGCTGGAAACTATGTGTGTTATTATTTATTAGTTGGCATTTTGTCCCCTTATTGTGTTTCCAACATTTGCAAAAATTAAATTAAACACAGTGGCTGTGGATTCTGACGCACAGACCTTGGCCTCTTTCTCTACCTCCAGATGACCAGCGGCAGCCATGTGATCCTGTGTGGGCAGATCTCTCAGTACAACAAGGATGTGCCGTATCCTCCACCTTTAAGTGAGGAGACTCAGGAAACCCTGCGAAGAAAGAGCATCACCCGAGAGCGATTTATGGTGCTTAACTATATGAGCAAAGCAGACGCTGCCCTCTGTGAGCTCAGCCAGCGTGTTAAATCAGGTCAAATCAAGGTAAGGAGGTTGACTGGGTGTCAAAATGCATGTCCCTTCCATGTCTTTATATATTATTTTTCTTCTATTTTGCAGGTGCTGGAAACTGTGGTGAATTGCATTCAAAATATGGGAGGTATGTGAATTGTGATTCTGGCACTTTCTTCTTTCTTTTTTTTTTTTTACCTGATAGAAGTTTAATCATTTATTTCCTTTTCTTGCAGAAGCATTTTGCTCTATGATGAAAGGGGGAAACATTGGAAAGCAAATTATAAAAATATCAGAGTGACGGAAAGCCTTGTAATTTCCAGTAGTGACTACTCTCACCAGACACCTAGGGAAATTAACCCACAGTTGCCTTTTATCACTGCCATTAACACCAATTTAATGAACTCGTGTAAGATATTGCATTGAGCAACTGACGACAGTTGATGACAACTATGAAATGAGTCACAAAAGTCTGAAACTCTAATATGTAATAATTTAGATTTCTGAAAATTGGTGCTACACTTATATAAATATAGTATAATACTGTAGTACATATTGCCTCATGATATTATTCTATGCAATAAATTCCAATTGTAGTTTTAAAATCTGTGTAGAATGATCATTGCCTGTTCAATACCAGCACCATGAGACATCAACAGATATTCCTGTTGAGCACTAAAACTGTAATATGTAATAATGTTAAATGATTAAAATGTTGTGAAAAACTAAATATAAAGCCTTTCCTTTATTCCCTAATCAGCTGGATTTAAGTTAAAATAACCAACATTGCAGCGTTGTAGCATAGAGCACCAGCCTTGTCAGCTTGCTACAAAGCTGAAGCTAACTATAAGAACCTTCACAAGCCTTTTCATTTACTGTAGTACTACTGTAGTAGTACTGTGTCAACCCATGTAACTATAGGTGAAGTGTTTTGGCTGACAAGCAATCAGCAAGTTAGCTAGTTCACGGACATCATGCTAGTAGCAGTATCCTCAGCTTCAAGTGCATTTCTCTCATCTTAACTAAGAACCACAATGGAAACAAGCATTTGGTCTTGTATGTGATCCTGTATGTGATTTAATCTCTGGACATCACTTGACATAGTGTAAATGTGAATTAATGTTTAATTTCTCTTAATTAATCTCAGGATTTTTAAGAACCAGTGTTGTTTACATTAGCTTGTCAGCTAAAGGACTTTTGCTGACACAAGTACAAGTTTATACAGAGAGAAAGTTAAAGCTTTAATTGTGATGCATGTGTTTTTAACTTAATGTTAACTAACAGTAATGACCTGACGACAAACATGAAGTATATGATTTAGTGTAATGAACACTTTTATTCCACAGCACTATAAACCATTAATAAAATAAAATTGTGGTTGGCTCTAAGTTCGGTTGTCACAAGAAAAATATGTGGCAGGTGTAAAATCATCATCTTCATTAATATACTTAATATGTCAACATAGGAGGGGATGCAGAATTGATCGAGTGAAGACCAGTACATCACTTACAGTACACTCCTTCTTAGAGATGTAATGGAGGTGGAGCTTTCTTGTGAACAGTCAATTTGATGTACAGCACAAAACAATCGCAATCAGATTTATTAACCATAATCACTTTTTTTTTTCATTGAAATTAATTCATGTGAAAAAAAAAAAAAAAAATCAGTCACATGCATAATTTGTAGGTGGAAGTGGAATCCAGCACAGTCCTCGATTACCCTCTAGATCGATTCAATACTGCCTCCTTGTGGAAAAACAAACAACATACCATGTGGAAGGTGCTGAGCATTGTTGTAGAAAGGAACTCTAAACTAATTCAAGTCCATAAATTTCACATATCAGTCTTTATGCTGGAGTTATACACTTAGTATTGTAGCGCTCCAGTGCAAATGAAAGAGACCCGTCTATGCAGAGAAGAAAAAAAAGTTATTAAACCATTGCCAGCATGAGCGCACATAATTTCATTTTCCCAGTGTCTGGCAGGTGTTCTAATAGTCATGTGCATGTCTGAGCAATTATTCTGCACTCACACTGTATATGGTTTGAAAATAATACTTGGATCTAACTGCTGAAACATTGCTTTTATTAAAAGACTCGATAAATGTGGTCTTCACCCTATATATGTTTACTTTTTTTAGATCAGTTTCTTCTCATGGGATCGAGGCACCTGCTACTACTGGCTATTAAGTACTAAATTTAGAGTGCAACAAACCGTGTGCCGCTCTCACACCTTCACAAAAAAGGGATTAACATTCATTGCAAATAGACACACAGGTTTTCACACTGTCAGATTAACTTCCAATGCAGGGAATGCCCTTACAGCTTCCTAACCACACTCACCACGAGGAAGGGGAGGAGGTGGAAAAATGCCCATTTCCAGTGCAGTTTTTATAACATGAGGGAAAAATAAAGAAATCACACAATACAATCAGAATGAATAAATGAAAACAGCATAGTACTGGTTCATCTCATTTCATCACATCTATAACACATTCATTTTGTTTTTTTTTTTTTTTTTTTTTTTTTTTGTAGCCACCACACAACTGGATTTTTTTTAACATGGTTTTTAGTTCACTGAGCTACTATGGAGTATAAAAACATTGTCCTGAAACACTACTGGGACCAGCCTATTGTTCAAGTGCTCACATTCCTGAGGAAACAAACAGCTGCTTTCTGTAGTCACGTTTGAAGGAGCATGAAGAGTCAGGCCGGCTTCTGTGTTTTGGTGAAAAGTGGCATTGAAGTTTTTGATATGAATATCCCAATGCGAATATTTAGTTTTTTTAAGTGGCAGTTGTGTGCAATGGAATTAATTTGAATTAAAAACACTTTCAATCATTAACTACTTGTACTCAGCACTTGATTGATTCATAATTTCCTTTCTTTGATTGTATGTAGTACTTGAAAATATCAACCATCTCTCCACCAAAGTAACCACCGCTCTGTCAGCCGCGGGTAGTTAGGGAAAGCTTACGGCATATAAAACGAGGCGTACACCGTTATTATCCACATGATTTGTCTGACGGAAGATAAACTCAAGGATCGGTTTGGCACATCCAGCCTTCATTAGTGAATGAAAAGGGAAGAATAAAAGATGAAATCTTTCTTATTCGTCCTTTGGCAGTGGTGAAGTAGCATTCGGCCAAGGCAACACTTCCAAAAAAGTGCTAAAGCTCAAGTAAATGAGTCAGCTTAAACCACAGCAGAATACAGCTCTTGTACTGTACACTGTCAACTGCAGCATACACTGGACTAGTCCTCTCATAGCTCCAATAGGTTATTAAACCTTTAACGTATCCACGGTGTTTTTGTTTGTTTTTTTTTAAACACTGTACACATTGCTATGAATATGGCCTGAAATGTGCTCACCGGTGCTTTACAATAACATGCATATTAAGTAAACAATACTATCTAGAAACAGGATAGTGAGTGATGTACTGTGAAGTGGCTGTGGAAGGAGAAAAACAAAGGAAGAAGCTGCATTGTGGGGGAAATTGAGGCTTTCAGGGTGGATAGAGACAGCAAAATATATCTGTGAGTCAGGCTCAAGGGGAATTGTGGCGATACAGTGCAATTACTGTCAAGAGGAAGAGATGCTCTTGCTGTTGTCACGAACGAGAGGGGCGGGGCCTGTCCAGGCGCGGTAGACCAATAGCAGACTGAGCCCTAATGCCCACGTGCGGACAGGAGACAGGAAAAAGGCCATGGGGCCGTAGGTCTCCAGGAGAAAGTAGCAGGAGTGGGCCTGCCAGGTGAGCAGCAGCAGCATGAATAGGTGAACCGCCAGAGTCCGCCAGCGGCAGCCAGGCCGCAGGAAATGGGATCGGAAGGTGTTGCCGCGGCAACGGTGGTGGAGGCTCCAGCAGAGGTAAGAAGTGAGGGGCATGTTGAAGAACAGCAGCTGGAAATTAGTTGAGTTAAAAGTGATTAGTGCAGTTGTGAGTCTTTAAAATGAGACAGGGCCTTGATTATGGCTGTGGATGGTTTCACCAAAACATTAATACAGCAAGGTGACAACATATACTGAAAAAGGTTACAGAACATGGTAAGTATTTTAGTGTTTTTCTCCCAATTGTTTACTTTCTTTTCTTTATCATCTTACGATCCCTGAGATTTACTTTATGCCAAAAAATGTAATTAAAAATATGACAAATCTGCCAAAAACAAAACAAAGAAAGCTAAAAATGTGAATTAAAAATGGGACACGCAAACAAAAAGGTGAACATAATGACACCTGAAGTTAAAGGCTGTAGTTGAATATATGCCTTGCAAGAAGAACAGACATCATTGAGATGTTGGTCAGATTAGGGCGGCATCTAACATTTCTCTGTCGTTACAAAATCATCAATTCATCATTCATCAATCAAAATATCTATAATATTTCAGAAAAATCCCCATAACAATCCCTTATCCCAAAGGTGTGAGGTGTTAAATTGCTTTCTAGTCTAACAGCCCAAAACCCAAAGATACTGAGGTTACTATCACATAAGACAAAGAAAAACAACTTCTCATAACAGATTTTTTGTATTTTTTGCTAGAAAAATAATAAAATAATAAAGTTAGTTATAATTATAAGTTATAATTAGTTCCCATTTTGTGTGAGTCGAGTACCTGTTTCAGCTCGAGGTAAACGAGTTAAATCAAAGTAATTTTCTTACTTGAACAACTCCAACAACATAAGTGAGACTGCCCTCCAGGAAGTGTCCATCGATGAAAACCCCAAAGGCAAAGCAGGCACCGCTATGGCCATCTATCAATTCTCCTATGAACCATGGACCTGTTGGCAGAGGTGGGGAAACCGTACAGGAGATAATGACTATGGATAATTATGTTACACAAGAACATACACAGGAGTACAAGAAAAATCCTGTAACGCAAAACCAGCATTTTTACATAGTTAAACATTATTTTGAATTCACAGAATTATATTATGTAGTGATTAGAGTCTCAAAGACAATGTATAAACTTGTTTTTGCAATACGACTTTGGCGGCAGAGGCATTTTCAGCCTGAGGGATGAGATGGTAGCTGACCCACCTAAGGCTGTACACAGGTTGAACAGTAGCAGAGTGTAGTAGAAAGTGTCCATTTTACTGACGAGATGGAGCGACATACACGCTTGAGACATCAATCCTGTAGATGATAAATGAAAACCAAAATGTATGATTGTGCAACATTAAAATAAATACACCGCCCTATATATCAATGCCAATGATCTTTAATTAACATGTTATCTGCTAGGTTTATTGTGAACTGTTGTTCCGTCCACAGAAGCTCTGCAGACTGTAATATCAGTGCAGATGCACTTCAGTCTCCTGTAATTCAAATGACATTATGATGTATTTATTGGAGGGGTGTTCATTGACAGATCACCTCTGCCAGAAGGAACACGCAGGAACCTAAAGGCCAGCAGCACACCGACATTCAGCAGCATCATAAATATGAAGGCCACTCGGCCCAGGATGTAGTGGTCTGTGAGGAGGATGAAGGATTGCACAAAACCAAAGCTGGGGGTCCGGTCGTCTTCCAGAGTAAAGTGCTGCTCCTGCACTGTCGACCGGCCCGCCGAGTCCTGACACAACACACAACACGCACAAAAACACAACGATCAAGGACAGAAGATAATTAATTCTGTCGATTTATAAACATGTATTTATTCTACAAATATAGGTCAGAGCGCATTCAAATCTGCACCAAGACATCAATACTAAGTAGTAGTTCAAAGCCAAAGTGTCCAGACAGAGGATGTAACACAGCTACTACTGAATCATAATTCAACTCAGGCAAACAAACTTAATCAAGACCTATGAAATATTCATAAGTCTCAAAACACTTTTCACTTAAAGTGGAAGATAAGTCAAGTCCCGTACTGACCTCCACTTTAACTCTGATTGTGTGCAGCCCAGTGAGGTAGAGAGATGGATCCCACTGCAAAACATACAGAGGACCTCCAGCAGAGTGGCCTTTCCCCAGAGGCTGCCCATCCACACTCACATGCACCGCTGTGATTGGAGCCTCTGAGAAGGCCAACATCCTGATGAGAAGCAAGAAAAGAAATACTTTATTAGTTACCGTGCTGCCTTGTTTCCCAGTGAAAACACTTCCAGACTTCATTTGAATACAGAACAAATCAATACAGATATTGCATCATAATAAATTAAATGACAGACACTTAATGGATACATTAGCACTATTTTCATTCAAGTCAGTGTACTAATTCAAGAGAAATTACCAAGACAGATATTTTGTTGCCTAATGCTAGAAGGTGATTAAGGCTCCTGGATACAGATCTAACTAACCTATGACCTAACTTTCTACCTAATGACACCAAACGCTGTTGCCAAATTTTGTGATGTGCAATACTGCTACTAGTAATCAAACATACACCAAAACAATGAATACATAACATTATGAGCAATGAATACATAACATTATGAGCTGGGCATTATTGGAAAATCGGAAATGTTCATCAGATCACAGAAGTGTTGCAAAACCATGTGGAGTCAGTGAAGGGTTTATACCAGTCAACACACACACACACACACACACACACACACACACACACACACACACACACACCTGATGTGTGTCGATCTCCGTATCCGCCCCAGCGGCTCCACTCCCGGATGCAGGTACTGTGCGTCCTTGGGGTTGGTGATGAGCACTGCAGGCCACTGCTCAAACCTCAGGTCAGAGAAACTCAGCAGGTCATGGTCAAAGGCCAGAACCCGATACCTGGAGACAGGAGAGAGAAGAATGTGCTGAACACCTGGGAAAAGAAATAAGAACTGAGCAATACCAAGAAAAACAAACAAACACACAGTTAAAAATATTTTGTGATCATGCCATATTGCAAACCTGCGGTTGTCCATCCAGTCACCCAGCTCCAGCTCCAGGGTGCCTTGGGGGTGTCGGCTGTGGAGGACTGGCATCAAGCCGCCCAGTGTGTGCAGGTGACCGCAGAGATAGGCAACTGCAGATCTAATCACCAGAAGAAATGAAAAAACTATAACATTGTCATACTTCTCAAGAACTAGCTTAAAAGTATTATAACCATTCTTTTCTGAGATTAGGTGATAGAAGTCTAGCTTGAAGTAGCAGCTGTTGAAAGCTTGCACAATGACTGGGTTGACAAGTATGCATTTCCCCACCCGTTTTCTGAAAACTGGTTTAACATCCAAGCTTTTACCTCATCATGTCTCGAACCCCTGGAGAAGGGGAGACGACAGTAGAGGTGGTGTAGTGGCCAAACCAGATGGACTGGTTGCTTTTCAGACTCTCAACTCTGAACGTGTCCAGCAAGTCCATTTGAGTCTGTCACATATTGAGAGAAGAAGCAAATATTAACCATGTGTTCCTTTACATTTACACATCTACCGTGTGCTCATCCTATGTCTGTTCCTTTAAAAATGATGGTGAGCCATATTTTTACTTGCAGGAAATTTACATTTACATAAGCACACTGTACATTGAAGTACTGTGACTGTAAAACGTCCTATTTGCTTAGTTCTAAGCTTTTTCTTTTGTTTCCCACTTGCTTATTCAGTAGCCATGTTTCCTGACAGTTTAAGATGCCAATAAATCAGTCAAATCTCCCTTTTTCATTTAATAAATTCAATTCATGAACTGAAGAAGCCTTTCAGATGAGTGGTGAAACATCTTCTGAAACCTAAAAGAATTGCCTTCAACTCAAGCACTTAAGCCTTTAATAAATTCAAGTGTATTAAAGAACCAGTGTTGCTGTATCTATTTTCACATATATTCACTGGATGTTAATGTTCTGTCAAGAGAGGGTACTAGACAGACATACCTGGTTGAGAATACCAAAGAAATTGTAGGGTCTCTTGGGGCCTGGAGTCAGAGTGGCATCCGCGCAGACAAAGGAGTAATTGCCAAAGGGAGTTTTGTGAATATAGTGGAAAGAGCCTACTTTCTGATTAGCCGAGTATTTCCTAGAGAAAATTGAGAAACGCCAACGTGAGCAACCAGATACTGTTAAGTAGACTGGGAAGGAGCCAGCTGCTCCAATCCTAGAGCAGCCCTGAGATAATTTAATGCATATTGAATAAATAAATTAGGCTTGCGTAGGAGGCAGACTGTGTCGCGCAGAGGATGACCACAACATTAAGAATATTAGGGAGATAAAAGATCAATCAACATTGACAGAGGCAGCAATGTCGCATAAAACAACATTTGTTTTAAAAGACTGGGGAGTCAGTCTGTTCATGTAGATTCTGCTTCTATTCTTGGTCCTTGGTAGGCTCAGACAGCTTGGAATATTGTCAATAAATAGGTCTGCTACTACTCATGTTTCAGAGGCACAGAAGTCCTTACATCCTCAGATTGACTTCACACTCAGCCTATTACTGTAAGACATGCAGGAGTAGGCACTGGCTGTGTCTAAATCAGGCATTTACAGTGGTACTGACTTTTTCATACTGACCGGTAATAATTGTTGACGCTGTCCAATGAAATAATATTGAAGGCATCTGTCAGAAGAAATGAAATGATGGTGAGATTGAGCAGCATATAAAAAGTCTCAGTGACCAGGATGTCTAATGAGGGTGATGCATATTTAATTAAGGCATCAGGTTTCTTCATTATACAGGAAGATATCGAACAAAATCTGTTGCTTTCATATCATAGAAATGACAGGACAGACATCAACAACTGTGATCAATAACAGCAGAATAGCTGTCAGAGAAGCTGCAGATCCAATAACTAGTTTTCTTTTTTAGTCAGTTACAAAGTAAGGATATCCTGTTTCACATCTAATAGCTCACGATTCAATAGCAGAAAAGAAAGCAGTGATGAGGAGGGGATGGGATGACTTCCTGTGTGATTCTAAAATGCACCACAGTTAATGAATTCAAAGTAGTGGTGGGATATGAGAGGACAATAATGTAACAAAGTGCCGCAATTTATCACCATGATTCCCACGGATGTCTATCCACCGAGTCCGCTCCATCACACGCGACCTCTTCAGTATGTTGTGGTAGGCCTGCCACTCCACCTCATGCTGGAGGGAACCCACCTTACTCTCTGTTTTAGCATCTGTCAGATCCCCTGTGGAGGAGAGAGGGGAAAATGTGAGACACGTGGAACATCAGCATATAAGGCGCTTCAGCCAATTTCTGCACTGCACTAAAATGAGGGCCACACCCAATGAGTCTCAGAACAAAACAAAGACTTTCCCAGCAACTTAAACCAGCTGAAGGTGGAGGGGTTACTGTACCTGTTGCAAGCACGAGAGCTGGCTTCATCACTTCAATGGTGTCTGTGCAGAACTTCTCAAAATCAGGAATTCGCTTTGGGTCGTGAAATCGGCTTATGTGAATGTCAGACACCTTGAAAATTGGGAATGAGGAAAAGATTAAAACTGGTCTTACACCTGGATGGTGCGTAACCTATTTTTTAACACAGCCGTATGGGAGCTGCACAAAAGGGCCAAAGTCTGACTGCAACTTACTGTGTTGCTGAACCACCTTTTTACCTGACAATGACACACTTCTGTGGTCAGTGACCCCTTTCAGTCAATCATTCAAGAGGGTTCAATCACCACGGCTCGCTGTTTATGACAATACTGCAAAGCCACTACTAATACAGGATATGAAATTCAAACAAGGCAACACAGGCTGAGCTTAGACAGCATCGTTTTTGCTTGTAGTAAAGGGCTTGAAACGGTAGCTAGCAGGTCAGATTTAATGCCCACCTGTAAAAACCAGAAAATATTGTTCAACTCCCCGCTGGGAAATGGTGGTGAAGTCCCCGTAGATTGGTCTCCATCACCGGCAGTCGGGTGCTGAACGCTCCGTTTCGGGTGCCAAGCCGTGTCATAGCTGTCCAACACCCAGGAGGTGATGCACGCCAGGGCCAGTCCGAGGATAACCAGTGCACCGAAGAGCTTCAGCATCCTCCTGTAGTGGCGAGAGAGGGGGCTAGCTGCCGCCGTCTGTCCCGGACAGAAAAAAGCTAGCTACTGGTGGAAATAGCTAAGGGCGCGAATCACACTAACATTGACTACACTTAGGGTAGACCATTCAACTACATGGCTAAAGGGCTAAGAGTCAGACCGGTTCTGTCGCTGCCATCGCGGCCACAGGAGGTGCATGGAGGCGCGGGGTTCATTCACGGGTCCGTACGGCTGCCTTCAGGGGCGGGGGAGGCGGTTGGGCAGGTTAGCTCCGCGGCTAGCTCCCGAGCAGCTACCAGCACCGCATTGACCGGTTGGAAGAGGAAACGTCACCGTCGGAAGAAAAGAGGGTGAGTGGAGAAAGAGCTCTCACTCTGACCTTGTTTTCCGAGCACCGCAGTCGACCGCAAACCTACTGCACCTGCCATCGCGAGATGTTTCGGGAATAACCACAATCGGAATCAGTTTAGTTTGCCGGAGGAAAACAAACAAACAAACAAACATTTGACCCGCAATACTGAAATAAATCCTTCTTTCGTGCAAGTTGAAAAGGTGTTAATTCAAGTGTATGATCATTTTTTTCAGTGTTGAGGTTGCAATTTGTGCTGCATTATGGGTATTATTAGGTATTTTGTTCACCCCATTCAAAACAATGATAGCAGGCTAAACAACAGACACATCTCCCTGTATAATTCAATAGAGTTCAACATCACCACATCCAAACGTAAATAACATCTATTCCTCTCATTTACTATCTATTATTTATTTCATAATTTCCCCTTTTACCTTTTTTTTTACCCTTTTGTCAGCTATTTCATATTTTTGCTATGTGTTTTTTTTTTCCCCACAGTTTTTCCACTGTGGGACAAATAAAGGAATTTGAATTTAAAATGATTTACACCTTTTTAATACAGTTTCAACAAAATCTGAACATTAGTAACACACATTGTTGTGGACCAGATGAAACTTAAATCAAATTAATACCCATAAATAAAATAAAACACTTTTGCAAGATTTTTTTTCTTTTTGAGACAACAGTGTTTTCAGGACTGTTTTGGTGATTAATATACAACAGGTAGTTTTTAATACTTGAGTCCGCCATCTTTGGCTCAATGGCGCCTCACAGTGGTCTTTGAGGGAACTGTCTTTTTTCAGCGGCCGCGTTCCAAACTAAATCGATATATCCTCAAACACTGCTCATGTGACTTCATCTTACATTTAACACATTTGGGATTGTCATTGTGCAACGTGGATATAATATAAGATATTCGACTAGTTGTTACAGCTTATAAACAACGAGAACTGATCTGTTGCTCTGACGCCTTATGCAGCCGGTGTTGCCAGATAGGCCAATTTTCCGCAGGTTTTCATGCAGGCGATCAAAAAAACTAAACCAAACCAAAACAAAAACAAATATTTAAAAAAGGAAATTTGTTATTTGTTGTTGCAGCAGCAGGGCAGGTCAACCCTGATTGCCATAATTTGTCAGAAATCGTCATATCTGTGAAATGACAGTACTCGCATTTTAGATTCAATGTAAGTCTGCAAGCACACTTAAAATAAGCTCATATGGAAATGATTTAAAAATACACCTGACCTCTTTAAAATGCAAAAAAATGCTTGAGACATTTGAGAGACATCATGACATTTTTAAGTTTTCTTCAGTATGAAATTGATACATTAACAGTTGTCAGCTCATCCAATGGTAAATAGCAATAAATAAAAATAAAAGTAATATATAGCAATAAAAAAAACAGGGACAGACATAATTGGTGTAAATATAAGTAAATATATGGTTAGAAAATTAGGATCATCAGCATAAACCGACGACCTTTAATGTTCAAGTCCAGAAAAACTCTTCTGGCCACCTTTTGAACAGGTTTCTCTGGATTTATTCAACCTTCTATCGCCAGATCTGGCAACACCGCGTGCGGCGCGCGCCCACTGACACAGCCGCGGACGAGCTTTAAAGACCCCGCTGCGCGCGCCCGAGCTGTTGCGAGGGGCGATCGAATCGGGGCCGCGCGCGCAGGAAGGCTGCTGATCATCACAGAGGCGTCACGTCACGGATCCGCAGCGACCGACAGAGATGCTGAGGTGACAGGCAGAAGGAGAAAAGGGACGATCTCACTCAGACACGGTCCCCCCCCCCCCCCTCCCCTCCGCTTGTTTATTATTTCCAATCACCGGACAACGACCACGACCACGACCGCCGCTTCTGTCTACGGACGGTGCTCTCGCTATGGGATTCCGCTCCACGTCGTCCCCGCCGCCTCCAAGCGCAGACGGTTTTTTCTAACCACACCCGGCTCTGCTTTGGATCAGGCACTGGCAGCAAAGACCCGAGGTAAGGATTCAAAAGCCCGGAGGCCGTGCTCATCCGGTTTACCACCCCAGTCCTCCCTCCCTCCCTCCCCTTCTTTCTTTGTCGCCTGCAGCTGCGTGCATTGGGGCTGTTATCCCGCATGTCGTTGAGCTGAGTGAATAACCTCCTCCACGCCAGGCAGCACGGGCTTGCGTGGCCTGTGGACGCGCCTGAGTAAATCTGCTGTGGCAACCAACTCGCCATGCAACAGCCAGTCAGTCCACTGCGGGGAGGAGAGGGGGAGGAGGTGGAGGAGGAGGAAGGTGGTGGGGGGGGGCACGTTTAATTTTTGCTGCAGCTTGTTGTCTGTCACATCCCACTGAAAACAACCTAACCCAGCAGAGGTTATTTGCCAAATCGCCCCCTAAACTGAAGGATTTTGAGAAACTGTTGATTGAGAGTAGGCGCTGCTCTTCAGTTTGAGTGAAGCCCTGACAGTAGAAGCATCAGTGGAGCTTTTCTGCCACTCAGACACACGCTTCCTTCACTGTTTCTTCAGCCTGGATCAGTTGCATCCATGCTGTCATTTTAAAGCAGCCAGACTGTGGCGGACCTCCCCATGCTGGCTCCCCTCCAGGTGCCAGACCAGACACTAATTTCATCCAGCATTGGCCCAGCAAGTCTCCCCGTCCTGCTATTGAACCAGGCCTCACTCGGATTAGACAGCAAATCAAGCAGATGTTAGGTTTTCACTTGGGTCCCGTGTTATTGCACATGCATGCTTTTTTAGTTTTTGGGGCGAAGAGCGAGAGGCAGCCTCTGTGGTGGCATCACTCATAGACATGTCATGATGCTTCACGTAGAGCAGCTGGAAACTTGCAGCCTCCAGCAGACCGAGAGGGCAGAGGCGACGACAAGCTGCAGTCAGCAAACGAAAAAATGGCACTGCACCAGTGTCGCCATGGAAATGCTGGGGTCAGGAAGCGTGTGTGATTCATGATGAGACAGGAGCTGGCTGTCATTGATTTAGTTTTTTTTTTTTTTTTTTTTTGGCTGTTTTTCTTCCTTTCTTCATTGATAGTGATTTGTATAGAGGGGGAGGAGGAGGAGGAGGAGAAAGGGCACAGCCGTGCCTCTCTGTGAGGTGTGAGATTAGTCACAGTGTGAGGCGGCCTTGCTTGTGCATAGGTGTGAGTGCTTAAATTCAAGATGTGTACAAGCTAGTGTTTGGAGTGCATGTGCGCTATAAGGGGCTTGAGCTTGTCATGTGCAGTATGACTGGTTGTAGCAGGAGCCCAGGACCTTTCCTGATATCCTGAACAGATGGCTGAGACTGTCCCAGACTATTCACCCTAAAAGTATAGTTTAGGTTAGGTAATGCACACCTCCCCATCCTACGACATCCATCCCATCTTCTAAATCCTCCAGACTTCTGTCATAAGGAGCTTGTGTTTTTCTCACATTCACCCTCTTAGTTGGTCGAAGTTGAATGTGGCAGAACAGCAGTTGTCTCCTCCCCTGATGAATTTTGAGCAAATTACTTACTCGTCCTGCTGTGCTCGTGCGTGGCGGCTCAGATCTGACAGAAAAAAGTGTTTTTTCCCTGAAAACTACGGGTGACCTTGAAGTTCTGACACTGGACTCGGAGACTGAGGTTATTTAGTCACAGTGTTGGCGGTGAGTTGCTTACGCCTCAAGGTTAAAAGTGTTTTGTACAATATGTTTCTTCTGTAGTTGTGATGGTGTGAGCCGTGTGTTTTGTTTTGTTTTTGGGATGTTGTTTTTTTTTTTTTTTTAGCATAATATCAAGAATTCAACTGATGTTTCAGACGTTTCAGACTTGCTTTGCAAACCCTCAGATGCATCACATGAGGGAGAAATCCATGTTTTAGGGCCTGACATTGACACAAGTTGTTGCCAAAAAGAGACAAAGAGACATTTACAGATTCAGCTTTGGTCTGTATGGATTTATTCAGAAGTGTTGGCAAAAAAGGGGGGAAAGTGTTGGTTCAGTTTAACTTCTGTGTGCTCACAGTTTGTGTTTACAGATGCAGATACAGATGTGTAACTGTGTTTTTAGCCATGTTGGCAGCGTCACTCCGGGCAGGGCAGTGGCAGTCGGTCAACGGCCTTGGTCCAGACTGAAACATCTATTTGACGGAGTGCCGTGACATTTTGTGCAGACGTTGATTGTCCCCAGTGGAGGAAGCATAATGACTTTTTATCTATTATCACCACCGTCGGGTCAAAATTGCAGTTTGGTTTAAAAGCCAAATACCTGCAAAGCTAATGGTATTCCCATCAGCCTCAACTGTAGTTCATATAATAGTTATTAGCAAATTGTAGCATCCTGACACACAGGACTGTGGCCATGGTTGATATTATACCTGCTGAACATCATTTAACATTAGCATCTAGCTGAAACCACTGCTGTGTGTAGCCTAACAGAGGTGCTAGCATGACTATACACACTTAAACATACAATCAACATTAGATTAGAAAGGAAATGACTATTTTAGAGATATGTTCCTCTCTATCTGTTATAATACTACGCGATTTATGAATGAAACACTTTGATGATCCAAAACTAAAAACATTAATTCACTCTTTGTATATAGTCAATTTTCCTATATTAGTCAGTTAGAAAATGGTAGGAAATAGGGGGGATAGGGAGCAAAATTCATATGGTGTACCCATGAAACAATTCAATAAAATTAATAATTTGCATGTAGCATTCATTCATTATTTTTATTAATTAAAATACAAATCCAGGCTTGATGGTTTTACCTGTTGTTGACTAATGTTTCCATTGTTTTCTATTTCTTTTCTTGGTCAAACACAATCGACAAAAGCTTCAAACTCACGTTAGAAAGTATGAGCAGCAACTGTTTGACATTGTTGCTTCACTAATGACCGAGACCATTATCAAAAATAGTGTTTGATAATTTTTAATCTCATCGATTAATTAATTTGAATTTATCAGTGCATCTAAACTATTTCACACTACATACACTTTATACTGTAACATTTGATTCAGTGTATATACTGAACTTTAGCACAAAATTACTACTTTTCACAAGTAATTGAGATGTAAGTCACATGGCAGATTAAATAAATAATTGAGTGTGACTATTACAAGCAACATTATGTCTTAAGAAGAGATGTATTATCCTGAAACATCTGTGGCATCATCAGTGTGTTGGAGCAGTGCAGCTGCACCAAGGCCACCTCACTCCTGAGTCTTAACCCTGGGTCACATTTCATGCGAGTCATTTCGCTGTTATCTAGTCTAACCACGCTTTGCCTCTTCCATCTCCCAACCTCATCGTGGTACATGATGGGATTGATTGCCGCCTTGATGTCAGGATCATGCCCTGTAACCAAATAGTGTTTTTGAAGGCTTGTTGCATAACCTAAGACGCCAGCATGCCGTGTGCAGAATGATGAAGCAAAGTCAGGTTTGAAGCCAGACTAAAGGCTGCTCTTTATGTAAAGGAAGCTTGTGCTAAAATGACAATAGTCTCTTTTTATCAAGGCTTTGAATGTTATTGATTAATAAAATATTAAATCTCTGTTTAACATTCACTACCACCATGTACAGCTGAATTTATTTCTCAATGAATGAATCAGTGGATCTGCAGAAAGATAATAGTCAACAAATCAAAACAAAGTTTGGTTTTAAACAAAAATGCCAAAAAAATAAATATCACCTGGTTTGAGCTTCTCAAATTGGCCAGTTCCAAGTTCTCCTTGTCTTAGTCACTGGTAGTAAAGTGAATATCTGTTTAAGACACTGGATAAAACAAGTAATTAAAGTACATCAACATAGACACCGGAAAATTGTAATTTAAGACATTTTTTACATGTGTCGGACATTATCAACCACATAATCAAAAAGACTTGATGACTTCTTAGAAAGTGTGTAACTCACAAGTGATTTAATCTGTACGTTAAAAAAAATCTATTATTACCAAATTGCAAGGATAAATACAAAAGACAGAGGGCTGTTTTCACAAGCTGGCAGCCTCAAAGTTGTGATCTATTATTCATAAGCCAAATTAGAAGGCACCAATTTATCTTTAGGCATCAGATATATCTAAGATGGAGGTGCAGGGCTGTGTTTGTCAAGTGGTGGACCAGGAGCTGTGTGAATGTTAACTTTGATTTGCTCAGAAATCTGTTCTTCAAATGCAGATTCACCTAAGAGATCATACTGTCATGGTCTGGAGTTATTCATATTTCTGATGCCTTGAATTAAAGTTGATGCCATTAAACACAATGGATTTTATTGTATTTAAACAAAACATATGGTCCTGTATCTGAGTCATCCAGTGCAAAATTAGGCATCTCATCTCATTATGTCTGATGAGACCTATAATACTTATTTTGCAAAGTCTGCCGTCCCTGGCTGTCATGTACAGAAGATAAATTGCTGGGAAAAATGATACCAAGAAGAAGCCTTTTGTAATTGAAGATGCAGGACTTTTGCCTGCGAGTTGGTGGTGTGAATTAGTTTAAAAAGACAGCTGCTGGCAGCAGGTGTGGCAGCTGCAGCGATGGTCAAGTATCAGTAAGCTCCAGACATTAAGCCAGGGGTTTAACTTTGTCTCGTTACTGGAGACTTTCAACCTTTCACATGTGATTCAGCCATCCCTAAAAAACACGCCTTTACATATCAGATGTAATAAAACCTCATTGTCCAGCTTCCAACAACCTTAGCTCAAGATGCTGTTTTTTTATAATTTTGTGCAGATTATCCCAAATTATATATATATAAAATAACAGATTCAACTTCATTCCTCCATCAGTTTCTGACAATTCCTCTCTTGGACTCCTCCTGTAGGGTTCTCCATCAAGGCCCAAATGCCCAGCCCAGTCTGAGGAAGCTGGTTGAGGGGGAAGCAGTGAGGACAACGTCCCTGGCCTGCAGACGGGATGAGTGGGGGAGCGGAGCAAGCTGACATCCTAAGCGTGCTCTCCCTGGTCAAGGAACGATGGAAAGTGGTAAGTGGCGTGTTATTCATCGACAATGGGTGGTGTGTTTGTCGAGCCCCATCGCGGCCTGTCCCAAGCTCACCATCTACCCCACAAACAACAACTCTTTGTTCGTCAAACAATGCTCTCTCCTGCCTATGAGCCCTCCTCTTTTATTCTAAAGGATCTCACCTGTGGTTTGGACAGTCTGGGGTCATGTCTCTTTGTCCAGGTAGTGCTGCTGCAGTATGGGAGATCCAAAAATAGCCTGTGTGGCTATTTGTGGCAGTGCAGTGTGCTATAGGCAGCAGTAGCACACTGCACTGTGTTCCCTGAGGGCCCATGTCTCCCACTGCTGCTCCAGCCTGGGTGCCATGTGAGGCTGTTATTCCTAACTGGCAGCCTGGCACCACTTCCTGTCTTCTAAGGAGCTGAGTTACATAAGAATGCTGCAGCTAATCCTACGACTTTAGCTCCTAGTGCGACACACGACTCACTGTGTGTGTGTGTCTGTGTGTGTGTGTGTCTGTGTGTGCGTGTGCATGGAGGACAGTGAAGGACACGTGTGAGCTTAGGGGAAATTAAAGCTGTAGTAGTACAGAGCATTGAGAGCGAGTGGGTAGAAGTGTTGGGGGAAATTTAAAAGAGTGAGAGTGCGGTAAAATCTCTCTATGGCTATATATTCCTGTCAGGTAACAAAGGTTTCATAAATACCTGACCTTGTATGTGAAACATTGAAAACCATCTCCATATCAGAATGCACTAGGCCTATTAGTTAAAATATAGCTTCCTGTCTACATTAACCATCTTTTCCATCACATTCATCTTATACATCTGTCTTATTATTAACATTAACAGTAAACAGTAAAATTCATATTTTCTTCAATGAGAAACTGCAGCAACTTGTTGACCCCATTCAGCTACCACCTACTGTTTGCAGATATTTGACATTGTGGGACCAATGATTTAAAGATGTTTCCCTGAATGCATCGTATGTAGACCATCGGTATACACACATGCTCCCTGAATGCCCCATATGCATATCAAGTTGGGAGAGGTAGAGCGTCAGCATACATCGTGAAGGACCCTTCTAGGACGGGTTTTGGGGCAGCAGCAGTGGACCGCATAGTGTCTTTATATGAGGGTTTAGGATGTTTGTATTTGACACTGCAAAACGTGCTAATATCCAATGAGTTCATGAAGACATTGCTGTAAAGAAAAGAGAGGAAATATATGTATTATTATTTAGATAAAAGGCAGTTGCAAGTTTCTTTTTGCTAAACAGTCCCCACCAACTCCATGAGAGCTGATTTGTTGTTGATCTTGACCTCTGACCTCCCAGAGGAGGAAGCAAACGATTCAGTCTTATAAATCTTCACACATTTTTTTTATACATCTCGCTGCCCATGTGCACATACAGTTTGTAAATACACTTCATCTCCTTCTAGGTGAAGAAGATCGGGGGTGGAGGGTTTGGCGAGATCTACGAGGCGTTGGACCTGCTGACGCGGGTCAGTGTGGCGTTGAAGGTGGAGTCGGCCCAGCAACCCAAACAGGTGCTCAAGATGGAGGTCGCCGTGCTCAAGAAACTCCAGGGTGAGTCGAAATGGATTCAGTAGATTTGATTACATTGCTGGAACTGATTGATCCTCCCTGGGACAGTGACCTATTGAGTTGCCTCAGAAGAGGATACTTGGTGTATCATTAGCATTTGTGGCCGGAAAACACGTGAAACATGTCTGTCGGTAATTTCCCTTGGATTAATAAATTCACAAGAAGAAGTACAAAATGTGGTGATTGTAGAAAATGCAGGGATAGCTGCTGTGCATCTGTCCCAGGGTAATAGAGATCCAGTTAATCTGTCCCTCTGAGACCAGATATAGATCATCTGACTCATCTGAAAACACAATTTGGCCAAAGGTTTAGCACAGTTTGCTTCAGTGTCATTCAGGAGGAACAGCAGGCAAATCACTCTGTTCTTCACCTCTCATGTTGTAACGGTGGTTTACATCTTTGTAGTTTTATTGTAAAAGTTTGAGGTGAAGGTAGCAGAAGAGGCAGAGTTGCTCATATCAGAGGAAGTGCATATTTGTGTGCTTGGACACTCCCGATCTCTCACATCAGAGAAACAGGATCAACACAAAGATAGAGCTCCTTCGGGGGGGTTGTGTAGTTTTACTCCTTTTCTTTTCCCTCCCCTCTTCCTTCCTGCCTTTTAACTACTGTGCCTTTTTTCTGTCTCCCCTCTGAGAGGAAAATCAATGGGCTGGGATCATGTTTGCTGTCTAATGGCTGTGGCCTGGGGCATCATAGTTCTGTTGCTTTCTAAAGGAATCAGCATGTAACTTGAGATGGACTGAACCCATGAGCCCCCCCCCCCGCCAAAACACTGCTGACCCACCCCGCTGTAAAGAGTAAACATCGACCCACAGCCTCATAGGAAGACTAATGGCTCTTATCGAACTAATAATAGCTTTTTTTGCATTTGATTTGAAACATTCTGTTGGATTGTTTTAATTTATTGTATATGAACTTGGTACTTGGCGGTTAACATGGACACTTTGTTAGTGTAATTGTTTACGTGCTGAAAGGCTTTGGGTGTGGCTGCAGTCAAGCTGCCGGCGCAGCAATGTCCATTAAGACCAGACACACAGGGCATTTGTGCACACGTGTAGACACCGTGTCGCTATCTATGGCCTATAAATCAGCAGGGCTGCTGTACAGGGAATCTGGTCATGGAAGGGCAAAGAGCTACAGTACTTGGAAATATGAACACACATCATCCTGACTCACACAGCAGACTGCATCTTACAATCAAATGATGCAGCTGATCAAGTTACTCCGATGTGATCTCATCTTCTCTTGTGAAAGTATCCTGAAACCATCTTTTCCTCTTTTATTTCCTAGGTAAAGACCATGTGTGTCGCTTTGTGGGATGTGGCCGTAATGACCGTTTTAACTATGTGGTGATGGAGCTGCAGGTTGGTCTTAATGCAGAAGATTTAATCGCTTATATAATGACGCATAAAACTTGTGCTGAAACAATTAGTGGAATAATTAATAAGCCAAAAATCTGTCAAATTAATCAGTGAAAACATACGAGCATAAATACCAAACATTTGCTGATAACAGGAAGAAGGCGAGTTTATCTGTATAGTGACTTTCAACAGCAAGGTAATTCAATATAACAACATAAGAAATTAAAGGAATTGAGACAATATATAAAAGAAACAAAAAAAAAATACACATGGAATAAAATGTAAGTATATATAATGTAATCAAGTGTAATGTAGTATTACATCATTTAGTCTTGCAACAGATGAGAAGTGAGACTATGCGGCTTAAATAAACTACTAATGCAACCTTGCTCAATATGATACATTCAGGGGTGTTGCTGCTTTAGCCCAGTTTAGTTTTGTATGACCACTAGCTATATTTTGCCGAATGTTAGCAAACTATAGATGAATACTGCTTTGTGATTAAGGGTTGCCATGACTCTTCTGTAGCTGTGCTACTGCTAAACTGTGCTATAGTATTTCCAGTTATGCTCCAATTGCCACTTTGATGCAGTTGTGCGTCAAACCATCTTGAGTCATCGCTCTGAACTTGACTTGACTTTGGATTTGGGGCAGAGGGACAGCATGACTTATGTAACTCTTGCGTAGAGGCTGGCTACGAAGAATCAAGCCATGTTAACATTCAGTGAATTACTGCTACATGTGAATAATTTAACATCCATGCATTTCAGTGACCCAGATGTTCGGGTAAATGAGCTCTACACGATTCACTAGTAAGTTGTATGAAACAGACTATAGAACAGAGCATCAAGCAAAAAAAAAAAACAAAAACAAAATAAAAACAAACATATTCATAGCAAGCAACTATACTCTGAGTGTAGAGGTTCAGGCAGCACCACTGCAGGCTGTTCATATACAATGTCGCCTGCTGTGAACTACAGAGGCATCAAATTAGTTTCAGTTATTGCACACAGCACACGGGGCTGGGATTACCCAACTCATCCTCATAAATTCACAAATGCACTCTCTGTATTTGCAGCTTTTCAAAAGTATGGTCTGGTTGTAATTTATGAAACCATGCCCAAAGGAATGGCATATTTATGCACGCCATATTTTCAATTATAGATATAGATACATATAGAGTCAGTTTCAGTCAGAAAAACCTTTTTTGTTTTTGATGATCTTTTCAGTTTAAATGTATTTCTATGTATTCTAAGAAAACTAGAGCCTTTTTTTCAATCATATTGGTTGAAGTAGGGGAACTGCTGAGACCTTTAGACCAACAGATCTTGTATGTGGCGTCTCAGGGTCGTAACCTGGCCGACCTGAGGAGGAGTATGACCCGGGGCACATTCAGCATCAGCACCACACTGCGTTTGGGTCGACAGATCCTGGAAGCCATAGAGAGCATCCACTCAGTCGGTTTCCTGCACCGTGACATCAAACCGGTGAGTCACGGTGGCTGCAGCAGAGGATATTTTCTGCCCTCTTCTTATTTCATTACCTAGCACTTATGTTCCCTCCATATATTCCAGGCACAGGGGAATATTCTCATTTCTGTTTTCTGGGTGGTGTTTGTGACCCTTGCACTTTTTTTATTATTCCCTGCCAGTATTGTTGCTGATTCAGTGTTTCAAATTTTTTTTGACTGACTCAGTGTGAGTGTTGGCTAAATGCCCAAAAATGCAACAGAACGTAAACATTGTCTGTCCTCTGAGCTGTTCATTCCTCCTCTGAATTTTAATGAATGTAAATATTATTGCAATTCACATTTCACACCTAATCAATTTATTTTAACCTTTGCTTCCTTACTTGCCTTTTTGCTTCAGTCCAATTTTGCCATGGGTCGCTTCCCCAGCACCTGTCGTACCTGCTACATGCTGGACTTTGGTTTAGCTCGGCAGTTCACCAACTCCTGCCAGGAGGTCCGACCTGTAAGTCCCCTGCCCTCCGTCACTGAGTGTGCTCTGAGTTTAAAGCTGTCAATTGTGGATCTCTTTGTTTAGTGTCTTTCAACACAATTGTTTTGTGTTTCTGACCTGCAACTTCCACAAAAGCACTATTTTTGGCATAAAAGCCCTTAAAAACTTACTTTCTACATTGGTTGTTCTCCTCACCCAATGGCAGACTGACAAAGTAGCAACTTGAGCATTTAGCAGCTAAAGAGTTTTTTTTTTTTTTTTTTTTTTAGATATTGTTATAGACCAAAAAGCAAACTCTAAATGAATGTTAATGCTCCTGCATGTCAATAAATGTTTGCTATCACAAAGATAATAACCTGGAAAAGTTGTGTTTGCAGCTCACTGCACTGTCCAGAAGTGGTCAAAAAATTTTACTATTGTAGGTTCAACATAATCAAATCATGTTGAAAATTACAGTCAATCTTTAGGGTAAAAATCTTATATAATATATTTAAAATGATAAATATATATTTGTTGTTTTATTTTTGTGTTTATTTGTGACTGAAATTGTGCAGACCTGGTTTTTAGAAACACACGTTACATGATGTATTATATATATATATATATATATATGATGTATTAGTATTTGATGGCTATTGTCTGTTTGTGTGTTTATACAGCCACGTCCAGTAGCAGGATTCAGAGGAACAGTCCGCTATGCATCTGTCAATGCACACAAGAATAAGGTCAGTATTGTACACCCTGTGCTGCCCCATGACTGCCTGTTCATGTGCTTCTCTTTTTTTTCCCCTGTGATGAAACATTAGTGATGGATGTTAACTCTAAGATCTGTGGTAATTCTGCAGGAGATGGGTCGTCATGATGATCTTTGGTCCCTTTTCTACATGCTGGTGGAGTTTCTGGTTGGTCAGTTGCCGTGGAGGAAGATCAAGGACAAAGTAAGGACATCCAATAACTGTTGTCCTTCCTTGTAACTAAACAGCCCTGTCCAGCTGGCTTTGAGTGATGGGATGCTTGGTAATGAAGATGTGTGTGTGTGTGTGTGTGTGTGTGTGTGTGTGTGTGTGTGTGTGTGTGTGTGNGTGTGTGTGTGTGTGTGTGTGTGTGTGTGTGTGTGTGTGTGTGTGTGTGTTCGCTCCCAGGAACATGTGGGGAAGCTGAAGGAGACTTACGACCATCGTCTGATGCTCAAACACCTGCCGGCAGAGTTCGGCGTGTTTTTGGAGCACATTTCCAGCCTGGACTACTTCACCAAGCCTGATTACCAGGTGACTAATTTGATTTTAATTCTGCAGATCTTACATAAAAATGCTGGTTTCAGCAAGTAATGATATAGTCCTATATTTCCCCTGTTTAAAAGACAAGGTAAAGTGTGCAGTACATGCCCTGGAAAGGTCTGCTTCATTTATACAACCAAAATGTGCCTGGTTAATTATGTTTTGTTGTTTTGTCACAGCTGCTGATGTCAGTGTTTGACAACAGTATGAAAACCTACAATGTAGTGGAGAATGATCCTTATGACTGGGAGCGGACGGGCACAGATGGCACTTTGACAATCAGTGCCAGTGCCACAACACCACAACATCACACCCGCCTCACACCAGCACATATGGGGTAGGTTTGCTTAAAATAATAATAATAAATAATAAAAACCTTTTTAGTGGGGATTTTGTTTTTTATTCAACTCCAGAGCACTTGAGAAAAAAAATGTTTTTGTAGGGTATTTATTTTCTGAATAAAATGACCTAACTCTGGCTATGCCTAGCTGGGTGGTTATTTTACTGAAACATGAATAATGTGTGTACTTCTTGTTGTACCAGCATGGCGAATGCCTCCCTGATACCTGGTGACCTGATGAGGGAAAACACAGACGAGGTTTTGCAGGATGAGCAGCTCAGTGACGTGGAGAACAACCCTGCTCCTGAGCGCCTTCCTGGCTCACCCCTCCACCCGCACCGCAACCAGGAAGCTGATGTCTGGGAGGAGCTGGACCGCAACCGTAATCGCATCAGGACGGCTGTCTGGAAGGTAGAAAACAAATGAACACACAAACAATAGTTTCTGTGCATTTATTATGGGAGTTTCCAAGCCTCAAATACTCTAAAGATAATTAATTCCTCAGGCAATTTTCTTTGGTAAATAAGTTCCAAATACTGACTGATGAATCCCACAGGCAGCAACAGAGGAGGAACACAGCAACCACCAGGGCAACCAAGGACACCAGAGCCCCTACGCTGGGCCAAGTCTGGGTTCCCCAGTCAAACTACACTCTGAGGTGATGGCTTCGGACCGTGACGGCCCTCTGCTGAGGAAGCTCCGCAACATCCACAGCTTTGAGCTGGAGAGGAGACTTGGCCTGGAGTCAAAGCCCAGTCCTGAGCGCTTTCTGGAGGCCTGGTAGGGCTATCAGTATTTTTTTTTTCAACACCTATTTTGCAAATTTTTCCTTGGGATTTAGTTGAAACCTGATTGTTTGCATTTGTTTTGTGTTCAGCTCAGCAAAGCAGCAGCCTGGCACCCCACACCTTGATAAGGAGGCGAACGGAGCTGCAATCATCCCAGTAACTCAGGGTCAAACGGTACCTGCTGGGGAACGTCCCGATAGGGTCTGGCACTACGACGAGGAGTTCAGGTCTGGTGGTGGTTCTCCTAAGCCCGCATCCCCTGGATCTTTGGAGCAGGGAGAGGGGGCAGCGAGCAGTGGGGGCTTTGTGGCCCTCAATTTGAGCTCTGGGAGGCATGACATTGACTCAAGGGAGTGGGTAATGGTGGAGCGGCCCAGTGGCTCCCCAGGAGCAAAGGTTACCCCAAGCCCTTCAGAAGAGGATGAGGAACCAGAGGTACTCCAGCCAGGGGAACAGTCTCCTGGATGGGAAAAGGGCAGCCCAAGCCCGACTTCTGGCAAAGCTAAACAAGAAAACATGTCTTCCTCCAAGGGAAGTGCAAAAGTGGACAAGTTGGAGCTTAGCGTGGGCCCTGCAGGGGCCCTGCCCCCCGTCACTCCAACCAGCCCAGCTGAAGCTCTGGCTGAGGGAGTTCTCACTCAGGTAAGCCCATTCATTTGAAGGCCATCTCACAACATGGCATACATGATACTGACTGTAGTCAGCGTTTTACAAAGTTAAAAAGCTGCACAGAGTCAGAGTTCTAGCTATAGAACGCTAATGCTAATGTCATACAACAATCAGAGATCCACCAGCTGCATCTTGCTGTAGTTTGAAGCTAAATGTTACTGCTTTATGTTTGCTCGCTTCTTCACTTGTTACTACATTGTTACTAGATGATATCTGTGACACAGCTGCAGAGCTTTGATCATATCACAGCATGGAGAAAGGGAGAGCTTATGCCTTTGAAATGCACTTTGATTTGCTTTAGATTTCATGCAGAATTGTACCTTATTTGCAATCATTTTCAATGTGTTTAGTTGGTTTTATTTACTTTACAAATTAAATGATTTCTTTTCAGAATATACTTTGGTTTGTTTAGTTGAAAGTACTTTTTTGCTACGTTGCTATTCATAACCTTTCACCAGCCCACTGAGCCCAAATCCCAAATCCTTAATCAAGTTGAACATAGACCGCTTTTACTTAAATTGCAGAGTTGCTTTTTTCACGACGAGAGGAGTAACTGTCCCCTTACTCTCTCCTACAACCAGAACAACTACCTCCAAGCTGAAAATGTACGCTGCCTTCCCAATTCCCTTCCTCATCTCCTTCCTTCCTTAGCTTGAAATCATGCCCTGAATTATCTTTATGATCCCCACGTCGTTTTAGCTGGAAAAAGAAAAACAGCACTGCGTCGTGCTCCGAATCGGTGCAACCTGCCTCGTAGCACTCCCACCACACTTCCTCTAGTTCCTCACTCCCTCACCAATCTCACAACCCCTCCTCTCTCCACCTCCCACTTCTCTCCTTCCCCTCTCTTAGCTCCCCACCTCTCCTCCATCCCTGCCTGAGGAGGTCGCGGCCCGGACATCCAGCCCCATTCCTCTGCGTTCCCCCAGCCCTCACACCCTCCTGACCACCTTGTCGGACCCACTGCACCAGCGCCAACCACTGGGCATGAGGCGCAGCCAGTCTGCTGACCAGCAGCCACAGGAGCGTCCTTCCTCTTCCTCCTGCCATGCCTCCCTTCCACTACCACCAAACCCTGCCCCAGGCACCCACTCGCCCAGTCGTAGGAAACTGCCTCCCATCCCGGCGGGTGCTGCCAACGCCAAGTTTCCCTCCGTCATTCGCATCACACGTGCCCAGCTTCAGCAGGTGATGAGCCCATCACGATAAAAACAGATCTCCATTCACCTTCCTCTACGTCAGTAGCAACACACCGGCTGTCAACATTTTTGTTCGCTCATTTTCTTTTTTGTTTAAGTTGCTTGTTTTGCCGTCTTTGTTCAGTTGGCTTGCTTATTGTGTTGTTGTCAGGCAGCTCTCTCCAGAGACCATGAAGGGCATTGTGCAGGCCAGACAGAGCATGGGTCAGATGTGTCCTTGTGTCTGGACATGTGTTCTTGTGATCTGAATAGGGGTGTGTGTTTGTCTGATTGTGGCATGTGTGTTTGGAATGTCGAGTCATGACTACAGGTTGCATGGTCTCTTTTGTTTCAGATCGTCTTTGTCCTCTCTATCTTTCTCTTTCTCTCTCTCTCCCTGTATTTGTTCCTCACCCTCTCTTCGCTGAAGCCCCCTGCGAAGTTGCGTGAACGTTTCCTGTCCTACTTGCCGGTTTAGTACTCACAGCTTGACTGACACTGCCATAGCACTTGTGTGTTTCGGTCTGATAATGGTAGCTATGGTATTGCATGCTGTTGCCAAACTAATCACCATTTATTACGCCATATTATAAAATTCTTTTCACACATCTGCATCAGGCTCTTGCTACAGAACTACAGCACAACTCGACATGTTGTAGTCTTTCAGCAACAGGCCTTTGACAATTCGAATATTATTCCCATTTTTAGTGGGGTTTATTTTTGAAATAACACCTTTGTGTCTCTTTCTCTTCCCTCCCATGTCTTCACCTCCCCCTCCCCTTCAGTTGACAGCTCAGCGTCCCTCTGGGCTGTCCTCCCAGTCAGGATCGGACAGTGCTCCACAGTGCCTCCTGCTGGAGAGGCGTGGTGAAGGTGAAGCTGAGACTCAGCAGTTGCAGGAGCACGCAGTGGACATCACCTCACCCCAGGACCATGTGCCCACCCATCCAGGGACACCCACAGACCCCCTGGCTGAGACGTTGATCAATGGAGAAAGCTACACCAAAGCTCAAAGCCCTGTGCCAAGCCGTGTGTCTTCCCCATGCTCCCCACGCTCGCCTCCTCCGCGCTCGCCCTCCTCTCCGCACTCCCCTCGCTCTCCTCGCTCCCCTCATTCTCCTCATTCACCTCGCAGTCCTGTTTTTGCCAATGGGCACATCTCCCCTCATTTTACTGGACAAGGGGATTTAAGTAATGGAGCTTTCCCCAAGCTGAAAGACCCTGAGAATTCTGGCCCCAGTCCCTGTGCCACAGAGCATCGACGAAGAAAAGAGGAAAGTGGGGGGGTGAACTACGCCCAAGATCAGATTAGTGGCCCAGCCTCTGTTTCCCCAGTTGCCCCCCGTAAAGACCCCAGCCGCAGGCAAAGTCGCATCCCTGTCCTGGAGCCCTCCAGCCTGCTGGAGCTCCCAACTCCCGGGTCTGCCAAGGAGAAACTCCTGCAGAAGAAAGCCAGCCACCAGGGCCCGGTCCCCTCTCCGACTGCCTCGCCGTCCCTCTCTGACAGGCGTGGCCCCATGGTGGCTTCCCTTGCAAGGGATCCCCTGTCCTCCACCTCTGACCGCTCCCAGGATGAGGACTCTCTCATGGGCTCCCGCTCTGACCGCCAGGGAGATGATGCTCCATCCCTCTCCTCTTCCTCCAGCCCCCTGTCCCGTAAGAGTAGGATCCCTCGACCTGTTCATTCAGCCTCTTCTGCTGAGCAGCTGGCCTCCCAGTTCCTGCCCCGCCCACCCCCTGGAAAGCCACCTTGCCGCCCCACAGTGGAGGGCAGGTAATTTCATACAATAATTAATCCAACCATTATTGTCCCAAAAACAATTTGTGATGAAAGGCATAAAGGAAAGAGCATGAAGACTTGGAAAAACATGAAAAACATTGCTTATTTGTTCATGTGATTAATGGGATTGTCCAACACGACTTTCATGTGTGTGCTAAATATGAAGTAAGAGCCAGATTAGTTTGATTTAGACTAGAAGTAGGGGGAAACTACCAGGATAAACATGGTATGTAGCTGAGACATCCTTTAATCTATCACACTGATTCCTGGTTTGCTTTGAAATATGTGACTTGGCTGTTTTTCATTTGTTGCTTTGCATCTTGTACTCACTCAGGCTTAGGCGTTACCGCATCCGAGCTGGCAGCACCAGTGACTCAGACCTCCTGACATGCCTTGCTCAGCTGATGCATGGTTCCCGTGGCTCCCCCCTTCACCACCGCTCCTCAGCCCAGCACGGGGGCTCCAGGATGGGTATTTGCAGCCTGACAAGCTCTCCGCACCACCACCGCAGCTCTAGCGCCTCACCACGCAGCTCCTCCTCCCTGCAGCGCTCTGTCAGCTCCTCGCCCTCCCGCCACGAGCACCGTGGTGGCGGGGGTGGGGGCTGCCTCGGACGTAGCCGCTCACCTCCCAGCTTTTCGGGCTCACCGCCTCCCCGCCGCTTCTACCCCCACCACCAGGAGACTTGCTGCAGCCGGCAGGCACGCACGGGCCCCTTCCACCTGTCCAGGGGAAAAGGCTGCAGCCGAGAGGGCAAGTGCTCCAGCAAGCTGAGCAGATAGTTGCCCACCAGGCTGTGCTGTCACAGCAGAGGATGGGAAGACTCCAGTCATGATAGGGTAGACGCCAGTCAGTTTAAAACCTGAGTCTTCCTCTAGAGAATTAGAAAAAAATCCCTGGTCTTTGCTGTTAGTCTGAACCTAACAATTGTCTTGCTTCCTCCCGCTGTTGTTTCACTTCTATTTCCACACAGGGTTTGTCATTCATTTATGTGCCCAGCTTTAAAGGGGTACTCCAGGGACTTAGTATTGAATTTCCACGAGGTTGTGAGACTAGGATTTGAGAAAGAAGGGTCAAAACCTGTGTAGCAGATGTTTGGATATCCTCACTTTGAGTTCAGTAAGCTCCAAAAATACTTCTTTCTCTCTTTCCTTGGCTTCTCTGTGTCAGTAAGCTGAATCGTTGGAGTTCCCTTTTCTGTCAATGCATCACCCAAATTATATTGACTGGTCAGTGTCATTTTATATTTGTTAAAATGTTGTAGAGCAAAATAGTGTAGCTGCAAAATTAAATAGTTCCTTCCTAATGCAGGATGTTCTATTATACATAAATCAATAGTTAGTTGAGCCAGTGGGCACATAAATAAATCAGTTTTCTGCTTATTCAACTTTAAACCATCCTGCACCACAATATATAGTAACTTATTTATCCCCAGTATAAATGCACTCAGATCACACTGATGGAGTATCGCTGTAGCTGATCACAGCTTAATTAAATATTGGCCTGGGGTTGACTCAGTTATCTCCTCTGCGTTTGGAGATTTGCAGGCAGGGTATAATATTTACTTTATGCTACGTGTGAATGCATAAAGCCAGACTTTGTGTACAGTTGTATTTATTGAGATATTTATTTTGATGCTTAGCGACGCTTACTACTCCTACCCTCGTCTGTGTGATCGTGGATGTGCGTTTTTTTTGGGTCACTCAGATTAGTTTTTAATGTTTAATCGACCGGATCGCTCCGTAGAGATCCTTTATACAATCAGTCATGTGGAGTGTGTGAGGACACGCACCTTTTTGTGCCTACTGTGTTGCCAAGAGGGACTGTGGAGGGAATTAAAGGTTAGAAGACTGGAACTCCTTTTTAGACCTGAAGGTGTTAAGGGAATGTGTGTTTCCAGTATAAGTACTTGTAGTAGCAGTAGTAAGCTTAAAGAACACAAGGTACATTACTGATGAGTAATGTTCAGACGCAGATATTTGTGCCTTGGCACTTTGGGCAGCTTGAGGATTCACTCTGATGTGTCTGTAATTTGAAGAAAAGAAAAAAAAAAAAAAAAAAAAGGAGCCAAAAACAGACTTGTGCCAGCGGTTATAAGACGACCCTTTTCACCAGTATTCTTTCATGTAGAAAAGGTAGCAACGCAATTGTTTGTTAAACCAAACACAATTTGAGCAACAGTTTACTTGAGGGCCAAGTAGCTATTATTTGTAATTTGAAATATTTCAAGTGAAACCCGTTCCAGCTGTCCTGTATGCACCAGGTCAGTGTTTGAAATAATAAAAAAAAAACTTTGAACAAATGTGAATTTCAGACCTCAAACAACATTTTGTCAAATGTTACTAAACATGGAGGCCATATGTACATATATTTCTCACACAAAAATGATGAAGAATGTTTTGTTTAGTTCCTCCTGCGCTGGAGAATGTCTTTTATATAATGACATGCAGTATATATGTGCACAAGGCAAAGGAATCAAAAGTATTGTTTGTGTTTAATTTAGTTAGGATTCCTCACTGAAACTCTCCCCCGCAACCTCTTCCCACTCCTCTGCTTGTAAGATACTGTAAAATAAATTAACTCCAGCTTCCTTCCAGTGCTACTCTTTGCATGCTCAACAGAGAAAAGACAGAAAAAAAAGAATAATCAGAATCGAACTACTGAGTAAAAAAAGCTGCAAACCACCACCTCCCATTACAGGGCATTTATCTTGTGAAGATTTGAACTCAGTGGGGACTTCATAACCTGCTGGGAGAGCAAATTTAATTTCTGTGAATCTGTATATCTTCTCTGTCCCATCTCATTATTCATTTTCCTCTCCCCATCTGATCGACGATACTAGTTTTCTGCACTTCCTGCTCTGACTTGAGATGATTGTGTTGCTGGATAGCGATAGACTGTATTTTTTATCAGCGCAACAAGCTTAGGACATGATGCACAATATAATTACCAGGAAAAAAAAAGAGAAAAGGGAATAGACTTTGCTGTGTGTTGAGGCATTTGTATGGAAGGAAAGACAAAAGAGCTGCAAGATTAATGGCAGCCATAGCCTCTGTAATATATGGCTGCACAAGAGAAAAGTCCCATTGCCAAATATTTTGATACATTTTTGCAGATGTGGTTTGACTTGAGATGATAACTATGGGAGCGTATAGAGGTTAAATGGGGCATGATGCTTTGCAGTCATAAAATGTGCTCGTGCAGGAGTTGCAGGTACCCCACGCTCAGCTTCTCAGAGCAGCTATGATGACTCATCCTGAAGGCAGACAGCGTTCAGTCAGTCAGCTGCCTTAATGTCTCTTCTCTGCCCCTCTGTGCATAGCGAGGGATGACTGAGCCTTGTCTGTTTTGGAGATCATTCCACTATTTAGGCCCAAGCCAAGCCCCCCTGTCACTTAGCTCCTGTCTGTAAATGGCACATGCTGCCATGACCGTCAGCACGCCATCCCCTGCAATCAGTGCGGTCGAGCTCTTGTGCTTGTTTTTCTGTGAGAATGTGTGGACCATTTATCGACCAACTGGTGGAAATGAGAAAATTTCAGGCCACAGTGTTCAAGTTGTGCTTGTCCATGTGGCGACTGCATGCTCTAGAACAGGAGCTTGCAAACTTTCTACACATTGCCAGCAATCAGTGGCTGAATTCTCCCTCTTTTGACTTCTCTGTTTCAGGCTCACAGATTTCAACATATTTCAAGCTTTCAAAGTTCAAAACGTGGTTGTGCAGACCTTTAATATTTACCAGTAAAACATTCAAATAATTATTTAAGTAAAATCATTATTGTAAAACTTAACTTATATGCTAACAAGCTTGAGTGAACGGGAGGAACAGACACTAAAGAGTGCTGCTGGTTTAAAAAGATAATCAGATTTTTCATGTTTTTTTGTTGTTATTATTATTATTATTATTATTATTGCACATAAGTGGTGTGTAGTGGTAGTACTAGTGTTACCTTCCAGATGAGATTTCCTTTATCACTTTTTTTTAAAGTGGCCTGCTGTTGAAGGTGTCATACTTATAGTAGCTGGTATTTGTGGTTACAGATACCACTGGCCAACAACAACAAAGCCCAGTTGTTTTGTTTTATTCTGAAAGGTGAGATGAAAACTAATGAAAGCTTTGGTGTGCACTGGTACACGTCTCATGTCATAACATCGGATTACCTGTTAATAACTTATAAATACTTGACAGAAATTATTTATTGTGACATTTGCTAATTTGCCCATCCATCATTTTGACTTCAATAGTTGAGATTTTTTTAATGGTTGATATTTTTTGTGTTGTAATGTATGTCTTGGTTTTTGAAATGTAACTGTACAGTCTCAAAGAAAGAATGTAACAAGTGGGAGTTTTGCACTGTATATAACTGTAATTATTTATGTTTATTCTATCATTTGTATCATATCAATGCCTTGTACAGTGTTTTTTTCTTTTTTGTTTTAAAATTATTTTGTATTTTATTTTTATAAACTGGTTATAAATAAAATACTCATTCCGCATGCAGACAGAATCTTGTGAAAGGTTCCTGTTTTTAATCCATAAGCTTTGAACACTGGATGAGTACATAACATGCAAATGTGTGTGTTTTTACTTGTGCACTGGACTATTATCATTTTTTTGGTTTCACCACAAACTGAACAAATTAAATATATAAATCTATATAAATAGATTCAAAATAAATACAATTAATATATCCAAAACATGAAACATAAATTGATACAAACTTCATATGATCTTATGAACTTGTCTCTTGGTTGATTTAAATGTTATTGTATTGAGATAATCCAATCCTGGATTTATTTGTGTATTTTGAATTTACCATACAGTATTGTCAACTCAAAGTTAATTAAAGTTTAACTGTATGGTGTATCACTTAGGTCAGATCTGGTCCAGTAGACAATGTCATAGAGCCGTTTATTGGCAGCAAATTCACTTTTTACTTTCCCTAGTTTTTCACTGTAGTGATAACTGCAATTAAGCATAAGCATCAATTTATTTGGTGGAAACATTTTTTCTCCTTTTGATATAATTTTGCCATTGAGTTTCAATTATTTAATTTCACATTTAACAGTCATGTCAATATAAACAGTTCATAATTTGCTTCAGTCAACACTACTATGACTTATTGTACAATATACCTGCCCCTAAAATGTCTGTTTCTAAATAAAAAGACAGGTTTGACAGTCAGGAGAGGTGGACAGCTGATTATTCTCTGCTGGAGATAAATGTAACCGCTCTTTGTCTGATCTGCGGCGACAAAGCAGTTTGACAGGTTCAAGGGAATGAGAGGAATAGACCGCTGGGTGTTTTATGGCAAGTGACCCCCCCATGAGTGTTAAGTTTGAGGCTCCACGTGTTTTCAGAGCTTCGGTCTCGGGG
>CM076661.1:6429727-6694197 GCA_038496675.1 Rachycentron canadum
GCCGTCATCTTCTGCCTGCTGCACACGTAGTAGGTTCACGTCATACGCAATACGCGCATGCGTATACGCTGGACACGCCCCCTCCCCTCAGTCCTGCATCCGCGCAGCGCCTGGCCAGAATGGCGGCTCTTTTGGAATCTCTCCTGTCGAAGAAAGTGGATGTTAATACGGTCGCAGACTGGCTAAAAAATCCTGAGGTGAGTCTGAAACAGTTCGCGGCCACACGAGTGACACGCCCGACACGCGCCTGCCTTTTGCACAACGTGTTTTATGAGATGACATAGCTCACAAGTGAGTGTAAACAAAACTTTTAGCTAGCGAGCTAGCGAGCTAAATGTAGCCTGGATGGTATGCACTTCAGAAGAGACGCTTCCTGCCTGTCGAGAGAAAATTTAAAGTTAAAACAGATCATAATTTACAGTTGTCGCGTCCTACTGGCATTGTTGTTACCAACCGAAAGGGGCTGTACAGTTTTGTAGATGTTAGCTAGCGCATTGTTAGCAAGGCCAACTAGCTATTTTCTGCAGAATGTCGTGAAGCTGTCCAGCAAAACATTTGTTGACCAAGTTGCTCTCTTTAGGTGGTACCTCATGGATTAAACAGCGTTGAGCAGGCTATTGCAGCTTTACAAATGCCTTGTTTTTTCCCCAATGCAATTTCCATTATTTCCAATAATTATGCTTTTTTTTCCACAGGGGTACGACAAGCTGTCACTCGGTGAACCTGGGGTGACAGTTCATAAACAGGAATTTGTTCCTTTTCTTTTAAACTTCCTGAGAGAGCAGAGCAGTCAAGCACTAACCCATGGCCCTGCCACGCCAGCCAAGACCCCCAGCCGCCCCAGGCCTGCTGGACAGACGCAAAGTTTTAATGACAAGAGAGGATGCAGATCTGCTGGTGGCGGAGCTGGTTCACGGAGTGCCAGCCGGGTCCAGCTTTTTTCTCCAGCCATGTCTGTGTCACCGGGAACTGAGTGGGGTGCTGTTGGTCAGTCAGATTCCCACTGTCTGAGTGGGGTCAGCGCCTTCAGCAGCCCCTCCTTTACGACAACATTGAGTCCTGCCTCCAGGCCCTCAGGCTCAGAACGCCGGCCCAGCCAGAGGATCAGTCTGGGGGACTACATGGTTTCTTCTCCAGACCTCCAGCACAGTCCCAACCTCCAGTCACAGAAGGGCCGCAGGAGGAGTGGTGGTGGAATGGCTGGACAAGGACGGCATGGAGGAGCACGTGGAGGACATCACAGTGATGAGAATGGACGGTGGGACGGTGGGGGGAGAAGGTCAGGTAGAGGAGGAGGGGGAGGGTACAATAAGATAAGTGAGCAGGTTTCACCTCCATCTGTGGGACAGCTCAACTTGAGCAACTTGGAAGATTTCCCTCCTGTTGGGTCATCACCAGTTTCACCAGTGTGAGTTTTCACAACTCTAACTGAAACAAAAGTTCACGCTGATGCCAGCATTTATTTTCTGATTTGTCTAATGGCTCACATTCATCCTTCAGGACATCAAAACCATCTAGAAGAATAAACCCAACACCAGTCAGTGCTGAGAGGCCACACTCCAAACCAAAGACCTGCTTCACCTCCACCCCATTCAGGAAACCCTCTAGCTCCCCATCAGGAGTAGAGGTGGCTCAGGGGTCAATGACAGTGGGCAGTCCTCTGAGCCTGCAGGAAGAGAGAGAACTACTGAAAAAGGAGAAGTAAGTCGAATTTCTAACCTATTTCTCAAGTTCAAGGCAGTGGAATAAAGGGTGATTCAATTATTTTTGTTTATACTTTTGCCCTTGTCAGTTCTCAAAGCAAAAGTACCCTTTAGCTTCAGCAGTTGTAGAATTTGTAATTAATACTCATTCATTAAATTAATATTGTTTACTGATTTTTATGTATATGTTACAAGTTTCAATTTCTTTATTTTCTCATTATGATCAATAAGGACCTCTGCTGTTTTTGGTCTGAGTGCAGCATCAGTTTATCTCTGCGGTTTCATGATCAGGAGTTTCTTGTTTTCAGGACAAAGCGAGCCCAGCAGGTCGCCTCTCCTCTGCCCTCCTCTCTGGACCCTTGCACCCCTACTAAGTCAGGGCTCAGGACCGGATCTAAAGTTACACCTGAACTGCAGACGCCTTGTCCTGAACCATCCAAAGTCACCTTCTCTTCGGAACTGGATCTCTTGGCGGAGCTGTATTGTACCTGCATTTCTGGTAAATGGCCACAAGGTGTCATGATTGTGTCATAATGTAAAAGAATAAATAAATAACATGTAAAAGAAAGTAAAAAACCTGGCAACAAATGATGATGATGAAAATGAGTGTGTTATGTCTTACAGAAAACCTAGTGCCAAACATTTTCCTGGAGCTTTTTTTCGTGATGCAGTTGCTAACATCTCGGTCTCCTCACACTCATGATGATGATGATGAACAAGGCAATTTGTGTGCTGTAAATTCAGGTGTGTAATTTATTTCACTATATTACAATAACATCAAAATATAGTGTCTTTAAAATGTATTTATTTTTAAAAATATATATTGTGTGTTTTTCCAGCAGTTGTTTGGATTTAAATTGAGTCACTTTTTATTATTTTCAGATGTTCTGGAGAGATGCTACCTAAGACAAGTACATAACTGTGTGTATTTTGCTGTGAAGGTTCTGGAGAATCAATTTCAGTGAGTTTTCCTCAGTTATATTCTATTGACTAACAGGAATTTATCAGCTCACAGTTTTCACCCTATTGAGTGACTTTCCTCCTCTGAGCTCTGAACTGACTCATATGCATCTTCTTGTTCTATATATAAGGTTGGTAGCTCATTTGGACAAGTGTACATTGCGTCTGCTAGCAGAGAACGAGAGGGTTGCGTCTTTCTCTCCAGATTTCAGGGACCGTCTCACTCAAGCCCAGGACAGAAGCACAGCCAAGGTACCAAACTTTTGCTTTATGACTAGTGTAATAAATGTCAGAGTGATACTGGTTAAATTGCTGTTTTGTACTACATTTGTTGGTTTGATGTTTTTATGTAACTTCCTTTTGTGCTCCAGCTTTCTCCCTCAGTTTCCACTTTCATCCACTCAGTCCCTTTCCGTCCTGCTACGGACAACAGGTCCAACTTTGGAAGTGACAAGGCCTTCCACACCTTTAAAAAACAGAGGTATGTCACAGCTTCTTCTTATGTCCAGCAAATATTATTTTGATGACAGATGGGGTCAAACTCATACACTTGTATTTTTCATGGTTATAAACAGATGGAGTGCAGGCTGAGCACTGTGATATATTTGCCCCTTTTCTCAGAGATATTTTTTATGAGGTGCTGAGAGAATGGGAGGACTTTCATATGGAACCTGGCTGGAATTTTGATGTCGCTTTAGGAAGCAGGATAAGGCAAGTCCAATGAATATTTGTTTTATTATTATCTTATGGACCAAGTGTAAAATTGAAAAATGTAAAAATTGTTTCTATTTAATTCATTTATCTGATTTACTTTTGCTCCATGAATTTCATCGTGTTGTTGTCTTTTTTTAGAGGAATGATGAATCAGCTAACCTCTGCAGGAAACCATTCACATTTTGCCCGTCTGTTCCTGAAGCAGCTTGTACAGGTACACTTTGGCATGCGCATTAACATGATAACATACACCTGCTTTTCTTCCTTATTTTAACATACCATACTTTTTTTTTTTTTTTTTTAAAGATGTGTAAAGGGCCCCGTATGAACAACTCTCCCGGGGACACCCCTGACACCGACCTGCTTGGCATGCTGGGAGCTGACAGCTTGGGGCGTCTGAAACGTCTTGAAGAGCGTCTCATTCAGCCTCATGGAGTTGTTGGTCCCTGTCCTCCTCCATCCTTCCCTGGCCACCAGGAGTTCTTTAGAGACTTCCTACAGACAGCTAGCTGGTGAGACAACACGTCTGAGCAAATACCACCAGTGACATTATTGAACTATATTGTTAAAATATAAAATTGGCAGAGGAGAGATTGTAAGATTGTCTTTTACCCCACGCATATCATGATGTATTCACATAGTCAGTGGTCAAGAACTGTACGGAGATACAAAATAACTCAATACATTTTATGTTTATAACAGCTGTATGGTAATTTTCTGAACAAGTTGTTTTCCATTTTGCTCCAAATTAAACATTTTCCTCGACTTGTCTTTCTGTGATCTAACTTGTTTTACATATCGTGTACCAGCTGCCAGCTGAACCAGCACCTGCAGGACAGCCTGTGTCAGCAGCTCCTCCAGCTGGACGAGGTGTCCATCCTCAGCCCTTCCTCTTCCGTTGGGGAGGGAGAGGAGGAGGGAGATGGGGACATGGAGCAGCAGGTATACTATCAAGAGTCAGACAAAAAGATATTAATCAGGTGTTGGTGTCGCTGACTGTTTTTTTTTTTTTTTTTTTTAATTTTGGCAAAAGATTTCAGCATTGATAGTCTGTAAAAATGCAAATGTCAGGTTTAGAGAATAAATCTCACTGGCCTGCTGTTGATTATTACATAAACGTTTACATATTTGTCTCTGTCAGGATGAGAAGCAGCGGTTCACCTCAGTGCTGCTCCTCGCTCGTCTCCTGGCTAAGTTTCTTGGATTTATTTCTTTTCTGCCTTACCAAACGTCTGAGAGGCCATCCAGAGAGATTCAGGAGACTGCTACAGCCCTGCGCAGCAAGGTGAGGAAAAACTAATGAACGTAAATTAAGCAGTTAAATAATTGTAGCTTTTTTTCATCTAGCAGGGCAAGTTTTATCTCATCAGTGATACTCTAAATTGTTAGTAGTCCAGTTTGTAGTTTGTATTCCAGAGCTGGCATGTTTTCTGCAAAACATTCCATTACATTAGAAAAATCTTCCTCTCTTGGGCCTTCAGAGCATTCCAGTGCTGGATGTGTGTGCTGTGCTCAGTAACAGTATGAAAAGGAGACGCACCATCTTGACTGTCCCCTGGCTTGTGGAGTTCCTGTCTATGTTGGACTTTATTGGTCCTCTGCTGCTCTGCTACAGGACTGCCTTAGGCACATTGCTTCTTCTGTACAGGTAAAAAAAAAAAAAATCATTTCTTTTATGAATATTTGGAAAAACCACAAACAAACTTTGTTTTGTTGGACTTTATGTTGTTTAAATCTTTTGTTTGCTTATAGGAGGATGTTGTTGGGCAGATGTGGAGAAATGTGTTACCTAAACAAGCTATTGATGGTGTCTGTATTAGGTTGGCTTTTCCAGGTGAGACAACATGTATAGATTAGATTTGTTTTGTATAAAATATCCTAAATCGAGTAGAATAATATAATTGGTTACAATTTAAAAATCGACAGAGGTCACATTTGCATTTATCATATTACTTTTCTATAACATTTACATGTAATTGAACAGGTTGTGTTTAACTTTTGTAGATCCCTGTTATTCCTGAGGACATTTTCTTCACCAATGAGTTCACTGTGGTGGCTAAGCTGGAGGACAGCAACACAAGTGGTACAGGACTTGTAAGTAAAATATTCATTATAGTAGGTGTTTGTGCATAAAATGCCCACTGCTGTTTTCATTTGTACTGAGGGTTCTCTTGTTATTCTCAGGACTGCATTCCCTTAGTGGATCAGCAGCTCCTCTATACATGTTGTCCATTTCTTGGTGAGTGAGTCTGTACATCTTTACTTAACTACTATTTTTTTTTAATGTGCATATTTGTTTCATTGTTCAATGTAGACCACATTTGGCCTGCATTTATGTTGGCAGCACAAATGCCCCTCAGGGTAACATGCACTTGTTTAAGCTGTGAATTGATGTTGGTACAGGTGAGTTTCGCAAGCTCCTTGCCGCCTTTGTGTCTGGAAGCACAGCCAAAAGTGGAGGAATTATCCGCAAGATCACTCCCACTTCTGCCGAGCTCAGGGATATGCCAACTGCCAACAGGTCGCAGCAGAAACTGCAGGTGGGTAAACAGGAGAGGCTGTAAATAGAAATTCAAAATGGCATCAACAATTTACATGTGTGCAAGCCTTTAAACCAATCACTCTCATGTGACAGATGGACCTCGAGCAAGCCTTCTTTCACAACCAGCCTCCGTCGCTCCGTCGCACTGTGGAGTTTGTCGCTGAGAGAATTGGATCTAATGGCGTCAAGCATATGAAGTTAGTATCAGATCTCTGTGGTGGTTGGCCTGAAGATTTAGATTTCCAAGTCATACATTTCTAAATCAGCTGCATCTTGCACAGTTTCTTTTATTTTACTTTGACCAGCCTTCCACTAAATTACTTTTTAGAATTGAAAAGGACTTTCAGAGTAGCAGGTAATCAGCCCGCAACTTTGGTTGGTTGCTTACTCAAGAGGCGAGCAACTGTTAACAGTCTAAATTTACCAGCACTTAGGTGGTGGCCGATGTGAATTCACCACCCTGTGTAGATGTATTTTATAGTTATGTGTATCAAAACTCTTACTTTTAGCAGCATAAATACCAAAGTCTTTCATGAACTTGTCTGTGCATGTGTGTGTATGTTCATGTTTATTCTGGGATTTTACAACAGGGCTACGTTAGTGAGTGAGTTGGTGGAGAGAGGAGAGAAGATGCTAAGAGATGGACTGGAGGTGTCAAACTCAAATCCTTCAAAGCTGAATGACTCCATCTGTGCTCAGCTGTGTGATGCAGGATTAGAAGCCCTGGCAAGAGCTACAAGGTACAACATCATCTTTTAGTAAACAGTAACTGTGCAAAATATCTTGATGGGCAATTAGGTAGTTGGAAAGGAACATTTTTGTAAGTTTTTTTGCTTCTGTGGGGTGATCTTTTCTCTGTGGTAATCTGTTTTATTTGCAGATTTTGTTGTGAGAAGAGTCCTGAAGCCATAAGAATCCTGCTCCCTGATGAGACCTCACCTGCTGTAGGTTCTTTTAAAAGTCACCATGCAAAAATGATATCAGGTCAAAGAAACACCCCGAAGGCCCTCTGACAAACTTGATTACAATGAAAATCTCAAACTAAATGCAGATTATTTATTCCCACTGAAGATGCACACTAAAAACTTGCATTGTGTTGTTCTCATGTGTTTGCCTCACTATCTCTCTGCAGGTCCTGACCACATCTGAAAACATCACCAAACGTCTTGCAACAGAAAAAGCCTGCAGCTGGCTCTCCGCCAACATTACAGGTAGCTAGTTAAAGCAGTGCACCTGCGTTTTTGCATATTTTTTCCCTGTTAAATAGATGTGTTCTGCACTCCGCATCGATTACAGCTATTTTCCAACATAGTCTTTTTCAGTCTGTTTTTTTTTTTTCTTCTTCCCTTATACCTCAGTCTGCCTTTTTTTGCATCGTTCCTTGTAGTGTGATATTCAGTAGGAAACTTGAGATGTGCATATCGTGCATGTTTGCTTGTTATGTGTTTTTAAAAATGTATCTTATAATTTGAAGATAGACATTCTATAATGATTAGTGTGATGAATTATGCATGTCCAGCAACTCTGTAGGGAGGCACTGATCCAACTTCTTTCTCTCCCAATTCTGATTTCCTGCTGATCGCGAGAAGCAATTCAATACCATTGCTCTCTTTTTTTTCCCCGAGTTTTGCTTTGGACTCATTATCTAAGAGAACACAGAGGCACGGATTCATCTGGCCCACCGTGACCGATAACAAAGAACACTGAATTTTTTAACAACATTGACAAAAAAAAAAGATTTATGCAGACCTGTTGAATAGTGACTTCTTTTTCTCTTTTCACCAAAACTATGTAAGGGCTAGAGCCGATCCCAGCTGACACTGGGCGAGGACGGGGGTGCACCACAGGGCCGACATGTAGAGACATACAGAGACAAAACAAGCTTCTTGCTGTAACCACTGAACCACTGTGCCGCCCGAGTATGTTCATGTGTGCGGGTACAAGTGAAACAGAAAAATACCACTTCTGTGCACTGGAGCTGCAACATAAAGTGTACTCTTCTTGAATCTGTAAATGTGCAGGTGTACTTGAGTATGAACTAATCATTGATGAAACTGTCACTAAAGCTTATTTGTTACAAAAGACAGAAGCCAGTCCTGTGATTGAAGATTCCTCAAGGGCTACCTTGTAAAAAGTCCGCACTGATTTCTCACCATCAGCGCTCATCAGACGAGAGTGGAAGAGCAGATACGATCGCGTGATGAAGGCTCTGGTTAGCCCAGTGGCTCCAGACTTGGGGGATGTGGAGCGGGCTGTGGTCGAGTTGGTCACCCAGGAGCGGTCGACTACTCCCAAGAGGAAACAAGGAAGTGAGAGGGTGATCTCCTGCCCTCCACACTGCAAACACAGTGCTTCACTACCCTCAGACATCCTCATCGAGATAAAGGTGTGTTTGCATAAGACAATATATTAGCATTTCATTAATATATGGGAGTTGCTGTTGTGATTTTTATTCATCAGAGCTTTGTTTGACATTGCTCTGTAACTGCTACAACTGACGGGCAATTTAAGGCAATTAATGAGTTCTTACTATGCAAAATTTTACAAATTGGTAAAAAAAAAAAAAAAAAAATTCTTGATGTTTTAATGTTTAATTTTAAGTGATCTAGATGTGTTATCAGTAATTAGCTGCTCTGAAATGCTGGAAAGGAAATCAAACCTTACTTCTTACTAAGGTAAAAGTGAAAGATTTCTGTATGAAGTTCTTGAATGTTTTTTTTTTTTTTTTTTTTTTTTTTTTTATTAATGTAGGAGTTGTTGAGCATTGCAGTAGGCCCCAGGACTGATGAAGAGCTGCCAACTGGCTCTCAGCTCAAAACACTGCTGCAGAGAGTGGGAGATACACTGGCCTGCAGAAAGGTACACAAGACACAAGTGCAACAGAAAAGCACTCGTTGGATTTCCAGATTATTTTTTTTTCAGTAATCATCACACTTTGTTGTTCTTATCTCCTCACTTAGTTTTTAACTGTGGTGTCAGAGCAGATGCTTCTGAACTCTACTGTCCTAATGGCCTGCAAACTGGGTATGAGTCCAGAATTTTAATCAAAAAGTTCTTAATTAGAGGAAAACTGTCTATTGACGTGTAAAATGTAAAGTGGTTAATTCCCCGAAGTACTACAGCTTCATAAACAATTGTATTTGTTATTTAAATTGCCCGTTCTAGCTGATGTGCCATATTGTGTAACAGACCCGACTGCCTGTTGTTGTGCTCAGTGTCTGCAGAGCTGCCGGTACTGTGTCTGTCGGGGTGCAGAAGAGGTGGTGAGGTTATTGCGGGTCCTGGTTCAGGGTCAGAGCCTCCTGTCAGATCGGTGCTGGAGCAGCTTGCTGAGCTGTGGGAGAGAGACTGCTGCTCCTCCGCCCCCCTCCACTTGCTCTTCACCCCACTCACTGTCACTGCTGTACTGAGGGCCAGCGACACTGAGGTATTTCAACTACCGCTGATATCAAAGTGTCAATGAAGCTACAACAACTACTTTATACCTTTGATTTATACCTGTATAATTTACATAGTATATAGCCATAGATACAAATGGGTATGCATGTAAATTGCTTCTGGTAACAGAGAATAACATGAAACTTGAAGGACTTTTATATTTATATTTTGCACTGACATGGTAATGACATTTTATTTTTGCTGAACTTAACCTTTTCTGTTTGATGAGTCATAAAGAATTCCCTTGTCTTTTTAGTGGAACAACTACCTGTTCCTGGTTAGAAAGCTAGTTGATGGAGGAACCCTCGGCGAGGAAGAGGTCATGTCTCATTGGAAGAAGCTAACAAGCGTGGCTTTGCCAGCGGTGAGGGCTCACTGCTTTTATCATTTTCTTTAGGAAGTTTTTTCCCTTACTCCTGATTTGACCTGTTTGACTCTTTCCCTCTCTTTCCAGCTCACTTTGTTCTCTAATTTCTGTCTCATTTCAGGAGCTGATAGAGAAATTTCAGCTGCAGTCACAGAGTATTAAACCCACCTTGCCCCTGGCTGAGTTATCAAGTCACATGGACATGCTGCAGGTCTCACATCAGACATTAGAGGGCGCTACGTGACAATAATAATACTATGACATGTCCCACAGCATCTTTTGTGTGATCACCACAGTGTTTTAAGTCACATCTGTCAGTGTGTTGTTCAAGGGGGATGCAGTTCTGGGTGACTTCATGTTGTTGACCATTTTTCCAGTTGCAGTTTGTGCATCAAAGCTGTTCCACCTGTCAGCCTCTGTACAGACTTTTGGCTTCAGACTTTTGTTCTTCACCTGCCTTTCATGAATCCCTCTGCTCTTTTGCTGGGGTGCTGGTTAGAACCAGAAATCCCTGCCAGTCAGCGTTAGTAGTTAGGGACCACATCATCTCTTACCTTAGATCCATGGAAGCTTCATGTAAGCAAACCTGTAAATATGATTTTGTCTGAAGGGAAAAACAAGTAGATCAAGCACTTCAAACAGTCAAGACCAAAGCAGAGTATTAGCAAAGACAGGAGAAGGGTCCCCAAGATGAGCCTTTGTATGATTTTTACTGCCGAGAATGTAAACTGAGTAACTGCTGTCACATCAAGGCATTGGCTCATTAAAATGAACAACAAATTCTGAATATTTTTAATTTTGACACATTCAGCCAGACAAACCAGGTTTAAGAAGAATTGTATGTGACAGTTTTGAAACATGGACTGAAAATGAAATTTCTTTTGTTAGTTTTTAGAACCACCAGAGAAAATAAATGTCTTTATTTTAGTATAGCACTTTCACACTGCCTATGACCGCCACAACTAGTGAATTGCATGTGTATTTCATGAATGCAAGACTGCATTTGTGATTATTTTTGTTCATGTTGAATGAGCACTATATTCTTTGCTGCTTTTAAATTGAAATATTTTTTATGTTGCCACAAAACTAAAAATATAATAATAAAGATGTATTCTGGTTTAAACGTTTGTTGTATGTTGTCATCTCGTCAATGGAAGGTAAAATACTCACATCATGTAAGCAAAAGTCCCAATACAACAATCAAAAAATACTCTGCTATGCCTTGGATATATAAGTTAAAGTACTATGCTATGCTATACTTGACTATACTGCACTATGCTATGCTATACTTGACTATACTGCACTATGCTATGCTATGCTATACTTGACTATACTGCACTATACTATGCTATGCTTGACTATACTGCACTATGCTATGCTATGCTATGCTTGACTATACTGCACTATGCTATGCTATGCTATACTTGACTATAATGCACTATGCTATGCTATGCTTGACTATACTGCACTATGCTATGCTATGCTATACTTGACTATAATGCACTATGCTATGCTATGCTATACTTGACTATACTGTACTGTGCGATGCTATGCCATACTATGCTATACTATTCTATAGCTTTGTCCCATATACCAATCATGCCACTTACAAGTAAATAAGATAAAGTAAAAATCCTCAGTGAAACACTTTAAAGCGGTGGATTTAAATAATAACAGACATGCAAACAGCAGATTTGAATATGAGTGTAGGAGGAGGACCCAGGACCATCCCTCCTCCCCCTCTGTCCAGCAGGAAGTTTCAGTCTTCGGTCGGGAGTTTTTGGAGGAGACGCGGGCGGAGGATGACTCCGGCAGCGGTCAGCGGGGCAGTTTCACTCCCGCTTCAAGTTTGATCGGACTGATCGGCGGAAAGACGCGACATGCTCACACGGGAAATGTTGTTTTACAGCAGAGCTGGGCCGAGCTGTGAGTAAACAAAGGCACCATGGCAAACGTTAAAGTTGCCATTCGAGTCCGTCCTCTCAACGCAAGGTAAGTTCAGACGTTAGCTAACTAATAGTTGACATTACGTCGGTTTAACGGCTGAGCAAACGTGCGCGATGAGAGCTGCTTTATCGCAGCCGCCTCCACTTCTCACTCCGTGTCTGAACTGCTGTTGCCACCGTTGCCAGCCGTGGGAATTTGCTGGTCACATACATAACACGGTGCCTCTCACGTCGCCTTTCCTTTTTTAGCGCGATTGTGCGCTTTTGCCGCACGACGCATCAAAACAGAAAACGGCGGCTAGCCCTAGCATGCTAGCTACCTCAAAAAGTTTCTGGGTGAGAACAAGCGAGTGGTGCACATGGTGAATAATGACAACTGGGGCTGTCAGTAGTGTTGTCTGACGAAGCACACGTGTGCATGAGTGTGGTGCTGAGTAATGTGCAAAATGGAGCAAAAACAGTGCTGAAATGATCCGACTGCAGCCATGTATCTTCCCACAACATCCATTAAGATAATTGGGTTTATAATTGGAAGTTAATTGTGATGTATTCAGAGCACCTTTGCTGCTCCCCTGTGTGTGTGAGCGCAGCCCGAATAAATGAGAGTTAATGTTTTAAATAACCAGACAAGCCTGTGGAGAAATAATGGAGAAAACACTATCATGAATTATCAGAGGCTGCACTGTTGATAACTGGAGTCATGTTTCAGGTGTGAATGCCAAACGTTTCTTGGCCTTGTCTCCTCAAATGTGCAAAGTTTAGCTTTTCTTTGTGAACTAAACATATTGTCGTATTGAATAGACAAAACTAGCAATTTGAAAATGTCACCTTGGGCTTTGGTAAATGGTTTGCATAGACAAAAGTCAGAAATAGATGAGATAGATAAAAGTCATCTTATTCCATTCTGTCTGACAGTATCTTATTACTGTATTGTCCCAGTTATTCAACATATGATGCTGACAGTAACTGAAACTCAAGACTAGTAATGGCTATTTATGGACTCATCAAATGGAAATTTTCTCTTGCATTATTTATTTAAACTCTGGATTAAATAATCATCTGTAAGTGCAAAACTGTTTTGCAAATTTTACTTTAAACTATTTCCTCCATTTAATGAGAGGCATTCATGGAAACTTTCCTCTCTCTTTACAGTGCTGTAAAATTTACTGTTGAAGTAGCAACGTAACACAAGGATGTTGTAAAGTTGCTTTTTTTCTGCTGGAGCATGCCTTTAAATTAACAGGAAAATTGCTATAACGTGTTGAGTTTACTGTCCTATTACAAGTTCTGTAGTAGTACACTGAATCACATTGAACTGCTGAATGTTTTGCAGGGGTACCATAACAAAGCATTATTCAAGCTATGAAGGGCTGGACAATGATTCTTTCAACCAGTCTTCCTGGTTCTTTGCATAACAAAGGAATTTCTTATATACAATGTTCACTGTCATGCAAATCTGTCCTTCCTGATTTCTGGCTCTGACAGTCATACTGCCCTCTTTTCTTTTCTATTTGTTAAGTGAAAGATGTATTTCCTTACTTGTATATTTGAATAAGGGCCTGCTGTGTGACAGAGATAACAGTAACGTCAGCCTGGTTAGCTACATTTCTAATTTAGTTGGGCACAGAAGTGTGCTGCTATTTGTTTTAGTTGACCAATAGAATTCATTAGCCCCCCCCCCCCCCGAGAGTGCAGGCAGCCTCTCACATGTGCAAGAAACATGTCAAGCGCAGTTGTCTGATTGTTTGTCCTAGGTTTGTATCAAAGCGCATTTTTTTAAGTTGATGATTTTCCACCCCCAGCCTCCTCCCCAAGAGCCTGAGACTGAAGGTTGGTGGTTTTGGGTTGGGTCACCAGCGGTGGGGTTGGCAAAATGAATCCCACGTGGTGAAGCGCAGGGGGAGGTGAAGATTACAACAGCCTCCTCATCTGCCCCTAACCCACCACAGATATAGAGCATTTGCTGTACAGGCAGCATTTGCCATTATTATCGCTCCTGGAGACCGAAATTCTACTAGCTCCTTTTTGTGATTGCCTTTAGCTTCGCATGTGTTGCATCAGATGTGCTGGGTCCAGCTGTTAAAGCACACACAGCTGAGCTGACCTTGTTTTACTCTCATACACACACATATGAGGACACATGCTGGTCCCAGTTATACACATACACACAACACTTGTGCACTCTCTAAAGTGAAAACAGCTCAGGATGTCTCACCAGAGAGTCTTTGGAGACTGTGAGGGTCTGTTTTCATTTGAATCTGAAACTGGTCAGTGGTACTCTCAACTCTTCAGTAGCAATTTCATGGATCACATGCATACATATGCATGCACACAAAGATTCATTGTTGTAACTGTCATGTGATGGCTCAGGTCAAGTTGAACTAGCCTAGATTTATCTGGACACCCTCTCAATAATATCAAGAACAGCAAAAGAGGATTTAAAACCAATTTGAAACAGACTATATCGTGATAGTGCGGTATCTGAATCCAAAGGGAAACCATTGTTGAATCCCTGTCAGATTTGCATGTGAAGTAGGAAACGCTGATCAATACTGATAGTGTACCATAGAGCTTATCTCCTCGGTTGGAAACACGAGTTAATGTTTTCTTCAATTGACAGAAGCTGACAGTTGCTCTCTTCATGTCCACAGGGAAGGTGCAGATGGTGGAAGACTTGCGGTTCAGGTGGAAGATAAGTTTCTGAGGATCCAAAATGTGAAGGTAAGTATTTCTGCATACAAGCTCACCAAACACACACAATATAATAAAGTGTTTGGGAGCCTTTTTGGTGCTGCTCTCCGACTAGGTGAATTGGGAGCAGCGCATAGAGGGTGTCTATCACAGCAACAGGATGTTTACAGTTTTGGAGCAGCCTTTTCCTGCTTGATATCATAGTTGTTTATTATATGTGTTGAGGTCACACATACACACTGAGACACACAGATTGAGAGACCACTTCTGTCAAACACGTGCAGTCTTGACACACTGGAATCTTGGTCCTGGCCTTAGTAATAACAATCCCAGAAAGGGGAGTTTTCTATGTTGTTTTATGCTTTGTATGGACTGAAAAGGGTCATTTTTGGTTTGTTATTATCGTAGATATTAGTATAGGTTTAGAGACGTTTTTCACATTTGGAAATAATTACGTGAACTAAGTCTTGTAAGCTGATACTTTCACCAAGTTACCAACCTGCTGTGTCAGATGGCTTGGTAGGCTCATCTGACTGGTGGAACTCCATTGCCTGCAGACAGTCTGGTGCTGTCTCCGCAGTTCCAGTGTGGAACATGTTACACACTGTTTTTCATTCATGTGAATGTTTGCATTAGCTTATTTTGAGATGATAGAGCTTTGAAGGCCACAACTCGCAGTAGTCCTGTTTGAGATCATATCAAAGATCAGATTTTTACAAATGATGCAAAGACGAAGGAATTCTATCACAACTCACATTTGGCTTCAACCTTTCCACATGTATATGACTTCATTTGTTTATCAGATTATTATAGAACTGCCCTTGTCTACATTTTACATGGAGATGCATAGAGAGAACATAGGTGGGGGAGGAGAGAATCTGTTACAAATGATGTGACAGTGACGAAACACATATGGCTCCCCTCTGCCATGGAAAAGGATCAAGACTCTCAAGGCTGTTTTGGGGTCTCATGGGAATAATTATTTATGGAAGTGGGACAGTTTTAGCGGATCTGAGACAGATTTTACAGGACAATAAACAGAACGCTCACAAACAGCAAGAGATACAAGCTGTAAATGCATATTAACCTTGCCATAAAACAAGAAAAAGAAAGAGGGTTATTTTTTGCAAATAGTCAAGTAAATTCTCCCTGACTCTGTTTGTCAGTGGTGGGAGCTCTGTTAGCCAGGAGATTTCCCTGTACTGCATCGCTGGTCTTGCTTTTGGCTGATCCCTCACACTACGAGGCCATTGTTGAATTTCATAAAAGTGCTGAGGGGTTAAACAATCACTCTCTCAGGCAAGGAAATTGCCGTGTACAAATTGATACCCATGGATTATGTATTGCCCTGTGCTGCAGATCAAATACAAAGATGTCAGGGTGATCAACCAATTGTTTCAGCCTCGTTTGAGGGTCAATCTTTAAAACTTTGATGTTTTTTTTTTTTTTTTATATTTATAAAGTTGAGCAGTATAACTTGGCTAATACAGTCAAGTGAATACAGACTTTAACTTTAGAATATTAACTTTAAGGATCATGATAGATGACAACAGAGACTGGTGGAATAAAGCCCTGGAAAACCCAGCAAAAATGTTAATAGAACTGCTGCCACGAGAGCAGCACCATCTCTCTTGATTTAAATCAGCGGTCTTATAATACTGATGTTTTATCAATATATTGCCAAACTCGATCATCAGTCATAGAAGTAGACGTCCTTTATAGATTAGCCACTGGTGACATTTACCTCAACAGACTGAGATTCAGAGCAGCGAAAATACATGTTGTGTTTACAGCAGCAGAAGCTGCCCTTGATGTCAAAAAAGATCTTGAAATACACTGAGCAACCCTGACCTGAGATGGTTCTCTTGGTTGACTGCAGTGATTTGGAAGAAAAACTTAGGTGCTGCACTGTTCAAGTGCAAGTTCAAATCCTGCTGTGCTGTTTTTCCTCAGTTCAGGATTCACTCACAGTAAGCAGAAAGGTGTTTAGAGTTAACGCACCGAGGCGAATAAAGGACTAGAGGAGTGAATGCATTGTTAATGAATGGAAACAGCTTGCTTGCGATTCCACACCCTAGGAGTCCTTTAAAAACAAACGCTATAATACCTGGCTTTTTTTTTTTTTAAAACATCACCTCTCATGTTATTAAATGCATATAAATGTCCCCATAAAGGCTGTGTCAGTATACAGTGTAGTGCTGTATTAGCTGTTAATAAACTACTGTAAAGCAAATGCTGGTTTGTTTGTTTCTGATATATCATCACTCACCACTCACCTTACTACTGCGAGCATTCATCAATTAAACTGAAATCAAATGAATAAGTCAAAACTAATCTTTGTGTTTTCCTCCCTGAAGCTGGATGGACGAGCAGACGGTGCTGTAGATTCCAGAGAGAAGCTTCTGGAGTTTTGTTTTGACTACTGCTATTGGTCGGTGGACCCTGCAGAACCTCACTATGCCTCGCAGGAGGAGGTAATGACCTAACTTCCCAACTGTTTTTATTGACCGCTTATTGACCTTATGCTAAATATGACTGTATTCTAATCAAGATTATTATTTTTCATTTATTTTTTTGCGCTTGTTCACTGAACTGCTATAGCTATTACAAATGGTCCCATAATTTTCCAATTTGCGTGCTATGGGGCATACGATAGTCCAAACAATGACTTAAACATCCCTCTACAGGGTGTTACAACATCTGAGTTTACGTCCTGTGTTAATTTTCCTTCATGTTGTCTCGATGAATGATATCTTGGAAATGTTTAAAATCCTCTCACATATAGATATACAGTACATAACTCTCACAGAAACAATCGGCATGTTGTTTTTAAATCTCGAATACTTTAACATTGCAGTGAGTATTACTATAAAGTGAGTTGAGTCAATTGTTTGTACTTTGTAATGCATGAATATTTCTGTTGTAGGAGGATCTGCTTTGATATGTAAGCATTTGTGCAGCGGTGCCTAAAAATGTTTCTTGCTTTCGTGCCATGTTATATGCCCAGTAGTGGGTGGAGACAGTGTGTGTCCGGGCCACAAGTTGACACTGGGCAAACGCAATCTCTGCACCAAGAAAAGAAGGCAGAGTAAACGCTGTCCTTGTAGACAAACCAAAACAAGAGGGGTGTGTGTTGTATGTTTTTACACAGATGGCCACACTGGGATTTGATATCAGCTCTATCAGTTACCCAGAAGTCTCTTTCTCTCAGACATGGCATGGCTACAGTCAGTTCACTTTTCATGTCGTGGCTGTGATTGGGTGATTAGATATCTTTGTGTTGCTTTGATTGGAGGGTGTTGCTGGAACTTGAGAAGGGCTCCAGATCGAGAGGAAGTGCCTGCCTGCTGCTTCCATTACAGAAAATCTCTCCAAAACCGATTCATATAGAGTTCTGTGTTTAGGTAAATTGCCTTTATTTACACTGCATTTTCATTGTTCAGCACAATAGATGTAGTCGGTCCACTAATTCTTGGTTTGTCAATGGGGCTCCCTCACTGCCTGTCTCTCTTCTTGTCAGAGCTGCCTTTGTATGTTTTTAAGAAAGATGGGGCTGTGATGATGGCCTACACACTGCACTGAGCAACAGACAACACGACATTTCTTCTCCCCCCCCCCTTTCTCTCTCCTTCTCTCTCTTGCTCTGGCAATGGCTGCCTCTCTCCTCAGCAGAATTGTGTCCAGTCACAGTGGCCTGGTTGCCACAAGACATTCCTCTGTTGACCCAGGGTGGGCGAAAGGACACAGTGAAGGACAGAGCTGCTGGATTTAAATCTGACCTCTTTTCCTGCCTGAGAAACCAAAGAACAGTCTCTTTAACAAAGAGACTGCTTGATGACGACGCCAGACATTTACTGATCGCATCACAGCTGAAAATATTTGAATTAAGCACAGGGCAGTGATTTCTTTGGCGGCTTTGAAAAAACTTTTGAGTGGAAAAAGTAGAAAAGACTGCTTGTGTTTCTGTTGCAGGACAGGAAGCCAGATTAATGGAGCACAGCAATGTCAGGTGGACTCATAATTTAAGACTGACTCTAACCTTTTTACCAGACAAATTGCTTTTTAGCACAGAAGAGGTAGGTTGAGTATGCAAATTTTTTATCCACAACCAAACTTCTGCAACAATGTTCCTATTGTGCTGCCTCATTTCACTCAGTGGTATTATGTTTATTGTAGGCAATTGCTCTTATCAAATATCTAACCACATGTGTGTATATATATATTTATTTCACAAATTCTCCAACCTTGATTGGTTGATGCAGCTCTTACCAGTACCATATTTTCTCATGGATCCTAGTTTAAAAATATATCCTAGTGTGCTTTACTTTTTTCACAACAGGAAGAGGGACTTGGTCTGACTTCATCTTACTCTCTAGTCCCCATGAGACTGAGACAAGGAGAAACTGGATCTTAACTATCCAGCCTATCTTGTCCAGCTGTATCCAACCACACCCAGCACCCCTGAGAGACTGCCCTTCTAGCCCCTCTACCTCCCTCCCTACTCCTGCTTTGCAGTGTCTGCTGTCCATGCGTCACTGATAGTTTACACCAGAAACACGGGGGTTTCTTTCTCCTGTGGAGCAGAGAAGGAAGCCAGAAATGTAACTCTTGGAGTGCAGATGTTGTTGCAGGCTTCCTACATGAAAAAAAGGCTTGGGATGCTGAGTTTTTAAGCTAAATCTCAGGATAAAAAAAAGGTTTCTTTTTGAACATTGAGTAGAGTGGAAGGAAAAGGCTCTACCAGGTGAGGAGAAGTAGGAATTTGGAAGAGAACCATAATCCATAATGGGAACCAGCTGTTGAGTTAATGCATAAGTGAACTGGGACCATTTGTCTAAACACTGCCCTTGTTTTGGAGTTTAGATATTGAGCTAATAAATAGCTTTTTCCACTATTTAATAAAACAAACCTCTCAGATTGTTTATTGCTTCTGACAGTAAGAACCATGGGAGAAGAAAGTCAGGGAGAAAGCGGAGAATTAGAGTCTGGATAGACAGATAGCAAATAGCGAAGAGAAACTGATTAGAGAATGTGGGAATGTGAATCCTGTGCCTCTGCAGCCCCGAGCTCACGCCTGCCAAACTCGCATCTGCCTCACTAAGTAAGTTTTTTTGCAGTTAAATTTCAATGCAAAGACGTCACTGCTGAGGATTCAGCTCAGAGCACAATGCTGTTTTTATGGCCAAATGGAGTCTTTCTGGGGTTTTTCCCTCTCCCTCTCCCTCTCCTCCTCCTCCTCCTCTTCCTCGTCCTCTTTTCCCCCTGCCTTCTTCTGTGCCTCTGTCAATGCAGTGCATGATTTGATTATGTTTTCAGTATTTCTAGGTCTGTGTGTCAGTGGTGCTGCAGACGGGGAAGAACAGTTTCTCTGTGTATACGAAGAATCCTGCACGTGACCCCCCCCCCACCCCCCCAAAAGTCCAGTACAGCGTGGTTCGAATTAACTACAAATAGGATGCCATTTAAATCACATGCTGTCAACAAAGAAAAATGAGATCTAGACCACATGGATACAGGAAAAGCACCTTAAGCCAATTAAGGCTTTCAGTGATGCTTGGGGATGACAGGACATTTTTACAAGAAAGGCTCAAAGTGATTAGAGACATGAAAGGTGCAGGTAACTCTTCTTCAGTTTGGTAGAACAATGATTTGCTCCGGTTTTGCTTCAGATTTCAGTAGTGCACAAATCAGACCAAAGAAAATCATTGTCAGTCTTTATGAAATTCCTTCGCATCAACATTGCCAAATCCATTTGCACAATAAACACTTTTCCTTGGACTACAACTACCAATTATCTTCATTATTTATTTAATCCACCGGCTAGTTTTTCAAGTAATTGAGGGATTGGATTGTAGAAGAAAGGATCCAGTGATTAGCTTTTGCTGCAGATCTGGAATCAGATTTATATCCTGGAAATTTTTTGAAAGATTGGGGCATTTTTAAAACATTGTGTTGACATGTTTTTCCCCATCATCGTCCTTTCTGATGTACAGCCACACACTGCATGTTTTGTTATACTGTTAAAACAACCAATGTAAAGTTTCTTTGCAGCCTTGGTGGGTGTTTAGCCATCATCGGACAATGGCAACAGAACCATATGTCAGTAACACTAAATAAACACAAAATAAGTGATCACTTATTACCACTTACCACCACTGTAGCCCATGAATATCACACGAGGCTCCCATCAGTCTGAAGGCTGGAGAAGTAATTTCCAGCCTTCAATAAAGAGTGCAACATGCCGCACAGCTCAACAGTGTTGCTCTGGCCTCTTTAATGAGGGCTGGGGGAGGAGCAGCAAACCCCCAAACCTTCTCCAGATATGTTTTTTTATATATATATTTTTTTTTTGGCTATAAGTCTTGCCTTTGCCCCAGTGTCAGTTTAAGATGGAAGGAACTGCCGCTTGACGTTTTTTTTTTTTCAAGTCCTTGTCCTTTGCTTGTCTTTTTCCCACTGTCCTTCATTCCCATGTGTTGGGATGAAGTAAGTAATGAAGACCAGTGTATCTGTTTGTCTCTCCCTCCTTCCTCTTGTGCAGCCTCTCGGCCCATCCATGCTAATTTGACCTACAAATTCTGTCCAAGTGTGACAAACTGGAGTGTTGTTGAACTCTGGCCAAACAGCTTCCTCTGTCTTCTCGCTGCATGTTATTCTGTCCTCCTGTCTGTGTCCTCCCTGTGCTCCTCTCTACACATTTCTCTCACTCTTCACTTCAGATTCTACAACTTAGATTCCTTGCAGAAAGTCAGGACAAGGATCTCTAGTGGCATGTTTTCCCTGTTTCCGAACAAAAAAGCATTTAATTTTGCTCAGGGCCCAGCTGTTGTGTTTGTGTAACCCATTTGGAAAGCGAGGAACCAAGTGACCCTAGCCTTTGCTGCAGCTGTCCACTCCTGGACAGAAAGAATAAGCGAGGGAATTTTTTTTTTCATGACTTGATGTTATTTGTTTAACTGACTGGGAGAAAGTAGCATCTCGTTTCGCTCTTATTTTTCCATTTTTGTCTTGTGTCTTTGCGTTACATGTAGAAGCTCCCTCCCAGTGAGAGCAGTTGCGGAGGGAAAATTAATCTTAGTCCTCCTGGTTGCGTCAAACCTGGCAAAAGCAATGAGAATTTAAAAGTCTTTAAATGTGGCAAAGTGCTTCGATTTGCTTGACTGGACTTTTGCCATCACCCATGACAACATCTTACACACACACATGCACACTACACATAAATACTACTCCAGGGTTTAGTGTAGCACAGGCCACATAAAACCAGGCGAGCGACTGGCATTTTACACAGCCCGTGATTACAGGACTTAACTCATTACAGAGGCATTACGTTTTCGCTCTTGTCAGCCTGTCTTTATCGCGCTGTTTTTTTCTCTTTTAGGGCTGCCATCATTTCTCAACATTTCTCACCCACTTCACTGACTGGCCTCTGCTTTTTTTCCGCGTTACAAGGCCACAACCCAGAAAAGTGTTTCCCGTGTTTCAAAACAAATATTGAACACAGTATTTATCATGATCCAGATCTCTGACATGAAGCCCCAGCTGGTTCCTTCAAGAGATCTCATTTACGTCTGAGAAGTCTGGTGCTCCTTAGTTAGATGTACCTGTCAACTTTGCTTTTGAGAGCTGTTGCCAGTAGAGTCTTGCAACACAATCTCTCTGCTTAGTGTCTGTCTTTTACTTGTCATGTGGCTATATTCATTTAAAAGCTGTGTGGAGCCTAACCTGCTCTCTTTCCCAGTCCTGGGATTGCTTTGCTTGAAATTTTAATCTTAGCGTGAGCCTGACCATTATATTTGTTATTGGTTTGCTGTGCTTGTGGTTTTTTTTACTGATGAGAGCACTGTGAACTGTATATTTTATCACCCAGTGCATTTGTATTTCTGAATTACTGGGTGATAAAATACATTCCAACATGTTTGGATCCATTCAAAAAATTACTACAAATTGTAATAGTAGCATTTAAAGTGACACATATTTTCTCCAAGGGCTGTTTCCCAGTGTTTTCTGATTTATTTGAGGTAAATTATTTTGCAGACATGGAGTGAAATGGTTGGCTCTTAAATCAAGAGAGTATATATGTCACAAATCGTAGCCAAATCAGACCTTTCTTTTCTACATGACCTGTAGCCTTCTGCCACTACCCCGAAACCCTTGTTTTATTCTTCCTTCCTTCCTCTCTGTTTTGACCCAATGAATCTGCCTTGCATTTCCTGCCCAAGAATGAAAACTATATTCTGCTTTTCCTCTTTCATTGTTAAATTGTTTTTGCATTTTTTTTCGTAGGGGAAAGCAAACTCTAACGCTTTTGTGCATGCAACTTCCTCTCAGTTGCTGAACTGGTCAGAGATGCACACACACACACACACACACACACACACACACACACACACACACACACACACGTGCAACAGTCAGCCAATGACAACAGCCTTCCTGTTAATGGAAGTGTTTAGCCTGTCCCCTGTGTATTTTGAGGTGGCCGACCAGCATCCACGCTTGCTTAGGCTCTCGCCTGGTCACTTTATCTCCAGGTTGTTTTTTCTCCTGCTTCATTTCTGGAGTACATTTCCATTCTCAACCTGTCTCTTACCTCACCTGCTTTGTTAACCTAAAAATACCTCCTAGTGCTGCAGGCTGCTGCAAACTCTGAAAGTAGGTTGGGACATTGTGTCCATTTAAGCAGCCAGAGTACAATGACACAAATTACAGTCATCTGATTTAATTTGATGTGACAGTGATGACAAACAACAGGATTGTTTTAATGTTGCCTGTCTAGACAAACACAAACACACAGTTTTAATTCTCACAAGAGGTCGAAACAAGTTGTGGTTTTGTTCCAAGGCAACTTTGAGGGTTTTTCAAACTTTCAATAAGGACAAATAGGCAAAATAGCAGAAACAGAAAACAACACGAGTAGTGTGCAGAGATAAAGAGAATCAGGTTCAAAGAAAGAGGGGATGGTTGAAGTGAAGTTCCTGCTCTTTGTGCTAAGCCTGGAGGGACTCACAGCCCTGCCATAGCCCCCATAGAGTGAATTTAAGAGGGTCAACTTTAACAAGAGCTGTGTTGATTCTCTCTGTTTGAGGTAAGAGAGTGTGTCTGTGTCTGTTTTCACATAGAGGGATGAGGACAAGACAGGGGTGGCGCTGCTTTTTGTCTCCACGTTTAAGGCTCCATTCATCCAAGAAGCAGGGGGCAACAGTTGGTGGTCTGGACTCCAGTGAATAGCACACTTTGACATTTGCAGTCATGACACTGTTTATTGACCAACAGTTGCATAAGGTTGCAATATTTTTTTATTGTTATAAAACAAAATAGTAGATTCTGCTTTGGCTCTAGAGTAATGTGTATTATTCTGTATCTAGACTTACATGTACTATCTACTATGTATTGTTGTATACAGCTTAAATGTCTGTTACAAATTATATGTTTCTATCCAAGCTATTGAAAAATATACATAACGTGTCAGTTAGAGCCTTTAATGGACTTAACAGTGTTAAAATTCCTATTCATAGGAATAATAATGTGCGAGATGTTTCTACCACAGCGCCTGTGGGGTGATTTATAAGGTCATTGAGTAAGACAGCCGTTGTAGCAGCACTTTTACTAGCTGCACGTGGCTGCTGTCTGCAGATGGTTGGCTAGGCTACAGAGAAATACTTTAAAATGAAAATTTTAAAGCCAACAATGGCTGTTGGCTTTAGGCCTGTAGCTACCAGTTATTTTCTATATTGATTAATCTGTTTAGTTCCCCAACAATTTGGTCTGTAAACTAAAGAACCAGAATTAAAGGATTTTCAATTTCTAATTATATAAAACTGGAAGCAGAGAATGATAAATTACTTCAGTGATACATCTACCATCAAAAATGTTGCACTAACTAACACATTTGTAGGATTGTGGATCAGATGAAAGGTAACATTATTTTTAACATAGTTGTACTTCAAAGGCCGGTAAATAAACTAGTGCTGAAATGATTAATAGATCATTTGATTTGCTGATTGATGATTTTAATAACTGATCAATCCATTTTTAAGCAATGATGTCCCTGGTTCTGGTTAATCTGTGAATGTTTGCTGACTCTGTTTTATGATAGTAAATTGAAAGCCTTTGGGTTTTTTCGACTGTGGATTGGACAAAACAAGATATTTGAAGATGTCACCCTGGTATGGACATCGTTCAATATTAAACCATTTATCAATTAATAAAAACAAAATCTCAGCATATACCAGTAGAAATTAGTTGTAGCCCAGAAATTGACCTAAACTACTAAACCTATCTTGAGGCTTGAAGCAAAGTAACTGAAAAAAAATGTGACTTAAAGTGCTGATCAATATTAGAAGCAGGTATCAGTATCAGTGTATTACTGTATGTTGACAGTCTCTCTCCTAACATGGGGTGTTGGTTTATGCACTGGTTCCTCTTTCTGACCTGGTCATGGTGGTTTAAATAAGATGTTGTTCTCTGTGTGAGCTTCACTGCATCGTGTCAGTGTTGAAAATTTTACTTCTCGCAGAGAAAACTCAAAGCTGTTGAATGTTAACACGCAGATTCATGCGGTCTTAAGAACAACCAGATGACCAGTGAATCCACTCAGACTGCTTTCACAAGACCGGGGCCTTTCACTAAGAGCTTTCAACCACATCCAACCTAAACCCATTCCCACCGTTTTATAAGTCTAGAGTATACACAGGCTTAACTCCAGGTTCTCACTTGTCCTGACAGCGGTTGGTAGTCGCACACACTCACGCACATGGGAGGTATGTTGAAAGTATCCTTGTGTTTGATCCTGGGAGATCGTGGTACATTTGAGAGTATTTTTCCTCTCTGTGGTCCCAGCTTGAGCCCAGGGGCTAAGGGAGGAGACCCCCTCACTGATCCCAGGTTGTGTTTTGGTTTTTGGGGGGGTGTGTGCTGTGTCTCAGGTCTGGTCTGGATCAGGTTGCTGCCCCCCATGGCATGTGTTGCCTTTGGACTGAGCTGTTGGGTTGCTGACGAGGCCACATATTCAGAGGAGCTGTTTCTGTTGTAGTTTCTTTTTGCTTATCAGTAACGACTAAAAGAACAATAACAGAAAAGTCTGAACATTTTTTATCTATCTGCTTTACCTCTAACCAGGAACACCTGCACACACACAAAAGTAGGCATGGCTGACTGTTATTATACATAATATTAAGAACTAAACACCCACATTGCTCACTGCGCACAATGTGCCATGTGCAGCAAAGTCAGCTGTTATCATGATCCCGTGTGTTTGACTTTAATACTAATCAAAAACAAATATCTGCAAAATCTACACCACTGTGATGTCATGGGAGAACATCCAATCAGAGTTTTCGCTCTCTTGACAGTTTTTCTGCAGCTTTAACACAAGCACTTTAATATGACCAGGAGCTGTGTGTCAACTGGAAAATAAATAGACTGTAATTGGTTATGGGACACTATTTAATGTTGGTGCTACATGTACGGCTGAACTGACCAATCAGTTGACAATATAATTGGCAACTTATTTTGATAATCAGTAGAAAAGCCACCTAATCTCTCATTTCAGCCTCTTTATTTTGAAGAGTTCTTTGTTTTCTGTCTTGCTTGACAGTAAGCTGAATATCTTTTTAACGTTTTAAACTGTTGCTTAGTGACATTACCATGGGGTTCAGTAAACTGTAATTTTCATTATTTTCTCATTTTATAGAGCAACCAACTAGTCGACTAATAGAGAAAATAATTGGTAGATTGTCCACGGTCCATTGTGAGGAACCAGATTGCATTTATGTCTTTTTGCAGTTTATATTAATCATATTGTATTGCTATTCCAGTATGGCCGTGTGCCAAATAAACCATATATATATATATGACAAATATATCGTCCCTGTATATGATATTATGGAAAACGTATCTGATGTGTTTCTCATGTGACTGTCAGTACTAGAGACCATCAACAAAAATGTACCTATGACAGTAACAGTGATCATTTTAAGTTTCAATTTGATTTATGGAGAGTTTTTCATCTCACTCTTGTTTGAGTACACACATGCAATATGAATAACATTTCAATCGAGGGAAGTAAGTGGTAAGTGATTTGGCCTCATGCTAATAATCTCCAGATCCTGGCCCTCAGATGCAGAAAGAGAAAGAAAACAAGAGAGCTCAGCTGATTGTTTTGAGTGGGACTCCCTGGATCACTCATATCACTACTTGCACTTTTAGGCAAAGTTTATTTTCCTGACCAAGTCACTTTTTTTTACCCTCACATTTCTTCCTCTCACATAGACATTGTACAAAATTGTTTACCTAGAGTATTAACTGACTCCCTGCTCCTTACCCAAACACCTCAGCAGGAAGCTACATTAGTTCCCCACCACTGGCCTGGTGCCACAGCATTGTGATCGTGGAACCTTGGTGTAAAAATACACAGTGTAAAAACACAGTGCGATTAAGATCTAGGACATTGGCTTGCATTGTAAACACCTCATCAATTTGCAAGTTAACTTTTTGGGTGAATCTGTCTCTCAGATGAGTTTGTAGGAGTAATAAAATAAATGTAAACTGAAATATCTTAATATAAACAATTCATTGTTATTATTTAACTTATATTCAAACTGATTTACAACATTTTGAAAAAAACAAGGAGCGAAATCCAGATGCAGAGTTAGTTTTTCTTTGTGTACTTGTGATTGAGGGTGTGTGTGTGTGTGTTTCTGTGTTAAATCTCCTCAGGTGTTCCAGGACCTGGGTGTGTTGGTGCTATCCGGAGCTTCTGAGGGCTACAATGTGTGTCTGTTTGCTTACGGCCAAACTGGATCTGGAAAGACTTACACCATGATGGGGACACCGGTGAGGAGATGGGGTGGAGTGGGAAGCAGCATCTCTGTGTATCATGTAGTGTTATTTGATCGGATTAAATTTCTCTCACCAAGCACAAACAAGTCAGCACATTTACACAAAGTGCAAATCCAAACCATGCTACGCTGCAAAAAAAAGCCAACTTTGACCTCATGAAGGAAAAGCACTGAGTTGTGATTGAATTCTGCATGTCAGCTGCTAAATGAGTGCTACTTGACCTCATTCAATGTTTGTTTTTTTTTTTTGTATGTTGTCAGGACTCCATTGGCTTGACCCCTCGCATCTGTCAGGTGAGATGGTTGATTATAATTCCTTTAAGTGTTAACATAAATCAAGTGAGCTGCTTGAATATCTGGTCTTGCAGAGTGAAGTAAATGGCATTTCTTCTTTTCTTACAGGGTCTCTTTAGATCTGAAGACACATTTCCCGATGGGCAAAATTCAAGCAGAGTTGAGATCAGGTACTTTGTCATTGTGGGAATCTTTTCCTTTTAAATGAATGCATTAGGGCCTTGTGGTGATGATGATCATGCTGGAATTTAAATGAGACAATTACTTATGGAACAATTAGGCTGCAGATCTACAGGCAATACAATGCAGATTTAAAAACTTGATTTTCTTGTCACTGTTGGAGGAGTTCCCTAACAATGTAAACCAACTTCCTCAACAAAGTTAAATTGATATTCATTTGACAGGGCAGAAATTCTGCTTTGCCACTGACACACAAGCAAAATATTTTGCAATTATTTTTTTTTGTCACAGTTTCAAGAAAATGACCCTGTAAAATTTTCATAGCTTAGAATGTGTTTGTGGTTTGTTTGATTGGCCTAACAGTCCAAACACCTACTTACCTTCAAATACAGCCTAGGTTCATTGTTGGATTTTGTCCCTTACCCTTTTGTTTTAATTTTTTGGTTACCTGCGAGATGTTGAAGAAAAGGAATTGACATCAGATAAATTCAGCATCTGAGCATGACAGTATAAGTAAGATGACATTACAGTATATCAGGGCTGTGTCTAGCATGTTGTCCTGTCCCTCTGTCCTTGCAGCTTCCTGGAAATCTATAATGAACGAGTGAGAGACTTGCTGAGAGGAGGAGAACAGAAGAAGAGAGCGTCACTGAGAGTTAGAGAGCATCCTGAGAAAGGACCTTATGTCCAAGGTGAGTGATCAGGACAGCTGCATCTGTACTCTAAAGGAAAAGATCAGCAAAGATCCAACCAATTAATATATTATTTCTTTTAATGTTGTTTCTTTTGCACATCAAAAATACAGCAGTTAAATATATAAGAGATGTAAAAGATAAAGATGTATGTTCTTGAAATCCATCAAATACCCATACAAGAAGACATGTACGTGGACACCTACAGTTATATATGCACATGCACATACACATGCACATACACATGACAACCAGCAGCAGAGGTAGAGTACTGTTTTTTTTTTTTTTTATAAAGACCTATCCTAAACAACAAAGAAAGAAGAAAAAAATAAATTAATTCAGTTTTCTAACACAGCTCCAGCTCTAATTGCACAAAATAACATATTAATCATGCATGCTTTTAGCCTCTTTCTCTACTGTCTTGCTGATTAAATGCTTAACAAGAGGTCCAGAAGGTGCAACTTCTCATTACCCTGCTGGAACAATTTCACTGAGATTAAAATAAGATAAGATGGCTGCGCATCCGAAATTGTTTATCTTCCAGCAACCTTATGTTTCGGACATACAGCTGGACGTTGCATGTTTAATATTATGGTCTTTTGATTTGGTGCTTTTATAGACTATTAAAGTGTCCAATGACCATTTGCCAAATTTGTCCAAACGCTCAGCAGTGGATCATATTCTAAAAGTGTCTGTCTGAAACACTTGGAATTTAGAGAGTCAGGATGAGAGCGGATACCAAAAGTTAAATGTTCTGTCTCTACACCGTCATGCACACTCAGACACATAATTTTGTCAAATTATGGACTTGGATGTGTAACATGGTCTGCAGTATTTTGAGCAATGCTCTTGTCTTGTATGTTTAGTTTATAAGTCACTGTGGTATGTGGTCAGTGGAGGAATTTTGTTGCCTTGTTAAGCTTTTGATCGGCTCCAGAATTGGCTGCCCTGGCTATAATCCAGACTCCTCTTTTAACTTATTTTGCTCTTTCTCTTTTCACTCTCCTTCGATCTACTCATCCACTTTTCTTTTTTCGTTCTCTCCTTCTCATCTGCCCGCCTCTCTGTTTGAAGCCCCAACATCCACTCATTGTGTGTATCGAGAGAAATCCCAGATGACCGGAGGAAGTGAAGTCACTTCCATGTGGTTCCAGGGAGAACAATTCATGATACATACAGAGCACATTTCAGACTCATAGCTTTTACTTCTTCTCAATCAACACTTGTCCTTCCAGTAGTGTTTTACAGTCACACTTACTGTTTTGAAATAATTAAGATATTTGTTACTTTGCGAAAACAAAGAATAAGTAACCATATGTTGCAGCTCCAAGAGGCTGTATTGAAATCTGTGCACATGTGTTTACAGCCACTTAAGTTGCTGTGATTCACTCCTGGAAGCAGAACATTGTCACAGATTTTTGTGTTTCTAAATGCTGTAGGGAAAAAATTACGAATCAAAAAGGAGCACGTAATGATGAGACATATTTCCTGTTTGTGCCTCTTTTGCGTTTCTGTCTCTCTCGTTTAACTCCTCTGCCTAAGTGTCTTTGTATCAGTCACACTGTCAGTTTTTACATATCTCTACAAACTACTTGTGAAACATTTAATTATTTTTATTAAATTTACCAGTTTAACCCGATTCCGTCAACAGCCATAAATAACCTTAACTGTAAAATGTAAATCTGTGAGCTTCTTACACTTTGATCTTCATTCTTTTTCATGTTTCTTTTGGATGATCCAATAAAATAAAGGTTTCTTTAATTCCCAACATTCATGAAATGTGCATTGATATCCAACAACAGAACACACTTACTCTTTCGGGGAGTTACCGATCAATTATTCCTGTTTCAGCATTTTCAGAATAAAACTTTTTTTGCTCTTGGTTTATTTACAGATTTCTCAACATTTGGCTTGTCTGTCTGTTTCTGTGTCATTAGACCTGTCGCAGCATGTGGTCTCAGACTACAAGCAGGCAATGGACCTTTTGGAGGAAGGCATAGCCAATCGCATCACTGCAGCAACCCACAACCATGATGCCAGCAGCAGATCCCACGCCATCTTTACCATCCAGTACACACAGGTCATCATCTTCCTCAACACACAATCATCTTTCTATACAGTCACACTTAAGAGAATTAAAAGTATCAGTCTGATAATTATTCTCTTTGAGACTATGCCAGTAATTGCTGCTTGGGTTCTCACATGCAGTTTATATTGTTAGTACCTACTTTGATGTGAAGCACTTATCATTATTGGCAGATTCCAGGCTAATTGCTCTTGTCCTTTCTCCGCAGGCAATCCTAGAAAATAACCGTCCTTCAGAAACTGTCAGCAAGATTAACCTGGTGGACCTGGCTGGGAGGTGAGGCTGTGTTTTTTTCTGTTGTATCATGTGTTCTTTTTTTGTCAACTGTCTTTTAATGTGAAGTTATTGACGAAACTGCCCCCTAGTGGAGCTTGGCTACTGCCCGGAGATTTTCCGAATTTTCCACCATACATTTCCTTTACATCCACATTTAATCATTTTAAATGACAAGAACCTCATGTTGTGTTTGTTTTGTTTTTGCCAGCGAGAGAGCAGACCCCCACTACTGCAGAGATAGACTGACAGAGGGCTCCAACATCAACAAGTCACTGGTTACTTTAGGCATCGTCATTTCTGCTCTTGGTAAGTGAAGATACTGTTAAAAGTTTTATTTTAATTTGAATTTATCATTTTTAAAATAACTGTTTTTGTTTGGAGTAAACTCTAGCATGCAACTGCACAAATTACTGTTTTTCCCATTTGTCTGTTTCACTTTTCGCTTTCGCTTCAGACAAACTTTGTATCTCTTTCTTCCACTGCCTCCACAGCTCAGAACTCCCAGATGTCCAGCAGTTGCCAGAGTATCAACAGCATGGCCTCAGAGGGTGAAGGCAGCACAGTGGGTAGCCACAGCAGCTCCCTGTCTGGAGGAGGAGGGAGAAGGCACTGCTTTATCCCCTACAGAGACTCAGTCCTAACCTGGCTGCTGAAAGACAGCCTGGGCGGCAACTCAAAGACCATTATGGTTGCAAGTATGTGCCACAGAGATTTAATAGTACTTCCATAAACTAGGGCAACATTGGATCCTACATTTCCCATAATGCCACGGATAGTATAGTAGAGGTTGATTGTGCTGGGTAAAAAAATTGTGAGTGCAGTTTTAAAGAACTATGGCAGTGACTTTGTGTTTTCATTAACTACAGATTGATTGTAATAAAGTTTATTTTGTCATAGAGCTCCCTTCAGGCACTTGAACATGAACATGGTAACTTTTACCAAAAATATAAATGCACTTTGTTTCTAAATCCTGGTGTTGACTGAAGCTGATAACTGCCTGGATGATGGGATATTACTCAGAAGAGTAATGACTATGCTGCTAAAATGGTCTCGCTTATTAAACTGACATTGTTGTCTCATGTGATTTGAGTGCTAATTGCTGTACTTGTATGTTGTGTGTGTTTTTGTGTTGCAGCTGTCTCACCCTCCGCTAACAGCTACAATGAGACCCTCAGCACACTGCGCTACGCTGCCCATGCCAGAAATATTGTCAACAAGCCTCGTGTTAATGAGGTCAGTGGCTGTGTAGAATCTGATGCCAAAATGTAATGTTTGATGTTTCTTGTAGGTTAATTTGTTTGCTTTGATTTATGTGCAGGACGCCAATGTTCGTCTGATCAGGGAACTGAGAGAGGAGATTGACAGGCTGAAGAGCATGCTACTCAGCTTTGAAATGGTATGATGACCATGTATCATTAGAGCATAGAACTAACTCTCTCAGGGTTTACCCAAGCTGCTGGATTTACCCCAAAGATCCCTCTAGTACTGTAAGGCTTTGAATTAAAGAATTAAAGCCTCCATACAGTGTTTTGTGTCTTGGTGACATTTTTAATCCCCTGAGTTGTAAAGATTGAAGTGCATTGTGTTGTGTGTGACATTTTCCCTCGCTGTTGTTTTTTTCTCTACTGATCATTTTTATACCCTCTTCACTGACAGCAGCGCAATCCCAGTCCATCCCTGAGTGATGAGAGGGATGGAAATCTTTCTGACATTGTGCTACAGAACGAACTAAAGGTAAACCAGGGTCGACACAGATGGTTACATCTGCCTGACAGATTTAGTAGTCTTTGACACATCAAACCACTCTTCTTTCATGTTTAGTTGAATGTTTGACAGATATTTCACAAAAAAGAAATTCAGCGCACAATGTAATAAGTTGCATCAACCATTGATGGGCATATTTCTCATCATGTGTGTTGTGTGGCCAAGTGGGGTTGAAACCACATACTCGGGTTTCGACTGTAAGTCTGAAGGTGAAACACTGTAAAGACAGAAATATTGCAGATAAAGACAGAACTATTTGGATGTAGAGTTACAATACAAAAAATTTAGGAGGATTTTCCATTCATAAGATATCTTATAAAGGATCAGTTCACCTAACTGCCTGTAGTCGCACCTGGCAGGTCATTCAGGGTTTTGCTAAGTTTTTTGCAATGTCCTCCCCTGACATTTTTGCCAACATGAAATTTCTTTTACCTGACATAAAAATAGAACAGATTCAGATTAAGGTCTGTGAATTATGAGGGGAGTGGGACATTGTTTATTGAAAGACACACTCTTAGCAACACACATTCATTTACATTTTATGGTGAAAGTCTCAAAACCTCATCAAATAATACCTAAACAATCTGTGTTTTAAATACAAGCTTACATAGGAAAATTGTATAATTTGGGTGAACTCACTCTTAGAGTATATAGTTTATTATGAGACATTGTGCACATTTTGTATAGTTAGATATTATTGCAATGTGGCATTTGTTTTTGGTTTAACTATGAAGTTCAAGAAGAAATTTAATGGGACTGTGGTGGATGTGTATATCTACCAAATCTAAATATAACAAACCATCACTTTCAATAACAGTTGTGGTAATAGTCCTAGTAGTGGTAGTTGTAGGACTGCATAAGTAGAAGTAGCAACTATTAGCATCGCCGTTATCTGCTTGACCACAGAAATCAACCACTCTGGTTTTTTTCTGGTGTTCTCCTTCATTCATCATCTTCATCCATGTCTCCCCTTCAGGTGGAGCAACTAACGAAGGACTGGTCAGAGGGCTGGAGGGACAAGAAGGAGCTGCTGGAGCAGTACAGTGTGGACATCAACAGGGACCGGGCTGGCTTTCTCATCAATTCCCTCCAACCCCACCTTGTTACCCTTGATCGAGATGTTCTCAGCACCGGGGTTGTCTTCTATCACCTCAGGGTATGGTGACAGGAATGCAAACAGACGATGTGTGGATAAATAGTATTACTGTTTGATTTGGTGATTTCTAGTCTCTTTTTTCCACTTTAGGGCATTTGTGTTGTTTTCCGTGTAAATTAGTATGCATTTTGATATGACTATGAAAGCATGTTGGTTTAGGTATTGGAATTACTCATAAACGTGTTAAGAGTGTTAATCGTGTTAATAGTGTTTTTGTTTGGGATGGTGTACTTTCAAATCTGTATCTCTTTTCTAAGTTTCTTCTCATCCCCAGAGACACACATCACTCATTTGCACACATGCTGTTACACTAAAAATACACATTTGTGTGAACAACATGATGCAAACTCCCACACACTAATATTTTTTTCATTTGCTCTACTTTTCCCAAATCTCAAGTTACTGTTTTTGTCAGCTGTCTTGACTGAAACCATCTCTTTTTTGTCTACTAGATTCCTCCCTCTCTTCCTTCAACTATTTTTCTCTGTTCTGCTAGAAAAACTCTTGAGAAAAGGTGTGTTTCTACTGTCTTATCTTTTTTTTTTTTTTTCACTCTACCCTCCAACTGTCCTGTCGATCTCCCATCTCTCTGTGAATGTCTTCTGCAATACATAGAGCTCAGTTGGATAAGAAGCTCTTAGTTCTGAGGCTAGGACTCAGGGGATCTTAAGCTGTCCTGATTCTGACAATGACAAGCATACCCTTAGGCCTGACAATTACATTGTTTCCTGCATGTGAAGAGCTTAGGCCACCTGGGAGCTCATGTGGTCCTGACACCATATAAGAAAGCCTTTAATCTCATTAGATAAGACTTCAAAGTAAACAAATTGTATTTTTTTAGCTAAGTGAAAAGATTAGAAGTGAAAGGACAATGGCTCTTCAAAGAACATTGTTTTTATATGTAGTATTGCTTATCTGGAGCACCCCCAGTTAATGATAAGTATGGATATAGGTTTGTTGTATGTGTTTAATGTGGATTTTGAGCTTACATCATGTTTTTTTGCTGCAGGAAGGAGTCACCCACATTGGACCTCAAGACCAGTTTGAAGAGCCACAAATAGGTATTAGTTATTCATTTGCTTTCTGTATTTCCTCATTCAGATGCAAATATTCCTTTTCAAATTGTGTAATGAGATTTTTTTGGAAGTCCTCAAAGCCTCTTACAACCACACATTATCACAGAATAAACATACAACAAACTGACAGATTTAGACAAAACATGCAGAAACAAACATGGAGGGAAAAAAAAAGAATATCCAGTTCACTAGCTAGACTATCACACCCAATATGTACTTTACATTGTAACTGTGAAGTGAGAGTGCATAATACAACGTAATATGTCCTAAAATGGCCTGTTAACTTTTCATTAAATGCTGTGTTGAGCAGTGAATATATTCAGCAGTACAGCAGCTGCCTCAGTACAGCTTCCTAAATCAGTATGTGCGATTGTGGTTCTGATTTCTGTTTCTAGTTCTGCAGGGCAGTTCCAGCTGTGAGATTGAAAACCGCGGAGGTGTGGTAACACTCAGACCGCTGCCGGGCTGCTCCTGCCTGCTCAACGACAGGGAGGTCACTGAGCCCTGCAGACTGGCTCAAGGTTGGTTCATGTCCTCAACAAAATAGTTTGTTCACTGCATTTTTTTCCCTAGCATGTGACACAAACTGGATATTTTTTCATTAAACAAACAGCAAAAAGACCAATGTAGTAGTTGCATGTTTTAATATTTCATCAGAGTTTTTATTGACATGCCGGCTTGCAACTTTTGTTATTTTGTTTTTGTTGACCGACTAAATACTAATTTATGTAAATATATTAAACGGCTATAGCAGATTAAATGGGATCAAAAATGAAGCTCGATTCTATGAAAATCAAATAGTAACTTTAACTTATAGTACATCTGTAAGGTCAATGCTACAAAGTCTTTGTGGCATTGCTGATGCTCTTAGAACGTTTGTGAACAGTCAAACCAAAAATCAGAGTGAACAGCACTTGACATTGAGCATTAAGGCCTGCTGAGTGATTGTGGGTCTGTGCTGGATATCTTATGTAGGTCAACTCACAATACACGCACATAATTAAAATGCAGAGTCATCCTAAGGATAAAAATGTAGACACCTACTAACACCCACCCTGCTGTGCTTATACACACACAGACACACACGTTTCTGTGCTCAGCTTACACGATGCTAATGCTACACGGTAAGCACAGCTTGTGATGAGGGATATTTCTCTCTGTCTCCAGGGATGGTGATCACCTTGGGAGGAGTGCATAAGTTCCGCTTCAACCATCCGGCAGAGGCAGCTGTCCTCCGGGAACGCAGACGGGTAAGTGCTCCTCATCTGAAAATAAGTATCATCCTGCTGGTTAAGTTGGTGATCAAGATGATATTGATGTTGAGCAGATAATTGAGATACTTCAGATGATATACTATAATATTGGCGATTTTACAAAAAAAACAATTTTCTTTATCTGTTCTGTGTTCTTCTCTTTACTATTCTTAGGCTAGTGAAGGTGGCATGACCTGCACCTACATTGACCTTTGCCCCTTGACCCCTGACCACAGGTAAATACTGCCTCCAAAAAGAAAGTCAAAGAAGAATAACATATTCATAACTCTGGATGCGTGTGTGTGGTGTACAGAGAGCTTATTCTGCAAAGTCACAGCATACATATTTGATGGGAAGTACAAAGTGTTGTACTATTGTACATTCTGTAGAAATAGGGCAGTGCTTCATGCATGTTTCCCTTGAGTTGGTGGAGATGGCATGTGCTTCCATTAGCCCCCACCTTCTTGAACAGTCCCAGTTAGCTGTTTACAGGACAGACTCAGAAGTTGCTTAGTTACTGCAGAGACGCTGAACTGGAAACTAACAACAGTAGCTTGCACTTAAAACCTACCATGCTTAACAACAAAACTACTGAATTTGACCATCAAATTGTGCTTAACTGAAGTAACAGTATACCTTTACTTTTTCAGACTTTTTTGCTCTTATTCCATGATAGTCTGCTTTTCATCTTGGATCTATGTGACTGTTTTATAGTGTTGATGAAGCGAAGCTCCAGGGGCAGCTGGGTGCCTGTCTCTCTCCCAGTGAGGAGCCTACTGCAAGACAGCGGGTGGAGGAACAACAGCGCTATGTGGAGAGTTTGCGACAGGAGATCCAGGCTGCACAGAGACAGGCTGAGAGAGAGCTGGAGAGGGAGCAGGCCTACCTACGACGGCAGCACACTGAGAGTAAGTACTTTCTGCACACCCACATGTAGAAAATAATTACCACTGCTTGTGAAGCAATCGACTTTCAAAATCCCCCCCAAGATATTTGGATAGAAATCACTGGTTTTAAAGTGAGATGGAAAACTAAATAAAAAGCTGTCTTTTGATACATAGGTGGTTTTTACCCTCTCAAAATTCTCTCCTTGAATCTTTACCCAACAGTCCAGCAGTGGATTTTACAAGAGAAACAACGCCTGACAACTGTAGAGCTGAGAGTCAACCAAGAGTCTGGAGTTCAAACAGACATTGTCCCTGCATCCCTGGATCAGGAAGATCTGTCAGTGGATCGTCCCAATCAGGTAGTAAGAGCGAGGAAGAAGGCAGTGGAGGAGGAGCTACTAAAGCAACACGCCCTTAGCCGAGCTGAAAGCCGCATCCGTCGTAAAAGGCTGCATTATCAGCTGGAGAGGATTGCCTGCAAACGGCATCTGTTGGAAGCTAAGAGGGAATTGCAGAAGCTGGAAAAGGCTCTGCCTCCTGGACCGGAAAGCCCGGAGTCTCCTGAGGTGGCCTCACCGTCAAAGATCAGAGGACGACCATTTGTTCCTCGTAGACACTCGTTCTCAGCAGATCTTCTCTCACGGCTCTACCCTCAACACACCCCTATCTTCAGGTGAGCACAGAGTCAAACCTGTAGAGAAAAGATTATCAGGCTCTGGCTGTTGAGTGGTTGTGTTTACCTCCTCATATGTGAATAATTTCTTAAATTCAGATTTTAAAGTTTAAAACTTTCTTTTTCTCTCCTAAACAGACATTTCCTGAAAAGAAACAGATCCACAGAACTGACTACAAATTCCTCCACAACTTCTAATTCTATTGGCAGCAGGAAGTGGGTTTCAGATGAGTGTCTTCCTCGAGAAAGGACTCAAAGTTGTTCCGGGACTACCTTCGCAGGACCAAGCAGAATTAGCTCCTCTGAAAATATCAGACAAACCTCCAGAGAGGAACCACAAGCTCCGCCCTGTCGGGAACGGCCTGAAAGAAAACCTCTGCTGCCAAACCGAGATCTGTCTTTTAAAAACAGATCGGATCAGAACTCAGTTACTCTGAAGTCACCACTTGGAACTGCAGTGCAGTCAGTCAGCAAAGAGAATATACAAGGATCCACAGCAGACAAACTCAGTTCTGAGACTGTCTCTTGTATGACTGTGAGAAGCCCATCCCATGTAGCTAACAGTGGACAAGAAACCATCAGGAATTCTGTCTCTGGTTCTGTGGGGCCCAGGTTAAAAACAGCCTTGTCCAAAGTGTTCAGAAAACCACCATTAGGCGCAAACGCAGGACGAGTCCCTAAACCTTTCAGAAGGATAGCAAGTAAATTTCACTGGAGACAAAAAAGAGACAAGAGCGTGAAAGACGGCAACATGAGCCGAAGTAAAGGTGCCATTAAAACTGCTGTCTCCTGTGAGGAGCTTGACCAAAAGGCTGTTTTTGGGGACATTAGACATAGGCAATGGCATAGTACTGAGGCTTTGACAAAAAAGGTGACCAGATGGGTTGAGACGCAAGAAGGATTGGTTGGATGTGAGGAAGAACAAGAGGAAAGGGATGAAGGAACGTCAGAATGTGAGAGCCTTTTCTCTCTTGATTCACTGTCCTCTGCTTATGCAACAGCTCTGGCAGAGCAGCTGAGACGTGAGGAAACAGCGCAGAGTGAAGCAGAAAGCGAAGACAGTCAGATGTCAAAGGACTCTTTAGCTGTGGAAAGCAATCGGACAAATTTTACAATGGAGAGACTTAACGGAATAGTGGTACCAACTTACTCACTAGTGGTGGATTCTTCTCATTTATCCACAGGGCCCAATAGGAACGCAGAGAGCAGTTTATACTGGGGTAGCTGTCAGAAACCCCAGGTAATCCCAGCGGAAGCGTACTGGAGCCAGCAAAGCTCCCCAAAAGCAAGACATAAAGGGGAGGTTGGTGCAAAAAGGAATCCTCTGTCTCAAAGCCCTTCAGTAGCAGATTCCAGTGGCAAAGACACTGTGCACAAATTGACTGAGGACTTAGGGAACATGCAGTCCACTTCGACCAGCAGCCCACGCTCGCTGAGCAGCTGCAGTGTGAGGGAGCCAGAAAGCTTGCTGGCGCTCACCGATGCCTGGTCCTCAACTGATGCAGCTGACAGTCCCAGGATTCACAGGAATTCCTCACCTTTCCAAAGAAAAATGATGTTCAGACAAGTGGAGAGCAGCAGCAATGGTTCCAGTCCGATTAGCATGATTCTGTCAGACTCTCAGAGCGGGTGTAGAAGCTACAGCTCAACATCCACCAGCACTGAGGGTATAAATGTAACAGTGCAGGAAGGGAAACTAGTGGTTTCAGGGGAGGCTCAGATTCTACCACCAGAAGATGCCCTGATATCACAGAATCAGGAAGATGTGGAGCAATTAGGGACACAATCACAAAATGTGGAAAATACAGTTATAGCTACTCCAGACAACAGCAACAAAAGTTCCGCTTCTATACCCACCTCAGATCAGACCACTTCTGTTTCACACACTGGGATTCCCCAGACCACACAGGCAGCATCTAACTTGCTTGAGGTGTTTACAGATGCACCTGATATGGTAGCAGATGATGTCACTATGCCCTCTGACACTAAAATGTGCACCTCAGGCTGCCAATCACTAATGAATTTCTCTACAAATCCTTCCAAACAAGGCCAAGCATTGAACATGATGTCTGAAGCTTTGAGTATCTTCAAACCATCCATGGAAGATGAATTACCATGTAATCCAGATGGAACTGAAAAGTTTAAAGATGTACAGCAGTATGAGTTTGAGAATACCAAAGATTTATCACTAGCAAGGGATGAAAACAAAGGCACTGAACAGTACAACGCACTTCAGCAGGATCCTGTTAAATCTGCTGGTAAAAATTCCAGAAAGAGGAACAAAGACCAACAAGATGCTTTCAGGGGCAGCCTGAAAATTCCAAAAAGGAGCAACAGCAGAGAGATGGTAGCTTTCTGCTCAACACCAGTTGGCAGCCAGGAAGATATTTGGCCTGATGACAATAACAACAACAGTGACTCTAAGCCAGTGCAGACTCCTGTGGAAACTGACAGCCATGGATATGATTCTGCTTGTGCTGATGGCAGCGTTAGAGAGGACAAAACAGCTTCAGTGGCATCGGCAGTTCCTGATCCCATGAGCAGGAAACCTGGACAGGTCTTTGAGGAGTCTGAATCTTGGCTTACAAGTGACAATAGTTCTCAGAGCGGTTCCTCTGTGGGAGACACAAAGATAATTGAAAAGGGAAACGAAACAACAAAAGAAGTAGTTGTAGAGACAAAATGGGGAGGATTTCAAATTGATAACCTCAAAAAACTTGAGGAAAGTCGAAAGCACATATGCAAGTCTGATGCTATTTGTAGTGCCATTGACTTGAGAATCTCAGAAATGGTGAAGGAACATGTGAGTTTGTCATTGATTGGAAATGACAGCGACAGGACGACTAGGAGCTTGACTGCCTTAGTATCATCCACATGTCATTTTGGATGTAACACTGACAAACAGACTTTGACAGAAAAACAGCTGACAGATGAAAGAAAAGAAAGGACAAACCTCTGCAGACATGCTTTAGTGGAAAGGACAAGCAAAGCTACAGTGGACAAAAGTGAGCATCTGGCACCAGATACGCCACCTGTATTGAGGACTAGCCATGAGAGCAACACCCTTAAATATACTGAAGTAACTGAAAAGATTGACCATGTTCTTAACTTTTCTGATGTGGCATCCCACAAGCTAATAACCGGTCACTGTGTTGTCCAAAATGCTTCCTCAAAATGCAGCAACAGCCAATCAAATCAGACGCTTGACACCCATGGAGAGACTAAGCTGTCTGGAAACACTGTTAGTTTGTTCTCAATGAGTGATCCCACTTCTGCGAGGGCATGTATTGATTCTCAAGGAAACACTGACAAGAAAGAGGCTCATCTTCAAGTAATGAATGATGTAGCTAAACAAAAAGTCACTACAACTGATATGCAAAAAAGAGTGGATCCAGACAACCAACTGCGTCACCAAATACCCCTCGAAACACCATCCACCTTTGGTGATACAGAAGTTAAAGACCATTATTCATACAAACAAAACTCACCAAAACTGACTGAACAACAGCTCCAGTATCGTCATGACTCATCTGCAGCTACAGATTTATTATCTGATGGAGGAAATCTTCAAGTCAAACAACTCAATCATAACAGTGACCAGAATGCAGGCTTTGATGAGAGTACCTCTATGACAGAGGCTGCTGTTTGTGAAACAGAGACCACTACTGGAGGTAAACTATCTGTCACTGCACAGTTTTGCCATACACAAAATCATTCAGATGATTTGACTCATACTCGTGTTGTCAATATGAATTACAGCAAGTGCCACAGTTTATCAAATTCACAGAAGAAAATTGACAAACATACTCAAGTTGACAGTAAAGGAAAGTGTGTGACGAAAAACAAAGAAACATTGACCTACCAATCTGAAACACAGGTTACAGAGAGCTTGGCAGAAATAAAACATGAAACGAGTATTTCTACACAGCCTCTCCACAAAATACCACAGGGACAAGGTGTCAGAAATACAAGTTTCTGTGGATCTCTCATGTCCAGTGAGAGTGGTGTAAAGACATCTGGTGCTACACAAAGTAATTCTGCTCTTATGTCTAAAAATGCCAAGTCTAAGAGGCTCAGAAGGTCTAAGATCCAGACTCATGCCATCTCTTCCTCTGAGTCCTCTCTCAAGTCGTCAGATGAGGATGGGGATGATGATAAAACAGCTAGACTGCATCAAAACCGGCTCTCATCTAAATGGGTAAAGCTTGCCCCTCAGAGTAATACTAAACAGGAAGTTAGACAGACCAGAAGTAACAATACAGATGTTTCTCCGCCTTTGTCGGTGAGCAAAACTAAAATGAAGATGTGCTCCGTTGGAACTCCAGCGAAAAGTGAAGTTAAGTTTAGTAGCGATTACAGCCAAAAAAGACGCTCGTTACCCACTCAAGCAATGTCACAGAAGACAAATGTGGAGAAAGTCTTTCTGCATGCAAAGAAAAGTGAAACACAACATACACTGAAGTGTCACGACTCCCCGATGCATTTTGCCTCAAGTGACATCAACCCTTTTGTTCACCAGTGGCAAGATGACGACTCAAACCAGCACTGTTACAAGAACCCGTCGTTCGGGAGTGCTGCCGACCTCTCCTGCAAATCTCCGCTTTTAAACAGTGCTGAAAAAGGTATGACAAGATGCTGCAGTGTTGACAATGGTTTGAATGGGCAGAACTCTCCTTTCAATTCCCATCTCAGCACTTACGCCACCAACAAGGGGCTCTCCAGTACACTTAGCAGTATGGAGGATTATAAAGAGCAAGCAAACAAATCCTCTCAGATTACACCCAGTCAACAGACGTCCACTGATATTCACCATCATTTAGCCAATCTGACAGTGAGCGGCAGTTCTTCAAGTAATGATGTTCCTGGTGGTTTTAGTAACAACTCTAGTCGTGTGGATGAAATTGTGTATGTTTACTCATCTGAGCAAGAGTCCCAGACAAGCCAAACACTGGCCCAAAGGAGGAGGACGTGTGAACAATGCACTCAAACTGATCGTGGGCTTCAAACAGTAAGTTTTACTGACGGTGGTGGTGCTCCAAAGAGGAGAGATCGTCACAGAAGGAGCAACACTGATGTACCTACTACGCAGAAAACCAAGAAGGACATTAATGAATCTCCTACGTGGGCCAGCATGGAAAGCATGTCGGCTCACCTCTCCAAGCTGATCAACAGCACCTCAGACCTGCTGGGCGACATCCAGGGAATGAGAACAGGTGAAGCTCGCAGGGCCAGTTCAAGGAGCGTCAACCTGTCGAATCTCAGCATCTCTTATTGTGAGTCTAATGACAGCACTAAGAGAGACTGTTCAACTCAAACAACTGTAAATGTTGGGATCCAGACAGAAGAGTTTTCAACAGCAACAGAGAAGGAAGTCACCATTCATCAGTCACCCAGTGAAAAGTCCAAACCTCATGAGGTCAATGTGATAGTCAAAGTGATTGGTTCTGAAGCTGTCAGTGTGTCTCCAGACAGAGATGTGCACTGTGTGGTGAAAACTAAAGCTCACACAGATGAAAAGCAGAACGTGGCTGATCTGAGGTTGAACGCCTCTGCTGCCTCACAATCAGAGAATATCCCTCTCAGAACGCCTCCTGTAAAGATCACAGCTGAATGTCAGAGACGTGTAAGATCTGCTTCTTCGAGAGGTTCAAAACAAAGCACGTCTGAGGCGCTGTGCCGTAAAAGTGTTGCAAGATCTGAAACCTGTAGATCATCAAGAAACCAAGAAAGTGACCCATTTCCGTGTTCAAAGAAACAGGCTATGTACAAAGATCGTGCATCGTCTCCCATTCTGACTGTGGGAGCCAGGTTAAGTTTGATGCAGAAAGTAAAACTGTCAACACTATGTCCCTCAAAATATATGAGAGGAAAAACAAATCATGCATCTGTAAAAGACGGCTCTTCAGTGCCTTGTAGCAAACAGTCAGTGTGCACATCTGTCTCAGAGGATGATCAGATGTTCACACCAGATTGTGGTGTTTCAGAGTCTGTTTCACTCGAAAAAGTGAGTGAAATGAGTTGTTCAAGCCCTAAAGGATCAGATAAATGCTCTACAAGCCTTAGTTCATCACTGGATAAATATACAGAAACTGACAGGAGGAATGTTGCCTACAAAGACGAAGACAACCACCATCCCAGATCAAAATGGCAGATGAGGACTTCTACGTCTATAAAAGGTTTAACTTTGCACAACCACGTCTCCACCATACTAAGACAGACTGATGTGCACAAACAGCAGGCTAAATCCAGACATGGAAAACCACCAGGCTGCACAAGACCTGCAGTTGATTCTGTGAATTGTTGTGTTGATTCCTACAACCCAACACCAGTCAGTGACAGGACTGTTCAACTTCAAGAGGATGACATGGTGTCGCTGGCCCCCAGTGAGTGCAACACCGATGTCCTTGTGAACGTTAACCCCGTCATCAGCGTGTCCCCACGTCAAGACCACCAGATGGTCCCAGAAGACCTGCCCATGCACAACAAGTTCACCAACTGGTCGGGTATCAACCAACAACAGTCCAAATGCCCTAACAAGCTGGCCGCATTGCATACCAGCAACCACGACAAGAGCAGAAACTGCGCCGAATGGGGTGAGATGGAAAGTTACAGTTCAAACATTGAGTCTGTGGCACAGAGCGACAGAAGGGCGAGAGAGATAGAGAGGCTGCGACAGGAGAGAGAGGAGGTGATGGCGACGGTCAACCTCAGCATGAACCCAACGCCTCTGACTGTGGAGCTGACAGAGGCCAAGCTGCATTATGGGCTGGGAGAGACTGATACACTGTTAAAGATGCTGTCCCCGAGGTCCAGAGAAGAGCTGGAGCCACCAGCCTCTGCTCTCACCAAACAACAGCTGTATGATCGGTAAGGACGCGCATGACCCAGACACCCTTTGTTTTGATGTAATAAAATTGCTGTAAACTAATTATGGCTGGAGGTTATTTAGATAAATTCTAAATCCAGTAAATGTGTTTGAGGAATATAAAGATTTGTTGATACAATCCCCTATTTTTCACATCACTACTTCTCGGTGCATTATTTTTTATGCTGTCAGATGCTGCAGTGTGTCAAATGACAACGTGAAACAGGTGTACGAGCTCTCCTCAGCTGTACTGAGCTTTATAGTGTGTTTTGATTTAGCTCATTGTTCAGCCCACAACTTTACTGTTTTGATTCACTCTCACTGCTCTAGTGCTCTATCCAGTGCTCATAGTGACATATTTGGCCGCAGCAGGCAGCTGTTTACAATGCAAAAGTTCTAATAACACAATGTGTGCTCAGAACCAAACCTCAGTTAGTGCCCAGTTGATCATCGTTGAATATCATTCAACTGTTTGCCTACAAGTTTGCAGAGACAAGGGACCAGTTTTGGACTTTAATTTTACTAAAACAAAGTTTCTCAGTTTAGATCAGGAAATAACTGACTGTAGAATAAGGAAAGAAGGCTCAAGTAAAGTCTGGCCAAGTATTTAATACCAGCTTTTAATCAACGGGGGCTTTTGATACTACAGACATTTCAGACAAAAGAAAGACAAGCAATTGCATAAGCGGAAGCTAATTGGGAACTCTTAACAAGAACAATAAACAAAGAGAAATCTGTTCAAATTGGAGCCAATTCATGCTTTGGACTCATTTGTGACCCAAATGATCTTAATGTATTGTAAAATGAACTAAAAGTCTCTAATTTGACATCACTGGCTTCATTGTATTTCATTTGTCTTCCTTTCCCCTCAGACACCGTAGGAGTATTGAGGGTTTGAGGCAGGAGAGGGAGGAGCGCCTTCAGACCTACAGGAGAGCTCGGAGTCTGAGTCCCAGCAAACATCCTCGCCCAGCTCCCCAAGAGGCTGCGTCATCCTCCAAGGCGTCCCTCGCTATGCCCAGTCGCCGTAAAGATTACCTGCAACAGCTCCGCCAAGAAGTGATAGAAAGCACCAGGCAAGGCACTTGTTCTTAAATTAAATACATAGCTACTTTTAAACTTGTAGAAAATCTAAAAATGTTGAACACTCAATTATGTGTATGACAGAATACCAAATCCTCCACGGGGAGAGGGCCAGTATCCGTCTGACATTGAGCAGTTGTTGCGTGACTACGGCCGAGCTCGGGAAGAAGCCAGGACAGAGATTGCAAAGGCACGAGAACGACTGCGAGAGAGGACTGAGCAGGAGAAGAGGAGGCTTCAGCAGCAGGCCCTGTCTCAGGAAGTGAAGGTCAGTTTGTGTGTCACTGCAGTATCATAATTATTTCATCCAAGTGTCGAAACGCTTCAGTTCAGACTGAAGTTTTAGTCCAGACAAGTGTCAGAAAGAATTCTGTGTTTGTGTCAACTAACAGCTATTTTTACTATCTACTATTTGTCCCAATATTTTTCAATTACTCAGTTGTTTGTTTTGTGAAATGTCAGTGAAATGTCAGTGAAAAGGCTTATTACAAGTTCCCACAGCTCTAGGTGACTTTGAGAGATTGATTGTTTTTGTCCAACAAACAATTCAAAAAACAAAAATATTCAGTCTAGATATTATTGTGATTATATATGATTCCAACTCATTTGCAAGCACCAGGTCAAAAGTTTAGACACAGTGGGAAAGTCTCCTGCTTAATCATTTCATTTGATGTCTCCATCTGTGTCGGGCAGGATGACCTGAGGCATCGGACGAGAATCAGTAACAGCACCCTGTGCACCGGATCTAGCCTGAGTCTTTCCTCTGGACCCACATCAGGGTACAACAGTGGCAACACTGTCCAACTACTGCACAGTGACAGACCAGTTCTGACTGGACAGGTTGGTAAATTAATGTGAAGATATTATGGTACATTTTTCCTTCAGATATAAAAATAACATTTCTGAAAGTCCAAGAATATAAAAGAAATGCTTAGGGTGATTTAATATAATGTAGATGACTCATCTTTATGTATTTTTTAAAAATGTCTCTTTGTTACTGTTTTTGTGCAGACTACAGGGTTTCAGGATGAAGGGCTGAAGGTCAGGACACGTCCCCCGATATGTGGTCCTCAAAGTGTAAAGACGCAGAGAGCTTGGCTGTCTGCCCAGGGTAAGGACTGGACAGGAGTGATTCACAAAACCTAAACAGATCTGTGCAAAACAATCATCTAATCTATGCTCAAATGAAAAAATGTCCAAACAATCTTTTTAAATTTAGAAACCTAGTAAGGAAGTATATAATAGTGGATAATAATTTCTAAAGTAATTTTGCCCGGGTTTGTCACTGCTTTGTCTCTATGCTCTCTGTGTCTAAATTCCACCCTAACATCCATGTGTTTCATCAGATGTCCATCTTGAGCCCTCTGTCACTCTGTTTGAGCCCCTGGTGACCTCATCTCCATCACCCCCCACTTGTGCACGTCAACGCACAGCCTCCTTTGGCTCCTCCTCTTCCATATCCACAACCTATCAGGATATCACATCCACTCTCCTTGGGCGATCTCTAGCCGAGGTAATGCTGACCTGAGAAAGCTTGTGAAAGACCCGACATCCAGCTGTGGCGTTAAATTGGCCATTATTCACCGTTCATCATAAAAATTCTCCTTGTTTGTCATCTTCGCTGTCATTTTTATCTGGTTGAATACAGTTTTTTTTTTTTTTTTTTTTCTCCACAGGTACGACTAGCTGCGGCTGGAGATTTGACCAACCTGGTAATGGGCAAGGCCACAGCAGGCTGGAGGTGAGTTCAGTCATTTCATCCAAAACGTGATCATGATTCATTTTAATCCCCATCCATGAGATCAACTGGCTCAGTAATTCTCCATCAATTCTCTGTATTGACATTTGTCTATTCTGGGCTTCCTCTGAGTCTACTCAATTAATATGAGAATATTTTACTGCAAAGGCTTTACTTCTCTCAAAATCACAATTATCATTCAGTTTGTTAATGTATTAAGTTTGTGTTTATTTAGGTACCAAGGAGTAGAAAGAGGGATCCAGGCTTACTATAAACCCTCCTCCAGCCCGTCTGTACATGGGTTCCTGGGCTCTGGGGAGCTGGACAGACCCTTGGACAGCCTGTGGAACATAATCTGCCAGCTGTCCAAGACCCACATGTACAATCAGTCAGTTCGTTCTGTCTGGACACGACCACTAGATGACAGCACTCAGCTGGGTGAGTTAACATCTCTGCTTAATCTATATTATCATAGTTAATACCAATGATGGAACGTAATGCGAAGTATAAAGTTTGAAGTACTTTTTTAGTACATTTTGTTGATGTACTTGTACACCTTTACTTAGGCCATACTTATGTTTTTACATTGTGATTACACGCGAAGGACTCGAATGAAGGATCTGAACTTCTTCCATCACTGTTCACTACGATGTGAAATGATGCATGTTGAAAACATTGCCAGCAAACTTCCTGAAATCCCAAATTATGGTTGCAGTCAGATGACAGTATATATGAGACTCACCAATGAAGTTGTTCATTTTCTGAGCTGATGTAATAAAAGAGTTTACCTTGCAAAAATATTTGTATTTTTGCTAGACAACAAATATAGAAAAATATGTATATTTTTGTCTTTGCTGCAAAACTGTTTATATTTTTGCAAGGTATTAATGGAGCCTGCAACTGTATTCACTTTAAATTATGCATGTGCAGCCATTAGCTATCTATAGTACAGTACAGTACAGAGTCTCATTCATCACTGACAAGTTTATTCTATTGCATGACCAACTCCATTTTCACACCTGCTGTATGGTTGCATTTATTTCCTTTGCAACATCATTGGGCCTCTGTTACTTTATCTATGCTGCTCTGTTCAAGTCTCTCAGACTTTCACCAAAGTTTGTTTTGTGTATTTGTTTGTTTATTATAGTCATTCATCATATTATGTTATAAATGCATGGAGTGAAATGGAAGGCCTTTACTGCTTAACAAGGTTAGAGAGCAACCCTCCGTGCTCAGCAAGAAAACCCTGTTCCGTCCAGCATTTGACCAGTCTGACACCTTCTCTCTGTATTTTTCTTTAGTCTACATACTAACAGATCCGTCCACCTGCCACCTCAGCCAGCCGCGGGACTTCTGCTGCATCAGCACCGAGTCCAAACAGGTAAGCACAGCAGCAAAATCACCCAGCCGGTCCTGATGATTACAGCTAGTCACCCTCATGCCTAAACACAAACACATGCTCCAGCTTGAAAATTCCATTTGCTGTCATTAGCGTGCTGTGAGGCCTGGATCGGACAGTGCTGTATTTTGAAATGGAGACCAATTTAACATCAAACACTAGGACAAGTTTTTTATCCACAAAATGCTAAACCTGCTGTTTAGGTTCTAATACTCACAGAAACAACACCGAGCATAAATAATACTGCCCCTGAGGGAGTGGCTGTGTAAGAAACTGTGCCAGCTGTTGGTTATCAGTTGGATGTCAGTGTACAGTTGCCTGATGGCTGATCAAAAGGCTGTGCTGCCTGTTTTATTGATGGTTTTCTCTCTCTCTCTCTCTCTCTCTCTCTCTCTCTCTCTCTCTCTCTGCCTTAGGGTGGCCTGTGCGTGCTGGCAATGCAGTCTGTGTTTGAGGAGTCCCTGCCTCGTCCCAGCGTTGATGCCGTCCGAGGGGAAATGATGCCCAGTTGTTGGGTCCTTCAGCCAATTAGACGTAATGGAAAAGAAGTCACCAGGGTCATATACCTGCTGCAGGTGAGATGTAGCTTCTATAAACTAATTGGCTGGCTCACTAGCAGCACTGCCACATTTTAACTCCCAGCAAAAGCACAGATGTTTTGATCATGGACAGCAAAAAGCCCCTCTGAGGAATGAACGAAGTGAGTGTGAATGTGAGAATTTTCTCTCAAAACACGTGTGTGAAATGCTTTTGATGCAGAACCGCTTCTGCCCAACCACCACAATAAAAATATCTAAGTGCTGTAAAGGATTTATACCCAGCAGGCATTACTTAAAATTAAAATGAATTGTGAAGTTGTAGTACTCAGCAAGCAGCCATCCAATACAGACTTGGCTCTGCTGCTCCGCAGGAAGATGCCTTTGTGGTTCACCATAGGCAAGCTGCTTGAACTTAGTGAAATGGACTTGTATGTAATGTAATGTAGATTTTATTCTCAGTTTTTTTTATCCCAGAGTTGACTATTTATTGTTAGAACAGCTGAACCCCGGGAAGATTAGCAGCTGCTAAGGCATAACCTGATGGGGAACCAATAATATAAACGACAAACAAGCAAATAAACAACAGCACGGCTGTAACTGGGGTTTTGGTGATTTGACATCTAGCATCTAAGTATAACTTTTGTTGAGTATAACTAATGATGTTGTGCAGGTTCATGCAAGTGAAATTTATTTACTTCCACCTTTGATGCAGATTCATCTGTATGAATTATGGTTGGCAGGTGATACTGAATGTGAATGATGTCTTTGATGCATTACTCTATTACTTAGCCTTTTTTTTCATCTCCTTAAGGTGGACCTAGGAACTCCGTCTTTTCCTCCTCGGCTCTTAAACACAGTTGCCAGAAGACAGGCAGCCGTCATCGCCGATCTCAACGTTTTCCTCGCCTCGTAAATCCACTGTGACACATGAAGACACATTAGCAGTGAGCACTTAGACTGAACTCTCTCCAGCACGGAGTCAGTCTGTCTTTTGAATTTGCACCAGAAATTTACTTACTTGACTTTTTCTATTTCGAGAGCACTGTTATATATTGATTCCCATTTACAAAGTTGAAGCAGCTTTTTTTGTATGGAGGTATTTTTTTAGAAGATATTGAAACTGTATTTTTGTATTTGTACATGTACATAACTGCTTTTAACAATCGTAATCCTATTTTACCAAAGATTGATTAGAAGTCTATGTGAAAAATTTTGCATGGCACATTTAGTCTATTGCATTAGGTTTAGACGGATGTTTAGTTCATTAATTTGATTAAATAGCGTGATACATAACAGTAACAGCTATTTAGCGTCCCTAAAAACCCATTAGCAATATGGTAATGAGTAATCTTTTGATTCCTACTACATTGCAACATGGGGAACCAAATATGTTAAAGTCAAGGTCAACATCAATTGAAGATTAAGACTTGGTGAACTGATTATTGTGATGTTGTGATGTATATTTATTACACAAGTGGGCTCCCTGTGTGTACTTTCTAACTATCTACGATAGATAGATAGATAGATAGATAGATAGATAGATAGATAGATAGATGCAGCCAGTTTTGTAGTTACAAGGACATTTCAGTACACCTGAGATTAAAACCAGATACAGAAGGCAGCATCGCTTAATAAGAGATATGGGATCAAGAAGTTTTTGCAAATACTTTGCTTATTCTAACCTGTTTATGTAAGAGAATGAAAGATATTTGCCAGATACAAAAGCTGGATGAATAAGGTAACACCTGAATTGTCCTGACAGTGTGAACCACATCCAAGCACATGAAGAAAATATTTACAAATATTGTTCATCCCTGATTTGTTACTGTGCTGCTTATCTTATTTTTGCTTATTTTCCCAGACACTGCATATTTCAACCACTCAATGACTTTAATTCTGCAGAAAATGAACTTGAAATGTCTTTCAACAGTTTTACAAGCAAGAAAGAGAAAAGGCAAATATGGGACTGAATAAAAATTATTAGGGAAGACAGGGGTCGGAAAAGTTGCAAGGTATAGCAATTCTAATTTTCACTCAAGGTAGTCTTGTCTTATTTTTTGGGGAGAGCAGTGGGGGGTCTGATTTTTCTCATCCTAAATGAATATTTTATTTTAGCTTTCAGTTATCGAACATGGTTCATAAACATGCACAGTTTTGTCTCTATAGGTTTCTATTTATTTATATGCATTTAGTGATGCGCATTAGAAGTTTCATGAAGGTTTATATTCAGTTCAATTTCAAATGTTACAGAGAGGTTGATAGTGTTTTCAGGAGGAGGCTTCAGAGAAAACATCCGTAACCCCAGGGAGAACCTTGCTTTTTGACAAAGCGAAATATAAGGTTCAACCCACCTCATGACCCCAATAATTTCCAACAGTCCCTTATCTTTATATTAGATAGTAAGGTGGTATATTGAAGGAATTCACACAATTATTTATTTAGTCTTAGGCTGTTATCGTGTTATGTGTTTATCTGTATGAGCACAACCTAGCATCTCCCTCTCTGCAGAAAATCTAATCTAAAGACAATTTTGTAGCAAAACAGTGAAAGGATGAGTTGGAAAGTCACAAACCTTTTGTATTTACTAAGTCAAAAGGCAAATAGGCAGGTCGGCTTTCGATTAAAGATCACTGGTGCGAGCCATCTAGCCTGCTGTAGTGTCCTTGAGCAAGACACTGAGTCACCCACCAGCTCTGGGGATGATGCTCTGTAGCTGACCTCCCTTCTTTTCATTCGTGCTTCCTGGTACCCAGAATCTACATAAGCTGAGTTTTAAAGGCTTTTGTTCTTGCCCTTTTCTGAAGCCTGTTGTGTTTATTTTGATCCTGTTTGAAATGCTGTTGAATGTGTTTTTATAGTTGACTTATATGAGCAAAGCGTGGTGCTGTGTTTACAGCTGCTTGCACAAAACCGTTTATGCATTTATTAATGTTACATATTAAAAGGGTGATTTTATTTTTGTTTGTACAGCGTTTAAACTATGCAGAAGCTGATCAAAGGCTGGACTGCTCTCAGTCAAAGCCGGGACAGCTGCCTCCAGATATGAAGCCATATTATTTACAGTAGTTGAAGGTTCAGGACTGTTCGAGCTCTGCAGCTGCAGCGCTCAGTTTGACACTAAAGACGTTCCTGAGGGAACCAAAGAGAAAGACGAAAATACTGAAGACACAGAGTGAAGGAACACAAAGACAACTTTTGTACTGATTTCTTTTGTTTGTGTATCTATATATTTTCAAGTGCTCATTCATTGTGTAAAAAGCATTGTTATTTATGTTTTGACAATGTGTTGTAAATGTATTTTTATTATAATCACTCTGCTTTCTGTGGCTAATAACATGTTATTTGTTTGACCATTTTTTAAATGAATACAATTCATATTTTTAAGTGAATTGTTTTCCTTTTTTTTCCACTTCTTTATCGTCGGCCACTTGATTAATCACAGTGTCATCAGATGATCAGAATCTTTAACCATCCCCAAATGTTGTGCTACGTGTCGTGGTAAAGCTGGGGATCAAACATGGATCAATGGATCAATATGTGTCATGTACTAGAAGGTGAATACTGTTTCCCATTTTATTAATCATACTTCAGTTCAGACTGTTTTATCCAGGCAGACTTCTTGAACAGCTGCTTGTGTTTATACATGAGCATTTAGGTTTTTTGTTTTTTTTTTTTGGTAGAATAATATTTTTATATTCCTCAAAGTTAATTAACTCAGTTTTGTTTCAGTTGGTTTAGATGTGTTACTTTTTGTAAAAAACAAAACAAAACATAGATTCAATCTGGAGTTATGGAGAAGTGTAATTGTTTTATTGCACTATAGTATTTCATTTAAGTGATGCAGTGTAGTTTTAATATTTTAAAGCATGAAATACAACAATGTAATTATATATTTTTTTCCAGTCCAAATTGTGTTTGATAGAGGAGAGAAGTATCTTCTTAATGAAACGGTGATGTGAGCTGCTTTGTTTTGCTCTTTTTAAAGTTACTGACACCTTTTCAAACGAAATAGAAAAAAATATAGATAAATATAATTTGTCACCAACTATAGCTGGTGTCTGAGCAGATAATGAATGATACTGTTGTATTAATAACAATTATAATTGCTGTCGGATAAACTGTCCTTATATCTCCTTACTGTGACATTAGAGTGTGTTATAAAGTGTATTCTTCATGTTTGTGCCTATAAAAGTGAAAGTAAGGTGTTTCTCACGGTGTTTTCACTCCGGCAGTAACTGATGGACACCCTCTGAACTGAAGGGACCTCTCTCCGTGTCCAGACCTCTCCTCTGCGCCCTGCATGGAAGTGGCCCACAGGCAGCAGTGGAGGGGACATCACTGAGAGGGTCTCGGAGGGGGTGTTTGGGTGGCGGCTGTGTGCGCGATTAGAGCCGGCCGGGGTGGAGCAGGAGTGGGGGAGGAGGGGTGGGGTGGGGGAGGTCTAGAGGAGATCAGAAGTGCCTCTGCCATTTAGAGTCACCAGCTCTTGTCAGGAATGTCCGTCCCCCGTGCGCACAGATCATGTACTGGATGCGCCCACTTTATTTTTAACCCGGCAGGGTGGGTCAGTCTCTGGCTTTCGGGAATGACCGTGGAGCGCGCGGCGCCTTCAGCCCCTTTCCCTCGTCCCCCCGTGCAGGACCGCGTCCTCCTCGCGCCGCGGAGACCCTCGTCCGCTCTGACCAAGGACAGCGCTGCTTCAATGGGATTATAATTGGTTCACTGGCAGAGAGAAGACTCAACATAAACACCCCCGGACAGGACGGGACAGGACAGGACAACATCCAGAGGCAAGTCAGTGTAAATTGAAGGCAGAGCTAATGCGCCATTGTTAAATGAAAGTATTGATCTTTGGCCAAATAGTTGCTGTCAGTGGTCACTGAGTGGTGCTCATTCCATTAACACTACTATTGTTTGCCGTTGTTTCAAGTTTCCTCTAAACCACCTGTTGAACGAGGCTGCCGCGTCAAACAATGACGTCGATTGAAAAGCGGCGCACTAACTATTTAAATGCAGGTCGTCACGTCATAATTAATCACCGACAGTGAGTTTGAATTGAGCGACACCTTCGTGCGCTCCCTCGGTGTCGGTGTGTTATCTCTGTTTGCGGAGGCGCGTCTGTGAAACTGCGCACGATGACGCCACTGCGCTTGTTTGCGCGTGAAAATTGCGCTTTCCAAAAAGTAGCTGTTCTTTTTTTTTGTTTGTTTGTTTTAAAGAACCAAAAAAAAAAAAAAAAACCCAAAATAAATTACATAGTTGCAGCATTATGAGCGATGCCTTTATGTATAAATAACATTTCATGTTTGTGAAGCTTGAGATGTGTTTAACTAATTCCTCTTTATTCCTCCTATAACTTAAAAAACATATCTATTTATCAGCTGATCACTTTTGTTGGTAAAAACCTGTAAAAGTCTGTAGCTAGAAGTTAAAGTTGTTACATAAATGTGGAGCAAAGATGTATTTATATTTCAGAGGGGAATATTTTTTATTTTCCTTTAAAATAAAATGAAGTGGAAATAAAGTAGAAATACTAAAATGCTAAATAGCTAAAATACTCTAAATTAATAGAACAGCAGCTGACTAAATGTCCTTAGTTATATTCCACCACAGGTCTTAATCCAAACCACAGAATTTAAAAGTGCTTCATGTTTATCTCTCTCTCTCTATGTTGCATGTCATGTTGCCTCATCGAAAATGTGTTGGCTTCTGAAAAATGAAAAGTCCCTTGCCCAGACCAGACGTTCCTCTTATTCCCCTTAAAAGGACAAGTGTGAGTGTGTCCCTGTGTCTGGACGAGCAGAAGCGTTTGTGTAAACACACTCCAGGAATAATTTACTATCAATTCTTTATATCCTCTCACAGGATGAGTCTCGGTATTGTTGCAGTCAAAACAAAACTGACCACAACAAAGTTTTTGTTTTGTTTTTTTTCACATCTTATTTAGAAAATTAATGCACAGTATGGATTATGCTAAACGGCTTGTTCTTACACAAAATATTCCCCATGTGTTTCCTTGTAGCTTGTTAAAATTCATGAGTAATCGTCAGTTTGCTGTTGATTTTTCCAGTTTGAGGAGAAAATTAAAGCTGCTGACTTTGTGGGTCACTTAACCAGCCCCCTCCTCCCACTCTCCTTCCACGTTGATTTCTTATGTTTATGTCTCAGATTTGCTCTCTGCTGTACCACGGGCCTTCCTCTCCTCGGTCCAGTTGCTGCTGTTGCTGCTACAGTTTCACACTCACACTGCAGGTCACGCAGCTTGACCACACCCATCTCTTATTTCATCCATCTGACTCCATGCTACTCAGAATAATGCACTCGCTGTGGGCCAACTAATGTGTTGTGCTGCTCAAGCATCAACATGGAGTTTACTTTCAGCTGGGAGCATGGTCGCCAGGGTTATTATTCACCTCAGGTGGTGATGTGATGTTTACATTGTACATATTTGTTTATGATGTAGTTTTGCAGTCATAACAAAAGGAGGAAATAGGTTCAGTCGATTAAAATCACAAGCAGGAAAGGTTATAATCAGAGTTTTCTTTCACACGTCATAAACAGGGCATTGTGTTGTCGGCTTTAGAGAATTTCAACTCAGCAAATGTGTTAAAAATCTCATTCACACCTTTTAACCGTTCTTCCAAGTGCTCCCAAGACAATCGTGCAGATCTGCATCTGTGCAAATCAAAACTCACGAGGCATTGTTGTCATTTCCTGCAGAAAGAAATGTAAAATGTTTTGTTTTTTTTCTCTCTCCACTAAGGTCAAGAAACACTTGGATATCTAGAGAAATCCCGGGTGACATTTTTATTATCTGTCTTGACATTTCACTGCATTGGAGAAACTATCCAGAACGACTTAGTCATCACCTCACTATGTGCAGCCATAAAATTGTTGTATTCACTGGACCATGTGCTGAGGACTTTATCTTCAGCAGGTGATAGAAAGAAATACAAGTGGTGCCAAGCAACATATCATTTGTCCTATCAGTGGAGCCAATAGCAGCTTAAGGATATATGCATCAAATTTATATCAAATTGCGCCCAATACGCTGCAGTGGTTATAGGACTTGCAATGCAATTACACAATGTATGATTCAATGAAATTCAGACTCTTCCAAACTGGTGCTGAAGCATTAAATGAGTCAAGCAATCATGTTGTTGATTGCCAGAAAATGAATCTGCAAACATTTTCATTGCTGTTTAATTGTTTTAAGTGAAGAGAAAATGCAGAACATTTGCTGCTTTTCTCTGTTTTATATCGGTGTAAATTGCTTTTTTTTGGGCTTTGGGCAGTTGTTTGGACAGAACATGCAATTTTAAAGACCTTGGCTTTGGGAGCTTGCAGTTTTTCCTTGTCTTTTTAGCCACATTAGCAGTCAGTTCACTACTCTCCACTCTTTGTCAGTCCACTCAGATTGAAATAGCCTCACAACCATTAGATGAATTGCCATGAAATACTCTTGGTCCCCAGAGGACGACTCCCAACTGACTCTGAAGATCCTCTGACGTTTGCTCTGCCAGGTCAAAAGCTTTCATTCATCCTGTGAAATTTATCTCAACATCCACTGGATAGATTGGCATAAAATTCATCATCATCGTTACCAGATGATAATTCCTAACGACTGGTGATCCTCTGACTTTTAAACTAGTGCCAACGTCAGGTCAAATTTTAAATTTGTCCAAACTTTGGTTGACATACAAATACTTGAAAAGCTAACAACAATTCCATCAGCCTCAGTAATGATTTATTTTTAGTGCAAATAAGTGAATTGCATTGCAAATTACATTGAAGTTAGCATTGAGTGACCTCATAAAGCTGCTACTATGGCTATGTTTTCCATGATTTGACAGTTGAAAGTTAAAAGAATAGTAATCATGGGAATAATTGAAACATTGGTTCATAATGGAAGTAGCTGTTAGTTGCAGTCATAATGGAAACACTGTAGATTTCAGTAACAATTTCCAGGTCTGAATCTGCACCAAGCGTTCAGTTACAGTATTTTTAGTTCAGTCAAAACTTGAAACACCTCAGCTACAATCATGGGCAGGTACTGTTTTAACCCTCACTCAGAACTTTGTATCAATAACAGAGGTTATTTGGAGGTTTTAGATGATTTTACATTGTGAGCTGACAGGGTGATCCACAGTGAGTGAGCAGGTACGTAAGAGTCGTGCCTCTTGCTCAAGGACACCACAAGAGGATACTTGGCTATTGACAGACACACAGTTGCTGTGGCAGGCAGTGAACTTGTGACCTTTCTGTCACAGGACTGTCTATAAGCAGGAGGCCATCTTGTCTTTATACAGCTCTAAATGGAGCCTGCTACAGTATCACTGGGTGTATGGCTCAGCTCAAACACCTAATTGGCTGTGTGTTTCTGTTTGACAGCAAAGTCCAGCAGACACGATTAGAGTGTTTTAGGTTTTGTATACGGCTGACAGCTCTTGGATACCGGAGTGTATGTAAAGAGGTTTTGTGCCGTATGAGTGTGCTGTGCAGTAGCTCTGTCCAGGTTGTGTGTGAGGTGATAAGGGGATTCCCAACGGTGGGTGGAGCGTCCCCGTCGCTGATAACGGCCGTCTGCAGGGGACTGATACTGTGCAGGAGGAGGAGGGACACCTGTAGGATGGCATTATTGTGCATCACCGAGGGCCTCTTCTCTGAGTGCGCCAGACAAACATCCTGTGTAGCAACGTTGTCAGTTCAGACGGTAAATTTAGAAGTGGTGGAAAGTAACTGAGTATATTTACTCAAGCACTGTGGTGCCCAGCAGTATGCAAAGTAATTGAAAGTTGCCCCATTTGCACCAGCTTTGATCTGTAAATTAATGCATCATCAGTATTTTCCCAATAATATAATGCAATATATTTTCTGAATGTGACCATTCTGTATAATGAGTAGTTTTACTTTTGGCAGCGTAAGTACACAGTCAGTGAGCATTTTATCAAGAAGAACATACTTATACTGGTTTTGGCCTCACTTTGCTCCCAAAACTGCCTCAGTTCTTTGTGGCATTGATTCCACAAGATGTTGAAAACAAGATTCTGGTCCACATTGACATGATTGCATCATATTGTTTCTGCAGCTTTATCAGCTGCACATTCATGCTGCCAAACTCCTGTTCTACCACATCGCAAAGGTGTTTGTTGTACTGTATCTTATTGGATCAGATCTAGTGACTGGGGCGGCCACTGATGTTCATTGAACTCACTGTCTGCGGAAGTAGTCATTAGTAGATTGTAAACTGGGGCCATAAAGAGATAAATGTTGTCTTCAAATACTCTGAAGTGGCAATGAAATCATGACTGGTATTAAGGGGTTTAACATGCACCAAGAAACATTTCCTACACCATTAGACCATCTTAAATAGTGTTTTTCTGGTTTTATCGACCGCTCAAAGCGCTTTACAGCGGAAGCTATATTCACAGATTCATCAGAGACAATGTACAGTTCAGTATGTTGCCCAAGTCCGGTATCTTGCTCAAGTACACTTTGACATGCAGACTAGAGGAGCCGGGGATCGAACCTCAGGATCTATCTCCTTTAGCAGAAATCCAGATTCATCAGACCAGGCCACATTTTCCTTCAAATGTCGAGTTTTGGTTAAACTTGTGTTGACTGCAGCCTCAGATTTCTGTTCTTGGCTCACAGGAGAGGCACCAGAGAAGCTTTTTCAGCTCACAGCAGATGTAAAAAGTTTTTTTATCTGAGCTACCATAGACTTTCTGTTAGTTTAATCCAGTCTCTCATCAACAGTGTTTCTGTCTGCAGAAATGACACTCAGAACTGTTAATACAACAGGATCAGCGGTTCCTGTGTCACTAAGATCACATTTTTCTCATTCTTTTTACATTTATTTAGCATATATTTACACTTACTATGAGGATTTTATTTGCAAACCATATGATTATCTTTGAAAGATGATGCACTGTTAAAGATTAAACTACCCCACAGGATATAAAGTATAAAAAGGGTGTAATGGTGCTTGTTTGTTAACACATCACACCTCACGTCGAGAATTCAATGTATACATAATAATAACATACTCTAAGTGTGTTAAGTGTCATGAAATCAAGTAGATTAACAATATCACAGTGAAAAATGCAAAAGCATCAGTACAATTAATAAAGCAAAAGGTCTCACTACAAAGGCCTCTGTCTGTGTTATATTAATATGATAATGCTAGATTGTTACTGCTGTTGAATTGATATATAAACAGTGTTTTAATGTTGTAGCTGTGGTGCTAATGTTATATTTTATATAGTGTAGTGTAGTCTAATTTACTTTATGACAATATGAATTATTGAACTCTTAATCTGCAAAGTAACAAGTGACTACGGCCAAATAATGTGGTGGAGTGGAACCAAGTTCATTTATAAATCACTTTTCATAGACAAGTCAGAAAGTGATTTACAGAGCAAAACAATTGAAGAGATTAAAAAAATGTACAGTGAAGACAGAGGCAAGCACTAAACTGGACCATTAAGTGGTTTATAGACGGAAAGACAAAACAATTATAAAAACATAAGTACATACAAGATACAGTAGAGTATCTGGTAGAAAAATATGTATATACAGGTTAAATGAATGCCTGTTTAAACTAGAAGGTCTTTAAGCATAACATTTAAAATACTGAGTTAAGTACCTCAGAAATGTGCTTCATAGATTACTGGAGAAACATACACACACACACACACACACACACACACACACACTAATGCACATGCAGTTCAAACTATGTGAGCCGCATCATTCAAAAGAAGGCGGTTTCGTCATGTTCTGCCGTGTAGAGGGGTTGCCCTCCCCCTGTGTGACATGATAAGAGAGCTATGCTGCGCCCAGATAGAGCTATCAGAGCTGTTACCCTTCAACCCGCCATTCCATGCAGAGAATACACAGACACACTGCAGGGTGAGCAAAGTGACACACACAAAATGGAGATTGTGAGAGGGCACAGGAACTTGTGGGGCCCATTTGACATCTATGATAGGTGAGGTTTCTGTTTAAAAATATACCTGTGCCACATTTGAGATCACATAGCTTTGCCCAAATTGGGAAGATTAAATTCTGATGCCAGGTATAGCTGCCGCTCCTCCTCACTGGGATTCATAAAATGAAACTTAACACCCAGGTAATAAAACTGCAGTGAGATAATGCTCCCTCCAAAGAAATCTGGATTTTCCAGTCAACATCATTTCATTATTGATTAATCATCTGATTATTTTCTAGATTATTCGACTTCTTAAAAGCATCAGAAAGCGGTTAAAAATGTCCATTGCAATATCACAAACGCAATGTCATCCAGGGTCATTTAAGACATTTCTGCTTGAGAATGACAGAAACCATTAATGAAAAATTAAAATGGTTGCTATTTAAGTTTCTGTCAAGTAACTGATTCATTAACGCATCGTGTACCCTACGGCACCCTTTGTAATACAGAATCATAAACCACACAGGTTGTGTTTATATACTTTATAACCTCCCTCGAGTTTTTCGGACACATGCTGTAAATATGTCGATTTGTATATAATAAAAATATAATAATTTGCGTCTTTTCTCAAAAAGGTTACCATGTTTGCAATTAGATCTAATCTTCCTACGTCATTTTAAAATTCAAAATGTATAAATGCATTTTCACTGTATGTTGGCTGTAGGTTTCAACTTTCCACGTTTCACTTGTATAAGTCACAAAATCACCTTTTGCAAACAAGCTGTGAATTCATACTTAATATAAGCTCAGAAAAACGTCCCATCTTCAGCAGATGATTGTGAAAACAGTCATCTGGGGTCAAATTCTTCAGGTCCAACATCCAACAATAACAATAAAACAAAGCAGATTTTTGAGTGAAAGAGGACTTTCAACTCTATTCTCTGCTACTTCATACTAACATCTGATATAACTTTTATAATTAATCTGCTGGACCCCAGTTAATCATCATAATCAATCAAAATGACACCTTTATTGTATGTCCTTCTTGCTGTCTTTCAGACTACCTGCAATATTCCAGGTCCAAACTGCTCATATTTTCTCCTCCGCTCATCTCCATCCTCGTCCAGAGCACCTGAGGACGCCAGCCGCCGTCCCCCCACCTGCTTGCCACGCTGGCTACCGCCATGACTTCCACCACAGACTTTGACAATGTGGAGATCACGCAGCAGTACAGCCACATCAACACCCGCTTTGACCTCTCTGATGAGGAATTAGACAATGACAACAGCTCTGCCAGGCTGTTTGAGCGCTCACGCATCAAGGCCCTCGCAGGTGAGTGACTGCATAGCAAACAGGCTGAGTCCCGTCCTCTCTGAGGCATTTGTGTGGCAGATTTTTGAGATGACAGTCTTTTTAAGAGTGTGGGAAGGGCAGATAGGATGAGCTATAATGAGTGTCTGTTTAACTTTGGCAGGGGTTGAATGGGCTCGAATGAAACACTGACCTTCACAAATTTAGTCTGAAAATTACAAAACCACCCTCCAGGCAGTCCCTGATTTTACTTTAAAACTCCCAGCTAGAGCTCTGTAGGTGTTGTTGTGTGTATGTGTGTGTGTGTGTGTATGTGCATGTTTCTCGTGGTGTAACACACCCAGCAGCTGAGCCCTGACACTGCTCCGCACCCTCTGCAAGTAACCGGGATCACTTGCACATTCCCAGAATGTCCCCCATCCGACCAATCTGGACAGCTGCCCTGCCCGTCTGCCTCCATAGCACAGATCTCTGGCATTTCTGGCTAAGCTGGTAAGCTGTGACCCACCTGTGGAACGGCTGCTCGGGGGTTTTAAAATAGCAGTGTTTCTGCAGCGGGAGGAAGCGTAACAGAAAAAGGGGAGTTGAGGGTCACACGATGTGCGTGTCTGTAAAGCTGCAGATACAAGAGAGGTCCGCTGCAAGGTGGTAAAATCACAAACTCTGCTCTGTGGAGAAGGAACTTGTGGGTGGACCTGAAAATCTTTTGTTTGTAGAGCAGATACGATGTTTGAGTTGGTGCCTTCAATGACGACATGTTTGGAAATATAAACATCATTTCTCAAATGTCAAATCATTTTAAGTTTAAATTTGAATATTATCACTTTATAAAGTTGATGCGGTGAACATGGTGGCAGTTAAGTTGTTTGCATTAGCTGATTCGTTGCTTCATTCATCTATTCTTTACGCTGACATAGGGTGATGGTGGTTCCCTGGACAGGTCACCAGTCTAACGCATGCAGACATACAGAGTCAAACAACCATTCACACTCCCACTAACGCCTACGGGTAATTTAGTGTCAATTGATTAATTAACCAATTAACATAAATGTGCATGACCTTGGACTGTGGGAGGAAGTGGAGGGAACCCACACAGGCACAGGGAGAGCAGCTAAACTCCACAGAGAAAGGCCCCTGACCCAGCATTTGAACCCAGAACCTTCTTGCTGTGAGGTACCAGCCACTGGACCACTGTACCACTAATTCATTCATGCTTTCCATGATCCGTCTGTGTAACTTGCTGACTGGTATCCCCTGATCGCTGTCTTGCAGGTGTCCAGGTGTCCTCAGCCAACTTTACTTTAAACAATAACTTTCAGTATTGTTTACCTTACTGAGATGTCATTTTTATGCACGTTTGCTTCTACTTCAAAGTGTTGTGTTCCCCCATTAGATCACTGATGTACCATTGTTTCTTTTATAAACCCCTTGATATAAGTGCCTACTGATTTAAATAGAGAGACAATGGAAAAAATGCAATTACATTGAATGGCTGAAAAATTGGGTCATAGACAATATCTATAGGGATCCAATGACTTACAATCAAGAAATTATCTGATCTGAACAACAGTACCAGCTTCCAGTGCTCAATGATATGAACACAGTCAGTCAGTACCAAAAAAGTGCCGTGGATCTATATCCAGCTCTGCCTCTGTGTGGCCGAAATGTTTAAATCATGTCCAGACCGTTTATCGGACAGTGCTCTCACCACTTTTCTTGCTGTCTCTTTCTGTCTCTTTAAGTGATGTAGACTTCTGTGTGGGTGTTGGTGATATTGTGTTAGAGTGCTGCTGCACTGATGTTTCTGTAATGTAATCAGTGTTTCCTGTCGGAGAGAGAGAGAGAGAGAGAGAGAGTGTGAGAAGGAGGGAGGAAAGTGAGGAGAGAGGCATGAGATGAGAGAAGCTTTGAATGACACTCGCTGCTGATTTACAGCTTTTGAACTCAGAAATATGCAGCCAGCCTGTCTGCGCACACAGAATGTATATGGTCATTTACACTGCGCCTTATACAAGTCTGTAAAAAGACACATACCTTTGAGATAGGTAGTTTTATGTCGGATTATTGGCACAGGAAGTCACAACTGTGCCAGTTGTGTGCTTCAAATACAGTGATGTCACGACTGTGTGGGAGTGCTGGGTAGAGGGAGGGAGTCGTGGAAGCACGTGGACGTATTGAAACATATTGTATGCATGGATTGGGCTAGAGAAACCACTCTGAACTGAACCGAAGGCTGTCTGAGCCCTTGTGCTGCCTGAGAGTGGAGGCGCAGCATCATTACGGCAGCAGTGAGGAGAGAGTGAGAAAGAAAGAGGAATAAGAAGGAGGGAGGGAGGGAGGGAGGAGGAGTGAGCACGAGAGGGATCTGGAAAGGAGGACAGAGAGCCAAAGAGACAGAGAAGAGGAGAGACGCAGAGAGCCAAGGTCCTCTGCCAGCTCCAGGCTGCGTGTTGTTGTTGTTTGGGGGTCAAGATGAGCAGTCCTTGCCTGCTGCGCGCTGCCCCTATAAGCCAACCCCGGCTCCGAGAGGTCAAGATCAGTCTGAAGGCCAGCAGCAGGGAGACCATAGCCATCCGGAGCAGCGGCGGAGGAACCAAGGAGGCTGCCAGCCGGCCCTATGCCCAGGCAGAGAAAGAGGCCCCTGTGCGAGTGGGCGTGAGCAGCAGCCGAAGCAAGAGCACCCCGCCGGTCCACCGGGCCCAGAGACCCGAAAGCAGAAAGACAGCTAGGGGGAGCAGCGGCAGGCAGCAGGCTCCAGAGCACCACCCGGAGAGAAACGGCACCCTCCTGCATGTCCCGCTCGCTGTGGCGCCCGCCGTGGGACTCTCCCCCTTCTCCTCGTCCTCCTCCTCGTCCTCCACTTGCACCCCCAGACGTCAGAGGCCCTCTCACCTTCACCCTCCCCCTCCCCCTCCGCCCGCCCCCTTCCACTCCTCCTCCTCCTCCTCTTCCTCCTCGGCCAAGAGTATGAAGCGAGCACGCTGGCTGAGTTACAGCACCTCCAACATCTGTTTCAACTCCATCCTGGATGGACGCTTCAGGCAGCTGCAAGGTACAGGGTCCTAGTGGCAGAACCATGCGTGTGTGTGTGTGTGTGTGTTTGAGTGAGAGTTTGTCCACCTTCTCCTGCCTCACAGATAAGAAAGACAATACTTTTCCAATCATGCCCCTCCCTTCCCTAACTTGCGTTTGTGTTTAGGCCGGGATGGAGATTGCAGGGAGGTTGGGCTGTGATGTGAGTAAGTGTGAGGTTAGTCATCCTGTTGTGAGAGCTGGAAAAAGGCAGCAGCAAAAAAAAAAAAAAAAGAAAAAAAAGTCATACCGGTGGCCCTTTTATTAAATGTATTGAGTAGTAATTTATTTATTTTCAGGCAGCTGTAGCTCTGCCCTAATTGTTCACTGACTTGGCCTTGAATAATTCATAGGCAAACTCCTAAAAAAGGTTGTGATGTTTTTCCCTCCAAAGCCCTTCGTTGAACTCGTAGGTATTTCTTTAGAATAGAAAGCTTGTCACCTCTTATCCATGTGACCCTTATCCTTCACGAACAAAGTGTGTTTTGTTCCTAATCCATTTTTCCTGAATGATTGTGTTGGTGGTGGTAAAAAAAAAAGAAAAGAAAAGAAAGAAAGGAGTAATGAATTTCTCTGATGGTTTAACTTCTCCCTGCTTGTGTTATTAAGGTTTTAAGAGAGAGGTTTGCCGTCACTGTGGATTTTTGTTAGCTTGCACTATGCTATCCAACTCCCTCATGACCAGAGTGCATTAGTGAGAGGAAGAAAATGGAGGAGATGATGCAGGAACACAGAGGGAAACATGGCTTTTTTTTATTTTTTTCCTGCCCTTGCTAGATTTCAAGTATTGACTGATTCTGAACACTGCAGAGACAGCTGATACATGGAGCGGCAAACTTTTTGAAGCCCTCCCAAATCGGAGGGGTGTTTGGAGCCAAGTGTATTGATCCAACAATTGCATTTCATGAAATTGTATTTACTTTTTATTTGCTCACTATTAGGGAGGTCTGGTCAAGACTGCAGAGGAATGAACTTGGACAGAACAACAATAACAAAAAAAACAAAACAGAAGAAATAGATGGAGAACGAGAGGGAAAACAGTCCTTGTTTTGCATTTATTGATTTAAAGCATTCATGCATTTTCTTATATCTTTCTCTGAAGTTGACATGATTATTGGTGTTGAGCATTTCTGCTGCTCTGGTTGCAGAAAAAGTCTTTTTAATCTCATCATGTCCAGTTGCTTTTTTTGACACATTGACCTTTAACCTCTTGGCTTTCTTCAGCCTTAAACTCAAATTAATCTGATGCTCGGCAGCTGCAGAATGTCAGTCCATCTATCAAAGGCTGAAATGTTTCATCTTAGACTGAAATCAGTCATAAACAAAGCCAGCAGAGGTTTCCTTTACTCCTAGATAAGCCTGTAAATAAAGACGTGGTGTCATGGCACAGGTAGCAGAGGCAGTGCCATGACTCAGGCATGTTAGGTGGGTGCTCTGGGACCACTGGGCCACGTCCAGTAAGAGCTGACTGTGGGAAAAGACAGATCGGGCCGTATACAGGGAAAATCCATCAGCATGAATAAGTCATGGGGCTTTCACTGGAGTCAAAGAGTAAGTAAGTAAAAGCATGTGAAACAGGGGAATGTTTAGTAATGCTTGTAGTGACATGCAGGAAGAAGAAGGATGTGGGAAGTTTGGAAAAAAGGAAGTAGCAGGAAAGTAACAAGAAGCCGCTATGGTCCAGTCAGTGTGGAAAAACGTTGATGAAAAGTGAAACATATATGGAATATATGGCTCGTGTATGATATTTAATTCATGTAAAATGACAACACGACAGTGGCAACTTCTGTGGTAAGATCAACCAAACATTAAACATGTAGTTGGGCTGTGGTCAGCACATCATATGAACTATTACAGCGCCCTGTTTATGAACTGTAGTTAAACATGCAAGTCTCCTTCATCTTTGGAAAAAAACTAAGCCACCCTTTCAGCTACAGCTCTGCCATGACAGTAGTTAAAACCCGAGGAATACCTTTTTGGAATAATTACCATCTAGGTCTTTGATTCTTAAAGCAAGGCTGTGTAACTACTGACACTTTCACAGTAAAATGAATGAAACACTGATTTATAATCAATGAAATCTAGCCTTGCTTGGCGGCTAAAGTTAGCAAACTTCAGATAGAAACTGCTGACATTACTGAGCCAGTTTGCTGACTTTATGACACTTCTCAACTTACTGTTACACTTTGTGTATAAAACCATTTATTTACAACACAGCTCACCCTGAAAAATGCCAATTCTTGAAGATATAATGTAGGAATAGCTGCACTGGGAAAGAGATCAAGTAAATAATTCACTGTTAAATAAGCACTGACTCTATGTAACATCACTTTAAAAGCAAAGGAAAGACAAAATGTAACTGAAATATATATGTTGACGTAAGCAGAATAAAATCACAGGTGATCCTGAATCTCACATCACATTCTAATTATTATATTAACTTAATGTCCAATTCTACAATATCTGCACTGGATTTTGGGGTTAAACAGAACGAATGCTGTGAAGCGTGTTCAGTGGTGAGCGTACAGGGGGCTGTTGTCATACTGAGCTTGTTGGACTACTCCTCTGGAGATGGCTTGGCGGGATACATGCAGGCAGCTTCTTCCCTCCCTCCTCCTCCCCCTCCTCCCTAAATGGCCGGGAGCATCAGTGTGCACTGTCTCCTCTCAAGGTCTCGTGATGCGAGATGATACGAGAGAACCATGTGCACATTTCGGGGATGTGCTTTAATTCTCCCTCTGCTGTAAAATCCTCTGGAGGCGTCACCCCCAGAGTCGATCACAAAGGATTAGTCACAGGTTTTATTGCATATATGTCAGTCTCTCTCCTTTTTTGACTCTGTTTTCTGCCCCGCTGACAGATTATGATGTGGCCACTTGTGCTAAATCGCAGCTGACACTCCTAATGGAGCTTTGAGTTATTTGCACATTTTAATTGCCATTACTTTTTCATGGCGGTGTTATCCGTGTGGATGTGGCGGAGCAGTGCGAGCTGTTGTTCTGCCGAGGGGAGCAGAATGAATCATGATTTATTTACTCTACTCCGCTGCACCATGTGTTTTACATACAATAACCCATGATTTCTTCCCTTTGATGATGTTAAGATGAAGCTTTGTAGATGCTCACTGGGTGATTTTAGCAGTAGGGGAGATACTGTAAGTAATGTATCTAGCTATATTTTCTGTTTCCTCCTCTGTAGACTAAACCTGAAAGCCTGCATCTTAGTTACTCTCTCCATTACTTTCTGTTTGATCTGTCTTGCCCTCCATCGCCTGCCTTCTTTTTCATCCTTTTCCCTGGTTCACCTTTGCTCCAGTCTCTCTATCCACCTTTTTCTTCATTGTCTCCTTCTTAACCTTTAATCCTGTATCTTTAACTTCTTCTCTCTACCATTGTTTCCTTCATTTCTCTTCTTCTTTTCCTCCTCTTCCAGCTGTTCCTTGCTTGTTCCCCACAGCCTCGGGATCTGAATCATTTATTACACGAGTCATTAAGGATGCAGTCCTTTGCACTCCTTAGTTTGCAGTCATATTTGGGTTCGGGAATAAACAGCGCAGACTGTGGCAGGCAGAGCAAGGGGAAGTCACATGGTGCAAGATGGTACGTGTCAACTGACAACAGAAGGTCTCATCACCAGCGTTTGACCTGATAAACCTAAGGAAACTGTGTGTAACTGAGATGCTTTGTCCTGCTTTCATCCTTGCTCCAGATTAAGATAAAATACATCACCTGTACTAACAGAGCTTCATTCAAAAGCTACATGTCCTCTAGGGCTGCAAATACTGATTATTTTGATCACTGATTAATCTACAGATTATGATCATGCATATAAATAGTTTGGCCTCTGAAATGTCAGCAGGAAGGGAAAGAAGGCAATCAAGTCCCAGAAAATGTTCACATTTTGTTTAATATTTCGATAAAAAAACATCCAATACCTGGGTTGTTATCAATCAGTGAATGTATTGTTTCAGATCTAATATCTAGATCAAATATCTGGATTAAAGTCAATAATATAGTAATGAGCTGAGTGAGACAGTTGAATAATATAATATTAATTTTGATATTGTTCTGAAGTAACTAACAAAATTAATTGTAACAAAATTATAAGTGTTTTTGCAGTTCAACAACTATTTTTTCAAATGCATTACACTAAAAAATTGCATTTTAACCCACAGTTTAATGGATTTAAACATGTTATAAGTTTATTATATCTTTGTTAGTATTAAGATGTTTATTCTAACCAAATTGCCATGTTGTTGAATCTTCTGCAAATTGAACATATTGGCTACAACAGCAAGAATTTTTCAAAATGTTGTGTTCAAAATGGTGGAACGAAGGTTTACATAGATGTTTTAAAAAAATCTAGTACATATTAGCTGTTGTCTGGGTCTAAGTTAGCATTTTGTTAACTGGGCCACTGGGCTGTTATTTTTTTATTGTTGGTGCGTAAGGAACCTGATGAGTATTTAAAAAATTGCAATTGCAAATAGTAAAAATGTCAGAAATGTGTTTAAAATCATGAAACAGTTGTTACAGTTGTTGCATAATAGCATTACACCAGAAACCTCTGGCGAGGGAATTTAACTGTAAAAGTACATATCGTCTATGTCGTCTGCTTCAGAAATACAGTATTAGGGCCAAATGGTTTGGGCAACATTGATACCAGTCAGATTCTACTACATTAATAGACAGGTTATTAAGAGTCTGCTCTATATTATCTGCTTAAGTGAAAATGTAATAAAACAAAGTTTCAACCATGCAGGTAGATTTTTGGGCATTTAATATGCTTGCTATATACCACTCATACCACCCCCATTTCCATTCACGAGTGAGTCCACAGACAAAATAAATACAGTGTCGTACATTGGGTCATGCTGCCATATGGTCACATCAACACTGGTTTTATTTCTGCCTCTGTGTAGGAGGTACATCTGCCGTGCACGGAGCTGTGGTGTGAAGTGTCTGAAGCCCGGTGAGATGTGTCACCATGTAGGCAGCGTTCATCCTCCCAAAAAAAACCTCTCCAAGTCTGATACTCTCTGCCTCTCTCTGCCCTGTCATTCAGGCAAAATTACCGTCAAGAAACTTTGGCATAAATACTGTACACCTACGCTGAGGTACCCTGAGAGCTGGTGTTTATTTCTCTTTTTATATATGTGATGTTATAATATCTGTCTGTCTCAATCGTGTGGTTTAAGAACAATAGCATGAGTGACTGATGACTCCTCCTGCTGCAGTGACTGAAAAGCTCTGGGAAAATTTAGCATTTTAACGTGGTAATGGTGTCACTGGAATGGTTTTATTGATTGACATCCTGCTTTCAGTTTCAATAAAAGAGGTGCACTCCACCACTATTCAACAGGGATGATTGGACTCGTCCAGGTTTTTCAATGTGGCCTCATTTCAATACACTGTATCACCATTTGACACCACAGTGACAAAGTGTCACAGTGAGGCTGTCTCTTCCAGCACAGTGACAAGGTTGACCATTTAATTAGATGACTGAAATTTTTGTTGTGGATGGACAGGGGTCTAGGAACCCAAGGTGCCACGGGGCCCTATGACCAGAGCCCTTTATTTGTTAACTAACATTTCTTGGTGCAGAATCACAGTACGCAGTTCAGATGAGGGATCCCTGATCTAATTGTTTTTCTCTTTTAATATCTTTCAGCTTTATGACACATCTGCCACTAAAATCCAATCCAAGATTTGTTTTTGTTTTCTTGAGTAGTGAGTTACGCTCTATCTCTGTTCATCTACAGTGTGAACAAAATCCAGAAATGCAGATGCAGCTTCTGAACCAGCAGCAGCTAATAATTCTGTCTGTCTGGGGGTCTTCCTCCTGTGGTTCAGTGGTGGTGGGGCCTTTTTCTCAGTCCATGGTTATGGAAATCATAATTCTTGCAGGGCAGAGCTGATGTGTATGCAGCACCAGGGATTCGTTTAACCAGTAAGATCTGTGTCTCTGAAGCAGGTTTCCACGGACAAATTCTGATACACTGTAACTCCAGTTCAGTTCTTCCTCGAGTCTCCCAGGCCTCCACCTGTCTGGAGTACCTTTGTGCAACACAGTTCAAATCCCTTCCAGCTCCAGTGTTGCTGCTCTGTAGCTGTGAAGGTTTTTTATTATTAATGGGGCTCATGTTCTTTCTTAACTTCAGATGAGCGTGAGGCCGTTCAGAAGAAGACCTTCACTAAATGGGTCAACTCAATCCTGTCCCGGGTCGGCTGTCGCATCTCTGACCTCTACCTGGACCTTCGGGATGGACGCATGCTCATTAAACTGCTGGAGGTGCTGTCTGGTGAACGACTGGTAAGACTTTTCTGCTACATCTTCAATTTTGTATTCTTTCCATTTTACATGACATTTGTATTTTTCCGAACCCCGGCGTAGACGCTCTTTCTCAAGATCTCTGTTCTTTTCCCTTCCCCGCCTGCAGCCGAAACCCACTAAAGGCAGAATGCGTATCCACTGTTTGGAGAATGTGGACAAGGCTCTGCAGTTCCTCAAAGAACAGAGGGTCCACCTGGAGAACATGGGTTCCCACGACATTGTCGACGGCAACCATCGTCTCATCCTCGGCCTTATCTGGACCATCATCCTGCGCTTCCAGGTAAATTTAGGACACTGGATACCTATTTATCTTTCTGTATTGATTTGGTTTGAATTCCCTTTCGGCTTTTTTACACCAGGATGCTGGCATCGGAGCCTAATAAATTAATATAAGACAGGACTTCATTAATCCCTAGATGGGAAATGTGTACGTTAGAAACAAATTGAGAACTTACAACAGAATGAAGTCTGTGAGGTAAATAATTATGACATACATGGTACGTGATTTTTGCATTGTGTAGGAAGCTTTGCAGTTCAGTTGCCAGTTTATTAGAGACTATAATCTATGTGTAGAGTCTAATTACAGTCCTGTAATAAATCCTTTGTGAGTCCTTCACCTCTTAGTTTACTATGACTGTGCTGACACTGACCTAAAGAGCGCAGTTGCGTCAATTAAATCACAGTTCAGACTCTGCTTCACATGCATTATTTCCTTAATTACATTATAACCATGTTTTTCTTTGCATTGAAATGGGACCATAATATGCAACCTGCTGTGTTTCATTAGGCAAGTCCTTGTTTCTTAATTGTTTATTCTCACTTGCGTCTATAAGCTTGTAGCACACAAACACTTTCAACTGGCAGCTTTTGGGATTTTTTTTTTTTTTTCACTTTTTCTTTGTCCTGGAATAAGATGCCTCCAGGTTCCAGCCATTATTATCTGCTGTTAGCAGCACATCCACAACATCAGAACATGTCTCTTTGACTCTTTTATCTTCTTGGAGGGGGCAGATATTTATTTTTAATTTGACAGCAACACTGTTATTTTTAGACATGTTAGTTCAAACAATATGGCCTGCTGCATTATTCAGATTAAAAAAAAAAAAAAGGAACAGGAAAGAAAAGGAGTTTACTTGGTCCTGTCTGTAGCTTTTCAGTCTGCATAAACCAAGGAGAAGTGGCTAAATTTAGCCTTCTCTCAGGACCTGTCTCCCAGATCACATCACTGCTCTAATTACTTGCCCACTGTGTGGGAAAATAAGAACTTCAATAATTACCACCCTTTTTCTTACCAATCAGACTCTGGTTTTAGATTAGTGAGATTTTAGTCAACTAATAACATTGATGATTTACTTGAGATTAGTTTTGTTTTCCACAAATAAAAGCCTCCTAGTTTTAATTCATGTTCCTATAAATGATGTATTTCAAACGGATATTTGTGCCACTTTGCCAACATGTTCCCTGCTGGTGCATCCTATTAGCGACATGTTAGTATCAGTTAGGTTTTTGTTCTCAGCTGTGACTTGTTTCTCGTTTGATTTCAAACCTCACAGCCATTAGTTAAGCTTCATTATTTACCATCCAGCTGTGCTTGTTGTTCCTCTTCATCAGATCCAGGACATCATTGTGGAAACGGGCCAGGCAGACCAGAAGGAGACGCGCTCAGCCAAGGACGCTCTTCTTTTGTGGTGTCAGATGAAAACTGCAGGGTAAGTGGGATGCGTGACCTTTGGCATAACCACGTTGTTGAAAATATCCTCTGGGAAATAGTGTAAGAATGTGAATCCATGTCTTGTGCCCAATCTTTAAATCTTAAAAAAATTCAATTCAATACTGACTTTCTTTTTTACTTACTGAATTTGTCATATAAAGCATATTTCAGTAAAAGAAAATATACTATTATTATTATTATTAGTTGTAGTAGTAGTGGTGTTTTTCCAGTTAAAGATAGGCCACAATTGTTTTTTGTTTCATTTAATTTTATGTCAGTACAAAATTGTGCAAAGGTATCTAGTATTTATTATGCAGTATTCACTTTTATGAATAGTTTATCTATATATCTAAATTTTGTATTATTCATTTTGATATGTATACGAACTATCAACTAAAGTTATCAAATAAATGTTGTAGAATAAAAAGTACAATGTTTGCCTCTGAAGTGTAGTGGAATAGAAAAGACTTCCTCTGCTTGGGCATGAAGCTCCAGCAGTAAGTGCTGCATAATGACCTGTTGAGAAAGGGAATAAATCCCAGACATTGATTTAAAGCAGGAGCTTCTCAGCTATGTATGTATATGCGCAGTGAGTGACAACCCCTGGCTGCTGTTTCCGCAGGTATCCCAATGTCAACATCACAAACTTCACCACCAGCTGGAAAGACGGCATGGCCTTCAACGCTCTCATACACAAACACCGGTAAGAGGAGATGAATGACCAAATCCACTCTCACCAGCTCTGAAATGTAAACGCACACGAAACCCATCTGCTCAGTGTCTGTCCTCCTCGTCCTCCTTCATCTCTTTCACTGCCTCGTCTCATTTTTTCACTTTTGCTCTCTCCATATTTCTCTCCCAGGCCAGATCTGGTGGACTATAACAGTCTAAAGAGGTCCAACCCGACCCACAACCTCCAGAACGCCTTCAATGTGGCAGAGCAGAAGCTCGGTGTGACCAAATTGTTAGACCCAGAAGGCAAGTGACCGATGGAGGCTGTGCCTTCATGTAGAAATAAATGTTTATGAGCTTTAAGCCTGGTGGAAAAGTGATGTCTCTGGGCTTGGCTGTTACTGACTCATCTTCCGTCTCTGTTATGTAGATGTGTTCACAGAGAACCCAGATGAGAAGTCCATCATCACGTACGTCGTGGCATTTTACCACTACTTCTCGAAGATGAAGCAGCTCGCCGTGGAGGGCAAGAGAGTTGGAAAGGTGGGGTGGAAACTTGACGCATGACACTTGTTGTTGAGCCTGTTTTTACTTATTGTTCTGTGACTGCCTCCTTCTTCAAGGTTCTGGATCACGCCATCGAGACAGAGAAGATGATCGATAAGTACGAGACACTGGCGTCAGACCTGCTGACGTGGATCGAGCAGACCATCATCGTGCTGAACAACCGAAAACTTGCCAACTCTCTGACTGGAGTCCAGCAACAGCTTCAGGCCTTTAACACCTACCGCACTGTAGAGAAGCCGCCCAAGTGAGTCAAGCCAGGACAACTCTCCACTGCATTGTGCTCATTCTAATCTAGTCTCCTCTATTAGTCCTGCATTTTTAAACCTTCAAATTAAAAAGAAAACACATACTCATATTTATATACATATTTATTTACTCATATGTAGCTCAATTCAGAAAACAGGACAAGACAAGCAAAAAACCCACAATTCTTCAGCACAGCCTCTAAGTTTGTAAGATTTCCTAGTTTTCCTTATATTCATATGTGGCACAGAATAACATCTCATTGAAACACACTCACACAGAGGAGGAATAACCTTTCTTGTCATACACATTGCTATGTCTGTTGTTAACAAAGCACATTATTAGTAGGAACTGTAAGTAACGTAGTGGGTGTGTTTGGGTCAAACCAGTCACTGCTTTCATTTTCAGTAAATTATTAAACACCTCACTTTGAATTCAATATTTTTATGACTATCCTGTTCATTTCCATTTTCAGTACCACTTGCATTTATTTTTGATTTGTGTATTGGCCTTTGCAGAGTCCCCTGTGGTTAAAGTTTACCTTTTGTTGTCTTTGTTTTCTTTCAGGTTTCAGGAGAAGGGCAACCTCGAGGTGCTGCTGTTCACCATCCAGAGCCGTATGAGGGCCAACAACCAGAGGGTCTACACACCTAAAGAAGGAGCCCTGGTCGCAGACATCAATCGGGTGAGATGACCGAGCAGCACGTGAACAAAATTAATTCATTTAGGCAACAATTAAACCACAAATTAATTGAACACACAGGTGATACTATAGACCTCTCTACTAAACTACACATCAAAGCCATCTCATGATGAGAATAAAGGTCTAACACTAACATCTTAATAGGACATGGGAGCTTGAGTCTTTCCTCCTGACACAGCTTCAAATTAGGAATAAATTCACAGTTACTGTCATTAAAGCCAAATCAATTAGTTGAGTAATTGAAAATTTTGATTTTTAATTTTGATAACCAGTTGATAATCTCAGTTATTGTTGATTATGAAGCAGAACTAGGTAAAAACCTGTGAATCTTAATGATCCATCTCATCATCTCTGTTTAGGCCTGGGAGCGCCTGGAGAGGGCGGAGCACGAGCGGGAGCGCGTCCTGAGAGACGAGCTGATCAGACAGGAGAAGCTGGAGCAGATGGCGAGAAGATTCGACAGGAAGGCTGCCATGAGGGAGACCTGGCTCCTGGAGAACCAGAGACTAGTGGCCCAGGTAAACCATCTTCATGGACATGACACAATGTTATTATCTGATATTTGCAGTTTGAGCTTGATCGCGGTAATTCAGTGACATTAACACGCGTATAACATCCACAGATTTGTTTTCGGTATTTGCGTTAATTACCTGAAACAGACAGTTGTTTGTGCACCTGATTATTGATGACAGGAGGTAAACAGCTGAAACAGATTGCCTGGAAAAGATGGAGAGATGACACAAAGTTAAAACTTTCCAAGCACAAAAGTTAGAAGAAGTGAGCAGAAGTTAGGAGGAAGTATCTGTGAAAGACAGTGGATAAAGAAATTAAAAAATGAAAATCCTTTACTTACCTACTCCACTACAAGTAAAAGGCATAAATTCAAAATTTTCCCTGAAACATAATTTCTAAAATGTAAATGGAAAAATTAAAGTACTCAGAATGGACATATTCAGACATTATTCTGACTAATAGATATATGTGTGAGTGGTATTTTAGCAGTAATTATTTATACATTTTAAAAGTTCTGTGAGTTAAATCATAATGTGGAAATTAAATATTACTAAAATAAAAAGAGAGAGAGAAGTAGCTTAAAGTATTTAAACTCCTCTTTGCACCTTCTACCTCAGGATAACTTTGGTTACGATCTGCCGGCCGTGGAAGCAGCCAAGAAGAAACACGATGCCATCGAGACAGACATTGCGGCGTACGAGGAACGTGTCCAGGCCTTGATGGACATCTCAAAGGAGCTGGAGTCGGAGCGCTACCATGATGCCAAACGGATCGACGCACGGAAGGACAACATCCTGCGTCTGTGGGACTACCTGCAGGAGCTGCTGAAGGCTCGCAGGGGGCGTCTGGATAAGAACCTGACGCTGCAGAGGATCTTCCAGGAGATGCTGCACATCATCAGCTGGATGGACGACATGAAGGTACAGAGCAGGAGGCAATCTTCATAAAGTAATGCTGTACATTTTCCCTGGGACTAAACCAATAATTTTGATCGATCCATAGGCTCGGCTGCTGTCTCCAGAGTTTGGGAAACATTTGCTGGAAGTTGAAGACTTGTTACAGAAACACGCCTTGGTAGAGAACGACATTGCTCTGCAGACAGAGAGGGTACAGAGCGCCAGTTCTGCCGCTCTCCAGTTCGCAAATGGAGATAGTAAGTGCAGTAGCCCTGTGGCCCCGTGGCAAAACTATTTATTATGTTATTTTATTAGGGATGACGACACCAAAGATCTTTGTCCAGTCTTTTTTTGATCAGATATCTTCTGATAAAAGTAGCAACTTCTGTTTTATGGCTCTTGGTAAAGGAATATTTAAGGCTGACACCATTATTAAATTTGAGAGACAAACACGGCTTACATGACATAGGAGGAGACCCTACAATGACAATATATATATATAGGTGAGTGTCTGTGTGAATTAGTGCCATTCACACAGACACTCTGTCATCATAACCAGGACCTTCCCTGCTCTCCTCCCAGTTCACACTGTGAACTGGGAGGAGAGCAAATATAAATATACAGGATGTAATGGTTGTGTTGTCCCTCATTTTTCTCCCCAGGCTATAAGCCATGTGATCCCCAGGTGATCCGGGATAGGGTGCAGCACCTGGACCTGTGCTACCAGGAGCTTTGTGCCCTGGCGGCCCAGCGACGGGCTCACTTGGAGCAGTCCCGTCGCTTCTGGAACTTCCTGTGGGAGGTGACAGAGCTGGAGAGTTGGATTCGGGAGAAGGAGCACATTTTCTCCTCCCTGGATTATGGCAAGGACCTGACGAGCGTGCTGGTCCTCCAGAGCAAACACAGCGCCTTCGAGGACGAGCTTGGAGCCCGCCGCGCCAACCTCGAACAGGTCTTAGCTGAGGGAGAAAAGATGATCCAGGCCAAGCACTTTGGCTCCCCGAAGGTCCAAGAATGCATGGATGACATCAGGAGGCAGTGGCAGCAGCTGGAAGAACTGGCAGCATTTCGTAAACAGAACCTGCAGGACACTCAGAGGTTCTTCCAGTTTCAGGGAGATGCCGATGAACTCAAGGCCTGGTTGCTGGACGCCAAGAGGCAGATGAGCAGCGAGGACGTTGGCCACGACGAGTACACCACGCAGCGGCTACTGAAGAAGCTCAAAGACCTGAGGAATGAAGCAATCAAGAACGGAGCCACTATCGATGCGCTATCAAAACAGGCCAATGCGCTGCCAGAGGAGTTACAAAACACACCCGATATCCAGAGACGTCTGAAAGACATCAAGGACCTATACATGGAGCTCATGTCTCTGGCTGACCTGAGGCAGAAGAAGCTCGATGACACTATGGCCCTCTACACCATCTTCAGTGAGACTGATGCTTGTGAGCTCTGGATGGGCCAGAAGGAGACGTGGTTGGTGGGCTTAGAGGTGCCAGAGAAGCTGGAGGATCTGGAAGTAGTACAGAACAGGTACGCAGGACAAAACACACAACGATGGACTCCTGACATATTTTTTTATACACGTCCAGATTCAATAAAACAATGATTCTACCAAATGAATGTTCAAAAGCAAATGTGTGTTTTGGCAAATGGGTTGAAGTAAGAACATTTTCTTTATTACAGGTTGAGCATCCTGGCTCAGGATATGGCCAATGTCCAGTCGAGAGTTGATGATGTCAACAAAGCTGTAAAACAGCTTGAGGACAGCAGACACCCTCGCACCAAAGAGGTCAAGGAATGTCAAACACGACTGAATAAGAGGTGATTTAAATACGTTATCTCCAGACTACATGTCTTACTATTTATCTATGTGCCAACATTTCTGATAAATCACCTGTTAGTCCCTAAAAGAAGACATAAAATGAATACTTTAATGTTTAGTCTTATCCCAAAGTCGTAAAAAGTTTTTCTTTTACTTTATTTTACAGGTAGAATAATTTTCTAATAATTTCAAAGATTCCTTGGAGGCAATCTGAAATGAAGAACTAATCATAGGTAGTGTAGAAACAGTGTTCAATTGCTCTGCTCCCATTTAATTTGATTAATTCCTATGAAGTCTTCTAGTGAGTGAACGGCAGGTCAGCTGAACATACAGAACTGTGGAATTTGTCCACAGGGAAAAAATTAAGATTCCAATAATAATTGGGTAATAAATTAATGTGTTATTGGTTTTATATGGAGCAGGAAATTAGCATTTCCCAATATTGTGTTTGATATGTTTTCCCCCCAGAACATAAAGAAACATTCTCTAAGATGATATGTAAGCGGTTTAAACGTGCACTAAATGATTCCTCTTCAGGTGGGAGGCCTTCAAGGCCATGGTGGAGGATAAGAAGAGGAAAGTGGACTCTGCTCTTAGTCTGCACAACTATGGGCTGGAGTGTGACGAGACAGAGGCCTGGATCAAAGACAAGACACGGGTGATCGAGTCCACACAGGACTTGGGCAATGACTTAGCAGCCGTCATGACCATCCAGAGGAAACTGTTCGGCATGGAGAGAGATTTAGCCGCCATCGATACCAAGCTCAACTTCCTGAGGAAGGAAGCCGACCAGCTGGCCAAGGATCACCCGGAGAATGCAGCCGACATCTTGGCCCGCAGAGGAGAACTGGACGCAGCCTGGGACATGCTGAGAAAGACCCTGAAAGACAGGGAGGACTCTTTGGGCGAGGTCAGCAAGTTACAGACCTTCCTCCAAGACATGGATGACTTCCAGTCCTGGCTTTTCAAGACCCAGAAGGCTGTGGCTTCAGAGGAGATTCCCGCCACGCTGCCGGAGGCCGAGGAGCAGCTCAGCCTTCACGATGCAGTGCGTGAAGACATAAACAACCATGAGGAGGACTACCATCGCGTGAGGGACACCGGTGCTCAGGTCATGCAGGGTCAGGAGGACGACCCTCAGTACCAGCAGCTGGAGCAGAGGCTGAAAGGCATGGACCGTGGTTGGTATGAACTGCAGAAGATCTGGGACAGTCGCAAGAGCTTCCTGGACCAGGGTCTGGGCTTCCAGCAGTTCATGAGGGATAGCAAGGCTGTGGAGGCCATTCTCAATAACCAGGTATTGTACTGCTGGTGTGCATTTGGAGTAGGACAATGTAAATTATAACTTGTCTCAAAATGATGTGTATTTAAATTAGAGTTAGCTTGTTAATGATGGGCTTAGTGATGCTACAGGCACTTAAAAGAATGTGGCATTGAAGAATGCAGCGTAGTCAGTTCTCACACTGCGTGTTTGTCATATAATGTAGTCAGCTGGCTGTGCGTTTCAAGGTTGTTTGTCTTTTTTTTTTTTAGTGTTTGTTAATCTTTTTTCTCACCGACATGTTTTTGGCTGCTGTTCTACAGGAGTACACCTTGGCCCACATAGACCAGCCCGACACTTTGGCTGGAGCAGAGAAGGCTTTGAAGAAGCATGAGGATTTTGTGAGCACCATGGAGGCAAATGAGGACAAGATTGACGGCTCTCTGCAGGGCGGACAGCGGCTGTTGGACAGTAACAACCTGTACTCTGGGAAAGTTCAGGAGAAAATGGACTCCATCCAAGACAGGTCAGTAGTCATGGTATTTGATGAATGTGATTTCAAGTATAATCAAGTGGTCTTGGTGTTGTAGCACTTCAGAGCAATCTTTGAGATTTCAACTGTATTTACTTTTGCTCATGAACAAATCTTCACTTAGATGCAACTTTTTTTTTCTCTGTTTCTTATCCCAGTCGCTGTGATTTTCCAAACTAAGACCCTGGTCAGAATTTATCAAACTTACAGTATAAAAAACATTTTTTTGCAAGTAAAATAAGTCTGTCTTCTTCTGAATCAGTTACATTGTTTTAGCTAATATATGATTCATTACGTTCAATCAATCTTTATTTGTTTAGCACCTTTCATACAGATTAGTGCCATTCAAAGTAGAGTGAAGATAGAACAGTAAACAGCAAAACAATTAAACCATTAAATTAGATGACAAACCTTTAAAAAATGATAAAATAAATAAAAGACAAAGCTAATTAAGTAGATAAGAGGGAGTTAAACATGTTAAACATTAAAACAATATAATAAGTGGTTAAAGGAGATAAATATTGGCCAGAACACAAAATATCAGCCTAGTCAAAGTAGTTTTTAAATATATTTATAAAGGTATAAGCTGCTTTGTACAATCCCTCTAAAACATGTCTTAGAAGGTGCTGACCTCTCTTTTTGCACTGCAGTCATGTAGTATTTACTCTTCACCACCTTCAGAGACCTGGACCATTGTTTTTTATCATCATTTAAAGTTGAAACTTCGCTTTCAGCAGTTTGATAAATACTGTACGATCTCTGTTCTTATGTGGAAAAATGGATCTGTTCATTCAAACTCATTTTTCTTGAGAGATTCAACTGGCTCACCAGTGAAACGGCTTTCTTATCACTGCAACATTAGTGTCAACAAGAGGCAGTGGAGAGGGCATGGGAGCTTTTCCCATTAACTCCCACAATTCAATTGGTAGACAGGCGCCCACAATAATGGATATTGATCTTGAAGTGAGAGCGATCGGTGGTGGTGTAGCAGAGAAACAGATGACTGTTTTGGGTTAGTGTGTCAGGTATTTTTCTGTGTGGTGGAGGCAGCTTGTGTGGATTCACTCACTGCACCTTGCTTGTCTGAGTTATGTCACAGAGGGAGGTGTTGGAGGAAAAGGAAGACATGTTCAGTCTGCAGCTGTATTTTTAATCTGTTTCCTTGGCTTTTGCGTTCGACCTTCAGGCATGACAAGAATAAAAGGAGAGCTCAGGAGGTGTCCGAAAAGCTCAGAGATAACCGCGACCTGCAGCACTTCCTGCAAAACACGCAAGATGTGAGTTCACCGTCACTTTACTGTTCATGCTCATTATCTCTTGATCATTATAGTCAATTTTCCAAACACTGTTTTGTTTATTAAACCATAGTTGCACTTGGTGATACTTCACTATTTGCGATAGGGGTCCCATTTGGCTAATTGCTAAATCTTCTGCTTTTATAAGATAAAGTAAATCCTGCGTGCATGAAGTCACCTCTGCACAAACTTAAAATATTAATGTTTAGATGACTTTCCAAATTATTGTATCTATCCATGATGCATGATCATGGATCTGAATCGACTTTACTGATGACGAATATTCACTCTTCCTCTCCACATGCCAGCTGACCCTGTGGATCAATGAGAAGATGCTGACGGCTCAGGACACTTCTTACGACGAGGCTAGGAACCTTCACAGCAAGTGGCTGAAGCATCAGGCCTTCATGGCCGAGCTGGCCTCCAACAAGGAATGGCTCAACAAAGTAGACCAAGTATGTAAAGACTGTGAGGCTTCATACCTGTATCAAACACCGTCTTTTAAGTCAGCTGATGCAGGGTTAGAGCTCTAGATGTATTTAGTGTTTTGGAGCAAGTATTGATTAAAGGGTTGATTCACCCAAAATAACAACAATATCAAAACATCACTTGATGTTCATTGGCTAACATGGCAATTCAAAGATTTAAAGACTTTATTTGTGCCATTTAGAGTGGCTGTACTAAGAGGTTAGTGCACAGGAAAGAAAAATAATTCATTCATCAATTCCCCTAATACAACACGTTCAACAACACAACTGTCTTCTCCGTGTTTGTGTGGACATAGGAGGGTCAGGAGCTCATGGAGTCCAAGCCTGAGTTTGAGCCCATTGTGAAGGAGCGCCTGGCCAAGCTCCACGAGCTGTGGGACAAACTGGAGTCCACCACCCAGGAGAAGGCCCGGCTGCTGTTTGATGCCAACCGCTCTGAGCTTTTCGACCAGAGCCTGGCTGACATGAAGAAGTGGCTCGGTGAGCTGCAGCAGCAGCTACAGAGTGGAGACGAGGATGTTAAAGACCTCACTAATGCCAACATCCTGCTCAAGAAGCATCAGGTCTGTGTCTTTGTAGAATTACACTGGATAAACCTTAGATTTGAATGCTTTCCTTGACTGCAATTCCTCCTGATGTGTGCAGGTCTTAAATCATATTTGGTTAAATCTCACCATGGGAGTGAATACATTATAGTTTTAGTTTTAGTGTATGTGATTTCTTAGGATTAACTCTGAGTGAGCGAGCATCTGTTTTTATATTTACACAACAAACAAAAATCTTAAATGTAAATCTTGTTTTGCACGGGTAAAACTTAATGAAAACAATGACTAAACTCAGTTTCACTCATAAAAAGGCAGGACACTAACTAACTAACTAACCAACTAACTTACAGTTCCACTACTTCCTGACGAGGCTTTCTGAAATGCTCATTCATCTTTTTTCTCCATGACAGATGATGGAGAACCAGGTGCGTGACCGGGCAAGGGAGATGGATGAGCTCCAGGAGGCCGTCAGGAAGCACGGCGGCGTCAGGGAGGACCAGCCGGAGCTGGAGGCCGAGCAACAGGCCCTGCAAAGGGACTTCCAGCAGCTCCTCACACCACTGGCCGAGCGCAAGGGCAAGCTAGAGGCAGCCAAGGCTGTGCATCAGTTCTACAGAGACCTGGCCGATGAGCTTGTAAGCATGGATCCAATTTCAGGGCAAAATTAACATGTGGATAGTTGCTGCTCTCATAAATGATTGATTGCACAAAATTAGATTAGTGCTAGATACTAACATTAATGTTTGCTTTTGAATGGCAGCAACATGCCACCTTTTGGGACTTAAATTTTTAGAAATATTGAAGCCTGAAGCTCCCAAAGTGATAACTTATTAATTTAAAGTTTTCAATTACAGTACGTACACTCAGTGTGCAGGATAGTAAGACCATCAGCTCTCTCCATGAAATTGACTTTCCAGGTGAATCTGGGTAAAAGTTTTAATCCCTTATTGGGTTTCATTACCTAAATCCATTTTAGTCCATTTTAGAGGAGACAGCTTAAAGTAAGATTTCTACTGTTTGAGTTTTTGGAGATATTTTATAAGGGGTATAAATTAAGTATAATTGAGATGGTGTGCATCAGACATCTGTGAGGCTGCTTTCTCAAGAGAGCCCAGTGTCTACATTTTTCTTTCTTTATTGTTATAGTCTTCTTTTTCTTCTCCATCTTCTTCTTCTCTCAGCTATGGATAGAGGAGAGGATGCCCCTGGCAATGTCAGAGGAGCATGGACACAATCTTCAAACTGTGCAAATGCTGCTGAAGAAAAATCAGGTTTGAATTTTTCTTTAGAAAAGCTGCAAGTCACAACTTTTAATGCTGCATTTTATTATTTGACTTGATCAACTGGTTTATTTTTAGGCTTATAAAATTGCTCGTTTTTTTTCTATAAACACTGCAAACCTCAAAGAGCTTCTTTTGACAATGATGTGTGAGAATGAAAAGCAGCAAAGGCATAATGGCAAGAACCTGGAACTAGAAAATATTTGGCATTGCTCAACTATATTTATTTGAAAAATGACCAACACCTTTATCAGTTATTGAATAGCTGCAGGTAATGTCTCTGTCAATTGACTTATCAATTACTTAACTCAGTGTTTCAGCTCTAGCTACTGTACTTTGTTGTTTCAGTGAAGATCCTGTATAATGTGAGTCAAGCTAGCACCAACTACTTATACCATGAAAGCAGAGAAAACACACAATCTCTTTTGTTGACTGTACAACAATACTTTTTGTGTTGGTGTCTTGGACCTAATTCCATAACACGAGTTGTGGAATTAGCTCCAATTTATACATTATCAAATTGTCTCCATGGCAACACTGCTTTTTGTCCATCAGACATTGCAGAGGGAGATTGAAGGCCACCAGCCCCGCGTGGACGAGGTACTTGAACGTGGAAGGAGGATGGCGGCCGCTGCCAACGCTGAGGGCAGACCTGAGGCAGACCAAATCGCAGACCAGCTGAAGGAGCTGGAAGAGGCGTGGGCACGGCTGCAGGATGAGATGTCTAAGCGCCGGGAGAGGCTGTATGGCTCCAACTTGGCCCAGCAGTACTACAACGACGCGGATGAGGCCGAGGCCTGGATTGGGGAGCAGGAGCTTTACATGATCGCTGATGAAAAGGCCAAGGTGAGAAGCAGAAACTGTGGTCACTGTACCAGTATGTGAGAGACAAGGAAGCAGGCGCATTAACTCAGGGATGTAGCTGCAGATGTTTGAAAGACAGATCTTATTATCTAAATCAAAACACGGCATATCATGTTGTGCAAATAACAAGTGGCACTGAATGCATTAACATGATTACATGGTTAGGGCTTTCTTCAATTAAGGTGACACGCTTTTTATAATTGGCAGCCTCCATTGAGGGCTCATTTGGAGTATTTTTCTTTGCTTTGATGTGAAGCCTTCTGTCTCTTTTTCACATAATTTCCCTGCTCTTTTTCTCCCACCTCCTCTGGACTGTTCCTCATCCTCGTCTTCTTCCACCTCTCCAGGACGAGCAAAGTGCAATGTTGATGCTGAAGCGCCACATGATCCTCAAGCAGGCGGTGGATGACTATGCTGACTCCATTCAGAAGCTGGCCGACCGTGCCCAGAAGATGTTTGCAGAAGACCATCCCGATGGGTGTGTGCTTTTGAAATTACATCTGAACTCACTGCAAAAGATGCAAATTCCCTTTTGTCGTCCCAGTTAGTTGTGGTTTTAAGTTGATAAGAGAGACAACCATGTAAAGTGTGATAATTCCTGTATCCTAATCAAATGCTTCATCTAGAGTAAACCTAAATCCAATCTCTTTGCCCTTGTTCTCATTTTCTCCATCTTCCCTGCATCTCATTATCCTCTCCCTCCCTTATCTCCAGTGAGGAGATCATCAGGCGACAGGGCCAGGTGGATAAGCAGTATGCAGGGCTGAAGGAGCTGGCCGAGGACCGCAGGAGGAAGCAGGATCACACATACCACCACTTCCTGCTGAGCAGAGAGGTGGAAGACCTAGAGCACTGGATCGCAGAGAGAGACGTGGTGGCCTCCTCTCAGGAGATGGGCCAGGATCTGGATCACGTCTCGGTATTATTCACACCAAATATGCACACACATGACCATACCTTATTATAGTAGACATGCGAGAGGTGTTCAGATGCATTTTTATGTAAAGCCATTTCACATTCAATCTAATTTTGGAAATGGTTTTTTGATCAGGTTTGTTTGTCTGCAGACTAGAATTTCTACATATAAGGGAACTGAAAAAATCAAAAGTAAGAAGCAAATGATTAAAGCATCTCATAAATAACAAGAGAAACCCCCTAGATGCCTTTGCTGCAATGCAGTTTTGCTGTTTTTGGTTTAAAGCGGTCGCAGACCATCTGGTTTGGTGATCACTTGAGCAAACAATTTTTTCTCAGTTTAGAGATATCACATGATCATTAGCTATTTGAGTCAAAAACTGTTTTTTTCTTCCTGCCATATGGCCCGCCAACTTGCTAATTGTCTTTAAGCCTAGAGGGAAATCCAAAGTTTCAAACCAAAAAAAATACAAATTCTGCATCTGTTGTTACTACTTTTATTTTTTTAAATATCGATCTTTTCCCCTTCAGCTTCTGAGGGATAAGTTTAGAGATTTTGCGCGGGAGACGGGGATGTTGGGACAGGAGCGAGTGGACTTTGTCAACCAGACGATAGACGAGCTGATTGAAGCTGGTCACAGCGAGGCAGCCACCATGGCCGAGTGGAAAGACGGCATCAATGATAGCTGGGCAGATCTGCTGGAGCTCATTGACACTCGTGCTCAGCTCCTCACAGCATCTTACGAGCTGCTCAAGTAAGGAAAACAGTATTGATGTCCCACACCACAAGCATGAAGACGAGCAGTTATCTGGATTGATGCGATTAAGTTTTTGTGTCTAATTCTGTAATGCAACATAACACATCTTAAACAAGTTAGAATGATATTGATATCTGGAGTATTGGTGCTGTGGCATGACTAATGACATCAAATCAGATAACATCTGGATGCAAAAAACAATGTCACTTCAGCTTTGATATAATAACTACATCAATTACAATAAGTAGGATGATAAACGTGATGATAATACACAGAGCCAAAGATAGTGAGAGATCGATCTTTCTCTCAGGTACTTTGATGATGGGAAGGAGTTGGTGGCTCAGATTCACGAGAAGCAGAAAGAGCTGCCCGATGATGTGGGAGAGGACTTCAGCAAAGCAGAGTCTTTCCACAGAATGCACGCCGCCTTTGAGAGAGACATCACCGCTCTAGGCAAACAGGTACAATGCAGGCGATCAGTCTTTTTACTTTGAGGGAACATAGCAGGCAGAGGCCAAGAGGCAGACTTTGATGATTCACATATAGAATCCGACAATATTTAGGCAACTGTGAAAAGTTTTCTCATATAATGAGAAGCTACACATGGGGTGTACAGAGATTTTTACAGTTTTGTTTGCAACATAACCCCTTTGCTCCTAAATGGCGGTTAGAGTCTATATGTTAAAACAATTGAAGCTGCAGTAATCAATATTTTTATATCAACAGTGAGTCACATTAATATATGCAATGTGAATGGGATCAACGTTGAGGATTAACCCACAGGGGATTATGGCCCTAATTTGCTATTTCACTCAGTTCCTTCAGCTCATTGTTTTGGTTTTATGTCCTAAAACTTTACTGTTTTGCTTAACTCATACTGCTTTTACCAACCCTGTAGAATAGTTTTATTTTGTAATAAATATATTTAAACAAAGTGAGTGACTCGCTGATGAACATGTGGAGCATTTAGCTGATACAGAGCGAGATATTTCCCTCAGGACAAGCAGCACTGAAAGGAGGAAAAATATTGGACTGACACTCACCAGCTGTCAAGAGACATGATTCTAAGTTAATGCTAATGTTGAGTAAGATATGGGGCAGTAAGCACACGTTGACAACCGCTAACATGCTCACCATGCTGCCCCCATGTGGTCAAAAAAATAAAAAAATTAAGTAACTGCTGCTTTAATTTAAATAAAATGCAAGCATAGATGTTAGCTAAGTAAGTAGGCTCTGCATTTAGAATATTTATTAGACAAAAATTTAATTTGTTAAATTATTAGATCAAAACCTCAGTGCCCCAAAAATATTCCTGTCATTGCAATGAGAAAATGTATGACCATGAGAGCAATGGATATATTTTTTTCTTTACCAGTTTGCTTCATGTTCTTATGATGTATTTTACTATTTTCTTTAAAAAATTTACTTACGTAATCTGACCTCTGATTCTCCCTCTCCCAGGTCCAACAGTTCCAGGAGACAGCTGCAAGGCTTCATGTCCAGTATGCGGACAACAAGGCAGACGCCATCCAGGCCACAGAGCGAGAGGTGGTGGAGGCCTGGAAGGGCCTGCTGGACGCCTGCGACGGCCGCAGGGCACAGCTGGTAGACACAGCTGAGAAGTTCCGCTTCTTCACCATGGTCCGAGACCTGATGGCCTGGATGGAGAGCATCATCCAGCAGATAGAGACTCAGGAGAAACCCAGGTGAGCACAGCCCAGCGAAAACACCTCTGTTTGAAATGCATCACATAAAATTTCTTTATTATTAAAATATCAATGTTGATTTGGAAATTGCAAATTGCAGAGAAACTGCTTTTTCTCTAAAGGGAAATCTGATTGAGACAACTTGAAAAACAAACCTCTAACTGTGCCCTTTGAGTATTTGAGTTAAATCAGAGTGTTTCTGAATTTTTATGCACATATGGAAAAATCTGCAAGAGGCTGCGTTTCTCTTTTCCGTATGGAGACCTGAACCCAACTGTTGAAAAAACAGCTTGAAACTTGACCATTAAGTAACTGTTTTACTTTTTATTCACATTAATTCAGTTTTTTATTGGGACTATCTCTGCACGTATAGAACAGATATCTCTAAAAAATACCTTGTTAAAGAAAATGTTTTTGTTATTTGAAAGTTCAAATGAATAAATAAAAAAAAATATCTTTCACATTATACAGTTTGTGCCATCAATGAAGTTTTAAATAGATGTTTATTTAAACTTTAGTCCTTATGATTACTGGTCAGTAGCTGGTCCCAATGGGTCCAAATTGGTTTGCTTGTTGTTAAATAACAATAAACATAATATGAGGGTGGTAATAACCCTAACTATTAAAGGTGCACTACATAACTATTTTTCCATTAAAAATATGTCCCATTCCAGCAAAAAGCTGTAATTCACCATTAACAGCAATGTTTTACGATGCAGAAAAGAATCTTCTTATTAATGATGCAGTTCGAGCTCCTACCAACAGAGGTAGATAAACTTCATAGATTACCTGTTATGACTTCATATCCCTCCCCCCTGTGCATTAGGGATGTCTCATCCGTGGAGCTCCTGCAGAAGTACCACCAGGGGATCCGCTCGGAGATTGAGGCCAGGGGAGCCAAATTCACTGACTGCATAGACCTCGGAAAAGCCCTGCTGACACGCAAGCACAGAGACTCTGCTGAGGTGAGGTTTCAGCAGCAAAGACAGCTTCTTTTCATTCTCAGCTGGGCCTCAAATTGCTGCTTTCATTAGATTTAATTACTTTTCTGGGAGTGATTGTTCTTGTCTAGCACAATGGAACCAATTGGATTGCCACGAAAGAAAAAATTCCACTCATCTTACACTCATCAGGGACAGTATAAAGCAAACACTAATTAGAAATGGAAAAGCCAAAAGAATTTAAATGAGCAATTGACCCCGGCCTGAATTTTACGTTTGGTTAATTACTTCACAATTCAAATTCTTAGAGGATAATAGCCGGTCTTGGAGCTTAGCTGTTTAATAACGCTGATACGTAACTGCGACTGTATAACTGCTTGTGTCAGATCAAAGAGAAGCTGGTGCAGCTGATGGAGAAAAGGAACGAGATGATGTTCAAATGGGACGACAGATGGGACTGGCTCAGACTCTGTGAGTAAGACTACACTTACCTTCCTGTACATATATTATTCCTTCCACCTTGTTTTAAATCCAAAGCCTCAGAGCAAGACTAATGAATGTGAAAGTCCATATATGCCCAAACATTTGCAGATGAAAGAGTGGCTTTTGCTTGTGAAAAGCAGAAACAGTCTGAGATAAAAACAAGTATGTTTACTGGTAGTGTTTCAATACAAAAAAATTGAGTTCCTCAATTCAACTTCAGAATTACTGTGGATCTTTACTTACTAATACTTCCAATGCAGCTTTATCCTAGAAATTTCCACGTTGAAATAACCAAATATTTTACTTATACAAATTGAAGTTTGGAGGAAAAAAATTAATATTTTGACAAGAATAACCACTGTCATAAATTTCCCCCCAAAATGTCTTCCCTTTACAAAACAAATGACTGTTTGAAAATGTAAAAAAGTTTATGTTTCTTCACCTTATATAAAATATCCTCACTCTCCAAAATTGCCATATAATGCAATACCCTGACCTTAATGCTTAAGATAATATACGATAAATGTAATGATAACCATAAAACCACGTCTTGGCTCTAAAATTTATTGGGTAACACACATTTTGTCAGTCAATGGGAGGTGTATCTCCATAATGTGCTTAAACGTTGTTGTTCAAATAATGGCTACGTTGTTTTTACAATGGTGACACTGTGAGAGGAAAACTACATAATCACCTCCTGTCTTCATTGCGCCCAGTGCTGGAGGTGTGTCAGTTTGCACGGGACGCCTCAGTGGCGGAGGCCTGGCTGGTCGCTCAGGAGCCTTATGTGACCAGTAGAGACCTGGGCCACACTGTGGACGAGGTCGAGAAACTCCTCAAGAGGCATGAGGCCTTTGAGAAATCCACCGCCACCTGGGAGGAGCGCTTCTCTGCTCTGGAGCGCCTCACTACGGTACAGAGAAATCCTAGACATTATTTAACATAATTCGATTAGAAACACAGGATAAACACTATGGTCCACAGAGAAACATATTGATTGGGAAATGTTTCATGGATTAATAACAATTTAACAATTTTTCCATATATTCCCACTAAATACCTTTAGGATTTTTTTTATTCCACCCTGTTTCTTCCATGTTTAGTGAAACAATAAAACCATCTTTTAAATTGCCACACTATCCAAGCAAAACATATGCTGGATCTATTTGAATTTGTCCTGTGGATCAGTCTCAGCACATTTCCCTTAACCAGAATTTAAAATGAAGCTCTGTGAGTTTGAAGAATAGTGGTTTGGCTGCCCACCAACTGGTCAATGAATATTAATGTTATAAAAACCCAAAAACTAATGGAAATATTAATGATATCTAAAGATTATACCGATGATGTATCCAATATCTGTTAACTAAATTAGAGCTAATAATGGATCAGATGCTGATTCCAGTTTAATGCTGTGTTGCAGCTGGAGCTTTTCATGAAAAAAGAGGAACGCTCAGATAAGGACAGCAGGTACACACACATGCACAAAAACACACAGACATTGATGTGTATAGATACAAATGCACCGTATGCACAGACATGAATACTGTGTAGACTTATAGATCCTTTTTAAAGGACAAGCGTGATACTCAATATTTTTCTTATTGTTAACAAACTCCATGAAAAAACCAAATACACTGATGAATTCATCCCAGCAGCTGTATAGAGATACATAGAGAGGTGAGCAAACACATTGTTGGCTTTGGTTTTCTATGGGGAATTTGTTGCCAATAGCAAAGATGATGAATGTCATCAGCCTGTCTCTCTCACACACACACACAGTCATTCACCTGCTCCTCCTGAAGGTCTCTAACACAGATCCTATGCTGTCCTCTTTCCTCCAGGAGAGAAGACACAGGCTTTGTAGAAGAATCTTCACAGCTCTACACCATTGAAGAACAAACTCTGGTAAGTAACTACACTCACTCAGCTCCTGTCCTCTCTGATTCATAATGTGACCTCTGCCTAAGCACACAGCAACGTTTGAAGAAGAAAACCTGCCTCTCCTTTGTGGTGTTTTACTAACTTCTGAATCTAAAATAGCTCCACTTTTTTTTTTTTTTTTTTTTTAACTCTTAAACAAACTACATTTGCCCGTTGAGAACCTTTTCTAAGAACCTTTTGAAATAATTACTGAGTCAAGGGCGCACTCAGCTCTGCCTGCCTCTTAAACACACAGGTTGATCTCTCATCATTTTTCTCTTCATTGTGTCTGTTTTTTTTTTTTTCTCCCTTCTACATTTCCATCTCTTTTCTCCTGCAGTCTGGTTCGGGTGCAGTTGAGCCCAGCTCGGGGCTGCTGGAGGGGGCTGCCGGTGACTCCACAGTGCCTGTAGTTTCAGAGATGAGAGAAAGTGGTTCTCTGGAGCTGGAGCCCTCGATCTCAGTCGTGACCCCGAAAGAACCAGAGAGGGCTGCCACCATGCCCACGGAGCCCCTGAGAGCCCACACTGTGCTGCAGGAGGGCATTCTGGGCCGCAAACATTTGGAGGGCTCAGGAAAGAAGGCTTCAAACAGGTGGATAATATAATAACCTTCAGTGTTGTTTAATCTCATTAAACAACACCCCACTACCCATTCTAGGCATTCATTTAGTTCCTTTCATCTCTATAGGTGTAGTTGACTAGCACACTTTACAACTTGCTTACCTCGCTTTCATCCGTCACAGTGAACAAGTCTGCCTTCCTTATTGCATTATTGCTTAAGTGACCTCACAGTGTGTAGACTTTTGAAACCAATCTGCACCAAAACACCATTAAAACGTGATAAAAAAGCAAAAACAACCCCAAAGCAACCCAATAAACTTTTCCCCTACCACGTGACTGCTGTCTGACAGAGGACCTGTCCAGGTTCCCCTTGATCAAAGCTGATGGAAATTGATTAAAACTTGCAGTTGTTGCAGACCATTAAGCTGCTTCAACTGCCCTCCCTAATTTCTATTTAACTGAATTAATTCACTTTGCATTATTGTGAGAAATTAGCCACCTGAAATGACCAATATTAAAGGTCTTCCCCTTTCTGCCCCCCCCTCACCCTCAGGTCATGGAACAACTTGTACTGTGTGCTGAAGCCGGGTCAGCTCTCAGCCTATAAGGATGCTAAAGGCTTTGGACATGGAGCCACTTATCATGGCGAGGACCCCCTGTCTCTCAGCAACGCCAGCTGGGAGATCCTCACCAACTACAAGAAGAAGAAGAATGTCGCCAAGCTGCGGTGAGGATCCATCCTGTCCGCCTTCAGTTTTTATCAGTTCTTTACTATTAAAACAATAGTTTGACATTTTTGGAAATTCCAAAAAAGCTGGAGATAGGAAGACCGATTTTGGTCAAGTGTATGTGCTGCTGGACTATTTCTTGTATTTCTTTTTTGTTTCGTAAAACTCATTCAGTTGCATTTTGTGTTTGAAATGTGATCATTCCTGCCTCCAGCCAAGAAATACTCTTGTGTGTAATTCCCCATCGAAAAACTGCTTGTTTTTAAACTTCAATTTTTTATCGATTACATAACCAAGATTTAATATGTGGATTGGTTTTGGAACTGCTGGTGGGCATTTTTTTAACCATTGACCAAAACATACTGTTTCCCTCTGTTTCTAGTTTTTATGCTAAGCTAAGATAACAATCTCCTGCCTCCAGTGTTCACAGATAACAGACAGTCATATTGATCTTCTCATCTAACTCCTGACAAGGAAGTGAATAAGCCTATTTTCCAAAAGGTCAAACTGCTGCCTTAAAATCAATAATATAAGATGATATATGATCAGAGAAAGATGCAAACTAATCCTCCTGAATCTCTAAAAATCTATATGTGACATACTTTAAATTTAGGTAAATAATTTCTGAAGTACATTTTTGGCTCAAAATGGAAAACAAATATTTTTGGAGCAATATTCATGTCGTATTTACATTTGCTGTCAATGGGAGCACAAATCAGTAGGGAACAGAAACAAAATAGGTAACTGATCAGATTTAATTATATAATGGACATTCTTAAGTTCAATCTCTAAAATCAAACAAAAATGCCAAATATTTGCTTAGTTTACTAAGCAAAAGGTAATTTTAACTTTAACACTTTCTTTTCTCTCCACAGTCTTGTTGACGGCAGTGAATATTTGTTCCAGTGTAAAGACGAGGTGAGTTTTTAAACGGGGGAGAACAATGACTAACATGAGAGTTTGTGTGCTGGATAAATAAGTAGTGAAACTACTTAGTCATGTAATTACCTGCCATTATGTGAAGTGAAGTGAGTTTGACATCCAGTTTGACATAAAGTAGTTTCTTCAAGATATTTATGGGGGTGACATAAATGAATCACCATCAGAAGCATTTACAAAAGTTTTCAAAATTAAAATAGACAGCAAGGTTGTTTTACACACACACACACACACACACACACACACACACACACACACACACACACACACACACACACACACATATATATTACCTTGAATTAGCCTTTCATAAAGTTTAATTGTCAATAACAGGCCCACTCCTGACTCAAAGCAACCTAGAGACAAAAACACACACTGTCCCTCTGGTGGTAAGGCCTCCCTTTTTAAGCTGTGGTGTGTGTTTTTGTGTTTCATTTCAGGAGGAACTCCAGCGTTGGAGCCAGGCCATGGACAAGGCCGTTCAGCCCCTGGCAGCGGAGGAGGCGTCGGGGCCCTCAGGGGCCAAAGCCCACAGCCTGCCCCCTCCCACCTCCTCAGCTGCCCTGCCTGAGCCCAGCTCTGCCAAGAAAGACAAGGAGAAGAAATTCAGCCGCTTTGCCAAGAAGAAGTGAAAGGAGATGGATGGGCCAGTGGGATGGGGGGCGGTGGGTTGCCAAGGCAACCTGGAAAGAGAAAGTAGTATTTGTGTACAATCAGTCAAAGCGAGCTTTTTAATCACTAGATTTTTTTATATTATTTTGCGAGAATTAACATAAATATTGTAGTTTAGGTTAAAGCCATCACTCTTTTGCTCGTATTTAAGTCAGTGTATCATTGCAAAGGTCCACGTTTTCTCTTTGTGTTCTTTTTAACAAATGCCAAATTCAAAGCATTAAATGAAAGCACAGGAATGCTCCTTTCACACTCAACCAAAGAATGTTTGTAAAACTTTTGTTGTGTTACTTTTGCTGCAGTTTTAGCTTTAGCGAGGCATGCTCTGATAGAGCTACGTGCGATCTGAAGGCCTGTAATGAACGCAGGGTGACTCAAGAGTACTGAAGCGTACTTTTAATAATCTGCCTTATAAAATGGTTGTGAACTGTAATACTGTGCTGTTTGAATTTGGAGCACTGAATGCTACTCATAGAATTAGAGTGAACTTAAAATGCTTTGTAAATGCGGTGTAAAGACTTGGGGATGAGAAAACCGTAGTGCAGTGCTATATGGTGCACATACACACCAAGTTTAATTGCAGGTATGCAAACTAAATGCTCTATGCACTGTGAAGGGTTTGACTGTTGAGATTTTAAATAATCAGAACACAGTCAGTCTGTTTTGAATATAGACTATATTCTCAACTGAGCTGTAGCAGTAGTTATTTCTGTGAACTTGAAGCATATTCAACACTTGTGTATTGAACCCTAAATTTCATATCTATTCATTAACATATATACATATACAGTATATATATCTACAGATGCATGAAGTATGTTTTACGTTAGTTTGATTATGGTGCTATTGTGATATTCTTGAACCTTCAATCGAGATCAACTTGACCTGGCTTACTCGTCTTTAACTTTGGTACTGTTGGTAAAAGCAATATCTGAGGGGTGTTTCATAAAGGTGGCTCAAAAAAGCAGGTCTTATTTTGAAAAGTCTGGCTTCAATTGAGCAGAACTGAACCAGAATTAATCTGTTTCCTTAAGTCAATGTCACAGCAAACGGAAACATCAAGCACTGATCACATCAGTTCACAAGAAACTAACTGAAACTGCAATGTTTGCAGTCACAGAGAAGCGCATTCATGTAAAATTGCACAAAATATTACAGCAAGAACTACTATAAAGGAAACGGAAGACAAATTTTAGGATAATATACTAATGATATTCACATGTAGATTGACAAGATGTAAAAATCATTATACAATTTGAAAATGAATGAAAAGTCAAACCTGACCAGGCTAGTTTGGCATGATTTGTTTCCATGGTAACTCAGGCGAGACATGGATGATACAACAGGCCAATCAGACAGGGGCCCAGGGGCCCAAGGACTCAGCCTCTCTCTGAACTGTCAGATTACATTTCTTGTTTCAAGGGCAATCAATCAACAAAAAGAAGCAAAATAATCATGAAGCAAAACAGGCTCAAAACAACAGAGAGACAACAACCACAAGAAGCAAAAAGACCACAAAATGACGGCAGAGACGCAGAATAACTACAACACGTGCAACACGTGTCAATTAACATCAATTAAGTGAATCAAAATGACTCCAAACTGCCTGGTAATATTAGTTTTGTCTCTTTTATTCTAAGGGTCTTTCTCCAGTGTAGGAAGGGCAGCTTATTTACATGTCTGAGCCCAGAAGGCTTTTTCTTTTTTATCCAAGCTTATTTAAACCTCCTTTGTGAAAAAAAAAAAAAAGGCCCTACTAGCTGAAATAATCCTTGTTTACCTGGAAATCTTGCTTTATGAAACACCCCTCTGGTCTGACAAGATAGATTTTATTTACCAGACAATGCATCTACTATCATTTCTATCAACACAAAGAAAAGCCTGGACCACTTATTACATTTTTTTTTACCATACGAACCAAAGCCTAAGACAAGCTGTGGGTCAGACAGATCTTAACTGCTTTTCCAAACCACACAACAGGAGCAGGTGTTGTCTCTATGTAAGGCGAGGATCATATAGTAGAAGTATGGAGCTGAGGGAGCGTGTATTTACTCTGAATATAAGGGAAGAAATTATAAGGACGAGAGATTTTGGTACATTTAGTACAAAGTATAGAACAATAAAGCCATTATAGAATAATACTTTTTAATCAATATATGCATAAAGGAAATAAAGAGTATGTACAGTATATGGAAGTTCAATTATAAAATAATTCACACACTCTCACTGCCGTCTTGCCTTGTACAGCGGGCTCTGTCCCTTAACTACGCTCTTAACTCAAGTGACCTCATTGAAATGATGGAAGTCAGGTGTGGAAAGATGAACGAGACAGTTCAGCTCAAGAATTTTCCCAGTAAATGTGGTAGCATCGCAACGATCTCTCTCTGTTATATTTCCATTTACAAAGGAACAAAAGAGTTATTAAATCTATTATCTTCTCATGGTCGTCGCAAAACAAGTAACACAGACGTTTCCGTGCGCAGAGGGCCTGTGCTAAAAGTATCTGTAGTCAGATTTTTCTCTCATAAGCGCACCTTGAAATGGTTTGGGGAAACTTGCATCACTTGTATTCAGTCTCGTTTTTAAAATCAGTCACTTTCTCTGTGGTACTTCAGACTCTGTCACCTTCATCCACTTTGTTTTTTTTCCTCCTCTCCTTCCCCAGCTGCCCTCTCTGGTCTGTGGTTTTTAATCTGCATTTTCTACTCTCTAGCTATGTAAAATATCCAAAAACGTTGACAGAAAATATCAAATACATTTTGAGAGAATAAAGTTTAAAATAAACTAAAAACTATACAGTTTGGGTTCGTTTATTGACCTCTTCAACGCCTTTGGGAAATTTTGAAATTCAAGGCCAGTCGACTCTTTGTCAATTTTTAATGAAAATTCCTTTCTATTTGTTAATACATTAAAAAGGTGCAATAACATGCATTTGAGAAACGTTTTATTGAGTACAAACAATTTAACAGAGGCAGGCGTGAAACAAAAGGCATTTTTACTTTGTTGAACAGTCATCCGTTCACCGAGCTAATTTCAGATAAGACGAACTGCATATGAAAATATTCAAAATAGACAAAACTGCTGTATTTACATTCCAGTGGCTGTTGGTAAAACAATGAATAAACAGCCTCAAGACAGAGAGGCAGCCTTAGGCTAGACTAATTAGATCTCAGCTGACAAGTAACAGGCTGAGGATGATCACTTATAGCAATACAAAGCCCTGAATAACAGCTCATTTCAATCTTTACAAACTCAATAGGTGTACGCCTGCAGCAGAGCATACAAATTATAATTCTTCTTCAAAACAAATAAGCCAGAAGATGCATACCAGAGATATTTTCAGCATATTGTATTACTTTATCATTAGCCAATTTCCCACAGTGAGGCCTTAAAAGAGCCCACCAGGACATATTCTGCTGCTACCCCTTAAACAACATTCATTTACATGTATATTTTCGCATCTTGCTGCCAGCAGTAATTTCCCAGCCTGGCTACAGCTTTGACAAAACAAATTACGCCTGCCATCATCAGATATTATCATTTTTACTGTAGCTCTGCTCTGAAAACTGGCTATTTACAGAACAGGTAGAAGAGTTTTTTTTGTGATACAGCGGCTGTTACAACACAACCATGGACCATCTACAATGACTTGACAGGGTTCCCGCACAGTCTCACATTTATTAATTCACGTATTTTCCAGACTCATTTCTTAATTTTTAATTTTTTTTTTTTTTTTTTTTTTTTAAAAAGGAAATTCTAGGTCATTGTAACAAAACTGCTGCATATGCCATAATGACAGTGCCCTAGTGTGCTAATTTGAGAAATGATAGTGGATTAAATTTAACAACGCACAGCCATGTGTTTCACAACTCAACATTTGTTTTCATACTTTTACAGACAATTATTAAACTTGCTGAAATTAATTTTCCACACATTACCCAGCTTGTGTAGGAACCCTGCATCGGCTGTTAAATCTCCTCCTGGGTGCTATAAATCTCTATTAACCAGAGGCGACGAAGAAAGAAGAATGAAATTAGATTAACAGTACTATCGGCAATTAATAAAATGGCGACAATGTTTCAGTATTTACATCAACACTGCGGTCAGACCGAAAAACCTCAAGTCACACCAAATATGAAGTACAGCGGTTGATCCTCTGATGACAAATTATTAAACCTCTGTTGCATTTCCCCATTTTCAGCGTTATAAAGTGAACTAGATGCTTTAGAGGAGGTAAAGATAAACACTCCCCATGATGCTTTCTGACCCTCCTTCACATTTGAAGGAAAAGTGATTGTTGTACATTGGATTTCTTCACAACAGCTCAGCGCCTTCCAATGTTCCTGAAAATAGTTGACTTCTACTAAGTCAGGAAATTTAAAAAATAGCATTAAATTGCTCTCATTCAGGGGCAGGTGCTTTGAATTCCAGCATGAAAGGATTTGCCATGACTCACTCCAAAGCACAACTTTTGATTAGATTTTTTTTTTTTTTTTTTAAATAGATTTTTTATAGCTGAAATGGCATAAATGACATGGGAACAAAGTGTTTTTTTTTTTTTTTTTTAAAAGGGACAACTTTATTCACAAGTCATTTCTGCTTGATAAAGAATAATTAAATAAGCATCATCTCAAAATAATACACGATACAATAAACATAATTACACATTGAACCATTAAGGATTTGAGAAGGACACATTTGTATCAGAAGGAGAGCTATGTTTTATGATTAAACTAGATGCAGCTCTATCAAGATAAGACCTTTGGAGGAATGATACATAAATTAATGATGCACTGTATATCATTAAAGACAGCTAAAGATGACTGGATCATTGACCTTATCCATATGTACCAGAGACAGTTCAGACTTCTTGACTTTAAAGGCCAACAGGGAGAAAATAAGAGACAAGCGGCTGACCTGTGCTACTTCCCTTCCTGCGAGAGGTGCGATAAATTACAACAGGTCTGGTGAATATTTGGTATCAAACAGCAGTGATAGGCAGCCAGGCACATGCTCTTTGGTGCAGTTTCTGATGCCCACACTGCTTCCAGTCCAGCATGACTATGAATACACATGTGTGAGGGTATGTTGTAGAATTTATAAATGTTTGCCAATTTTATTTACATCATAGTGCAGTAAAGGCAGGCACACTACTGGCAAAAACATTCTCCCAGAGCAGATTTTTTATGTTGTCAAAGAGTGTTGTGTTTGTGCATATGCAAAGGTATACAGTGTGTGTGTGTGTGTGTGTGTGTGTGTGTGTGTGTGTGTGTGTGTGTGTGTGTGTGTATGTGGCGACAGAGGCTTGAGGTTGATAGATGAAATTGGCAGAAGCATAGTTCCTTGTCTACTTGATAAGCTTGTTGGCTCTCTGGTTTGCTTCGTCAATGCGTACGTGGTTCATGTCCGCCTGGAAGAAAAACACCAAACAGGTGAACAGGGGCAGTTATGCAAACACCCGCACTTTTATTTAGCAAGTCTATCTTAACTTTACCATCATTAAAGTAAAGTTTTGACCTTCAGTGGTGAGCGATGTGGTACACAGGCCTGCCAGTGGTTTGACAGCGCTCACTCATCCACAGGTGGAGGTGAGCCAACATGAACAGTGTTGCTCCAACAAATGCGGGGAAGAGGACGACTGCTACTAAGTAAACACTGATGTAAACAACGAAGGATTCAGATTTTCCTCTAAAAAAAAAAAAAAACAGCTCTGTTTTATGAGGAAAGAACCTAACTTGGCACCATTGCCAGACCTGAATGTAACAACTTTTGTTTGTTAAGTAAATTCCACAGAGCATCCTTAACTCCAGTACACTTAATTGCATTTACTAATTAAACCCAATCACCCAATACTTAATTCTTAAAAAGTCTCTGGAGTTCTGGAGTTTACTTCTATCTTCTGTTCTGAAGAATTATGTTTACATTACTTAGTCTTACTCACTATAATGCAATATGTGTAACCTTGAGGCTTATCAAACATTTTGAATGAATTTCTTTTCCCATAAAGGATTTGCAAAAAATCTTGCATTGTTTACATCCATGTTTGTTCCCCAGCAGTTGTCTTCTTTCCAGGTTACTGCTGCCAACTGTCAGTCAGTGAAACAGTGTGGGACCGTTGGCAGAATGTGTATCGCGTTGCTGCATGGATGTAGCTCCTTTTGTGAATGCACGTTATAAAAACAAAAAGAGGACCGACGTGGAAAACATGCTCCAAAGGGTACCTTTAATTTGGTCATCAAGCTTGATGTGACGAATAGTAGAAAGAAAAATGTATTTCCTTTGTAAGACTATTTTTCAAACACAACTTGGGTAATCCTCTGTAAAGGCAGTAAATGTTTTATTAATTCTGGATGGACGGTCAATAAATTACTCTGAAACATCTGAAATGAATTTTAGACTCTTACCTTTTCATTGATGCGATCAAGCTGTTTGTTTTGCTTGTCTATCTCATTGCCCATGTCCACAGCCATAGTTTTCAGGTTGCCAATAATGCTGCCGACCGCATCCAGATTCTCTTCCATCTCATCCTCACGTGCATCGTTGGTTATCCTGTAACAGTCGTAAAATAAGCTCTGACTGACAAAAGGCCCTTTAAATATGTCTAAATGTGTCACATGTGTATAGGACCATTTCTACATTAAACTTGACAAGACAGTTAGGAAGCAAAATAGAAAGACTCTACCTCTTGATGTACGGTCCTGAAGGTGCTGAGGCGTTTGTCTGGGCAGCCTGGCCGTTGCGAACACCTGAGGGCTGCCTTGAGACTACGTTTGAGCCAGTGCCGTCACCTTCGCCATCTCCTCCTCCAACACCCCAGGTACGCTTGTATCGTGAGTCGTGCTCAATAGATGTCACTCTGAAGGAACAAACCAGGAAATACAGAGGTGTCAAAAAAACCCCACAAACAAACAAACAAACAAAAAAATAGAAGACTGTTACTTTAAAATCAGCTACAATAAACTAAGAATGACAGCATCAAAAAGAAAAGTCTAAGACTACATAGCCATCATAACAATTGTCACAGATGTCTATAAATGATAATATCAAAAAAGTCCCTACCTTATCTTTTGGTAATCATCAAAGATTCTTCTTCTCCAATGTGAAAGCATTTTGGGAGGATTTGTTTTTCATGTTTAGAACTAGATGAGCTCATTATGCACACACACTGACACTGCATATCGACATGGTTTGATGGAGGGAGTTTAGAGCGTGCCCTCCACAGAGTACCACTACCCGCACGTGAGGAACTTGGTAGGAATGCTGTTGATGTTTCATACTCATTCATAAATTATTGGGGACACTCACAAATTGTATCAATCCTTTGAGCAATAAATACACATCTGACAAGCAAATTTGCTGTTCACGTGTCGTATTTATGTGAAATCACCCTGAAGGATCACAGTAGTGTCATGGAAGCATTCAACCCCCTGATAATAGAGCTGAGGTGATTTTCGGTTCAAGTGTTTTCCTAGTTCCTCTTTCAAAATTCCTAATTTCCTTTAAATTACATCCTTTATTTTGAAGACACATGACAGCCTCCCATATAATTAAGCAATCATAGATTTAGGTACCATCATACCATAACCATCAGCTTTATTTACTTTAGTTTTGTCCTGTCAGTTTGGCGTGGCAGACAAAATACAACTGTGCCCCTCAGTATGGCTGTTGTTATAGAGAAAGCACCAGACAGAGGTGGGAATTAGAGTTGTAGTAAATTAAAGAACTTCGATGTTGCAGTTAGGAACAAAACACAGCACCATAGTTGCTGAATTCTTCTAAAAACTAACTCAGAATCCACAAGTGGATTGATTTCAGTCACAGATTGTATTATTGGTTTTCTCAACACTATAATCTTTAGCATCTTGCAGCTTTAGCATCTGGCAGCGCTCCTAAACGAATTCTAAGGTGTATGTTTTGTTGCAAAAATCCTCCTTGGGTGTGAAAGTTAACTTCTTACTTTTTATTTACACGAACCTTCAACCAAAAAGTTGTTATTTTGTACCACAGCTGTCTCTTTTAACAAAGCCATAGATATGTTTCAAATGTTAGTCATTGAACATTGTCCATGGAAAAAATTTAAGTCATGGCAATTCCTCCCCTGCAACACTATAACAAAAAATAAAAACCTAAGTAAAATATGTTGAAAATCAGATTCTTTGCTCTCTATTTGACACTATTGTAAAGTTCACTCACAAATATTTGTTAAAAATCAGCCACACACTTGTTCCATAAATAATAATAATAAAACTACAAACACAGCGCACAATATAACTGAGCAATAACTCAGTTATATTAACTGGCAATAAAACGGTGGTGTGCATCCAAAAATCACAACAGTGATTTGGATGCTTCAGCAGCTCTGAGTCTACAGTGTACCTGTCACAGGGGCAGACACAGAGGCCGCAACACTTGGAGAGATCGGTGAGGTTTTTCTCGGCCTGTCGCATGTCCTGGTTGATCTGGTCCATGCCCTCCTCCACATGCTTCAGCTGCTCTGAAACGCACAAACAGGCATGCCACAAGTCAGACTACCCTTCTTTGTATCCAGGTAGATGTTATACCCTATATAGCCTTTATTTATATTTTTAGAATATATTAGATTAATCTTAATGATCCCTCTGAGGATTCTTAAATTGGGTCAATAACTGGGTCATTGCAGCAGCAAAAACATGGGATAGATATAACATAAAAAAAACAAAAAACATACTGTAGGTAGAAAAACAAATATTTACAAATGCACATTTTTAAGCAGAGGGCACATGCCTTGGATAGCAGCATACAGGTTAAAGGCACAAATCAATTAAAAAAAAAGGGTAGTACAAATATAGTTCAGTGAATGCTCCTGATGGAGACACAGACACAAATTACCACTTAAATTAAAACCATTAATGAAGAGACACACCAATCTGGCACACTACATTTTTACCAATAACAAATCATCTCTATGATCATTCTGGCTAACACTGACACACAACATATATTTTTTATGTTTTTTCTGCACCACCATGTGTCTATTATCCTCCATGGATGTGTTGCCGTTTCACTGTGACTGTGATGCTCAAACAGCTTCATTAGCACCCCTCTAGTTTTCACACATTTTAACACAAATTAATGCAACTCTAAGTTAAAAAAAGTACAATATTTATAACAGGAGGCACTTCCTGTGTGATCAATTAGATTGATCACACAGGATACGCATCATGTTACCATGATCTAAACATGACTTTAACCAAAACACAAAAAAAATAAGTTAAGACATAGAAGCAGCAGCGTTCAGTGCGTGTTTGTGTTGTATATCTACCTCCTTGCTGGTCCAACATCACCATGGTATTGACACCAGTCTGTTTGCTCTAAAAACACAAATATGAATTCAGAACCATGTCTGCAGATGGTTTTATGAATTATCAGAGATGGCAATGATCAGGGTTGGATACATTTCAGAATTATTTAGGACATTGGCTTTAAAATTCATAAAGTTTAATCATTAATTGCTGATGCAACCTATAATACTATGACATAAAAAAAAAATTAGAATTTTCCAGATGCCAACATAGAAAGGAGCGTGTGATAAATCAAAACAAAAAAAGACACCTTCTGACCATTAAATTAGGGCCGTTGTGCTTTGTGTCAATAGGAGAAAAACTGTCAAAGTCTCACCTCCTCTGCCATCTGCAGCATCCTCCGTGTGCTTTCCAGTGACTGTGGGCGAAAATACAGGATGTGTTAGAGAAGTGTGGAAAAGCTGCCTGTAAACTGAACGAGGGAGAAAGACTGAACAAGAGAAACAAAAATTGATTTGGAGTGCAGTCAGCCCTCAGATGTTTTTTGTGAAGGATTGATGCATTTTTGTGTATGCCTGCTTTAGGTTCTGACTGCCTAAATGCACCCAAACAAAATCTTGAAATGAAATGAAATGAAAATGGACACAGATTTGTTTTTTGGGAGCAGTATTTTGGTAATTTCGATTTTAGAAGAGGAGATTGTACATTCAATATAAATTTGACTACACCATTGCATAGTGTTTAGGTTGGGATAGACCGGATGTCAAACCCAGCCTAGTTAATTCAAACAAACCAGTTGAAAGGTCTGAGTGTGGCCTTAAGAGACAGAAGGGTCAGAACAACAAAAGGGAATTAACAAGAAGACAGTAAAGAAAAGAACAAGGTAAGAGGGATAATGAAAATGGAAAGATGTGTGTGACAAGAAAGTATACGGGGAAAAAAACATCATTAATATTCATTAAGATAGGAAAATAGACAGCAACAAATCTATAAAACCAGCTCTACACTGTGAGAATCTGAGATTCTATATTTATATTTTTGTGAATAATTCACATAGCTGTATCTTCTGAGTATATTAGGACTGCAACTAAATATTCATTTAGTTATTGATTAATCCTCCAAATATCTTCTTGAATGATGCCCATTGTAACTTTCTAAGACCCAAGGTGATGCGATTTTCGACTTTGTCTTCACAGCAGAATAAATAAATAAACAATATTCAGTTTCCTAACATTTTGCATTTTATTCAAAAATTGCTTTAATGAGTAACTAATTATTAAAAATGTTGAAATACATTTTAAGACAATGCCTAATTGTTTCACAGAGCTTCTACAACTGTTCATCTGCTTGGAATCAGTAAGGAGTGTGGACTTGGGATGCAGCTGCAGTGTCTCAACTCTCCCTGATCAGACAACATGGGTAAGGCCAATACAAAAGTTAACAATCTAGAACAAGACATAGACAAAAACGCACATGCATACACTCAGACAAAAAGTGCTGACGGCAAACTGGAATGCAGTCAGTTCAGGTGAGCTAGGCCTTTTGTGTCTCTATTATTAGCAAGTGCTCTACAGAGCATCCAAAGGAGCAAGGCACGGAAGCAACTCAGGGCATGACTCCATTGTTACCATCACTAATGAACTGTTAACAAGAGAGTGGGGACCAGATTCCTCTCTCTCTCTGTGTTACGTTTGCTCTGAATACATTAATCAGTGAGTTGAGAAACAGACAAACATAAAACTGGCGAGAGGAATATGTTGAGCTCAGCCAGGTTTCTGCTGGCTTAGCCAGAACATCACTTGGGTGGATAAACATTACATTATGTCTCCTAAAATCCTTGAACTTGGCTAATTAAGCCTGAAATCGTTGACGTAGCCAAATTCTCCAGATTGGGGTTCTGTGACAAATCTTTGAAATACAGGCAATGCCGTGGTATTTTTATCATTTGTTTGGGAGGGCTTAAATGTAAATACAGGACAGCTCAAATGGAAACTGCAATGTTCCAGATGATTATTAGGAAGTATCACACAAACATGATTTTTAACACCATGCTGAAGAGTGTGGAAGCCACTGGACATGTAACACAGTAAAACTAAGTTGCTAAGTAAGAGAGTTCTTGTGAGGACTTTCAAATTATTTTTTGAAATTTTTTTGCAAAGTAGTTCTGACATCTTGCCAACCATGCTCTGAATTTTTTTATATATATGAATAGTTACCCAAAGCCAGAGTGGTAACTGGTGTAAGCAGAAGGACCCACCCATGCTCTGTCCCATTTATGATGTCCTTAGTCAAGTAGGCAGCAGCAGAAGGAACAAAGAGACATAGAGAAATTTGCAGGTTCAGTTAGAAAGCACACAAAAAGAAAAAACCCAGTTAGGGAAAAAAAGAAAAAGAAAACCCCCACAGACAATTAGTACAGTCAGAATTACAGGATGGTGAAGTGCACAGCTACAAGCCAGTTAGAAAAGTTCATTCGCCTCCATTTGAATCAGATGGTTGATCATATGATGCCCTGGAGTGCCGATTTAACAATTATCTCCCTGATAATAAAACGCTTAGATATAGCTGACAACATTCAAACTGTCAAAACCACAGAGGGGTGAAGGAGCTATCCAGCTAAATTAGGCGTAAAGCCTAACACACTTCCTAGCAATGCCTGGCTTAATAATGAGCTGCAAATGCAATGAATCTAATTACCCACCCTCTGCTCTTTCGACGCAATATTGGAACAACCATCGGATTATGTGTCTGCGTTTTGTCCAACTGATGCTTCATCATCTGAGCCAAAATTTGCTTTCCTCAACACGGCTATGGTTAAAATAATTATTTCATCATTATTATGAAAAATGTAGTATTTCCAATTTATGTGGACATGGCAGAAAATAAGCAGTTTTTCAATCACACATGGATTTGAACATATAACTGATCATTTGTGTTGGTATGGCCCTAACTGTGAGTATTTGTGCTTTGGACACAGAAAGGGAATACTCTCAGCTGCTTTCTTGATAAGGGTTAAATAAGAAGCTCAGTACCAGTCTCATGTATTCATGCTTAATACCAAACTACAGGTTACTTTCTGTTTTTGGATAGATTCAACATAGGTGAGCTTGTTAATTAGTGAGCTTTAGGGGCACTAGTAGGCATCTTTTTTTTTTTAACCTTTTAACTTTAAAACTAGCAGTTTTCCCTGCTAGTACTTAAGTGAAGCTTACTGTCTTGGTGTACTTCTCACATCGCCAAATTTTTCTTTGGGGGTTTGTATTTTAGCTAGAGCTATTATGTTTCCTTTTCATCTGAACTGTGGTTTCACATCTGAGATCTGCATCTGAAATATATGTATGTCTTTTTAAAGTGATACTGCACCCAATCTTCCCTTTTAACATGAAATACTCTATCCCTGTAAGTTTATAAAGGTGTCTGTTAAAAGGTAACATTGTCCTCCTCCGGCTGACAGCGGCTGCGGTCAGTTTAGATTGGGTTACAATGAATTTCAGTGTTGACAAGATTTCAAGGCAGGAATAAAAAAAAGGTTAATGCTTTATTTTAGCAAGCTATAATTTCTGAATGATTTTCTGTGACGTTTTTCTTTTGGAAAAAAACCCCAAAACAAAACAAAAAACAATGGTGTGAAAAACTGCAAAAATAGTGTAATATTTGTGTGCGTACCTCATCAGTCACTTGGTTGGCCCTCATGGTCATCTGTTCCACAGTCATGTCTTCCATTTTGCTGCTGTCCTGTTTGGAGGCTCCTCCTGTGGCACCGAGCTCGATATTTTGTGGCCTGAAAGAGGGGCAAAGTTTAAACGTCACTCTTTCACATCAGATCAGAGGGCATTAGTTATCATAAAGCTCTGTGACTCAAATAAATGAGACACAGCTTTACTGTAGCTTGGTATAAAAAGAAAGAATAAAAGAATAAAAGAATAAAGACAAATATATTCCAATTAATGACATGATTAGTTTACTAATAGATAGATGTCTCTTATTTATCCCTGTGCAGACATTTCAGTTTCATGGATATGTAGAGGGAATAGCAAAAGGAATAAGAAATAAGAAATAGCTAGGACATGCAATAAAATATGTAAGATATATGCACCATGGAATACATATAAAATGAAATATATAAAACAGGCTCAACAGTGTTCATGGTTATAGGCAGTACGGTCTAGTGCAGTCCATGAGGATTGACAAGCCGGCATTGGACACTCAGACACTCAGACACTGCCAAGTTGGCAGAGACAGTGGTCTATGTGGCAGGTGGCATTGTAAAACCAAATGGCTGTTGGTACAAAGGAGCACTTGAAGCACTCCTTCGAGTATATCTGAAGGATGAGATGGTTACCGAGGATGCGTCTTCTGCCATTCATCTCCACATGGACAGGATGAGATGGGTTTACCTTGATGTATACCATCTCCCCAAAAGACGCATAATAGCAATAGTAGTCTTTTAGTCTTTTGATAATTAAGGACATTTACCAAGTAAAAGCCCAGAACACTGGTGAGAGCTTCTGAATTGGGTACAGAAAATCATACAATTACTGGATTTGATTTGATCAAAACAGACCAAATTAAAGGTCTTACGTTTAAATCCATACCTCATTATTAAATGTGCCTTGTTATTGTATTAACTGAACTGCTCTCCACTCATTTTGCAGTGAATGAAAATGTTGACGTTTGTCTTGATGTCGCCTTTTTAATGATGTACATGCAAAGAAGTGTTACCTTTTTAATGAGGTATATCCAAAACATTTTTTGTTTGTAAAACACAGGGGAAACAAGGCAGAACTTACAAAGCCTTACAGGGTCTTAACATTTCAAGTTATGGGAGCTCCAGCTCAAGGGTTCTTAAATTGTCCTACTTGAAAAAGTTCTAATGTGTAATGCCAAAACAAGTTAGGGTTCAGTGCTGTACATATCACTTTTAATCTTTAAGGATCAGGCATTGATTGCATGTTCACAGCAATATATGTTCAGGATGCAAAACCTAAACAAATGAGTCCCTTTTTCTTCCCCTGAATGAGTGTTAGAAGTCTGAACACATACACCAGACTCGCTGATAAAAGGAAACCAAAATCTTTTTCAATAATGAAACAAAACTATCTGTTTGTGAGCCTAAAGCAGTTCCTCGTTTATGTAAAGCTTAGTGTCTAGTGACGTAGAATCATATATGCCATCATTAAGGGAGCTCAGATAAGAAGGAAGGCTGTGATAGTGAAATTACAGTTATGACACTGAATGTATATAACTGGCAAAAATACACAAAACATTACCAATGTTTAATACCTCACTAAGTCTAGATTAGAAATTAGTTAGAATAAGGTTAAATAATTCCATGAAGAAATAAAACAAGATAAGGTTACCCATTAAGGGTAAAAGTGACAAGAGTGTTAGTTTCCACAGATAATACCTTAATTTCTCTTGAATGTGTGTCCTGATTTTTAAAAGGCAGCATCCAAGTTAAGCGACAGACCTAATGTCTGTCGCTTAACTTGGATGCCATTTTAATCACAGTTAAAGAACCAGTAAAAGGCACAGCCATCCCCTACACTAATCACCCACTAATGATGTACTAAGATATTCATGATATAGTATATCATATATTAATAAATTAAGTGTGCAAAAAATGTAACCTATGCAGCCTAAGAAGGATCGCTATTATCTCATGAGAACGTCAAAACTATGTTTAACAACAATTAATATGCTAAAATGAGCTGCTTCAATTACCTTCAATTAGGTGGGTTGTGTACAGTCAGATATAATCATATACCAAATTCAATAACATTCTGGGCTTTTTCTGTGTAAACCAATATCCTCTACTGGGATTATTTATCCTGCCACAATAACAGAGTCTACATGCTCACCAGTCACTTTACGGATATAAGAATTATTTTAATTAAACTACTTCACCGGCTGAAAGCATAGCTCCACTTAGCACTGTTGCCATATGGAAAAACGGTTAAAAGCACTTCATTAAAATTCCATTGAAAGGTTGTCAATATTAAGGGTTTAATGTTTAGTCTTATAATCTGTTACTGAATGACTACAAAACAATTACAGCTTAGTACCAAAGACTACTCTGTTCTATTCATCTCATGCGATATCTGGGGTATGCATTCCCTCATCACATTAAGACATACTGAGCTGCGTCCACAATCTGACAGCTCAGTGCACACTTCAGATCAACATTTAGATTTCATCATGTTGCACAATATGTACACCAGGGTGGTCATGAAGCAAGGAAGTGTCAGTAAGAAGCTTTTACTGTGAACCAACAGTAGAAAACGTTGTTAGTAGTTGGCTGCTTAAGTCACTTGTTGTGAAACTAGACATTTTTCTATATTTTCAAATTAATTTTAAACATTTTAAAAGGAGGAACAGACTAAATGCAAAGTTAACCTTTTTACCATACTCATACAGTGCTTTGCAAGGAGAACATTACTGTAAATTAGGTACAGGCTTCTGAATGGTTTCCCAATTCATAAATATAACTACACCAAAAGTAAGATACACCTTGTGTGTACAGAACTATTTTACAAGACATACGGTAAGTAATTCATACTTCTAATTACAACATGAGCTTGGCTAAATCCAATCCAGTCAACCTGCCCTCGACCTTCATGCGGTCCAGAATCACAAGAAGCACTGAAATGATTGGTATAATACAGTCTCAAACAGGCTTTGTTACACATGGTGACACATTATCAAGATAGTCATGAGCAAAGAATTAAGCTTGTTTTCCTTGTTACAGAAAGACTGCACTGTCAAGGACAGAGACAGTTGACTACAAACATAAAGCTCTGCCTTTATTCAAAGTCTAAAGTTTTAAAATTTCCAACAGACAGATCAATACTAACATTCGGGAAACACTGCTGAATTCCCTTTTCCTCTTCGCCCTCCCCTGTCCTCCTTTCCTTCAAAGTTCAAGCGACATTTTCCTGTTTTGCAAATAACCCCTGAACTTCAAGTTCCTTTTAAAACCTACAGCAACTACACATCCTGAGAAAAAAAAAAACCAGACACACAAGGAAAATGGATAGTCGTCTTGGCAGACAGATTAGAGGATTTAATGTTGTTGACACTGCATTTTTTTGTCTTTTTTTTGGACAAGAGGGCACTTAGTTCACACAAGCTTGAATGCTTTTTCTAACTGATTATTGGACTTGGCAAGACACTGATGTGAGTTTACAAATGTAACACTGAAGGAGGACTCACTCACACATAATGTGCTCTTTTTAAATGCCAAGTACACAGCAGTAGATGAACATGTCAACCCTAAAATATCAATTTCATATGTGCCAGTAAGGTAGATCTGGGTATAGCTGCTGTATTAATTTACCCTCATGTTTAAGTGATGAGAAAGCTACACCAAAGCCACACATGGGTAAATACCATATTTTTTGTTCCCTGTGCAATTGGAGCTTATTGTATCCTACAAATGAGCTCTGTGTTTTCACACCTCACACTCAAGAGCACAAGACAGTGACACAGTGCTACATGTGCTCACAGCCACAAGATTAATTTAACAAGCAAAAACATACCGATTCATGTTGCAGTTTCTTCACAGCACCAGCAGCTAGTGGCTACAACATTAACAGGGAAATGCATTTCTTGTTCTTCCAACCAAACCTGTTCTTCCAGATCTAAGACCCACACACACACTGACGTCTTTTCTTATCCCATCATGCAGTGTTCACGTCCACCTTCTTGGTCTTTTTCTTACATCTAAACATGGAGGTTATAGTTTACAACACTTTTTTCCCCCTACAGCATTGTCCTCAGTGATGACAACACATTTATTTTGGTCAGTAGTGAAATATTATGGACAGAGTGCTTGACTGATAATGCTGACCTGTGGGCATAAACAAACATGAGCACCTATGACATCATGCTGTATAGAAAAAAAGGGGGAAAAACCTAATCCATGAGGCTTTATTTCTTGTAGATAGAGCGTGATTTATAGAGAACAACATCAGGAGTCAGCGTTTTTCACAACAGTTGCCATTCAAAATTGAAGACTCAGCCAAATGTATAGGACGTATTGTTAATCATTCCGTTGTTGTGTATAAACTGGTGCCATGATTTTATCCACACACCTGACCTTGGTAATCTCGCAAGCAGAGGAATAAAAGTTAACTGCTGAGCAACTATTTAACATGGGTCACTTGACACACAGGTTATTTTAGGTTGAATGAGAAACAAGAGCCATAGGCATTAACGAAAGAGCTGTCTTCCACACCCAAGACACAAAAAGTTGGTGTCCCTGAATAATACTTTTGAAAGAGTTCAAAAGAGAAAGGCAGCAGGGTCCAAGAGACTGCCAAAACAAGTTAAAATGTTCTTACATTGTCTGAAAAGTTGTTCTAGTCTCGTAAACAGGGCAGGATCCGGGGGCAACTCGTTAACCAAGCTAATGTACTGCTAGCTTGGTAGTTAGCTAGTTCCGCTTTCCAGTCAGCTACCTGATAACGCCACCACCCAAACAACTAACTAATAGAGTGAAAAGGAGAGAGATATTTATATATGAAGTCAGTACTTACAGTTAACCCTCCTTGCTTTAGAAAATGAATTTGCAACTCCTCCTCTTTCACGGTATGTGAACTTGGCATCCGGTAACTTCTGGATTCCTTCAGTCGCACCAATGTCCGAAATGTGTCGGTTGGTGCTTTTAGGTGCTGTCGGAAATATCGCTGTCCCGAAACCGAGATAAAAAAAAAAAAAAAAAAAAAAGAAGTCTATCTGAAGTGTTCAGATTTTTCACGTATATTAAATTAAGGATGCAACAATCTAAAATTATTCTGTTCTTTTCTTTACCTAACCAAATGTTCTGGGGTGCGTGTAAAATTGCTTACTGACAATAGAAACAAATTTTAGCTTGGTTAGAGGAACAGTTAATTGTAGACACTGTGCTTCCCGTTAATTCCACATTAGCACATAATACCAGGTTTATTGTAAATTATTTGCTGGAGCAGTTGTTGTAATGGGTGTAATTCGAAAAAGATTAAACTTTCGAGGAGCACTTGAAGGCAACACATGATGGTGCGCACGCCCTGTCATATGACTCCAGAGGAAAAAAAAGAGGCGCTGCTCATTTTCCCCACATGAGTGCAGCATTTACCCTTCACCCAGACCTCCCCCCTTCCCCTTCCCCCTCTTCTCAATATCTTACATGAAGACAGACTGCTCTGCTGGATATTTTTCATAGTGTTTCTGAGAGATGCTCTGTAATCTGAGCCTCTAGCATCGAATCTGCTGTGTAATTCCCCAAGTTTTATGGTTTAAACCACAAAAGCCTGTTCAAGGTGACTGCAAAGGCACTGGGCAGGGTGCCAGCCAACATATCAACTGACAGTGTCCAAGAGGCAAGTGTTTTTTCCTCTCTAGCTGTAGCTAAATATTTTCCCCAGTTGGGTCACCTACAGCTAAATGCCTACAAGCTGAACATTTCGTAACATCTCTAAATTTACACAAGGGATGCTCCAGAGCTGCCCTCACCGAACTGCCCAAGGTGCCTGAATGGTGCCCAGCTCTCTCTGCCCATGTATCTTTTATAGAGTCTACATAGCATCCATTATTCAGCAATAACACATGGTCCATCTGGACTCCTGTGAGTGTGTGTGTGTGTCTGTGTGTGTGTGTGTGCATGTTTGTCTATGGATGGGTGTGTGGTCCATACTTAACTTTCCTGCCATGCCATTTCACCATTTCACGCCACATCCAACAGTGCTTGAAGAGCTAAGAATTAGTATTTCCTCTGTAATTACAACTGAGGTATAATGTGTGTGTCTGACAGAAAGTGTGTGTGTGTCAGGGAGAGAGAGAGGGAGAGGGAGAGGAGGGAAGCAGCAATAGAAAGTAGTGAGAAAAAGAGAGATAGATTAAGTGAATGTGTAATGGTGACTACAGATGGCACGTTCACGATCAAGCTCTTTCATCATGCCGTTTCTCATTAATAGAGATGGGAGCGTTGCCCTAATTCCATAATTCCTAAATCATGCCAGTTAGCTGAGTACGAGGAGACAAAAGTACATGGGAGAGAGAAGAATAGAATAGCCTGTAGCCTAATAATGTAACCATGGGAGCAAGAAATCAACAGAAAAAGAGATGAAGGGATGGGAAAAAATGGGGGAAAGAATGGAGAAGGGTCGCCATCTGCATTTCCCAGCTTTCCTTTTTTGTTTGTTGCCAAAACCAATATCATATAGGCCAAATTTACTCTAGCCACATGTACGCCAGCCAATTAAATTAGATAAAATAATCAAGTGATTAATTCGATCTGGAATAGAATACATGGGGGTACCATAATAGTGTGTGTTTGTGTGTCAGTGACATAGCCCAGATCACTAGTTTCTAATGAGTCCAAGGAGCACATCTGTTCATTTCTGGCTCCGTTCCAGTTGCATCACACATCCACCTTTTTCTCTCACATGAGGACTGAGACATGGGAAGTGTTTCGAGGTCTTGCTTGATCAGGATTAATTTTACGTTGGCTAATTTTGCTGGTACCTGATACTTGTCTGCACAAAGAAGTGGCTGACCAAGCTTTTGTCTCAATATGCAGAGATAATTTCATTCTCTCGTCTCCTTTTCATTGGAATCTACTATTTCTCCATTTGAATTGAACTCTCATATGAAGCAATTTAAAGGAAACTAGAGACATTGATAGCCATTAGCTCGCTTTGCACAGGAGGACCAAACATGGCAAGCCAGGCCTGATCTATTATTCATGTACCTTAGTTTTCCCTAAAAACAACGTTTCTGATATTCTTTCTTTTTGCATCATGCTGCCAAAAGAGACGAGTCAGTGGTTTCAAATAACGCTTTTAAAACAGGGCTGATAAATGTTTCAAGATAGCACTGGCCCTTACAAGCCCCAATAGGGGAAAGTGTCTATTGTCTATCTTTTCATGTCTGGATCTTGTGGAAACCCTATGAGCTCAAAGAGGAGAGGAAACATTTCATATTCACTTTTTTAGACATTTAGCCTTCAGGCATCACATGTAATAGTTCCATGTCTCGCTCAAGGACACATGATCAAACCTCCGACTTCCCAGTTTTAGAGAAATCTGTCTTACGAGTAGGCCACCGTATGGTAAAAGTACTCTGATTACTTCAGTAAAAGTACCAATGCAGCAATGTAAAATTCTGGCATTAAAAAAGAGTGTAATGTAAAAATTTAAACAATGGGAAACTTTATGTCTTTGGGTCTTAAACAGTAATTTAATGAAACTATGTGAGAAGTTTAGAGGGGAAATCCTAGTGATTTTTTTTCACCAAATTTCCAAAAAATCAGCAAAAGAAAATGTAAATGAATGTACTTTTACACCCACTACTGTTATGCAAATATTAGGAGTAGGGCACATCGAGATAAACAGCTGGCAGTGTTAATTCTCCAGGCGGGTGCCAGACGCAGAGGGCACAATGGGATGAAATAATTGAAAGAGCACCAGTCAAACCCTCAAAGGATGGAAAATACAACGGAAATACTATGTTTGTTTGTTTATTTGTTGTGCTGATGCTTTCTGAATTTGTCTCTTTGTCAATGCATGCCAGTCATGTGGAAAAATGTTGGGGTTTTTTTTGGTGATTTTCTGACTTTTCCTGCATTTTTTTATGTGCAAATTGAAAATATGCAGAGGGAATCTTTTTTGTCAGGGATCACAATGCAACCAAGATGGGAACCAGTGGTTAAAACATGTATTTCATAAGTGTATCATTTGTGTTTTTATGTAAAATTTGAGAAATAGACTAAAATAAAGCTCTAAAATGATCTAAAGTGGAGTTAAAGTACATAGTAGCAGATCATAAAGATACTCAAATAAGTACTTAAAAACTGCGCTTTAGTAGAGTATTCAAGTAAATGCACTTTCCGTCACCCGTAGGCCACCCTGCTGGAAATCTGATGGAAACAAGACAGGAAAGGCTATCAAGCTATTCGGTCTCCATGTTGTCAGCAGTTCAGATTAGCTGTCACATCGCTGAGGGAGAAACAGATGAAGATTGGAGAGGGTGATTTCATCTGAATAATTTCATGCTTTGACTGGCAGAGCTCAGTGCTCACCGTCCCAAGACTTTGACGTCAGAGGAAGATAGACTGGGCAAAATAAAGACCCAGGTGCTGTCTAATACAGGAATATAATCACCTGCCCTTCAGGGGTGGAAAAAAATAAAAAAAAACATTATATGAAAATTAATTCACATTTCACTAAAAAAAATCTCACTCACTTAGGCTTGTTTTTTCAAGTAGACAAAAAGACAATCTTTATTTGTGTGTTTCTCTCCTTGCTCTGACTTCTGTGTTTACTTTTGACTGACTGACTTTAATGACTGAGGTCAGCTTCCACAAAAAAACACCACAAACAGAAAAGGAGACAAACTCATACATGACGCTCAGACCTGGAGGCATCCTACCACTACCGACCATTGGGTCACAAACCAGAGAAGAAGAAGAACGATAGAAGGACAGCATCAGTGGAATAGAAGAAGAGAAGACACATTTTTTTTTAATCTTCCACAGGCTATACCCCATCACTGCATCCCACACAGGAGTAATTAACAGTGATTGTAAATGCTACAAAAATAAGATGAAACGGGGAAGGAAGTGCTTCCCCTTGTTTGTGTTTTGTGTGTGTGTATGTGTGTGTCTTTGTACATGTGTGTATGTGCATGCCATGTCTTTGTAAATGTCTAGATCTGCATGTGCTTTTCTACATATGTCTGCATGTATGTATGTATGTGTCTTTACATGGGTTGTGTGTGTGTGTGTGTTCACAGTGCTTACTCATTATGTTCACTTCCCAACATTAAAGAAGTCTCAGTCCCATGATACACACACACTTTCTCTCCCTCCCCCTCCCTCCTCTGCTCGCTCTCTCTTTGTGCTGTTCCCTTTATAGTCATGTCCACCATCTCAGAGGAACAGCCTTGTTATCAAAGACTGCATGTGTATGTGTGTATATGTGTGTGTATGTGTGTGTGTGTGTGTGTGTGTGTGTGTGTGCATGCCCATATGTGTGTTTTTGTGATGCTACCACACACACACACACCTCGCCTCATTTGCCACAGTCTATGCGCTTCCCTTATTGGTTTAACCCTCAGGCCCAGGACCAGCTTCAGTCAGTGTTTATGTCCATTGCGATCTGGTCTGGGCTCCGAGGGCTGATTTCCAGTCAGTTTCACCCAGTGGGTCCATTCATCTCCCGGCCCGAACTAATCCATCAATGACCGAAAGCCAGACAGAAGAAACCGTGTGAGGAGAGAGGTTGAATTTTCTTTTTTGATGTCTGAAAAAGTCTCAGGGAGAGCAAGAGAGCGGTAGCAGGGTGTTTCTGATTTTCCCCATGAAAAAATATATCATCATTACAAACAAGATTGATCTGAAGGTTTCACAGTGGTCATGCAACTTGAGTGTCGCCTCCTTTTCTCACCTGTCCTCCGTTCATTCCTTTACTTCACCCCCAACAACCCCCCGCCCTCCCTCCCTTCCCTATCCCTCAAAATCCCCCCAACCCATTCATCCTGCCAGTCCGAGAGAAGGTACTGTAAGTGACCACAGTCATAATAATACAGAAAGACCAAGAGGTGGGTGACCAGTGGTACATTCATACATGAGAAAGTCATGGTTCCAAAAGTCACCCGACCCAATTGACATTAGACAGTGCTGAAGATGCCTGTGCTGGCCAGGCTGTGATAAATGCTTTGTTTAGAAACATGAATAAGACAAAACACATCCCACCTGAAAATATACACCTAACCAAACCCACCCAGAACTCCCCCCTCCCACACACACACACACAAACCCTACCCTCCTACTGAAACAGGCTATGGTTATACTTGTCATTACATAATGATATTGGAACTTCTCATAAAAAAATCAAACTGTAAGATTTTTATACCACATTGCTGTGAATCTACACTCGGTCTGAAAATAACAACACATATAATATTACATTTCCCATATGGACGTATTTAGTTAAATCGCTGCCCGCATTCTTTTCCCCTTTCTTCTCTGCGCAGGACAGGGCCTCCTTCCTCCTCTTCATCTCCATGCATTCGCTCTTATTCTCGTTGTGGCTGGAATTCATCCAGATAGTATAGAATTCCAATTACAACGCAAGCTTGGCCACTTCCAATTCTTGGTTTGAGGATGAGATAGCAATGTGGGCAAAATCCAATTTTTGTGCATCCAAGCCTATCGCTTAATGCATCCTGCCGTGATTGGGTGATAGGAATTGCACTGGAACGACAAGTTTAATCATAGCCATGGCTATATCTACCCCATCAGTGGCCAAGAGTCAATAGTCAAATCAAAAGGACCCCCTGATATGAGTGCAGAGACATTTCCCTTGTGTTTTTCAGCTGAGAGGTGCTGCTCCACCCAAAATTCAGGGATCAGAGTTGAAGGGCAGGTTCCCAGGCAGCTCAAGACCCAGCCCTCTCAGCGGACTGGGAAGGCTGGCTGTGGCTGGGCCATGGAGGAGGCTGGCAGTGGGGGTGGTTGGTGGTTGTATAGAGGTGGAGGTGGGAGAGGGAGGGACGGAGACAGAGGGCTTCCCTGAGGGGTGGTGGATTTAGAGGGACAGCCAGCCCAGCTCAGCAACCCTAGGTGGAAACTCCAGGAAACCAGGGAGAGGGGTCACAGCCAGGAGAAGAGTCCCAGGAGCAGGGGGGGCAGAACAGCTAACAGCACCACAGACCCTGGCCTCCAGCATGGACCTCCATCAGTCAGGAAGGGCTCCGGAGAATCGTATCCCGACCCATCTGAAACAGAAATAAGAGAAAAGAAAAACGACAAAACATCTGAACTGAGAGGGACACATAGACAGATACAAAGATGAGACAAAGTGAACAAACAGGGAATTGGATTTAGAGACAAGGGGTAAACAAGTGGAACTATGAAGTGGAGGGGGGGGCACATGGAAAGTGAGCGACAAACCACTATAGTTTCATCCTGCAACAGCCAAGGAAAGGCTGAGAGAAGATGGCAGAGAAGGATGAGGAGAGGAAAAGGGGGGAGGAGGAGAAGACGACAGCAACTGAGCTCTGCAGGGGGTTTAACCAACCTAATTACAGTTTAATCACAGAGACTCAGAATCTGGAGCAGCTCACACACACACACACACACACACACACCCACATGAAGACAGACATCCACTCACTCACACACATATGTGCAATCACTCTAGTGACAATATTTTGCACATGAGATGGAAGTTGCAATGTCAGACAGATTACTTTAACTGCAGCAAAATAATAATAACAACAACAATAATAATAATAATAATAATAATAATAATAATAATAATAATAATAAGGCAGCATCTCAAAGAGAAGCTGCAGCAATGATAGAAGAAAAGAATGTGTGTTGTTTCAGTAATTAGGGAGGAGTAGAGAATTTCCTTCCCCCTTAGCAAAAGATGGAATGATCTGATCCTGGAAAGCCGCGAAGGACGACTCTCATCCTTGTACGAAGATCTTCAAAGCCGCGTCATTATCTAGGGAGACGTGTTACTACTCAGGTTTGATTCTTTAGTCTGGCTTAAGTTGAAAACTCATGAGCTGGAATCCGCCTTTGAAAGCATCGTACAGGTAGATTTTTCAAGATAACGCAAGCGTGGTGTAATGCCTGCTGCAATCTGATCCCCATGTATGCCAATCAATCTGTTGAGTTATTTTTAAATGGCACGATCATAGGCCAACATGGCACTCCTGTGTCAGCACTGCACTCTCTATGTAGGAGCTATTTTCAAAAGAGCGTATCTAACCAGACTGTACGCCGTTTGGGGGTGGGGGAGTCATGCTTCATCTTTTACCACACGGCTGATGCATAAGGAAAAATTTTATTAAAAAATATGAAGTGTCTATTATTAGATTAAACTTCTACTGTATGCGATGGGTTTATTATTAGATTGCTCTCCCATTTCTTACGAGTAAATCTAGACAGTAGAGTGATGTTGAGGCTTGGTAACATTTTTTAGAGAGCACTTTCAGCCTCCTCTGTTCTCTTTCTACAAGGACAGAAGGTCTCCCTCACACCGGGTGTGATGTGATGTGATTTGATGTGAAGTGCGTATGCCACTTTGTGCCTGTGTGCATGCGCATGCTTCTCACAGTGTGTGTGTGTGTTCACGCCCTGTGCACACTTGTGTGTGCTTGTACTTGTTAATGTGTCGGAATGCGTGTGTGTCTGTGTGTTTTCAGAGTGTGTATGTGCCAAGGTGTTAAAGTGTTGCCTGGCTGGTCTGTGAATCAGAGCAGAGAGTGTTGCCGGGGCATTCTATCAGACCTCTTATTCCCCCCTAATTTTACTTTGATAGCCAATCTGGACCTTCGTGTATATGTGTGAATGTGTGTTTGTGTGCGAGCATGGATGTGTAGTTAGAGCGTGACTTACCTGGAGGTCTGACATACACCTTCAGCTTTAGACATGCCCGCCCCACATGGTTTGGATGAGGAGACGCTGTAAAAAGCACAGAGATTGAAAGAGGAGATTAGTTGAGCGATAAAGTGATTTGTGCTGCTGATTGCAAAAATGTAATTGAGGACATTTAATAAAAGTTTTTTTTATATATATTGTTCTGTTACTGAGGGCCAGGTGGGTTATTATCAGGTGGTTGCTTGACATAGGAGTTGGAGAGATTGCTGTGACCATGGCTGGATTAACCTTTGTAGCAAAAACAAGCTGCAGGCCCCTATTCACTCCCATCCCACTTCCTCTCTCTCTCCATTATGTGTCAGGTTGTCTTCAAGTAAACAAAATAATCGGGGTATAAAAGTAGATTTCACATAGGGCACTTTAAAAAGACAGGGCCTCAATATAAAAATGTACAACTGGTGATATTGCATATTTCCTTGCTGTCAACAAAACCCATGAAAGGACAAAAACCAACAAAGAATTCATCCTACTCACAAGTATTGTCTGTCTGATATATCATATTCCTTTATGCCAGTCTTAATGATGCACGTGGGCACTGCAGTTTATTTTGAGTCAATCCCACATACACTGTCCACTAGATTTAGCAAATGAATATGTCTTGTAGAATATTAGATAATAATACATTTCAGAGCCATTTTTAGGATTTATGTCTAATTCATGAGCTTAGTGCTATAGCCAGGGAAGTAGAGTCAGAAAGTATTGAGAGATAAACAAAAGATTAGTTTTGGCCTTTAAATTGGATTTGTTGACAATAATAAAAAATATTGAGGAACACCAGCCATATCCTATAAGTAGTAATACAGGAGCCAGCTACAGCTGTTATCCTTTTCAGTTAATATTGTAATTTAGTTGCACCTGCTCTCCAACAAATTCACAATTATTTAAAATATCACAAACTAACTGACACACAGTGAACCTGGGCTTTCATGGCTGCTGGGGATTTGGAGCCCTCTCTGTCGATAATCCAGTATTGGATCCACAACACAACAGTCAATAGCAATTGTCAGGAAGATACCAAGCACCAACATAATCCACTCCAATCACTTTAAGCCCCTGTGCCTATTCATGGGATGGCAAGAAAACACACAGGTAAAAACAAAGACACACAGTGGAATTAATTAATCTACGTACTTCACTGGATGATGGTTATCGACTAATACTATCCATAAACTTGGAGATCTGCGAGGGGCTTCAATGCTGACCTCTTTTTGCATGATGCAGATTTATACAGACATATCTTCTTTTTCACTGGGCAATTGTTACCACAAAGTAAAACAAAGCTGCAAAACTGTAATCACACTTGGTGCAAATATGTCAGAGATGGTAAATCAAGTGCAGAAAGTAAGGGGTGTATTTTCTACGTAAGTTACACTCAATAATTTGTCATAATGTAGTCATTAATACAGCCTGTTACTTTTCCGATGACATTTATTGCTTTGAGCATTTGGAGAGTTTCTAATATTATGGCCTTTTAAGTTCTCTTACACCCATACGCCCAAGTTTGTGAACTCCGGTAAACATACTAAACACTTGAGGCAATGTAAACAAGTCTGTGAGGGATGAGCCAGCACACTGGGATTCAGTCACACTCACATTCATACCTTAGGGAAATAACCAACTCTTAAATCGACCTGACTTGAATGTCTTTGGAATGGGAGTGAAATCCATGCAAATTTCCCACAGATGCAGGTTCCTCTTGCCGTGAGGTGACAGTGCTAACCACAGAGCCACCACGCTGCAGTGGCTGAATGCCAAAAAAATAAAAAAAAAAATAAAAAATGAGAAAAATGTTAAAAAGTTACTGTGATTCAAACTTCAAAGTAAAGTAAACGAAATTGAATCTGGGTTTTTAGTCCCACCTCACTCTGAAGTGAAATAGAGCTGGAGACCTCAATGGAGATGATGGCCGACGCACACACACACACACACACACACACACACACACACACACACACACACACACACACACACACACACACGTGGATGTGCAAAGGAATTTGCTCACACACTGATGGCTTCAGAAGTGTGCGTGTGTGGAGACCTATTGGCCTTCTCCCTTGAGGAAGTCCGCATAGCCGTGACCCCAGAGAGGACCATCATCAAGATCCAGAGCGCACAGGAAATAAATCTGACCTTTCCCTTGCCCTCTCCTCCCTCTCTTTCTACACACTACTCCTCCCTCCATCCTTCTCTCTGCCCTTCACCTCCTTTACCCTTTTATGCCTTCTCTGTAGGCCACCTCCTTTGCCTCCAATTTCTTCAAATCATCCACCTACCCTCCTTACAGTGCGCAGAGAAAGTGTCTTGTGGTCCCCTATGAAGCGCTGCTGGCATGAAATCCAGCTTTCTGTCCTGTTGTATGTCTTTGTTTCAGCTTCCCTACTGTTTCACTGAAAAACGGCAACGCTCCGGGAGAAAGGGCTAGAAGTGGAAAGATATATATCCCCCCTTCCCTTTCTCCATGTCCTCTGACAATTTCATTTTTGTCATTTTTTAAAAGTCTTATCAGCTCTTCCAGTGCCTCTGTTTCCCAGCACATCCACAATCCAACATCTCCTGAAAACCCATTGAAAATCACTCAACCTCATCAGATGGCAGCTGGGAGAAGTAAGAGGTGGAGCAGACCTGTCAACATGTCAACCACATGACAAATACACACCCCAGCACACACACAGGCACACACACTTGCGCAGGTCTGGCCACAAATCACCATCAAAGACTAATGTGTTTTACCTAGCAAAGTATTGGTGGAGTGGACAAACACACACACACAAACACACACACACACACACAAACATGCACAGGTCCCTATTGATGTGTATGTGACATTTTTAACTGCCCAGCCCTTCTGATAAGTGTTTGTATCGATGTGTGTGTGTGTTTGTGTGTGTGTGTGTGTGAGAGACAGAAGGAAACAAAAATGTGTGTGTGGCTGTCAGTCAGGATGATGGACATGGCCTTTCACGGACTCACAATTGCTTGACAACTGACCCCACAACCAGCCCCCTACTCCCCTCTCCACAACACATCCACACATGCATTCACACACACTCTGGTCTTGTGGCATACACACTAACCCCAGGGGTCAAGAAGACACAATACTATAGTCAGCAACTATACAACTCTGGAGGGGCCCTGTCCATCCTTACATGAGGCTGAAAACAAAAGAGTGTGTGTTTGTCTGTGTGTGTGTGTGTGTGTGTGTATGTGTGTATGTGTGTGTGCCGACTGGGAAAAGCGCAGAGGGACATCAGGTGGCTGTTAGCTTCGCCTCTTTAGCTCACTGACTCTCGCCTGCTGTGTCTTTGTGACAACACATTGGTCCGAAGAGCTATTTGCAAATAATTTTAGAACAAATAGTGTTGCTATTAGCTCATTACCCTTAAAATCAATCAATCAAGTACTGCACTGCTTGGCTTTGATTTTCAATTATTGCATTAAAAAGTTACTGCCATTACAAATAAACTCTATTGTTAACACTAATGCTGTGACAAATTGAATTCAAACCAGTGCCAATATCTGGATATCACAGTAAGGTCAGAATCACTGTCCAACACTTGTCAAAGAAATATGTTGCTCCTGCGTGGCGACCTTCAACTGGTGGTAGAAGACTCTCATCCCATTACGGGTCATGGCGAGAATGCATCATCTCCTACTAAAAAAGGTTAAGGTCAGTTTTCACCCAGCTGTGCAAGGATAAATGAAGAGACCTGTGCCAGACTGTGAAGAGGCAGAGATGCTGCCACTGGTTAGAATCAGTGTCCTTTAGAGGAGAAGTCTGAACAATATACTGAGTAATATGGAAGTAAACTTTAATGATTGGAAATTGGAAAAAGTCGATGACTTCCCCAACACTCAAATATGTACAGTTCAAAATCTAAATTTATCTAACAATGTAATACTAAGCACAAACAACAAAATGGATCATTTTTTCAAATGCTTCAAAAATATCCTGTGCATTCTGTGCATTCATTTTCATGATAAGTGACCCTTGGTGAGTGTGTGAATTATTACTGTGCGCTTTTAGAGCGAACGAGTTTCCTTTCAAATGTTTCCCCAGCTGGTCTGTGAATTCAAACAAGCGAACCTCTTCAACGCCTGCAGCCTCAAACACAACACTTTTCTGTGCAGAGCCAGAAAGTTTGGACATTGACAGCAGAGCTTTTGAAAGTCAATTTAACGTGCTTTTCTGTGATTACCAACTGATCTCGCACTAAACTCTCCGGATGCAGTAAATTTATCCCACCCATCTGGCACACCGAGCAGCTGAAAACAATGTTTAAGAGTAATTTGAAGCTACTATTTGTCCCATCCCTGGTGGGGGAATGATAGCTTTTTAACTCGGCTCAGAAAAACAGTCTCAGGGGGCAAAGCCCATCTGTGGTACTAATACATCACTTGTTGAAGTGAGGAGAAACATCAATACAGCTAATATAAAAATGATTACAAACTACGCCTAGTGACATTTTTACCACTTTGCTGAGCACACCACTTATGATCTCAGCAGAAGCAGAGAGATACATCAAAAAATAAAGAGAGAGAGAGTAAAGGCAGTGGGTGAGAGATGGAAGGTGTATTTATTTATGTGGGTGGGACATGGTGGTCTGTGTTTGAGAAGCCTCTCAATCAACTTCTGTTGATTGCGTATTTACACATCGTTTACAAATGCATATTGAGCAGGAGCATGGATAACACGCAAACACAGACACGCACGCTCACATGCACATAACAAACAAACACCCTTTTTTCACTTGTCCACATGCAATCTCCCACCATGCACACACAAACACACAACAACCGCCTGGCTGGCAACCTACAGATGTAGTAGTACTCGTGTCCAGGCCTGAACTCAAAGCCCAGGGAGAAGGGAGTGAAGAGCTGGAACTTCTCTGAGAAGCGCAGGGGTCCATCAGGACCGCTGGGACGGTTGCACTCCCAGCGCTTGAAGCCACGCATCCTGTGCTGGCAGGAAGTGTAGCCCTCGTGGTTGACCATGAAGAGGATATAGCGCTCCATCCGCCCGTGGGATGGAGGACCCTCATAGTAAGGACAGTAGATGTCCAGATAGTCATTGATATTCACTGCCACCCTGTACTCTCCATGCCAGAACCTGCAAGACACAAAGGAAAGATAAATTAAAATTTCTTTATGAGAAAAAAAAAGACAAACAGGCTCAGGAATATGCATTGAATCAGTGAGCGGAGGTAAGAGGGCTATGGGAATAGTTTACTGAGGTAAAATGAAAAAGTGTGAGACATATATTTTGAGAAAAACATATACAATCTATGCATATTTATTACCGACTGTATATTCCATTTCTGTATGATTGCACATAACGCAACAGAACAGAAAGGAAAACTGTGGTGAGCGTCCATTTAGTGCAGCCATGCTGTGCACTGCAATTACATGAAATTGTATGATTGCTGTTAGGACTTTTTTGTGTTTGCACATCTCAGCGATCAGAGGTCACAGACAGCTACAAAACCGCAACCCTTAGAGATTCGACACATTGCTCAAGGATATTTCAAGAAATACTTTATGATAGACGGGTTTTTAAACCACCTGAGTCATCACAATACAAAGCAAGAACATCCTTGAGCGATTTAAAAAAAAACTTATTTAATAAACATAAGAAGGCCAGAAAAATCTATAATAATCCCTGTGGTTACGGCAAAAGTTCGCATTGTAACCAATTTTATTTTAATAAAGCTTGGCGAGCTATGCTTCATGGGAATTATTAGTATGTTTGGAATGTAGTCTTTTTTTCCAGTGGCTGAATGAGCCCACTCGTATGACACTCAAGAGAAGTAGGCCATGTAATGGAAGAGAGCACACATTATTATCCCACCCCCTAAAGCAGTGTGTTGAGGCAGCTGTGGTGAATGTCCACTTAGTTCCATACACATGCAGATCATTGAGGTTGGCGTGATGAATGCAAGTGGGTCAGAGGTTAGTGAAGAAGAAATATTAGTATATACACACATTGTAGTGGCTGTGCATTGTGGCAATTTTCCTTGCTGTCTTTCCCCCTCTGGCACGGAGTCAAGGATTTTGTGATATAAATGCAGGTAACATATGGAAATATTGTACATAAGATGGTCCTTGAACACAGTTGCCATCTCCCCTCATAGCTATTCGAAAGCCTCCGCTTCTTCGTTATAATATATTAGAAACATATGGCTGCATTTTTTCCACTATACATAATTCAAGCTCTATTTAGGTTTATTTTGTGGTGCCAATGTTGCATATATGGCAATTGAACTCCTGTTTACAATCTTGAAGTCACTGTAGTGAAACAGTCTCTCTTCAAGGATAATGCTGGCGATATTCTATATTTTTGTTATTGCCAACAATTGCCATTAAAAGATCAAAACCAACTGCGTATTACTGTAAACCTTTCGTCTTTCCCCATGCCCTGTCAGCAAAACCCAGCCCCGAGCCCAATGATTTCGTAAATGGGTCGTGAATACATATTTTAATTTTTAAAAGAGGTTAAATAATTTTCTAAAACAGCTCCCCCCCCCCCCCCCCCACAAGTTAGTCAAGGAGAAGCAAATATTGCATTTGTTAGGGATTATTTTCATCTGTGGATTAGTAAGCATTTGATACTCTTGTGGCAACAGGATACACAGACAATACTTGAGTATCAGTTTATAGCAAAAATACAGAATACAGACTTAAACTTCAAAAGTGTCATAGCTAAATACACTAAAAATAATCTCCCATATGAGACTTTCATTAAGGATTTTTATCTATCTGCAAAAAGTTCTTCAAACTGAAATATCAATCACACTCAAAATGCAGCATTTGTATAACCAAAAGTTTTAAAATACATAACATAACTTGTTTCATGCATAGTTTTGCTTTCACATCGGTCCCCTTTTGTGAAAAAATATTATAGTGCTATATAAAATATTTGATATTTCAGATATTTTATTTACCAGCACTTTATGAATAATATGTCCCAAGGGCATAACTTGATAATCTCATTGTTTTTTCATCTTTAACAAGCCACAGTAATTCAATATTCAGGTTTCACTTTGAGATATTCTTTCGTAAACTGTCTAACATTTCAAAGACTGTTTAAAATTCATCAGTGTGATATTTTAGTCGGATATCAAATCTCTTTGTGGGCATATGTCTCTGTCTGTAGCGACGAGTTCCTCTTGGCATCCGTCATTAACATCATCCATCACCATGGCTACGATCAATTTAATTTCAAATGTACCACGTCGAATATATTTAAAATTCAGCTGCCGCACATTATCAAATCTTGTTTCTCGAAGCTCTGTAAATTCAAGACGCAGGAAAATGTCTTGAGTCAAATGAGCATAAACAAAGCCAGTTGTCGGGCAATCTCAACGTCTCAGATGGAGTGCACGCACACACAGATTGAGCTTTTTAAACAAATTCATCATTTTCCCCTCACCTTGGCAGTAATTGATTGCCTGGAATGAAGACATTTTGGTCTAAGCACTTTTGGTTAGTGGGATATTTAGCTTTGGGACAAATTATCCCAATAACGGCAGACCTATCTCTCTCCCAGAGGGCAAATCAGGAAGTGAGTTAGATGTGAAATGAGCGCCTTCATGCTTCGGTGCCCTATCAGAGCGAGTTTTGCAGGTTCTAAAGGGATCCTTGAACAGATCATTTAGAGGCATTGATCCACTGGGGAGCTCCTCTCGGCTCTTTCTGCTCCCAATCAACTCTGATTAACAACTAAAGGGGGAAAGGCAGAGAGAGAAACAGAGGGAGAAATGCACAGAATGAAAATAAAAAGGACCAAAAGGAGAGAACAGAGGGAGTAAGACAAAGAGAGAGAAGGTAAGGGAGAAGTAGAAATACGTGCAGGCAGTAGACAAACGAAAGAGAATAGAGAAATGGCAGGAGGTGGGATAATGAGCCTGCATGAAATGAGGTTAAGAAAAAAAGTCAAAAATAAGCGAAAAAGGAAAGAAAGCGCAAAAGAGGAGGAGGAGGCCAGCTGGGTGAAGAGCAGATGGAAGAAGAGTTTTCTGTCTTTCATTTCAATTTGTACGACTGTGGGTTTCCATCTGAGACAAATGTGCTTTGCCTATTGATTGCGGGCTGAAACATTTATGGATGACTACCATCTGAGCATTAGTACTTTTGGTATACAATGAAGCGTGTGGGTGTTTGTGTAGTTCAATGGATATATGTGTGTGTCTGTGTGCGTTTGGTTAAACGATAAAGTGACTTGGTAAAATGCTTCTCAATGAGTGAGGATGCTCAATCCAAGAAAAGGCTAATGTGCCAGGATACATTAGGTTGTATTAAGCTACTCAGCGCCCTGCCCTGCTCCTGTGACACTGTCTGCATTCTTAATACAGCCAGGGGAGGAACCTCTGTTGTGTGTGCAGACTTGTGTGTCTGCGTGTGCAGGTGTGTGGCCACCACACACTCCAAGCTGTTAAAGAGTACACGCTGTAGTGCTGTGTGTGTAGCTGTGTGTGAATGAGTGTATGTGTGGGTCCCTGCATCGCTGCCTCTAAAGCCGTGTGTCATTTGGAATTAAACACACACAATGCGTTGGCCAAAAAGACATGAGAATGCACTCACACTTACGGCACGTCTCTTCCTCACTGAACTTATCTGTGTGAGGTGTGTGGGTGTCATTGCACGTATTGGTGCATCTTTCTTTTAATGTGGACATTCTGCCCCCTCTCTGAACAATTATATTTTATATAACTGATACAATTGGATGGAAAGGTGATTGCAAACAGATCACGGTTTATGTTGACATAATGACGATATGTTGTGAAATGTATCTGTAATATGTTCACAAACAGCATATTTGTTTTCCACTAAAATATCCAATGTTACAATATCCTCTTTTTAATTTACTGTATTATTAAACTTCTTTACAGATATGTTAAAGCTCTCTGGTTTAGTCCAGTGCTGGGGGGCACGACTGCAATATGTGTTTCTTTCAAGCTTGTAACATTGCAATATTATCACACTCTATTTGAAGGGGTGCGCGCAAAGCTGTCATAACACTGAGGTTTTTGACTGTTAATGATTATGATGTAGTGTGGGATGTTTGAGTGTTTATTTTTCCCTCTATATATACAGAGTTTTCTAGTATTTGGTTGAGAGTGGGGCAAATTAACTTGATATGCTGGTATCAAGTGGAAATTAAACAATATGCATAATTATACTTCCAATATATTAAGCTGCAGGCTAAGTAAAACTTACAACTTATGAAATAAACAAGTATTTTTTTTGCTTACTATGATAATTGTGTTATTACTTTGTGTGTGTGTATAATTACGATAAATAAATCAAACTCTACCAACTCCTATATATGTTGTATCATGACAGTAACAGAACTGAAAATAACCTGGTGATGATATAAGTACTTGAACTAAAATGAAAAACAATTATTAACACTAACAGGCACTAAAAGTTGTGTTATTTTCTTGTAGCAGTGAGTCTCTCAGCAGGAATCGGGCGTCATATCCACAGGCTAATAAGCCAGCAACAACTGAGCCAACTATCTGATGTTGATACGTGGACACATCTGGAGATGCCTAAAGCTCCCAAGAGGGTTGATATTCTTCAGCATATGGGCCGCACTTTATAACGTACAGGAAGTATTAGTGTGGGCATATGACTATTTCCTGGAGGCAGTATGTACCAGTGTCGACTCGATTCGTGTTAAACTAATAAAAGAATACCAGTTAATTGATTTACTTTGGGTCGGCAGTATTGCAGTGCTGGCTTTAAAAAGTGACTTAACACTTTGACTTTTTGCCCTGGTGCAGTGATGTAGATATGCACTGTGACATCAATGCTGGATGTGGTCAGAGGGCAGCTAACACTAACCCTGCTTAACCCACAGTTGTAAAATTGGATGCATTTGTAGCTGCTTAGAAGAAACCTGGCAGCACGGTGGGCAGTGGTTAGCCTCACAGCAAGAAGGTCCTGGGTGCTAACCCCGGGCCTGGGGCTTTTCTGTGCAGTGTTTGCATGCTCTCCCCGTGCCTGTGTAGGTTCCCTCTGGGTTCTCTGCCTTCCTCCCACAGTCCAAGGACATGCACATTTGGGTATAGATAATGCATGGATGGATAGAAAAAACTCATTCCTCACTAAATATACACTAGGTATCCCCAAACACATTTATATTTTATTCTAAATATGTGTAGTGAAAGAAAACTCATTTTAGAAAAGTATACAACACATAATTTGGAGATTCAATGTTTCAAAAAGATCATTAGTCTTTTGTTCCACCTATAATAATATACAGTGTATTGACTAAATATATACAGTATACAGTGTACATATGTCTGAGGTTAATCTATAATCAGTATCAGAGTGATGATGTTGACAAAGAGAGAAAAAGCAGACTCAGTTCAGAATGATGTGCATCCATTGAATTGCATGCACATGATTTTGAGATTGAGTCAAACGACAGATAAAAAAAAAAAAAAAAAATACAAGACAGCCCACACTTGCTTCTCCTCCTGATGTTCACAGGGGTAATGTGGGGCACTTGCCAATGAAAGTTGAAAAAAGAGGCGGCTGCAGGCACCGTAAGGATGGAGAGACATCAAATGCATGCATCAAGAGTGATGTGTGTTTGTGTTTTACAGATCAAAAACGCTGCTTCACTTTAGTTTCACACATAAAGAGACCCAAATGAGAATTGGATCCACCAAATAAGAGCAGAGTCCTCAGTAATCAAAAATCCCTTCCCTCAAGCAAGATTCAATAGGTAAATGTGACATAATTGAAGATTGACATAATGAAATTTGAATTTTGCAAGGTCATAAAAAAATTCCATTGACAAGTTTTCGATCATGATTAAATGCATTATAGAATGCATTACAATTAATTATTAAGTTTAACTAGGTTTAACAGTTTAATATCAATAAATAAAAATAACAATTGTGTTAGTGCTAGGACCCACAGTTTTTTTGCAACATTTTGATAAAATTCCCCCCAAAACCAAACAATTAGAAAAAAAAGTAATTATTTTCTTGATAAGAGGCTTGCCAAAATATATTCTCCATCAATAGGTCTCAGTGAGATTTTCTCCTTAAGTGTCATGTTCTTGATCATGTCAATTGTCTTCATGACAGCGTATGAATAATTCATCTCCTTGCTCTCGATTTAAGAAATCCTCTTATTCTCAAAGTGTCAGTTCAGCCTTTCAAAAAAAAAAAAAAAACATATTTGAGGTGAAGTGAATAGAGATGAATAGAATTTCATTATTGTCGCACACTGTCAACTGTTGTCATAGGGACTATTTCTTATGTAGAAAGTAGTTCCAATGAAATCTCTCCATAGTGAGGCCTGCTGGTTATCCAGAAGCTGTTTCTTGAAAGCCAGGTTGCTGTTGAATTTTTTTCCAGCACTGAGAACACCACCAAACCCATTTCAATCATTTCAAAACTTCATTGTATTAGGATGGCATCAGAAATTTCAGAGACACCTCTCAAAACCTCAGCAGAAGAAAAGCAGATCTGTCCTGTGCATGACCAGATATCACAAGGGGAAAATATTCTTTGCTATTTGTGTGAATTGACCCATGAAGATTTCACTTCACTGTCAATATAACAACAATGCTTCTTCAAAATGCAAGTATAATACTGTAAGAACACCTCAAGTGCTGAAAGACTGTTGAGTCTTGGGTTGTGTTGTGAAATCACTCCCTTGTTCATTGATTCACTATTCCCTATATAACCGACTCCCAATAGTGAGCAGATTACACTGTGGAATTATAGTTTACATGCTACTAGATTGGGACAGAATGTTTGGGCGTGTTTTCTTAATTCAATCTGACTGCAAACAGCTACTTAAGTCTGGAGTCCTGAGCGTATTTAGTTCATTCCAGTGAAATGGTGGCCTGTATGCTAACTGACTGTTAGCTAGCTAATTCATTCAGAGAAGTTTATTGTCTCCCATCATTAACTTTTTCTTGCACAAAATGGTGTGCACACAATGATGGACAAAATGCCACGTGGGAAAATAGAGAGACTTCAACTAGCCTGACTGGTTAGCGTGTTAGCGGAGCTCCACAGCTATGTATCACTGTTTGGTGTGACCAGGCCTTCAAACTGTTGAAATGTATGTGTATCTTGACCAGATTAATTTTGTACTATTGTTCTTGTACTCATGCTACCTTTACTTCATCATGTTTGTACTAATTCATTACACTACCTGAAGCCTAGCTCTTGTTTATCAGTCTCAAAATCATTTCCATAAAAACTTCAAAGGCCCTCTCCTGTTTTTCATCTTTCGTGGAAGTACTTGTTGTTGTGCACATGCACAGTGCGGGCAGAAGTCAGAGGAGTTCACAGAAAAGGTGACTTAATCCAGTGAATAACAACCATCAAAAACAACAAATAACACAAACCAATTTTCACTGGGATTTTCAAATAACAAAGCTTATTGGACAGATGTTATAACACAGTGACATCCTACACACAGGTAGATCAGAGCAAAGCACAGTGCAAACTTATAAATGTCCACGAATACTTTTATCCCTTTACTCATTCTGTGTAAATTCTTATCACCAGGACAAGAAAATTGTATAAATTCTTATGTTACGAGTGATAAAACTTTATTATCTTTCATTTCCTGAGAAAGATAGCTTTGTTCTGTCTGACAGTCAATATAATTTCCACACATAAAAACTAACAAAAGCAGGAAAACTTGGTAATTAGCATCCGAAGGGAAAGGAACCCTGCTCTTGAAAACTTAACAGTGTCTTCATGAAAAAGAATCTTAAAATATGCCCGTAAAACAGTTTGTTGTTGAGGTGCATGTTGTTCCGTACGTGGCCTTTTCAGTATTTTGTTCCGCCGCTTCAAGCCATTTCTTTTTAATACTGTCTGTGTGTAAACCTGCGCAATATGATATGATGGTTTTCGTTCCTAATCCCCCCGATGTCTCACAGATTCTCCTCACTTTTCCAGGGCAATTGAATTGTCTGCTGAGGTTAGCCAGATGCAGCTGAAGGACTTGGCTTTTGGCTGCTGGTTCTCATCTGGATGTAACATGCTCATTCAGAGGCTTGAACCACAATCAGTGAAGAAGTCTGTGTTAAAGGGTTTTATGCTGTTGTGTGCGTACGTCAGGATGAAAAGAAAGCAGAGATTGAGGAGTTTAAAAGTTCAAATGTAAGATTAAGAGAGAAGGGAGAAGAATTAAACACGTCTATAGAGTGTGACTGGGTGTGTATTTATGTACTGTAGATGCAAATATCTCTGTGTACAGTAATGTGTGTGCGTGTGTGTGTGTGTGTGTGTAGTGGCCACTCCTTAATATTCTGACACCACTGAGTCATCAACATCATCTCTCAGGATGGCTGTGATCAAAGCCTCAGGTTGGAGAAGCCTTGGATGTTTACCATACCTGTCTGTGTCCTAAACAGCGGGCCGGATCAGCGAACAAACATCAAAGGATGCTTTGCTCTCTCTCTCTCTCTCTCTCCTCCATTCTCTCTCTTTTGTGCAATCTCACTATGTCACCCCTCTTTCCATCCATAACTTTCTCTTTTCCCCCAGCTTCACTTCATCTCCCTCTGTCACCCTCGGTAATGTGACATTCATGCTGTGGCCTGAAAAAACACTGCAGGGCGTCAGTCAGAGAAAATGCTTAAGTTAAAAAGATGGTCCAAACGAAAAGGAGAGGTCGCAGTTTTGAATTTGCAATGACAGAATATATCTTTGTCAGGCAAACATTTGTGGAAGAAAAGAAAGCTATAGCTCTAGTTACAAAAAAAATTAAAGCTCCACTAACAATGATACCACAAATTAACTCCCTAAACGTGTCCTACAGACCAATTTGTAGCCCATATGGTAGTTAAGTCTGGGCTATAGTGTGTCCTTTTCATGTGCGTGCTAGGTTGATAGGGAATAATGGTGTGTCATTGTCTCACATACCTAAATTGTAGGTGGAACTGAACATTTTGTACATGTTTTGTGAATCTTTTGGGAGGCAGCAAAGACGACGACTGCATGTTCTCCCTGTGCCTGTGTGGATTCTCTCCAGGTACTCTGGCTTCCCCCCACAGTCCAAAGACATGCACTTTTAGGCTAATCGGTGACTCGAAATTGCCCGTAGGTGACAGTGTGATCTGCCAACTTCAATCAGTGAATGTTTGTATGTCTCTACATGTCGGCCCTGTGATAGACTGGTGACCTCGTACTGCCCTCATCCAATGTCAGCTGGTATTGGCTGCAGCCCCCCCCCCCGCGACCCTGACGGATAAGCGGTATAGATGGATGGATGGCTTTGCAAACGAAGGAAATGCAATCCACAAATTGTTTTTGGACCTTGAATATTTCAGTGAGAACCATTGAACTTGAATGTAACTTGAGTTTGGAAAACTCCTCAGGGCACCCTTAACCAAAAGTCTAAGGTGAAAGACGAGACAAGACAAGCATTAAAACTGACCAGTAAAATCTGTTCTCTTTCTATTAAAGGGTCAAAAAAAATCTGTGACTTATTCATCACATCACTCCATGTTCTTTGGAAAATAAGTGAAAAAGAAAAGGCGTGTGAGTCAGATGTGGATTGATTTTCAGTTTAAACATCCGATTTATCTTCACTCCTCCAGTTCAACGCAAAAGTTGGAAAAATTCAACTTTTATTAACCAACTTCTCTCAGCAGACGCAGTGGGTGATACTTTCTGCCAGCACCGAGTTTATCATCATTCTCTTTTTGACAGTAATGAACAGCCAGTTTGCTCTCTACCACATACCCCCACAAAGAGATTGCACCTTTATCATTCCCTAACCATAGCCAATTCCAGGCACTGTTAGCCAAATGAAAATGTGGAGTCTTTTAAATGTAAAAAAAATCATATTTCTCATCTGAAATGTGCCCAATTTCACCTCATTTGGCTTTTTGGCAGGAAGGAACTGCAGGCTGCTTCACGATGTGTGTCTGTAAGTAGCCTGAGTTGCGTTTCTGTCTCTGGCTGGTGTCGTTGCAGCTTCAGTCACTCTCAATGTCTCCCCAATTAACTCCACATTACTCTCTGTTTCTATCTCTCCATCTTTATCTGCTCCTGTCTTCAGTCTGTCTTTAGCTCTTTTCCTCTCCCTTCTTTTCTTCACTCCTCATCTCAGCTTCATTTACTTGCTCGCCTTCTAGTTTTCTTCTTCTCTCACTTTCCCTCCAGGAGCATGGCAGCATCTTTTGGCATTGTTACTGTCGTCATAACTCTCCCCCTTTCTTTGTTTTCTTTTCATTGTTCTCTTCTCTGTCTTAACTCCCCCCTCCCCATTAGTGTATTTTTATTCCCCCCAATCCAGTTTCCTTCTGCTTTCTGTTCTTTCTTTTTGAATGTTTAAAATGACTCCCTCCCCACCCCCTACACACACATACACACACACATCTTGCTAAGACTCTTTAGATGCCTTTCTCTCAGCATGTGGTGTTCCTTTCTCATGCTGTCATCTCTTCTTGCGATTCCCGCGGCATTTCTGCTGATGCTTAGGTATGTGGGGCAAAGTAAACACGTTAGCTCCCTCTACAAAACCACACGCTGAGACACATATACCTCCACATATACGTACATGACAGTGGCGACTGGTGACTCAAAAAACTGGGGAAGACAAAAGAAAACGGCACTGTTTTGCACTTGTTGGCCACTTTGTTATGCTCAACAAAAAAGGAAGCAGTAAAATGATGGCTCATATTATTATTCCACACACTTTACACGCTTGGACTTTATTGAGGTTATCTCCATCTCTGCTATGAGGCATCCAGTCTTCCAAGAACAAGAGAGGAGTGCATGCTGACTGTCTTCTTTGGGTCTTGTAAGGCTAACTTGACTCCTTTGAACGTCCTCCATGCAGCAGTGGGTCGACCATACTATGGAGCTCATACTACGTGGTAGATGAGCACCACAGCACTGCATAACTGTATAACCGTAGTCCTGCCATAAATCCAGCGGGGAGAAGTTAAGGAAGCTCTCCATAGCAGTGGACTTCTCCTGCAACACCCACAGCTACGGCACAAGCAGTGTAACTCCACAGATCGGCTGTTTGAGTCAGACACAGCTAAGTGCTTGTGCGTAGGGGCACGGTGGTTCACTTGTGTTGCATTGGCTGAAACGTAGCTAGCTACTGCTCGTTAAAAAGGGAAAAAATTTTAAAATCCCTCCATAAAATTTGCGCATATAACTTATTTTCTAATGTGACATATGAATCTATTGCTTTACCGTCAGTTTGTCATGCTCACATACAGTGGCAGAGAACTGAAGATGAAATTTGGAAACCAATGATCAAGTCAAGGATGTTTTTTTTTCCAGAGAAGAGAGAAAAACCATTTGGTCATGGTGCATTTCAACTGCTCACTCTTTTTCTTGTCTCTGTTCACCAGCCTCCCTTGGTAGATAAATATGTCATACTAGGGTATATACACACTGAGACACATCTAACACTTTCTAGCAATACATTAACACATACAGTACATTCAATTCAATAACATTCAACAACATTCAATAATATTAACACAGAAATTCTGGGATTCATAAACACAGATGCACGTTTTATTATGCAAATTAGCTCTTGATCCCATGTTCTACGTAAACACATGCAGATGTAAACAACATCAGAAAACACAACACACATGCATGTCATACTGTATGTACACAGCAAGCCTGAAAAATAAACCATCAAAAACCCCACAACAAGCACACACTCACATTCCCGAGCTCAAGTTGTGTTGTTTTGACAAGTTCCACATCTGTCACTTGGAATAATGTCGCCCATAGATCACCGCAGTGACATTCAGCACATCTGAAAGGTTATTATGTATTTCTTCAAGACGGGCAACATGGGCCCCCTGCGGATTTAGCGCCGCCTGTGCCAATCCTTGGCAAATTCATGTGCACACATACATACACACAGACACACACACACGCGTACGCACTGCTAGACACAAACATGCTCCCCATCATACATACAAACACATACAATCTGACACCCACGGACTGCATTAACATAACAAACCTTGTCGGAAAAAAAGTCTCCCGGCCCCCTGGAAGGGTAATTGTCACCTTGCTGGTGTGGAAGCTAAAATATATACACAAAAAGTAGAGACAGAACAGACACAAAAGCCAGACAGATAAGAGTGACAAAGCCACTGATGGATGGACAAGAAGGACGAGTTAGTCAGACAGACGAGATGAGAGCTTGGGCACACGCGGTGCTTCTGACAAGCTGACAGGCAGAGTGCATGATATGCCTATATCAGCCTCCTTGTTTTCTGAGGGGCATTCACCGTGATGCAGCACCGGCTTTGGCACAGTCGACAGCATAAACAGCAGTGTGGCTGTATTGGTATCGACAGGGTTGGCCCAAAGCGGAGTGAGAAGGGTCTCGTGGCTGGTGTCCAAGCACACCAATAGGAATCTCTCAACACAGCGCCAACAATAAGGGATTTATGTCAGCATCCTGCAGAAATGTCACGTATCCACAGAGTCAATGTTTAAAGAAGGGAGAAGATGATTTATTTTTCATTCCATCAATACTCATGCATTCTTCAGGACATATAATGCAGTTTTAATGACTCTTTTTTTAACATAGATTGGGGTTTGGTTGTCAATCAACATGACCACCACTAGTTTATTAAGACCAACAAATTCTTTTCATTCTTATATTTCCACAAAAACATCCGGCTGATGCTTGGCCAGGAACTTCATGCTCAGAGGGGCAGAGCTACAAATCCAAACACACCATGTGTTGATTTCTTATATATTTATGATCTTTTAATCTCATATTCTGGCCAAAAGTTTCATCACGACATGTTGGATCATGCTTTTCTGTTTCAACTCCAACTCTATGAAAATAATCCACTTTATTATTTATTATCTCAATATTTTTAGGCTGTATTCATATATGTATTTTATTTAGTTTCTGTTCTCAGTGTTTTTTTCAATGTTTTTTTATTGACTTGTGTTTTATCTGTACTTGTACTGTACTTGAAAAGGTGCTTTAAAAAAGGCTTACAGGGTTTTTCCACAGTGCGACTGACAGATTAACAGATGGAGTGATTGACACGGTGACAACACAATTATGTAAGTGACTGTTTGGACAGATAAAGGAGTATCAGGCCTCTTGGCCCACTGACTGACTGGCTCATTAACTGACTACCTAGATAACTGGATGAAAAAGCAGCCCGCTGTCTGATTGACTGACTGACTGACTACTAATCTTACACATGAACAAACTGGCTCAGTGTCAACTGACTGACTTATTAGCTGTCTGTCTTGCTCCAGCATCAACCCCTGCCTGAAGGATCTTCATCTAATATGAATGAGTTGATCCAGATTGACGAGGTGAACTAATCCATGTAGTTTGGGTCAAAGCGTTTGAGCCTCTGTGGGTTGGAAGTCACAGAGGGCAGAGGGAGCAAACAGGGAAAGCTGGTGTATAGATTGCTTTGCAGCATCTCTAATGAGTAATTAAACACTTGAATGGAGTCCAATTAAGATACACACTGTGTTTGCAGGCATGCACACACACACACGCAGCCACACACACACACACACACACACACTTCTCCAAGTGGCAATGCACAAGTAAATACTAGCATGTAAACAAAATCAAAGACACACATAGGGAAGTACGCTCATACTAATAATCACACACCTACGAGCACAAAAAAAAAGTGGAAACACACACACAAACACCCACACATACTGAAGTCTCGCCACATTAAGTGGAGCATATGTGCTAAATGTTGTACGTGGTTGTGGATGGAATGAAGGTCAACACCGCCTGACTCTACTAGCAAGCACCTCCCTCCCTCTTTCTCTCGCTGATTCTCCCTCTGTGTCCATGTCTCCATTCTCATTTCCACTTTCCCTTCCTGAGCTTTCTCTCTCTCTATTCTGCCCATTTCTCTTTACGTCAATCTAGGTGCCAAATCCGAAAGGCAAAAGCCAAAAAAGCAACAAACAGATTCTCAACCAAGTCTGTCCTCAACAGAGAAACAACAGCATTTGCTCTCCGTTCAGAAATGTTAAATTACCTGTGTTTACTTAACCACACAAGAACCTTTTGTTGCCAGGTCAGGTCAGGGTATGCTTGAAAATAGCTTGTACATTGTTCACGTTTAGTACAAGTATTGTCTGACCACATCTAAAGGCAAAAATATGGGCAAAATAGCAATAATGATCCAAACAGGGATAGTACACTTTCAGACAATCTGTTGGTGCAGACATTCTCAGTGTTGCACTCTGTTAGTGACATAAATAGCTGTGTAAAGAATTAAATAAAGAGATAAATTCAAACCCTGGCTCCTCTCTCGCCCCTGCACAGCTGGTAAACCCCACACATGGCTTGACGTGGGTGTGAATGTTGAATAGTCAGTTTTGAAAAGTTCGAGTTGCTGGTTTGACTCCCAGGTGGCCAGACTTTTTACTGCTGCATGCTGTTCTCTCTGTCACATTACCTGTCACTCTTCATTGTCCTATCAAATAAAAAATGGCCACTAAAAAGAAAAAACTTGAGACAAAAAAAGAGAAATGGGCAGGCAGAAGTTCCCCATTTCTGGTGTTGGAAAGGGGTGTGTGTCTGTGTGAGTGTTTCTGAAGCCATTCGAGTGCCTGACAAGCAGTTTGCTGGAGGATACTGGCAGCTTAATCGTGGACTTTTCTATGTTTTCAGTCAGACGGTAACAAAATAGTTGGAAGCAGACATCCCCCCCTCCAATTCCAAGAAAAGGGGGGGTTCGCAGGCTGTTTGATGATCCGACAACTACTTAGCATACTGATGCCTTTAAAGTACTGAAAAATCTCTCAAGGAGAAATGTAGGTGGATGACTGACTTTCCAACCATTTTCTACTAACAGTATTTGTTTTGGCTACGCATGGTCCAACACGGTCTTCTCCTCCCGTCAACCAAGCACTTCTTTAAACAATGACTACAATGTTTATTCTTTTCCAGAAACAGGTAAGTTTTTTAAACCATGACTACTTTTTTAAAAAATATATCTCAGCTAAGTAGTTGCTAAAACCTTGTCCCGCGCAATAATGTCTTTGTTCTCCACCCATTATAGGCACTATTTGAACAAATGTTTCCTAAATTGCAATGTAAAACATCACAAGGTTTCTCACTTCTTAATTTTTTAGTAAAAGCCAAAAATAAATGCTGTCTCTTTGCCTCCTCTCTCTGTCTCTCTGTATTCCTGTCTCCCACTCACCACATCTTGGAGTAATCCCACTGCGCCCAAACCCTCTTTTCTCATCTTCTTCCCTGCCACTGATCTCCCAAAATTCCACCTCCCCCCACTCCTCCTCTCTTCTCTTCTCCCCTCTCTCCTTCAAAAATTCTCCCCTCTGCAAACCTTACATCTCCAGCTACACGCTTAACCAAAAAAAAAGATTCTTCAGGCTTGTACCCAATCTTGGTGAGATAATGAACACTTTTTGCAGATGCTCTTTGTGGAATCATGCTCAAATAGTTTGCATAGGCACTTTAAGTCTTTTAAGAAACTGGAAATGCTACAAGAACAGCACTGTTGAAGCACATTTTAAAGCATGCTCTCTCCTCTCTCTCTCTCTCTCTCTCTCTCTCGCTGCTCCTCTATTTTTTGGTTATTTTTAAGTTCAAATTAATTGAAATTGGACGTTTTTCCTCAACTGAACCCTAAAGATCTGCTCTGTGAATTACACATCCAGTGCTCTCTTAGAAATAACATTTCTGAGCCTTAATTTACTGAACAAGCAACCAAACAGACATGCAATGGCTACTACTCAGTTTTAGTGCATTGTACAGCTTAAAAACTTGCAAATGTCAAGATCATTTGGTATCAAAGCAAAGCAGCATGGGCCTTAGGATGCTAACAAAACAAGAAACAATCAGTTCTATTCAGTGTGGTTACATTCACAGACAGCTACTTTGTGGGGTGTCTGACCAGTAGTGGTGCTATGGTGCAATGTTTTTATGAATAGCTTAGTATTTGGTTTTCTTATCGCGCTCCTGCACAAGCTATCTAGCAAACGCTGAAGCAAACACTGTACGATTTAATGTAAAAAATTTGCCTCAGAACTGAATGAACTGAACTGAAACTGAAAAAAATGAACTGAATTTGACCACAACTTTAGTTTTTTTTTTTTAGTTTAATGAAAACTTTGTATAGACTTCATAAATACTGAGAACATGAGAAAAAAGGTTAAGGAATCAGAAAAACTTGATTTCCCCAGCCAGATACCTCCCTGGAGAAAGCTGATTTCTTGGCATGTAACTGCCTTTTTTCTTCTTCTTCTTTTTTTTTTTTTTACACAAATGCCTGTGCTTGACAAAGACTTCAGAAAGGAAGGATCACTGTGAAAGTGGAGCGGCTGGATGAAAGATGAGCTCTTTACATGTAGCGTTGCAACCTCATATGCAGAATAATTCCATCTATAAAAAAAAAAAAAAAAAAAAAAAGATAACTGAAAGAAAAAAAGAACTAAAACTGAAACGAACACAGAGAAGTTTGGACATTTGTGAGGGAGAAATCTGAACGTGGATTTACAGTAACCATGTTTGTCTTGGTTACTACAAATCCCTCCAGCTGTCAATCAAACTAATACAGAGCATGTCCACTTGCGGTGAGGTTTAAAGGCTAAAGGAGTATTGCTAATATTTTTATTCCTCCAAAAATAGAAATATATTAATTATAAGTAAAAGTTCTAAACAATTTTGAAGTGGTTTTCACTGTAAAACTGCCATAAGCAGAACTGTGTGTGTGTGTGTAGTTTCAGATTCATGTTCTCTCTCTAGCTTTTTCTCATCATCTCCACGTGTTAAATTTAATCTTTTTTTTTTTTCTCCCACTCCACCTCCTGCCTCTATCCGGCCTTTTCTCTCTCCTTCTCCCTCCCTCTGATCATCCTCCACGGTAGTCTTCTCCCCAAATTTTCTCCACTACCCTTTCATTCTTTCTCTCTCTCTCTCTCGATTTCCATCTGGTGTCTCTCTATGAGCATTAATCACAGTGCTCAAGCACCATGACCAAAACAACTCCACAGAGACTCACTGCTTCTCTCTCTCTCTCTCTCTCTGAGTCTCTCTTCCTTGGTCTTGCTCTTTTTTTTTTTTTTTTTTTTCACAAATAGTCACAGATATAGCCCCCACCCATAACACACACATACGCACACACTTTCACACACCAAGAAATCCATAAACATTAGTCAGTCTTGGTTATGATTTCAACCTGGCCTGAAGCTACTTTGCTTGTGATGATAGAAGTCTTTTATCCATCTCACAACTTAGTGTTGTGTGCAGAGAGCTGATTTTCACAGAGTGTGCTCAGACTACGGGGGGACAAATTGTGCAAAGATGTCCTGCAGTAATGTTTTATATACAGTCGTCTTCGTGCATCCATCACCACAGAGCCAATGCAAATCTTCTAACTGAGTTATGCGTTATCAAATGGACCCTCAGTGTTTTTTGGGGGTTTTTTTTGTTTTTTTTTTGCAGGCAGAGAGAAAAACCACGATGGATGCTGCAGCTGAATATGCCATTAAAATGCACAGTTGGAATCACATCTGGTTGCTGTGAATCCCTTTACATTCTGCAGACATGGTTGTGCTCTTTCGGCAGCAGCTAAAGGCTTGTTGATGAGGACACTGCCATTTTGGTTGACATGGTTGAGAGCGATATAGTATAGATTTATGGTTGGGAAGAACCACACAAAATCTTACACAATATTGTACATATTTGAGTCTATGAAAGCAGCTAAAATTTGTTTTCATCTTGAGCAACATTTAAACACAAAAGCCTTTTTGAAATATTTCATTTGGTATTGTGATATGAAAGTTTTGTTGCTGAGATTTATTTTGAAAATTAACTTCCTTCGTTTTGTAACTGTATACTGTATAGTGCATGTTTTTGGGTTTAAGTGGAAACAGCAAACTTCACACATTGCCTGTAGCCTTAGTCATTTTGCCATAGAGATGCATCATGAGTGAGAAATCAGTAAAGTGAGTCTTTGTCTGTTGTCAGAGTTCTGTTGTCCAACCTCTGTGATTGATTGTCCACTTGGGGACAGCGAAAACAAGCTGTAAACACAACAGTGACAAAAACTGACCTTATAAATATAGTAAAATGCCATAGCCTGGTTGCAAACAGTCAGTTTTTTACACATCCGGCAGACACAGAGCAACATTAGCATTCATTTGGAGTCACGTTTGTGTCCACCTGATGAATGTAGGCTCGATATTCACTATACTTACAGCTCTGTTTTTGCTTTCAATCACCCCCTGAGGGAAATATCTGGCTTTTTAGCTGCCAAATGGTCCCATAAATTCCCAAGTTAGTCTCTAACAATGTCTGTCTGCCACTTAGAGCTGGGCAAGTAGCTTACAGTGGAGTAGAGTTATTTTTCTAAAATGACACTGTGAGAGCGGTGAGGGAGGGAACCAAAACATTAACGTTGCGGCCCAGAAAAAAAACAACAATAACCTGAAAGATGCTAAAAATCTCTGCAGAGGTGAGATGAAGTTGGAGATAATGGAGATATTTCTCCTATGTTATTACTTTTATCCACCTTTTAAAGTGATCTGTAATGCACTAAGTGGACATTTGTTAACGCCTGACATTTAAATGCATCTCCACATGCGTCTTGGGTGGCCAACTCACTTCCACTGGGCATGCGCGGCAATGCATTACCCACGCAAAGACTGCTGGAAATTAAAAGAAGGAATCTAAATTATGCAGACCAGGTCTATTCCTTGATGTGTTCCCGTCAAACCAAATGGCTCGAGTTGTCTCTGGATGGGCATTTCAAAATGTTCATGTAAGCTGGACAAAGCCAATACCGACTAAATCCTTCAGTGTAGCCATGGATGCGTTCAAGTACACGCTGGTAAAAGAATGTGGCCAAATGCGACCACGACTCCCTCTGAATGCGGTCTAAGCAATTGTATCTCAATGCTGTCCACTTATGATTGGCTCACCTGAGAAGCATGTAAAAATCTGGTGTGAACAGGGTCAAAGAAACATAAGAATGGACATTTATGTTTATAATCAAAGGATGTAAAATGCAAGGGACAGAACAATAAAAGGTGAAATGACAAACCTATTAAGTAAAATTTATCCAGTACTCTCACAGAACTGCTCACTTTTATTAAGTCCCAACACTGCATTATAGTGCAGTGGTATGACTTTTTCCATTTTCAGGAATTAGTTTTTTTTTTCTTTTTCTTTCTGACATGCCACCCACAATTATTTCTGTTGGAAATATCTGTCAAGGGAAGCCAGTGGGAAAGATTGGGGCAATTACTTTGCACACTCCACACAGCCTCACAAATCGAGCTGGAAAGTTAACAGTATCCGTCATCGAAGTTCTGCTGAGACCGTGATTTGTTTAGCATTTTAACAGCTTATAATTCCAGGTCCTTTCCTACTTCAGTGCATGTGTTTTTTGGTGAAATCGTGACAACAGATGGTGAATGTTAGCTCGCTTCCCAGTTCCCCTTGGCCCCTGCTTCCAGCCGCTGCTCATTTCACCCATTCCTGCCTTTGTCACCAGCTTCTTGTCAGTTTGTTTGTTTGTGTTCCTGTGTGTTTCGCTGTGAACCTGTTACCAGTATTTGTTACCTGTTGCCTGGACCTGCCTGTCAACTCACCAGCCTGTTTGTATCCGCTTGTAAGCCTTGTTTCTATTATTAAAGATACTTCACTGCATCATCCAGTCTTTGTGTCTGCCTTTGGGTCCTCCCTGCCTGAGCTGGTATCAGGAAATTGTGACACTGTATCTAACAGACAACAGATTTCTGTCAAACTCAACCGAACTCTGCATTGCCTTGAGTTCATATTCTCATAAGTAGCACGTTTGTGCTAGTGGAGTTGCACATTTATCTTGGATTTTGTTGCTCTACAGACTTGGGCTACATCCACAAAATACTTCAATTTTAAAACGCATATTGGGCATGTGCGAGCCAGTGTAAAGTGGAAGCAGATTGTGTATTCTCCAGTTCATTCATTAGCAGCGTTAAAATGCCGAATTTAACTGCACAACAGCTGCAAGCAACTGACAGCAATGCTTATAATTCGTCATCTATGTTGTGTTCACCACTGGTCGTCAAGGCTAACAAGACTCAATCAGCAGTGTGTCTCTGTTTTTGCCCTTTCTGAACTTCCTCCCTGCTCTACTTTTTTCTCTTTGTTCCACTTTATTATTTTTTTCATTCATATTTATTATATATATTTCTGTATTAAAAATATAAAAAGCCATGTTTTACTGTCATGTGTTGATTGTTACTTAATAGTTAAATACAAATAACCTTAGTAAGAAGTTAAAATTACATGTTATTGCAGAAAATGGGCTAAATTTTATATGAAGAATGAAGAATATGGCAAAAACTGGGTAAATCCTTGCATCTGATTGGCTATTCCTGCTCACGGCATACAAGTAACTGATAATGTGATCAAAAAAAGATTGTTCATACACTTTGCTGTGAAAAGGAGTCAGTTAAATGTTTCTTCTTTAAGAATTCCCTCCAGAAACCTACAAGTGACATCTTAGATCTCGGCTACAGCCTTGTTTTTATACAGTCTAGTGGATTTAAGGCCAGTGTTAACCTGTGAGTCAGAGTCTGAGTCACTGTGATCATGAGTCATTTCACAAGCGCTCAAAGGAGCCTATATAGTCCAAGTGACAAGGTGCGTTAGAATAATAAATTCTTTTTGTGTTTGATTTGGTCATTTCATTAAATTACTCTTAAAGTAATTCTGTATAATTATATTGTATAAATGAGCCGGTAAAAAAAGGAGAATTGTGCCAATAAGCTGCTGAGTCTTCAGGGCGTTGTAGGAGAGGCAAACTGCCCCTGAAAACCTTTCCTGTCGAAGAAGTTATAAGGAAGGTGAAGGGTTAAAGCACCCTTCGCCTTCCTTAAACATTCAGTGTTATCGCTGATTAAATCACAGCAACACCAGTTACATTTGTTCAGTTGCCTCTGGCATGTGTGAACAAAGACACATTTAAATTGTGTTTTTAACAGTTTCACTCAATGGTCAGTAGAAATGTCACCTGCAGTGGCAGGATTTGATATTTTCTTTATTTTACCCAGGATCTTTAAGCCTTCCAGCATGATGGTCTTCAGAAGAGCTGGGTTTCGAGGAGCTATATGGCAGAGCAAGGGTTAAGGCTTTAAGAGGATGATGTGTGTTCAGTCTTCTTTTCATTGTGAAGAGAGAGCGAGAGCTTTTTTTTTCCCTTTTAAATGGGAACACAGCTTTTCTCCACCGGTGGCCAAACCTTGACCCTCAAACCGATCTAGAAATAGGCATTCGCTAAGGGAGGAAAAGAAGGAAACACACTCTCACACATAAAGCCTCCAGCCTTCCCTTTCACCACACACATACACTTCCCACTGCCTGAGCATAGATGTGTATAGTGCATGGACACACACACACACACACACACATACACACACGCACACTTGATATTGTACAGATGCACAAGTGCACTAGCATGGTTTTCCACTTTTTTACTCTCGGGAGAAGGTGAACCCATATTGTCGACTGCTGAGTAAAACAGAATACACACACACACTCGTGCACATGCACACACAGACATATATAGCGTGCATGCACATACACCCCGTAGACACAGACCCAGACCCAGACTGTTGTTCCAGATGTCTCTTTTTCCTTTTTTTAACCAAAGTGCGTCCCTGATGAATGGTTCACAGGGGAAAAGATTTCCAAAATAAATTGCACTGAGTGTGTACCTTATTGTCTTTCACTCAGCAGTGTGCTATATGTCTGCACTGTACAGTTCTGTGTCTAATAGTACAGCATGGCTTCCTCTGTGTCTACTTTTAAATCAGAGCAGAACCTCAAACTGCACAAAATGGGATAAAAAAATAAGTAAGCTGGGCCTTTTTCAGCCTTTATGTGTCATAAAATCAGCATAAAACATGAAGATAAACATGAAATACTTGTAATGCGCGAGGAGCCTCTCAGTTTGGGTGTAATGTTGTCCATCAGTGACTTTCTCTGTAGCTACTCAATGCTAAGTACAATGCTGCGTAGCAGAGATGTTGGTTGGTTTGTTGTCTTAGGTGTAACAATGAAATTAAACTAACTGCTTCAGTTACAGACAGGACGAAAAAAAATATGATTCATGCAACACTCTTGTTTTGATGAGATTGGCACTCAGACTTCTAAATGTATGCAAACAAAGTCCTGCTGCTTCAGCTCCCGGCCTCTCTCCTCATTTTCTTCCCCTTCATCTCCCCAAATCTCCTCTTATCGCCCCACTTCTCCATCTCTCCTCCTCCTTTTGCCGTCCCCTCGACGCCAGAGCGAACACACGTCTCGTGTGCTGCCTCGGGCCCGGCAGTAACAGGAAGTCAGAACCAGAATGCGACAGACTGCCTCTGGCCGGTCGACGGGGTTTACGGCTCCTGTGTGCCTCGGTGGCTGTGGCTGTGTGAACAGCTGCGCGCTGGAAAGCTTCGGCATGTGCGTTTACCAGCCACATGGAGATGTAGCCTGCACAGAGGTCTCAACTTTTTACTGCCTTCATTTCATGCTACACTGAAGTTCAACTGTTGTTTTGCCCCTTGTGAGCCAGTGTTAGAAAAATGAAAATTTTTACTGTTTTTATCTGTCTGAAGGAATACTGTAAGATCTGGCAACAAGCAAATAAAGCCTTTCAGTTGCAGTATGTCTGTTGAATTCTATTCTATGACATTGTTAAATAATGAATGAAGGATACTGCATTAATTCAGAGTTTAGGTACAAATTAACAGAGAAGCTGGATGGATGCCTGATGGCAATCTGCCTCAGCACTGACAGTCATGACTCATGATGGACAGTACACAGCGCTTAATTAATGATTAAAATGTGTATTATCTCACTTTTAATTCAATGTGATCAGGGGTAGATATTCAAATTACAGTTAAATAATGGAAAAGAGAATGGATTTTCACTTAGGTTAAAGATCTCCTCATCTCAGAGTTCAGCGACTTTTTCATTTAATTGAAAACCACTTCCTCGAATACAATTAATTGAAAAAGGAATAGAGCCTTAATTTGGAACTAAGGGCCCGTAACTGTGGTCAGCAGTGAGACTAATGGCATTCTGCTCAAACAGAGGCGCCTGAAAAGTGGACTGAGAGTTGTTTGCCTAAAATTCCCTTGGCAAAGCAGGCATTGATCCTCAGCAGCAAACTTTGCAGCCCTGCTACAAACAGAGACTAAATGGGGGCACGAGAAGGAAAAAAAAAAAAAAAAAAAATCAAGATTTTAGTTCTTAATAGAATGTTGGGCAGCGGGGTAAGCTCCACGCCTGAATAATTCACTTTAGCCAAACTGTTGCTTCGGGTTCCATTCATTTTTAATGCTGTCTTTTGATGTTGATTAATTAAGCAGTGCTAGCGCTGCTGTTTCTCTGCCGTCGCTGCCTCTCGCACACGGCCACAGCGCACGCACGCAGACACATGCTGCAGCTTCCCCCTCTCTTCCACTTCTCTCTCGCCTCTATCCCTCTAAACCCTAAAGCCTTAACACCCCCCCAACACACACACACACACACCTCCTCCCTTCTCCTCATAGTCACACACACTCACATGCATATACACAGGAATACACACATAAGCAGCCTGCCACAAACACTTGTGCACAAAAAATATTCTTGCACTCTCTTTGCAACACAGACATTTGCAGTGTTGCGTGCATGCACGCACGCACACACACACACACACACACACACCACATCCAACCCCCCCCCCCCCCCCCAAAAAAAAGTGTTAAGATCCATAAGTCTTAAAAGTCTTTTCTTTTAAAGCAGTTTGGGAGGAGGGTGTGTGTGTATGTGCATGTGCGTGTGTGTGTGTGTGTGTGTGTGTGTGTGTGTGTGTAGGGGGGTGATGAAGGGAAGGAGAGATGTGAGCAAGAGAGGAAGGGGTGGGGGCTAGGAAAGGGGAATGCCTCTCAGCAAACACATAGCGGATTAGTGGAGGTGTGTGTGTGTGTGTGAGTTAGTGTGCGTGTGTGCATGTGTGTGTGTGTGTGTGTAACAGAGAGAGAGAGGATGAATTTATTGTTAGATTCTGTACTGTACGTTACAGCTTGGGGGTTGGATGTTAATTAGAAGACATGCCTGCCTAAGCTGGCGGTGGTATCCGTGCACGTCCGTGGGCTCACGCGTGTGTATCTGTGTATGTTTCCAGTGTGAGCATGTGCACGAGCGTGTGCACGAGCGTGTGCACGAGCATGTGCACAAGCATGTGCGCGAGCGAGCGTGCATGCTCTCTGACTCTTTCATGTGTTTTTAACCAATGAAGACAAGAGCAACTAAGCACTGTCCAATCAGCACCCTGAGGTTTATAAATAGAGTTTAGCTGACTGGGGTCTCACTTGTTCTTCCAGCAATTTTCTACTTAAATTTGCTCCTTAAATGACATTTAATAGCAGCGGCTCGGTCTAGCTAAATCAAAGAGCAAATTTAAGCTAGGTGTCTATTAACTCGCCTTGAGAAAAAAAAAGAGGAGTAAAGAGGCTCTTTTGTGCAGAGATGGCTTTGTACTGGTTAAAAATTCAGAGGAGATTGTTCTGAAAAACTATTCAGAGAATGATAGGAAGATGTTAATGGGTGACACACACACACACACACACACACACGCACACACACACGCACACACACATACACAGACACACACCTTAGTACATGCTCAGTGTGACCAGGGACTGACTGAAAAAGCAAGTGAGAGACACTGACATTCTTTTCCACTTTCCTTGACTGGCTCCACCACATCCCTCCACAGACACACACACGCACACATACACACACACACACTGTGAGGGTGATTTGATTTGCCTCTGATAATGAAGAGTCTCTGTATGTGAGAGAGTGAGAGACCATAATGCTCTAGTCTATAAATACCTGGCCAAAAAGCCCCCTGTCATGTTACATTGATCTTAGCATGGTGGTGTGAGCCTCTCTGATTCCATCAGTATCTCTGTTACACTGCTGAGTACAATAATAAGGAGATGGAGAAAGAAAGAAAGAATATGTGGTATCTCTTACCTGTACTTTTCTATTTTGCCAAAAAGTAAAGGTCTCATTGTAAGGGTCTCATTTATCTTGGCCAATAATTGTCCCATGAGTACAGTGACAAAAGAAAGGAAGGAAGGAAAAGAGAAAAAAGCTTTGCACAGTCCAAACCGAATCTTACCTGCAGCATTTCTAACAAGTCACACAAACTTTGTGCATACATCGTGTACTACACTTCGTTATGTTGCAGCCAAATTCAATAGTTCAATAGTCTTAAGTAACTCAACCCTCTGTCTAAGGTCTATCTATATGTGTGGTCATTATTTTAGAAAGTCCTCCTCACCTATTGTGTTGCCTGGAAGTTTCAGTGATACATAAGCAGGAAGACTCTCTGAACAACACAGAAATTCATCACACAGACACAAAACCGGTTACATAAGGTTAAATTATGGATTTTTTCCAGTGCCTAAGTACGCGATTTGAAAGACAGTACAAAGGCGAGACACAAAGTAGGACAGAATACTAAACAGCAGCAGCTATTCCAAGCTTAAAGTGCAGCTGCATCATTTCAACCTTTACCTGTACTTAATCTAACAAGTGACTATGCATCAAGCGATCTGAGCTCTACTTGTTTTTACAGCTTTGTAACAATTCCAACGGTCGATCCAGCCTCACACTATCTCTGAGAAAGAGCCACAATTGCAGCCATTTGTCAACCTGACAAAAATGACAACCAGCAATTTTTTTAGTCAAAGTGGAGGCTGTTTCAGGTGACTACTGGTTACACTTGTTATTTGATCAGTTTTCTAAAGTCTCCGTGTATCTTCTGTGCATTTCCAGTGGATGTTAAGTATATATTAAAAAAAAATCTGCATTACTTTTCCCCTGATCTTTCCTACGTACTTTTTGACTGTGATTTCAAATTACAATGGAAGTTACATCACCACAGAAGATCTGACAGCAATATGAGTGAAACATACTTTTCCCACAGACCTTGCAGTGTTGATGGTTTAGAGTTTTTGTTTCATTTCTCCTACGCTGCCGTGCTTACTTTCATCTGGCAGTTCATCTGTCTTATGATCTTAGCAATTCCTGCTCCTGCTTTTCATATTAAAGCCTTTCCAGGAGAAAACCACTGGGATACATTTATTGTATAGCAGCTACAGGTGGCCCTTGACTTGGCAACCAAGGTTAGCAAAAAAAAAAAAAAAAAAAAAAAACAGTCCTTGAACATCCTCTTTTAATATATATTTATATATATATATTTGTAGCTTTTTTGTGGGCAGATCAATTTTATAAGAAAATGCACCATGGTATGTGAAGTAATTAGAAATCAGCAGGTTATTACAGTTTGAGTGACCTTTGAAGCTTTAACATGTGTTTTCTTTGTTTTGTTTCTTCTTTGTGTCCACATGAAGGGCTCAGATGACTGGCATAGAACAAGAATATCCACGGGGTGGCGTTCTCCCAAATCAAAGACAAATTTTAGGATTGCAACACGTGACCGTGATTGTTGCCCGCATGTTTTACTAACTCAACCTAATTAGGCCGTCAGTGGCATTGACATGTCTTCCTTTGGTCACTGTTTTTTGCAAGCCCAGATGGTGAACCATCATTTTTCATTCATTCACTCCTTTTTATGAGTGAAACGCTGCTTGATGCCATAGTCGCCAGTGTGAACGCAACCATGTACTCAAAAGTGTCAGTTTGGAAGTATGCTATTTGAGACATGGGTTCATTGAAATGAAGGCAGTGGAAAGAATCCCATGGTGTGCACTAATAGAAGATTTTCCCAATGTTAAAGAAACCTGCTTTTAATGGGTGTTTGTTTTAGATTCTGCCAAAATGCAGAGTTCTTTCTCTCGCTCTGTCTTTCACATGATTTCTGTTCTGTCTGCACACTCAGTCAACAATGTTGGAGATATCAGAGCTAATTTTCGTTCTTCTACACAAAAACTGTTTGTCGCCATTTGTTCTATTACAGTATGAAAAACAACTTTCACAGACTTGAAAATTGCATGAGCTGGATAATCCTCCACAGTAAAGCCCTAAATTAGTTTTGTCAAATTTGCTCTTTTATTGTTACTTCATTGTGTCTGTCAGCGCTGCATTGCGTTGCGCTCTTCTGTCAATCACCTGAAACCTTTTTCTCCATTAAAAAAAAAAAATTTTAAAAATCAACAATAGATGTCAGAGGAATGCAAAGTGCTGCAGTTAAAGAAAAAAAAGTTATCAAGTTGTCAGAAATCTATCAAATCCTGTAAATGCATTTCCAAACTATACTTGTCAGTCATGTTTTTTGCTACATGGTAACACACAAGAAGAACGTCTGCTGTAAAATCTCTGACTGTTCCCATGCCCAATGAAAAACCAATGATTGGGGTCATTAAATGTTATTGCTGTTCTTGTTGTGTGGGAAAAAATGGGATGTTTGGGTCCTAACCCACAGTTTGCAGGCAACCATCAGTCCAGAGCTTTTAAATGCACAGCATGAGTGGGAAACATCCCAAGCTGTGTGTGGAGGGCTGCGTACACAATCCAGGATAAAAAAAAAAAAAAAAAAAAAAAAGCTGTCAGCCTCACAAAAATAAGTTTAAATGCTTTTAATGGAGCAGAGCGTGCCGTATCCCTTTGGTGCATGCCAGTAAAAGCTCCTTTTGGGTTTGCAGTTGGAATATCTCAGAGGGTCCAGTGGGCCACTAATGGTGTGACTTGGGAACAGAGTGTATCAGAGGAGAGTGAACAGAGAGAACAGAGAGATCACACAGAGCTCACACACTGTCACCGCACACACTCTCACACACTCAGTCACTCCTCGAGGCTCACACACATCACTCTGAGACCGTCCTGCAGGAGGACACAGAAGCGCATTGCTGACTGATAATGTTGAAACAGAGAGGGTGTGACATGTGAGTGTGTAGGTGCAAGCATGTGTGTGTGTGTGTGTGTGTGTGTGCGCGCAGTCCCTCAGCAGAGGATAACAGCTGGCATGTTGAGAGCCCCGAGAAGCTGCGGCATAAGGGAATGATCATTATGCAAACACACGTGCTCACACACATACACACACGCCCACATACACGCACTCTTGCACGTCCCTGTTAAATTAAATCTAAAATGCTGCACCTCAAAACTTGCATGTTTAGAAAATACTGTCAAAACCATTTAGCGCCTGAGAACTAATTATAAATATGCGCAAAATGAATATGCATAATGACTATACCCCTCTTGCACTGATAAAGGAAAAGCTTGGAGAGCAAAAGCTGCCTTGCTGAGTTTGTGTGCAGGTGTATGTGTGTGTTAGTGTGGGTGAGTGTGTGAGGGAGCAAGAGAGTGTGTGTTTTCATCTCCTTTCCCTTTAATCTGCGTATAGGGGCAGTGGTGGGAATCTGCACACCATGCTAAATCGATACACTCCTGCCTGCTTTAGTATGCCTCTGTGTGTGTGTGTGTGTGTGTGTGTGTGTGTGTGTGTGTGTGTGTGTGTGTGTGCGTGCTTGAGTTTGTGTGTCTTAGTATGCAGCTCAGATACAGAGAGAGAGAGAGTGAGAGAGAGAGGTTACATAAGAAGAAAGAGGGACACACTTAAGTGGTTTTGACCTTGGGTACATCCCCCTCCACCCCCACAGACCCCTTCCCCCCTTTTCCACCGGTTGAATAAATAAAGTTGAGGTGCGGACATGAAGGTCCGAAGTGTGTCTGTGTGTGAACATGAAGCTGATGGCTGTTAGCTCATATAGATTTAGAGCCTCAAAGAGAAACAGCATCAAAACAAGGGGCCTCTAGGATCCTTCCTCCTTTCCACTCTCCATCTCCATCTCATCTTTTTCTCCTTTTTTTTGCTTCATTCTTTTGTCTCTCCATCCTCCCCTCCTGCCAATCTCTCCCTAACCTCCTTTGTTCTCTGCTTGTCGGTCCATTCTTCTGCTCTGCTTAGTTTGGCCTGCTTCACTCCGCTTAAATCTAATCTTAAACCAACCCCCCCACCCCCTCCCCCGTTCATGTATCTCCTCATCCATCCAAATCCATCCTTCTCTTGCTTAGATTTTCTTTGACTACACTTCTCCTTTCATCTCGCATTCCCTCTCTGCATCCCTCCTTCCATCCATCCTTATCCCTCATTCTGACTGACCGCTGGTCCCCGAGGCTGTGAGCACATCAGACTGGCAAAGCTCTATCTTCCATCACCCGCCACCTACCCCCCACCCCTCCCGCACTCTCCATCTCTTTCATTCGCTCTTTCGCTGCTGGCAGCATTGGCAGCATGACAGTGCTTTCCCAGGGCAAGGCCTTATGTAAACAGCCCCACAGCACCAAGCAGAGTGTGTGTGTGTGTGTGTGTACATGTGTGTGAGAAGAAGCGTTAAATTTTCTACTATGTGTGCTTTTGAAGAGAAAAACAAAGACAGGGACAGAGTGCATTTGTAGGTGCGTGTGTGTGTGTGTGTGTGCATGTTTGTGTGTGTGTCAGAAATGGCTGTTAATAGCTGTGGAGGTCAAAGTCGCTTGAGTCGCTGATAAAGTATACAGATAAAGGTTAGGATCTCTCTGTAGCCACCTTCTGAGAGAGCGAAGCACGCTCACTCGCATTTCCTTTCTTTTATTCTGCAGGCGTGTTTTGTCGATTGAAGATGATACGGTGCCTGCCTTTTGATTGGTTGACAAAGCTGTCTTTTGATTGCCCCTCCCCCGGGCCCGTCCCAGCCACGCTCTCGGACGACCTTCAGGAAAGTTTACCAAACTTTGCTTTGATTTGCCCCCTCCTTCTCCCCTTCCCTCCTCCTCCTCCCTCTCCTTGTCTCCTCCCTCCAGCCTCCCCCTGGATTCCCCCAAACTGTCGACAGCCTCTCCATGATAATGAACAGCAGCTCAATCTGTACAGCTGACAAAGCGCAGGACAAAATCATAAGGCTTCCATAGTGAGCGATGCTTTGTTGCAATCTAATCTCAATCAGCGGCAATCAGGCCGTCTAGGCTGAAATATTAGGGTCATGCTGCCCTCCTACTGCACGAGACGCAGCAATCCTGAGCGTACAGCTCCGGGCTGGAGTTCAGTGTAACAACGCTGATGACTGCCATAATTTACGGTGCTGTTTGATGATGATGATGGTGATGGTGATTTTTCTGACTCTAAAACTTCAAGATGCTGCGTATGATGCAGTGAGACAGAGAGAATAGTGTAACAGTGCGCATCATTATAACTTCCTCCTGACAACGGTATGGGGAAGAGCCTTCAGAATCTACAACAGAAAAACAACACAGTCCCACGCACAGAAATTTCATCTCTGCACCAATTTATTCCTATTTTTTTTTGCTGTCTCTCTTTTTCTGTTTGTCTGTCTTAGTATTTTAAGCACATGTCTGTTCATCTTTATAATGATGCCAATTACGAAGGTGATACTGACCTCTACAGATACTTCTGGAGAGGTTTGTGAACGTCTCTGCACTGATTTTCCAGCAAACTCCCTCTTTTCTTTCTCCCTTCACAGAAACTTTGAGTGTTATTGACAGAAAGGCAGAAAGACGCCTACTGGCATCTAAAGATAGCTGGAGAAAACCCTTATGCCTCTTTGAAGTGCTAATTGATGCTATCGTAGTTAGAATCAGAGAGAAGTCCTCGGCTGCCGCCAATTTGTTGTGGTTTATTTTCCAAGAGGAGTAATCTTGATGTAAGACTTTGATCTGTCTGAACCTGGGTCTGTTCGCTTTTTGGAGCTCTGTGTTCTAACACAGCTTCTCGTCCACAGCTTATTAACCTCAGCCTTATTTACCTTACCCCTTATTATCTGACTTTATTAAAGCTCATAAACTGCTTCCCTCTGCTGTGTTCAATGTCAAAAACCTCAGTGTCCTCTAACCTGGCGGAAATTAGAGTGATGCTGAAGCGGTTGCCATGCGTATGTGTGTGTGTGGTTGAGTGTGTGGGGCTTTTATGTGTATATGTGCCTGTGTTCCCGCATCAATTACCCATCTCAGAGTGATTTGATTTTTTTTTTTTTTGTGCGTGTGTGATTGTGTATGTGCAGGTGTGTGTAGTAGGTGTGTGCCTCTGTGAGTGTACGCTTGTGTTCCTGCCTCAATTATCTACCTGAGCAGAATTTGTGCCTCCACATGTCTGAGTCTACACTTGTGTGGGTGTATGAGCGTATGCATCAGAGGATGCGTGAATACGTGTGTGCATAAATAAGAGAGGGTAAGTGTTAGCATCTGTGTGTGTGTGTGTGTGCATGTTTCCTGAGTGTGTGTTTGTGTTTCAGAGAGCAGTGTGGTGTGGAGCAGAGGGCCGGCCCTGTCTGAGACTGGCAGGCAGAGTTATTCACGGATCACGGCAGACATATGGGCAGACTGGGACTTGCTGAAGACATGCCCTTACTGCTGGGACTGATACAATGAGATAAACAGATGTGGGGGAGGCCACACACACAGAGAGACATTTGACAGATATGCGCTGAGACGCTTGACACAACCAGAGACTTTAGAGATGCACACGCAGACTTTGGAGATACTTCAACGCAGGCACAAATGCACACGTGCAGAAATACACACACACACACGCAAACAAACAAATACATGCTGGTACAAATTTCATGAGCAGACAAGAACATAAGAACAACAGAGGCAACAACTGTGCCTGCATGCTCACAAAACCAAGGCAGAGACAACTTTACACACATGTGCAAACAAACATCCAATGTGCACACAAACAAAACCACAAACCCCTAACCCTCGCAGACTGATAACTCAACAGGGAGCTCTTCATCAGAACGAGCCCTTATCATCTACTGTTCCAGCTCAGTGGCTCCTGCACACTTTCCAACTGTAACCCCTAACTAACAACCCTATTTCTGCCCGCCGCCCCTTGGCGCTCTCTGTAGGTGCAACCGATACGCTTTCTTTCTCTAAATTCCTTCACCAGCCAACCGCCCCAACCTCCACCTCCCCCATTGCCTTCCCACTCTCCCCAGTCTCTTCTTGCTTCGTGTCTCTGTGCCAACTCTGCTGAATGGTAGGGGGGTGAAGGATGCAGCCAAAGGAGCGAAAAAGGGAGCAGGAGGAGGTGTGTGAGGGGTTGAGGGGGCTGGAGGTTTGTGGAGAGGGTTCCATTCAATATGCCAGCTGTCCTGAGAAAAATACACACAGCATTGACTGGTGGAACATTTTCTCCCCAAACAAGAGTCTCAGACATCCACTATCTCGCTCTTACCTAGTGGCAGGTTTTACAGAGCCGTGTGCCGAGTCTACAGCTGACCTACACTGGCAGTAAAAAAGCACTGGTTGTTTGGCGTCACGGGACATTTGCTGAGCGAAGCTAGCTCAATACGTAAAACTAATGTTATGCATGACTGTCACCACACTAAATGCAAATCGACAACAGCTTAGATGATCAATTTCTTTAAGAAGTTAAAAAAAAATCACCGGTTTTAGCTTCTGCTTACTCTGTTTTATGTCATTTTAAACACACAAAACAAGAGTGAAAAATATTGAAAATAATGATTAAAGGGGCTTTTTGTTACTTTTCTCTGCCGCTGAATGTGGTTTCTTGCCAGGAGCAGGTGGTGGTGATTCTTGCGTTTACAAGACAAAAGGTCATAATACGCCCTCTGAGCAGCGCTTTGTCTTCAGGCTGCAGTGAGTCGCTGTCTGAAAGTGGCTAGTGTGCTAACTTCAGTAGATAAAAGACAAGAGTTAACACTCGCGTTGCTTTCCACGTCTGGAGAAAGTTCTTGAGTAAAGGCATGAAGTTGATGTTGCTGAATTCGTAACTGGTCTCCTCGGTGGGCAAGTAAAAAGCTGTTAATGTCAATAGCTGTTAATGGCTATGCAGCAATGGCAAAACTCACAAGTGGCTCCTTTATGGTGTCAGTATCCTTGCAATAACCCTTTTTTTTTTAAAATCCTGTCCTGGACGGCCATTTTGAGCATTTTTTCCTCTGTTCTGTAAAACAGGAAAGATACATTGAAATCCTGCATATTTTCCCACCTCTGAAAAGATGGTGTGCAGGTTTGGTTGTCATTTTCAAAAAAGTTAAAAAAAAAAAAAAAATGAAAAAAGAAAAACTGTCAGTTCACCAATTCCTACATCAGGAAGGTGTGGAGGGGAGTGGGTGTGAGATGCTGTTCCACCTTCCAACAATCCGCCCGAAGTAAACTAACACAAGTTGCATCGTCGTGGTTAAAAAGTTGCGGAAAGAATATAAAACCCACAGAAACAACCACAATGTCATTATTCGATGCGACTGATGACTTCGGTAACCTGATATACAGTATTCAAGCTCGCCTACGAATGTGTTGAACTGAATAAAACAGTTTAAACAAACAATAGACTGAACTTTATACGAATAAAAGTTTCAAAAGAGTAAGAAGCAACACCTCACTGTCACAGGAACAAAGTGATCGCCAATGTGTTAGAATCCTTCAGTAAAATCTCTCCACTGAACTGGAACTTTGACACTTTGCAAAGAAAACTTGCAACACTAAAGCGCAGAATAATTTATTTTTATTTTTTTCATATTTATACTTGTCAAGTATATATGAGAAAAACAAAATATAAACACCAAAGTAAGTCTCCTTAAAGAAATAGTGTTAAAAGTATCCAAGAACTTTCTCCCCGAAACACCCAAATGAAACGCACCCACATGATACTTTTTTTTTTCTTTAATAAGGCTGGTTTGCATAGGATAGCATTAGAGTTTCACCTCTAGCAAATGAAAGGGAAAGATGGGGAATATTAACCTGGCAGATAGAGACAAAGAAAGAAAGATGAAGAACCGAAGTAGAAGAAGAAGGAGAAAATGACAAAGCAGAGATCGGCTGGAGCGTGCTCCGAGTAATTTGTCAATTTCAGTTTGTGGATTTTTAGTTTTAGCTTCTTCCAGACAAAGAAACGAGGAAAAGTAAAAGAAAAGAAGAAGAAAAAGAAGAGGGAGTCTGTTTTGATGCAGAGTTCTGCACCTGGGGACCTGCTAAGGAAGCCAGGTTTGGAAAGCCTGTTTGAGTGTGAGAGAAAGCCTGTGAGAGAAAAACACTCCGTTGTGTTTCTACGTGAGTGTGTGTGTGCGGATATGCTTGTGTAACTTGTGCATTACTGTGTGTGTGTGCGAATGTTTCTATTTTGGTATTTTTGCTGTGTGTGCGTTAGAGATAAAGTTTGTGTGGGAGATTGAGAAAAAGAAATTGAAAGAGAGTGAGAGAGGTGGAGATAGACAGATATAGAGAGAGGTGAAGAGCCAGAGAGATAAACTGGTGGGAATAGATGGCTTTAGAGAGCTGGAAAGATGGAGAAAGTGATAGACACAGGGCATGGAGAGAGAAAGAGCGAGAGAGAGAGGAAGAGGGACCTTTGGGAGCTACTAATTCAAGGACCAGCTAATGCACACATCCATGAAGACCTGGAGCTTCCTTTGCCACTACAAAGGAGTCTGCTCTGTTTTCCTCTGAGGATGCCCAGCAGCACTCCTAACACTGTGAGGTCTTTGTTTCTCTCATCCCCCCCCCCCCCCACTTCTCTCTCCATCTCTCTCTTTCTCTCCCACACTCCTTTTCTTTTCCGCATCTGTACACCTCCTAATCCTTTTCCTTTCTTCTGCAAAATTGGCAAGTGTGTCTCTTTTATTTATTCATTTGCTTCTCACCTCCTTTTTTGCTTTATCCTGTCTCCTTTTCTTTCCTTCACCTTTCTGCTGCTTTACCCCCCCTTCTCCCACTCACGCTCTCAGTCAGTTTATCCGTGTCTCACAGTGTATTACTGTTTGGATTTGGACTGTTGGCTGTGTAAAACATCTTGTTGCTTATTCTCTGTGTGTCAGAGTTAATGACTGTTTACTTTGCTGCAATTATTCATGTACGCCGCCTCACAAAAGTAAATTCTTACGGTGTAACGTATACCATTGAGTAGAGGCTTTCATTTAAAGCAACTGACACTCTAATGTCGAAAGTATGTGGACGCCATTTGTGTACTGGAGCTGATTTCCCCTTTAGTTCCAATTAAGGAAAATCTTAACAGTTTAATGCGCAATGATATATTAGAGGATCATATCGTTCCAATTTTGTTGGAACAGCCCTTTCATATTTCAACATTAACCCCCCCCACCCCCACCCCCTTGTGCACAAAGTTCAATAAAGGGATAGTTTTCCAAGCTTGGTGTGGAATAACTTGACTGGCCTGCCCTCAGCTCAAGTGAATGCCTTTGGGATGTGCCAACTGAAAACTGGACCTTATTTCGCAACATCATTGCTCAATGTGACTAATGCCTCCATGCTTCCAAACTGTTATGGAAAGCCTTTTGTGAAGAATGGAGTCAGTTTGAACAGCTGCTTGGGGGTCTGGGTTAACATGTTTAGCAGTGAAACATGGGGGTAATGGTTGATTACGGCTATACCCTTCTGGTGGGCCCCCCTTCACGCAGAGTGAAACCCAGACTGACAGTCGTGCTTCTGGTCTTTTATCAGCCTAAAAGGGCACATGTCAGTCTGTTGCTCACTGACCACTACTAGCTAGCCACGTCTGTCCAAATCAAATTCAAGTCACCATTGCTTCCCTACAGAGTGACTTCTGAGCTTGCATCCATCTAATTGAACACAATCCTACAGGCCTATGCACCACCGTTTTCTTCCAAGGAATGTCATCTGGCCTGGCCACTGTCCACAAGGCAACCGCAGTCCAGACTGTTCTCATTCATAGTCTTGCAATGGTGGACTGAGCTACCAAATGCTATCAGAGCAGGGGCGTCCCTCTGTGTCTTCAAGAGTCTCTTTAGGACTCATCTCTGCATCTCCAGCACCGCCTACTCCTCATAACGCACAATGCCCTGACAGGCCGAAATAGCACTTGTTTACTTGATCTCCTTGTATTTCGTCTTGTCGAACAGATTTAGTTCAACGTCTCCTACTGCACTGAGGCTTTTGTGTGGTTCCTCACTTGTAAGTCACTCTGGATGAAGCATCTGCCAAATGAGTAAATATAGTGTAAATGTAATGGTTGTGCAGGATGTGTCAGTCCAAACTATTTGATGGATTGTCATTGGATATTGTGTGGGCATTCATGGTCCTAAGATGATAAAGTCTAATGATTTTAAGTAGTAGTATCTTTAAGTAGTATCTACTATCTACTACTTAAGCAGTATCCAAAAATCTAATAGATGTGTTGGCACAGATATTCACAATCACCAGAGGATGAATGGCTTTGGTTGGATTTTTCTCTATTTGTAATTTTTGCTGAAAATGTCAGTTACTGTATGGATTGGCATGAAAGGGTTTACTTAGCTTTTAAAGCTAATCAGCATAAAATTTTAACATAGTAAATTAAGAATTATTAAGGTTTTTATTTATAAAAGTATATTTCATAGGAAAAACTGTAAATGAGCCAGAGTTACACTTTGACTTCAAAGTGGCAGTAAAATGAACTCTGGATTTTCGTCTGGTCACGTCCTTGTAAACATACCTGCTGATTAACCGGATTCAGATTCCCAACATCCCCCTCGATTTGGTTTGCTCAGCCTGATTCATTCCGGACTCATTGTTTCTCTCTACATCTCTAATTCCCTGTGTTTCTCTCCTTCTCTCTGTCACCCTCCACCTCCCCTTCTTTCCGACAGCCCCCCTGCTTTTCTTGGTAATCCTAAATCGGGTGAACGGAGATAGAGTTTTTCTCATTCTCTCCCCTGGCCTCTCTGTCTTTTATTTCCCCCCCAAAACTAAAGCTTCCTCTGCCCTTCAATTTGACAGGATGCTCATGCAAAACTGCACACGCACACACACACACACACACACACACACACACACACACACACACACACACACACAAATTAGGCACTTGAAGTAGGATGCTCTAAACATAGACACTATACGAACACATCAACATACACATAATGATTCCCTGAAAGACTTCTATAGGGGGAAATTTGCCCAAATTCCTGCCTCATCCGAAACATTCCCAGCCAAGTCCAGCCCACTGCCTGCTCAATTCCTGCCGGCATCATCCAATCCTGCTGTCCTTTCACCGTCGGAGCATCAGAGGAGCCAATCAGATTAGTTGTGGAGAGGAAATTGGAGAAGGTTTGGCAGCGAGTCATCGAGCCTGCTTTTCCCTTTCATGTTTCTCTTTCACTTGCACTCTTCCTCACACACACATATGTATACACACACACACACACATTCATAGATATACACACATGCAGGGGACAAGAAAGCGAGTTGCCCTGGGAGACAGAGGCCTGGGTGAAAGAAGGATGCTGGCAGTGAAAGGGCCTGACCCATCTTTTGGCAGAGAGGAGCCTCTCACCCCCCTCTAATGCACTGAAAGGAACAGCTCAACAATGCAGGGCAAAGCATTCTGGGTGATCCCTGGACCCCTGCACGTGCCTTCATGGTGGAAAAGAAGATGGGCTGTGCATGTGCTTGTGTTGGTGTGTGTATGTGTGAAAGTAGCGGGGGAACTTAAGCCGTGGGATCCGATTCTTCCTCTTCCCCAAGACAAAGATGGCAAAAAGAAGTCCAGCCCAGAACCCCTCCCTTCTCAATTTCTCCGCCCTCCAAATTATGGCTTCTATCATTACCAACAATTTATATGCAAACGGTGTCATAATCTCAATAAATGAAGAACTTGTCTTAATGTCTCGTGGAGGATGATGAATGGCGACGATGGGCTACAAGTTGTGGGAGTCATGAGAAATGATTAGGAGCTTTAACTGAATGCAGACAGCTCTACCCCTCGATAGCTTCACTGGGAGGGAGACTTCACCGTGCGGCGGACACCTGTCCAGTCCGCTTAGCTCTCCACATGTACAGGGTTGATTTGGGAACGGGGGCATCTCCCTTTGGCTCTCCTCCTTACTTCATATTCAGTAAATACATCTTTCTCCAATCCTCACTTGCTCATTTCTGTCTCTTCGTCCACCTTTACCAGGTTGGACAGCCCTAATCAGTCAAAGCCTCAGAAACACTCTGCGCTTTGCCACTAAATCCATAGGAGAGAACAGCAGCCATATGTAAATCTATATCAGAGAGAGCATATCTGCCGCTGCTGAGCCCTGCCTGTGTCATGGATCGATACAGCGTCTGTGTTTTATTAATAACTCTAAACGATGCTGTGCCCAGTCAGCCATTTATCAAACGCAGCTCATTTTTGTGCAGCCCAGTCTCTAAACTATCATTTCTCCATCCCCCATTCCCCCATTTTATTTTGACTGATAATCAGCCACTCCTTCGATTCCTTATTAGATGGGTGGTGCTTTTTTTTTTTAATATAATCTGTTTTGCATATTTCAGCCCACATAACTACTAATCACTTTACATCATACCACAACATTTTGCAAATGGTGCCAATGTGATCTGCAGATTGTGTCCACTGGTTTCCACCCAGTTCCATTACAAAACCCACTCCTGTAATGTACCAGAGTGAACATTAAGTCTGCTTTAAAACTGAATCGTTGTCATACAAGGAAGGTACAGAGTACATCTACTCTGGTACTATTCAGTGCTAGTTACTCCTGTGCAGATATAACTGATGAAGCATTTGATCAGTCAGGAAAATTCCACTTTAGAGACTGCCCATTTTCAACAAAAAGACAATGAACTAGCTCATGGAGTTTTGTTTATCAGGCAGAGGTGGTCTCACAAAGGATGCTATCATTTTCCATTATTGGCAATGGAGCAGGAAAACACTGACATTCTTGTAGCTTCACCTACTAAAAGAGACTAAACATCAGGATATTTAGTTTTCTGATGCACAAAATTTCCTCAGTTTTATGTCTCCTGCACTTCATGAAAATGCAATACTAAATCTCTGGAGGCTCATTTTGTAAGAGCAATCTGTGACCAGAGCATCTTGTTCCAAAAGTGATTGCAAATTTCACAAATTGCAGTTAAATTTGCAAGTCCTACAGCTCTCTTGCAAGTGTAGTGTTTGTTTTAATTAGTGAGACACGTTAAATTGAGCAAGAGAAGATTATCTCTTCACATTGAAATTTACAGCTTGTAAGCTGCAAATATGGTGAAACGGGCTCCTCAAGTCTCGCTCCATCGCTGTTGCCACAATGCAGTGCTCATTTTTCAACTCACTCTGTGCTCAAAATTGCATTACCATGCACTGCTAATATAACACTGACAAAAATGAATGCAGACTTCATGTTCACTGCGAGGGATAACAGCACATAAGTTAATTGATTTTTTTTTTTTTTTAACGGTGGACATAACTGGATGAAAACCAAAGGCCGCCTGGAATTGAAAAGCATAACCTTTCCATAACCATTTGGAAATAGGCTGCAGAAATATTAAGTCTACATGATTTGTAGATGTGGAGCAAAAACATGCAAAGCCACTGTGGTATAGTCCTTTAGGGATTGAGGATTTTGACACTGCAGATTATGTGGATAACTGGCAGTTTGTGAGTCTAGGGGGGCTGATAAGTTAAGTTTGCGAATCTGTGGAAGCAGAACATGAGATGCCTCCGCTCCTGGAAAAAGTGTTTAGAAGGAATATTCAATTTGTCAGTGAGTGGAGGAGCGGAGCAAAGTGCATTTGAGAGGAGATGATGGTACGGTTTACCACAGCCTGGCGTCTACCTGCGGGTCTAAGAAATGGAGGGGAAGGAGAGTGGGAGGGAGGGAAAACAACAAAATTGGTGCCAACGACCAATGGGAAGTGGAATGAGAACGACAAAGCGTACTGACTGGGAGAGAAGCATTGAGGGGGGGAGAGAGGAAGAGGGTGGGGGTGGGGTGGGGGTATGAAGGTGGGAAAGGAGGAGGGAAAGACAAATTGAAAGAACAGGGTGAGAGGTTTTCTATCCCTCCTCTCTCAGCCCTAAGACTCTCATTAGCAGTATTGATTCATGGCTTTTCAGGTCTTTAGCAGTCAAATGTTCGTCACACACATATGCGCACACAGACACACATTCTGCTGCACACATTCAACCTTGCTTGCCTACACACACACACACACACACACATACACACACACACATTGGGGTATGATGGTGGGACAGGTTATAAAGCACCATGTGGTCCACCCTTGCACAAAACTGAAATTTCAGCTCCATAAATAGCAGAGTATGCATTTTTAATTGCTCTCTGCACTGGAGCCCCCACGAACACTACCTGTCAACACTAGTAAGCTGCTCATGGCGTTTTCTTTTTTTTCTTTTTTTCTTTTTTTTTTTTACACATAATCTAGTTCTAATTACTGGAAATATGATATGTAATATTTTAAGACATTTCTAAAGTGGATTAAGGTGAAGCCATATGAAATGCGTTTTTGAAGCAATCACCTTTAACCAACACTGTAGCTTTCACCCTTCATATTACATAAATCTGTTGGCCTGGAAACATTTTGAAAGGCAAAATACTTCAAATACTTAAAGTGTGAAGCTACAGAAAGTAGAACATAATTATACACACACACACACACATACATATTGGCAGCTAAACTAAAAGGTTATTGATGAATTCGCAACATGTGAATTCCAGCAGCACCATTTTAACAGGACCAACACATCTTTAAATGCCTAGGTCTTGTTCTACACACACACCTCTAAACAGCTCTCTATCTTCTTAAACAGCTCTTGATTGGATGTTGTCGCTGACTGAGCGATTTCTCTTACAGCCTTAATGTCTGTGTGTGTGTGTGTTGTTATGCACATGCACGTGTTGTAAGGCAATAGCTATTGTGTATTGATTTAGCTGAGCAGAGCTAAAACAGCCTCTAACAAGACTCAAAGTGACATAAAGCACAGTAAGACCACTAATGCCTTGTTAACCAGCCTCCCCGCTTATGTGGTGCCTACTGTACATACACACTTGCACGCACACACACATTTGCTCTGCAATGGCAAACACATGCATGCTCTGCTGTGGACGTACACATATACATAAAGATTTACAGTCTCACACCAACGGGTCATCTTTTTTCCATTTTGGACAATTTGCACCATTGAATAAAAATAACATTTTATTTTATTTATTTGTTTTTTAAAAAACATATTTCATGTCTGCTCATATTCAAATGAAGTAGCTTCTTTAAACAGACAGACACAGCTCAGGAAATGCTCCTTAGAATAGGAAGTGAAGATAAAACACAAATGAGCTGCTGATTATGCACCAGCTTTCATCCAAAGAAAGAAAGAAAAAAAAAATTTCAAAATGGTTAATGTTTGCACTGCAACTGTTATTTTAAAAATCCAATTTTCACATGGATTTTGTTGTGATTGCTTTTTTTTTTTTTTTTTTTTTAAATGTGATTTTCTGTCAGTTTTTAATATTCAAAATAAGCAGTGAATATTCGGGAATTTAAAATGAATATAAAACCCCAAAATAATGAGCCCTTAGTCACCCAAACTTCACACTAACAAATGCTCAAGCATGCAGAGATACACACACTGTAGATTCATGACATGTAGTTACAGTACACACACACACACACACACACACACACACACACATACGCTCTCCATCCCTTCAGTGGGGTCCAGAGGTAGCTGACAGCTGTTCTGGGTGTTGAGGGACAGAGGTGGGGGTAGTGGGGATGGTATATGTGTGTATATGTGTGTGCACGTTTGTGTGTGTGTGTGTGTGTGCGTGTGTGTGTGTGTGTGTGAGAGAGTTTCCTCTGAAGTGGTAGACGGCTCTGACTTGAAGGTCTAGGGGAAGGCAGGAGCTCTGGCTCCCAGTGGAGCGATGCATGGTTTCCCTTTTTCTTCCTCTGTTGTCTTCTCTTCGCCTCTCTACCCTGTATCCTCCCCAACCTCCCTCTCCTGACCCCCCCCCCCCTCCGCTTCCTCACACCTTCTCCATTTATCTCACATCACATTGCTCCCTGGCCAACATGTTGTGTTCTCCTGTGAGAAGTTTCATTGACTAATTTTCCTGCCCTTCTGTGTGTGTGTGTGTGTGTGTGTTATAGAGGAGCAAAGACTGACAGGATCAGGCTGGTTTGAACTTGGTCACCTTGCTGCACTGCAGATGTGCACTAGTGATTTCTAATATAGTCGCAGCTATAAAGTGTATGTTTGGTTTGCTTTATCGATTCCATAGTCCAGTGAATACATCAGATGGTCCTTCACAATCCAGAGTCCTCCAAAAAAACAAAACAAAATAACGACCCCCCCCCTCTTCAGACCTCCTCTTCCACTTGACCGTGCACACTAATTTTTACCCACACACAACCAACTCTAATCACACAGCTGACTGGTCGGTAACATTTATTTCACAGATTGATAATTTCCTAAAATTGACTTCCTATAAAATGTACTTTTGAAAAGCAAATGTGTTTTGGCACAAACGAAATTCTGTCTGAATTATGTTTTCATCAACACAAGGAAATGTCTTTAATGAACGTCTTAAAATGTTTATCTGTTCTTGCAAAGCAATATCCGTTTGTCGCAACCAATCAGCACCATTAAACTTTTTTTATGGTTGGATTTAGACACTAACAGCACATTGTTAAGGTTGAGAAAGGATAATGCTCTTGGTTGAATATTGGAAACTTGAAGCACGACACACAGCTTTATTTTGTACTTTATTTACATCTAACTGAAAGCAAGATCCCAAACCACAACCAAAGACTAACAGTTAACAAAACCTAAATGCATGGGAGTCAGGGTGTGAACCCTGCTCAGGCCTGTATCTTCCAGCTCAGAATGTATTTGGCAAAACATAGAACATAAATGTAATTTCTAGGATCCAGGCCTGAAAAAGCAAACAAGCACGGGTGCCTCGCGTCAGTCACCATTCCACCATTCAAGTTAATTAGATGCTAATATAATGGATATAGTACCATATTGACAATGCACATCTGTTGCATCAGTAATGCTTGATTTTACGGGTCCATAGCTTCCTAATAATTTCCCAGTACATTTCCTTGAAAGGACTAAATATAGCATAGGGAAGACGAGACAGCGTTCATGCACTTCCAGTTGAATTAATCCAAATTTATCGCTAATGTGTGGAACCAAAAGTCTTTTTGTCCATGCGCAGCAGAGCAATCTGTCCAGAGGTAAGCATACTTTTAAAAAAAAAAAATAGATTGTAATAACTAGACATGAATATTTACGTGGTGCTTTCAAGGAAATTATAATTTTGTCTAATTGCACCATCTTACATTCGTTTCCTTCATACTTACTAGTCAGTGTTTTTAGTGAATTGCAAATCCATAAATGAAAGAATTACCCAGTTGTCTCAGGTTGTCATACGAAATTAACACCCAATGCTATCTTACATCTCCCATGACATGAATACAGCATAATAGTTGTCTCTAGGGTGAAAATATAATCCTGATGCATTGCAATTATTGTTCATTGTTTTTTAATGGAAGTAAAATCTTGAAGCTGTAACGGAAACACCCACGCGTTTCTTCTCAGATCACTAACTGAACATCAACACACATAAAACAACACAGTTCCAACACTGTCATCACTATTTGTGTCATCTGTAACATCATCTGCCCACATGCTGTCATTAAGTGGAAATACATGACCAATACATAGGTTGAAAAATGTATTCTTGTTCCAAAGCAGACAAGAAGACATATTGGACATGACACGCTGTTTTAAACAAGCTAATTAGTTGTTGGAAAATGTCAAACTGGGAAGATAGAAGCTTTCTCCAGGACAGTGATGATTTAATAATACTCAGTGAGTGAATGAGATAAAACGACTTGCCTCTGTGATCTGCCTCTAATCCACATCTGATAGCAGCAGTAAACACCACAGCTCACAAATGAGGTTGAGAGGATTCCTACGTCTCCAGCGGCTCGTTTTTCATTCGACTCATCACTCTTGCATCGTTCTTTCGCTCTTCTCTCCTACACTTTTTTTGTCAATAAAATAGAGAGCTATTTAGTTACAGTGGCATGGGAGCACTAAATTGACTTGGAGACACTTTTTAAGCATCTGCTGTGTGTATTCTCCCCTGTCTCTCCCTCACACCGTCTGCTTACTTTCCGTGATATAGAGAGCTGCTGTAGAGCGAGCGGCACAGCACAAGGTGTCATTTTTCAATATCCAGCCCAATTTCAATGTATCTTTTTCTTCCCTCTCCCCTATGTTTGCTGTCCATTAAATAGAGAGCTATTTAGTTACATTGACAAGGAAACTCTAAACTGGCGGAGGGACACTTTTTTTCATCTCTTTGATGCATCTCCCTGCAGATATTTCTCTATTTTTTTTACCTCTGTATCCTGCCAGATACACAGCTAAGATAAATGTACAGATGTTAGTTGTTGGTGATATCACACTTTTGGCTGCGATGTGCTTTTCACTTCAAAGATGAATTGGTGGGAAAAAAAACTTTATTTCAGGGTCTTGGATGCTGCAGGGTATGATTGAAGGTAACTGCTGGAGCTGGTTAAGTCTTCATATGGCGGGAGAACTTGGGATTGGTTTGGTTGAGACTCACAAAAATGAGGCCTTGAGATTTGAGTTATTCTTGTGAGGTATGAATCTTGATGAGTAAAGGACTTGAAGGAAACTCTTTCGGTAAAAATAGCTGAAATAGAAGTTAATGTTGCTTAAAAGAGCTATTTATGAGTTTTGCTATTGTTCCATAACCATCGTTAGCATGAACAATAGTTTCTTCCTCGTCTCGCCAAAAGCTTTAGCCATTCTTACGTTTACAAGCTAAGATAAGAAGTGATAGAAACAGAAGAGAAACAGGAGTCAACTTTGGCATTGCCTTCCACCGCTGGAGGCAGCTCTTGGCAAATAAACGAATGAAGTTTGATGCTAAACTCACAACGTCACAACTGGTCTCATTAACATTTAACCATTTGTCGCATGTTCTTGTAGCCACAAATATTTTACATTATCTACATATGTAACTGTGTGTCAGATTTATGCACTGGTAACTCACATCTACTTTTAAGTCTTAAGCCTTGGTTACTAATAGGCAAAAGGCAGGCAAGTGCCCTTAGGGCCCCAAAAACGTGACTGTGTGGCAATTGGTTTGTGGTACCTTCATTGACTGAGAGCTCATTATTTTCGCTTGTAGTATTTCTTGCTATTTTATTTCTTGAAAAACATTGGAATATGTATCACCAAGCAAATTATCTACTGATATGATACAGGTCTTAGTGGACCCTGTTTTATTAAAATACAATTTAAGGACTTGTAATGTTTCAACTAATACTAGAAATCCTACATTAGTATGCTTAACCAAATTACTACACAGAAAACCTTGGGCCAGGTAGCTTTCCAGCAAAAGGACACTGTAGACAGAACACGGAGAGTGGGATGAATGATGAAAATATGAATAATGTTTCATATTTGCATAAGTATGAACACCTGCTCTTCTGTATAAGGACCTGCCTGAAAGACAGACATCATGAGTTACATTTTGCTGATGAACACTTGACTTTCTTAAAAAGGACTTGCAACTTGACCTGAGTCTGTCTAGGACCAAGTGGAGCTTGAAGAGAATTATAACACTGACTTTCCATTTCTACTTTTACTTTGCTGTTCTCATAAAGCAATACCCTGACGTCATGTAATCTCATATCCAGTTTCCAAACTTGATTTCTTATATCAAAACAGGAAAAATATTTAATCACTGTACAAGTTCATTCCAATTGTTCCAAGATTTTGATCTTACTTCAGAGATTTTCCAATATTGTAAGATATTTCTTCGAGGCAGAGTCAAGAAAATTACACTCGAGTCGACAAAATAATCAAGATTACTCTACTAGGATCAGGTGAAAATTGTGTCACCTTGTACCGACCTATTTCTACCTTTAATACACTCAGTAATATGTTGTGTTGGTATTAGTTTAGATACTCTGATCCTCTCTCCACACCCCCGTCTCCTGTCCACTGAAGTGAGCACTAACCAGCTACAGCCAGTGAAAACACTAAATTAGCTTGGAGACACTCTCTCCCACTTCTGTCTCTCCTCACTTTGCTGTCCATTAAACAGAGAAACCAGGCGCTTGTACGGTACGTATCATTTGCTTTATTGAATAGCATCAGCCACGGTCACCCGCTCTCCTTAGCAGAAAAACACCCTCAAAGTAATAAAAACAGCACGATCCCAGGATAGGAAGTAAAAATGTTGAGGCTTTGAAATTCCAAACATCAGGGCAGTGCTTATATCTAATGCATTTCTATCACCAACAGCACTTTGATGTAACTTTCGCTCTCCTCTCCTCCCTGCTTGCCATCTATTAAACAGAGCTACAGCGGCAGCAGTAAGTTGCCCTAAATGAGTTTTGAGACTTTTTTAATCAAAGCATCTCCCATGTGTATGTCGTCTTCCTCCTCTGTTTGCAATTTATCAGATAGCGAGCCAGCCAACTCCATCACTGGATCCAGCTACAATAAGACGTACAGTAAAGAGAGTGACAGAACTGCTGCCCCCCCCCCAACCCCCACCACTACCACTACCACCACCACCTCAGTTTCAATTGAAATATCTCTCTTTTCTACCTCCTCTCTCTTCCCTCGCCACTCTGCTCGCTGTCCATTAGTGTGCAGGCTGTCTACAGTGGTGCGGTGGCGGGGCTAAACTGTGCATGTAAAGCTCTGCTCTCGTTTAGGTTCTTTTCCTCTTGACATGGACTCAGCTGACTGTTCCCAATGCTCACTCACCCATTAGAGGGAAAAGAGTTGACTCTCTCTCTCTCTCTCTCTCTCTCTCTCTGTTTCTCTTTTTGCCTCTGCGTGTTCTCTTCTTGGCTTGTGCCTATAGCGCTTCCCGTTTGCCCCCACCCCCCACCAGTACATGTATTCTTGCGCTTTCTGCCTCACTCTCTCCTGCTCTCATCTTGTTTCCTCTACATGCTTTTGGTGGATTATAGCGCTTCTCTTTTCCATCTCCATCTTTTTTTTCCCCCCTGCTGCTGTACATGTCCTCTCCATTACTCCGCACCTATGGTTACCCTGTGTTCTCTCCCTCCTCTTCTCTCTGCATGTCTTTCCTTTCATTTTGCATCAGCAATGGTGAAAGAAGTATGCAGGTCTTTTACTTAAGTAACAGAACCAAAACCACAATTTAAAAATACTTATCAAAGTAAAAGTCCTGCATTCAAAATCTCGCTTCTACTGACGAAGCGCACAAGGAGCAACAGTAAAATGTATTTACTGAATGTAGTTTATACAGTATCTATCATGTGGTTGGAATATCATCACTGATGCAATATAATGTAAGGATTTTACTACTGTAGCTGTAACTTTATTACTATATCTAATATTGGGTGGTTAAATCCCTAACAGGCTCAGCATATCTTTTATAGGCAATCTTAAAGTAGAAGTCTGTTGTTGTCCCATATGTTTCTTACTTTTCACAACTCATATGACAAAATTAAAACCAACAATGTATTAGAGTCCATCCCTCAGTGCTTTCTGTCAGTCATAGCCCTAAGTGCATTATTTCCTCCTGAAGATCTAAATCTTTCCAAAATAGGTCACAGATACATTTTTAATAAAGGCTGACTGGCTTTGTAAAACAGCTGGGCACTGTAGATTTGATGCAAATGAGACTCAAACAGGAGTAAGTATTACATTTTGTTTGGGACTATTTTCTGCTGCGCATTGTTACACAGTTGGTATTCCAACTGAAAGCCTGTGCCCATGTTAATTTATATTACAGGAAAATGTTATCCAGTCTAACCGGGTGGCTCATTGCTGTGTTTTTAATAGTTTCAGTTTCAAATTTTTTTAATTTTTTTTTATTTTATTTTTTTACATTCATATTGATAAACTGAAAGCTAACTAGTTATTGTAAGAGTCAAAGTTGAGCTGGAAGTAAAGTAGCATCCAGTAGAAATACCTCAAGATGGTATTTAAATGCAGTACTTGACTGGATGTACTTTCTCCCCACTGTGCAGCAGGTCCCCGCCACCCACTGTTTTTTCCTCGCCTTGCTCTTCTTCACTTCCTTCTTACTCCAGCCATTTCCCTCTTTTTTCCACATCCCTCCTTTGCACTTTATGCCCCTCTTTCATCCCTTCTCTCTCTCTCTCTCTCTCTCTCACTCTCTCCTTCCTCCCACTCCTGTACCTCGTTCTCGCTCCCTCTTTCCTCCCCAGAGGGAATGAGTAAGTGTATGGTTGAGTGGAGAAGAGAGGTGGGTCTTGCCCTCCCAAATTCTATTTCAGAGAAACTCGAGCTCAGAGAAGCATGTCTGCCTTCAGAGAGCAAACGCTGGCCTGCTTTTACAGTTTCATAAGTAGCGCGGGAGAGCGCACGCCATGCGGAGATAAACACGAATCCCAGAGCCAATAAATACACCAAAGGAAAACAGACGTCAAACGTTTTGCCAGCACTTGCTTCCTTTAACCCTGAGCCACGTAATGAGACATATAGAGAAGTCAGCAAGTAAGTGTTCCCACGCCTATACATGATTTATATCAATGGTGAACACACGTGTGCGCATGAACACACACACACACGCACGTACTCAGATGACCTGTTCTTTCCGCGATGCCTCTTTGGGTGAGGTCTATCTTTCCGGCCTGACGAGTAATGGTGGCAACACGCACCCGCGCTCACGTGTACACGTACACACACACACACACACACACACACACACACACACACACACACACACCAAACGGAGCACGACTGGCAGAGAGGGTATGAATTATACATCCGCTCTGTCTCTATGCATTAGATAGAAAAAAAAGGAGAGATGGGGAGGAGAAAAAGAAAGATGGAGGGAGAGAGAAAAAGAAATGGCAGCAATGTAAGCTGCAGATAACATGGTCTTTTTCCATGGCATGTTACCTTATGATGACAAGGAGGTGGAGGTTACATCCATAAACTGTCCATCAGTCTATTACCCTGACAGTGCGGCCTTAAGATATAGGCATTTGCGATTGTTTTGGGTGTGTACAACAACGTACGTTTTGCATGTGTGTGTGTTACACACTAGTCCACAGCTGGATGTAGGAATAGCTCCTAGCAACATATTTCTGCTGCTGTGATGCTCATTGGTTCACAGTTCAAAGAGTTCTTTCCTCTGCAGATGGGGGATGCGAGAGAGAGGGAAATGCACACATGCATGAACACACTCACACACACACACACAAGCATGCGCACACACTCAACTGATTTAGGCAGAAATCCCCCCCCCCCCCTTACTTCCAAAAAGTACCAACTACATTTCAGATTTGTCAGTTTGGTGGAAAAAAATAAAAGTGAAGCTAAAGTGCTTCAGGGACGTGAGAGAGAAACCTGTGTTTTCACCAGAGACACCAACCAAATCGACTGTGGTAAAAATGCAGGAAGGACCTTCTGCCTGTCACCGCTGTCAAGAGAAGTTCTTCAAGTTGCTGAAGAGTCAGCCTCTTGGGAATAAAAATAAATTCACATTCTCAGATTGAGAGCTGTCCTGTATTTGCAGTTACTATTATACTGACTGGTTCTTATAATTTAGGGGGTTGTTATCTCTTTCAGTTTGTCTTTTGAATTTTATCTCTTGTTCAGTTTATGTTTGTTTTATTGGTTTGTTTTGCGAGATCAGAGGGGCTTTTATCAGCTTTTCTATCAGCTTGAATTCACTCGCCACAGGATATAGCAACAGCTCCATGCATGTTAAAGCAAATCTTACCAGAAACACTAAATGCAGTTAATTTGATCTGCCCAATGAGTCATCCTCTTAAAGGTGTATTTATTGTAATAATGTGTTTCACATTTCATCTTACATTTTATTGGATGTGCTGTTCCATTTACTTCAAGCTTCTAACTTCCAATCCTGCCACGTTTTTGTTCGTTTTGCGTTCTTGATTTGAGGTGAAATGCGTTCAACACAGCATCTTCAGGAAGTTAATCTTTAATTATACATCTTGTGTGTCTTTAATACTTCTATCAATTCCATGATAGGAGAACAGACAAAGCTTGAACAGGTTTCTTGGGAATTGAGTTTTAAAAAAAAAGAAGGATAAATGGATTAATAAATCAGTGAAACAGCGGGTAGGACGGCCAAAACAGAAGTTAAAAGATTCTCATGATGTAGTTCGGCTTTGATGTTGTTGCTTTTTTTTTCAAGGCCCTTTGTAAAGCTCCTTGCTTGGGTTTCAGGACATCAAACCTGCTGCTTTATAAGCATCCCAAATATAAAATATTTTCTCGATGCTTATGCAGCCATGACTCTGCATGGTGAAGAAGAGTTAGTTTTCAATTCTGCAGTAAATTTAGTTCCGTTTATAAATCAGCATCTATAACAAAATCGTCATGGGTCTATTGTGTGCTCCCAGCAGTTATCATGCATGCTCTGCACACACTCGTTCATCCATCCATGCGCACAGGCAAATACACAACTACAGCTGGTGTGTGCAAATTCAGGCTCACACATCCACATTTGAATATTTTCTTTGCCTCCACATTTTCACAGGGACATGATAGTGCTATTATTGAGGAGGGAGTGTTTTTTTTTTTTTTTTTAAAGCTGACTATGCTCTATATCACACTCATATGATGAACATAAAGAGGGAATCACAGGAAGAAGAAGAGTATTCATCATGAGAGCGAGAGAAAAAAAAATTTTATTGGGAAAAAAGTAAAACTGTAATAAAGTGTCAGTTTGCACTGAAGCAAGGGTACAAAAATATTGCCACCTCCACACCTGGCGCTTGTCAATAAAAAGTAATGAGAAACAGTAACTTTCCAAGTCTATGTTCTTCCCTTGCATTGCATGTCTTCTGAAGGCAGCTTAAGACTCACCCACGAGCGTGGCCTAAGGGTGTGCGCCCGGCAAGCAAGACCTACCCAGGAAGGATTTGATCTGCAGTGGTTGCCCAAAGCTATTTGAATCGGATTATCCCAGAACGTTCCTGGTAGGCATATGAGCTCATATTCTGCTCCGAATGTGAGATTTCCGTGGGCAAATAATTTGGATGCAGACAGTGGCAGTTGGTGTCACAGCCGAGAGACACAACAAGGTCATCTACAAATGGGAGGCTGGGCTGGAGAATAGGGAGACGCTCTGCTGAGAGTGAAAGCACCTTCCTCATTACTGACTCAGAGTTGTTTGCTAAGTAGCTCCCCAGATGCTTTGGTAGGAGTGTGTTTAGGGCTGGGCGACAAAGGGGGGGTACTTCTGAATAAAAGACTAAGTAACTGACACTCATGGCCTATTTGTTTCCTCTTTATAGGAAGAAGGTAAACAGCAGTGTCTTCAGATTTATTATCCTGTCACTACAAAAGAAAAAAACAAAATAAAAAAACACCTACACTTACAGGAAGTTTACCTTTATTTTGAGAACATATGGAGAAACGTAGCCAGTTATTGCAAGCAAAATAAAATGTTCTTTCTTTTACTTAGGTGCTGTTTGAAGTCCCAATATGCGAATGGTCAACCTCAGTCTTTACAAATAATATTGAACATTTATTCTGTTCTGCTGCTATTTATGTAATTTTATTCCAGACAATGGAGAATTTTGGATGAATTTACCTATAGTTTTTATAAAGCTTGGTGCCCTGATTGCTACCTGATCACCCAAGGAGCATTTTATTGTTAGGTGTAAAATGGTCAAACATGTGATCAGAGGGTCTCTGCCCACAGCGGAGTGAGCCTTAGATTAACAGGAACATTTAAATGAGCTATTTAAATGTTTTCTCTGCTGCTGAAAGAGATTTCTCGATGGAAGTAGGTGGTGATTGGTGCTTGACAAGAGATTTGGCCATTGTTGCATTTACAAGGCATTTAATATGCCCTCAGTTTTGAGGCTACAGTCAATCGCTATGGGAAAGTAATGAGACGGCTGGGGTTAGCTGGCTAGCATGCATTAGTTAACATTGGCATTACTTTCCACTGCTGGAGACATCTCTTGGTCAGTAAAGGAATGAAGTTTGATGCTGAACCTTTAACTTTTCCTGTAACCTGCAACAGTTAATGCAGTCAATGCTAAATCTGGCTATTTTGCAATTGGAAAACTTAGGATTCTCAGTAGTTAATTATACTTATATGTGTAATGGATTGATAGTATGTATTTTCATGGTGCACCAAACTTCTTTCCATCAATTCCTGCACAACTAGAAAGATTTTTTCCATAGGTGTTGCAGACAATAATACTCAACCATGCTATTTGGCTGTTTCACCAATGCTCTTCCCTGTTTCTTGATGTGATGTGATGGTGCTGACGGACCAAACTCAGCTCTTGTTTTCAAAAATGTCCCATCAGAAACTTATATGTGACATCACAGGCACTATACACTAATGCTTTTCTGCAGTTGTGATGGCTGTGATGGCTCAGTCTGCTAGGACAGGTTTTCTGTCTGGGTGTTTTTCCTATACAGTACATTATTTTTACACCATTTATCACCTATCCAGCACCACAGCGACAGTTTGCAAGTGTGTCCATTCACCTGCTTAATGTGCAATTTGAAACTGTGAACTTAAAAACACGTGTGAATTTTGAAAAAACTCTCAAATGTGAAAAAAAAGTACAAGTTGGCTTTTAACACAACATTTTGTTAATCAGTTAATCAATTTATTTATCAATTATAATGATATCGCCAAAGAAAAAGTTTATTGTAAACACAGACCATTCACAATCGCGTTTTTATAAAACGTTGCCTCTATTTTGCATGAAACTGCTCTTTTAGCAGTTTTGGAAATAAATAAGTTGCATTGTTTTCCTTGAGACAAACTCTAGCCTTATCCAGGATTTGAACCTACAACCTCATGCACAACTCAAACCACCAGTAAGTAAGTGGGGGGAAAAAATGGCCAGCAGATTAAATTTCCCTTCATGGAGCTGTTTAGGTGTTGATGTAAGGGTAAAGTGTGTACCGTAACATCAGAGAGCATTGTAAATGATCCTTTAAAACAGAATCATTACCGACTTACTATCAGCTCCAGGCTGACTTATCACTTACTGCCACGCTCAAGAGCATGCCCAATGCACTCAGTGCACTCCTGATAAAACACACTTGCATGCCCTTGATCACTATGCCAAAAGAGCATATACACTACCACTTGATCTCACACACACATGCTTGATGACTCCCAGTCATACATAGTCAATTACACACATTCACACATGCTCAGCTGCACACTTCCCTATAATATAGCATCAACTACATACACACACACAAACAAACTTTGTGGCCCGTTTCTAATCTCCTCCCCAAAGACTTACCACCTTGCTGATCAATAATTCATCAAACTAATCTTCAATAATGTTCTTAATCAAACTTTCATGTGACAGGAGGATTGCGTTAGAGTGATTTTAATGGAGGAAAATTAAGGATGTTGTAGTCAGCTGCAGCGTGCACACAATGCAACATGCATGAAGAGGAAACCTATAGGAGGTGGACGCCGAGCAGATATAACTGGATGAGTTAAAGGTTGGCGTTTCTGCGGGGAGAAATAAGTGATATGAGAGCAGACAAAGTAAAGAAAGAGAGAGAGAGAGAGACTAACTATTCTGTGACTCCTCTCTGCTAATGGCTTTAATGAGCTTTCAAGAGTTGCGGCTCTTTAAGACGCCGAAATGCAAAGGAGATCCACAAATGGAGAGAATGAAGACATGAAATGAAGTAAATGTACAGAGCGATTAATGGAAAACAACTTAATAGAGGTGAGAAGAGTGGCAGGGGAGTGATCATAGCAAAAATAATGTTCATGTACATGAGCTCACACAGGCCCAACCACTCACACATATACACAGTCACACAAATACACACAGAAACCCGCAGCCATTCATCACCATTATTCACCAATTTGGCCGCCACGAGGAAGATGCAGTTTCCAGCAGTCGACATCGCAGCCGCTGTAGACGACGCTGCGCTTGTTTTTGTTTAGGGATGACCCATTTTAGATAAACAAAACATCAATAACGCTTTCCTCAGCAAACGTGCCTGCACACACACACACAAAACACACGTCTCCCAACTCACTGTGAGAGGAAGTCAGCGAGGGTGTTTGAAGTGTGTTTGATCAAACACAGTGTATGCAGCACCACTAGCGGATGCCACAGCCTATACTCCTCACTGCACTCAGACACAGCCATACACGCCTCCTGTCAATTTTCCTCCTTTCTCTCCGTCCCTCACGCTTTTCTCTTCATCCTCACATCACTTTTTCCTCCATCCATCCCTGTGATTCTGTCTATTCATCCCTCTTTCCCCATATATATTTTTTAAAGAACATTTTTTCTGTTCATTTCCTTAACAAATCACATAGTAATTGCTTCAGACACTAATCTCATTAAGATACATGGCTGACAGCTTTTTTTAAAAAAAAAAATTTTGTCCAATTCCTTTCTCCTCCTATTTCATAAGACATCCTTATCTCAAAAAAAAAAGAAAGGAAAAAAAAAGAGAAAGCTCCACAGAGCCACTAATTTACCACTGCATAAACTATGAATCCATCCATTACTATCTCTTCCTTCCTGCTCTACTGTCTCTGGCGTCACCTCAGGCCTTGGATGATAGGTGCCACAGCGTGTTTCACGTCAGCCACTTGTGACCACGCATCCATAGTGGGAAATAAGGAAATAAAAAAATGCAGACAGTCACAGTTTCTGCAGGAGCTCTGGTTGTTCAGAGGCTGATACGTCCTGCAAGGCAACACGTTCTTCAACAGCTACTGTATGAGGGACGTCAACACAAAGGCCCGGTGGAGAACAGAGCCCTCCTGCAGCCCCTTTAGTAATCAGGGATGAGAAGAGGCGCAAGAGGAGGGAGCAAAAAGGAGGGAAGCCGACAGAAGAGGAGCCTAGCAGTTACCTCAGAACTACACAAGAGGCGAGGAAAATTTGCCAGCCTTTGATTAGGCTCTTCAAACTGGTGCAAGGATCGTTCTTTTTTTTTTTTTTAACTGAAGCCAACACACTTACACACTCTGCCTGAGCCACACCTAAACACCCACATACAAAGTCACACACACACAGCTGGTAGGCAGGTGCACACGTGCATATACACACAACATTAAAAAAACAAAATGGGGTGGACAGGGCACAAAAAAGACAAAATGAACAACACCACCCCTCCTCCGTTTGTTACATAACGCTTTCTGCTGCTGTGTGAGCGAGTTAGAGGTGATGCCTCAAAGAATGAAACAATCTCATCAGCACATCAGCAGAGATTCTCCTCATTTTCTATTTCTAGTCGCAGAAAAGACAGAAGTGCCAAAAAAAGAGAGAGAAACTAATAATGGTTTCACATCTCCTCTCTCTCCTTCATTTTCCATAGAGATGCAACAGAGAGGAGAGAAGAAGAATCTTAATGGAGTGCTCTGATTCTCTTCTCATAAAGAGGGGGGAGGTGGGGTGGGGTGGGGTGGGGTGGGGTAGGGTAGGCTGGGGGGCTTTTGGTGAAGATGTGTGAGTATGGGGAGGGAGAACGACACAGACGAGGTGACTCATCATGGTTCTTTCATCATGAAGTGAGTATCTTCAAACCCTTTGCTAATCACTCTCTTTGACATCATCATCATCATCATATTCATCATACCACTATAATCAACAATACCATCTCTTTCAGCATCGTTCTCATCGTTATCAGCAACATAGCCATCATCATCACCGTCATCATCATCATCCCATGAAAATCACTTTCAGCAGTGCCATCATAATCTTCATCACTGTCGTCATCATCATCACACAGTCACCATCTTGACATTCATCATCTTTGCTTCATCGTCTTCATTCTCACACTGTCATCGTTATCATCATCATCACCATCTTCATCACACCATGCAGTCACTGTTGTCAGCAATATTATATATGTGACATATACATTTGCATCACATGTCTCAATGTAAACGTCAGTGGTGACATCATCAACCAAACAGCCGCCATCATCATCATCTTCACCACCATCATCATCATCTTAATCATCATTATCAGTTTCTTCATCATATCAGTAAAATCATTACAGTACAATGTCTATTGGAAATAATATCATCATCAGTTTTAATGATAAAAAACTAATAATTGCCATCACGATGCCGTGATAATCTTTTAATCTAATTTATAATTTTCAGCTCAATCCTTATTCACAACCATCATCAAGTAAACACAGGACAATAAACTCTCATCGTTCTGATTACCGTCTTCACCATCATCATCTTATCATCATCATTACCATTAATATAATCAGCATCACATGAAAACATCAACCATGGCCATCATCATCATCATCATCATCACTGTCATCACCCTCATTTTCCTCATCACAATTTTAATCACTATTATTACGTCCCCCCGCTGTTTTCATTATCCTTTAAACATCCTTAACATCATCATCATCATCATCATCATGATCAACACTGATTTTATTTGTGTAAATAAATACCAAGTATGATTATTTTTTTTTTGTTTGTTTTGTTTGGTCTTCAAGCCAGACGACCACATACTGAAAGGAAATTATAAGAGCAGAACCAAATCAAATGCATTTTAAATGAATCTGGAGGGAAATATAAACAGACAGATAAAATAATTGAGCACAACCCTGGTGTAAAAAGGGTTTAAAAATAGTTGCCCCTGCATGAGTTCGAGACCATTTCCTCAGCCTGCTGCTTTAAAATGCAGATGGCCAAAAGCAACCTTTGTAAAAGGTCTTTTGTCCCGAAGGCTGTCAGCACCCTCGACAACATTAGATGAACTATTACAACTGCACTGTATTAAATGGATCTGCATCTGCACTGTAGCGACAATGTGTTGTGTGTAAAGTTTTAATTCAACACTGGGCCAACTTTCCTGCCTGGATTAGACAATAACGACAGATTCTGCAACCATCACCACCGTTAATGCCTCTGCTTTCATCTTCATCCACATGTGCCATCACTATCACCATCATCATTTCAGGAGGATCAATATCATCACTGCTGTCATCGTCATCATCATCGCCTGCTCTCATCCTCTCTATCTGAAGGCACATCAGATTAGTGGCCAGTTTTCTAATATAAAGTCCTCGGGGTCTTGCTTAGCCCAGGATTAGACCTGAGGTGAGGATTATTCTGCAGGTCAAAACGAAAACTGCAGCTCAGACAAAATTACACACACACTGGAGCAGAGCAAGTGACACACGTATGGACACCTCGGAGAGTCGTATAGGAAGCAGTTAGTTAGCAGACACGGCACCAAGCAGAATTAAGCAGCGACAAAATCACGGGAGCCCTGGAACATCTGCTGGTTCTGCCTTATTATGTCCCATTAGCATAGTGTAAAATGAGGGGTTTGTTTACAGTGCCCCCATTCTGGATGAAATCAAGGTAGCAGGGCATCCATTGCTGGCTAGGAATTGGATCATTTCTCCCCGCCTTGTCTGATGGATTACAATGCAAATGATTCACTCGCTCCTTCTTTTGTTTGACTTTCCACTCAAAATCTACTGGGGATTTTTTTTTTTCCTTTTTTTTTTTTGGACAAGGATTAAAAATAAATAAATAATAAAATTGTTCTCATTACTGCACCAACACACACGTACACATTCGTTCAAATGCAAGCCAAGAGTTTCATGATGCTATAGTGCCTGCTCACGAGGAGGAAATAACCTTGTTGTATTGAATGCACGGTCCAGGATGAACTCAGTTGCCAAAACGCAAAAAAACATCTTGGCGATTATCAGCGTGAAGGTTTTCAGGGTCAGCTCTTAATTGAGTTCAGTCTCGCCTAAACTGACGGCATGTGGAAAACAGGGAGGGGAGGCATCTTTCTATCTCCAGCACATCTTCCCTTCTTCTCTTTTAAATGCCAACTTTCTCATTCTAAAAGTTTGTGTGTGCCAGAGGGCATCTTTAACATTGCGCGAAGCTCCATGCAAAAGGCTAGTGTAAAGGCCCTGTAATACCAGCACCTTGACACTCACCTGCTGGGACTATCCAACCATGTTCTTATAGTGTACTTTCTCTGCAGCTAACACTGCTGTATGCCTGCCTGACTCATACATCCTGAAGTAATCTTCCGTTGCCTTCACCTTCCTCAAAAACGTCAATTTCCCTCTCTTTTTCCACCTAATTTCTCTTACCTCTGCATCTGCCCTCCTGTGATTGCAAACTCTCATCCTATTTCTTCTTGTAAAAAAATAAATAAAATGGTCTTGTCTGTCTTTGTCATACACTCAACTTTTTGTCCTTCGTCATATTGAGTGTCCCTAATCCTTCAAGCAGATCTCTCTATTTCCCTTTTTTTTTTTTGGGCTTTTTTTGTCTCTTAGGGCCAGTCCGAGGCGTAGCCAGACAGCATTGCATGTGTTATTATCAGTCTCCAGCTGGTCTGTATGAAGACTGAGCAGCCAGGGTCCCATCAGAGTATCGGGCAGACAGAACTGAAAGACTCCTATTCTTTCGTTCGGCTAACACAATCAGCACAACCAGCCGGGACCTGAGGAAAAGTATTAGAGGGGAGCAGAAACAAGGACAGAGCAGGAATGACAATGCCCATTGTTTGCTATGTATTGAGTGCAGTCTGGCATCTTTCATATTCTGGGCCACTATCTCCCTATTTTGTCCTCTCTTATTCATGCTTTCATTCTTTCATCCTGTCTGTTGGCCTCTCTGTCTTCTCCTTAAAACCCCTGGCTCACTGACTTTTTCTATCTCCAGGCTTGAACTGTTTCTCCCTGTCTCTCTCTCTCTCTCTCCTCCCCCCCGCTTCATTAAAACAACAACTCCTGGGATCTCCTCAGGTTGTTTCGGAGCACTTACATCATCATCACCATCACTGCCATAGTCATTATCATCAACAAACCTCATTAGTGGAAGGTAGCAACAGAAGCAGTAGCACTGCAGCATAGTATCTTTACTCGTTCTTTCGACCTACTCCTCTGCATGAACAATCAAATGTGGGATAGGGGGAGGAGGGGTGGGGGTTAAGTAAACATTTCATATTGCATTACAGATTCAGTGCCATGCTGCTGACATACTAAACAGATCACTACACTCCTATGGGCAGATCAAATGATGATGATATTTTGCAGCATGCAGACACTCTCTGGGGTAGGATTGAAAATCTGGAAAAGGGCACCTTTCTGTGAAAAATGCATGGGAGAGGTCTGGTTTCATTCACTCTGGGGTACGATTTTTTTGTTTGGGGGGGTTTTGAAAAAGAAATCATTACTAAGACAAGGATTATGATTCTAAACCATTACCTTCATATCAGAAAGAATAAAAATCGCTTAATCCTTAAGCAAAGGAAAGATATCGCTGCCACAGAGAAATAAAATCATGGGGACTGGAAATATTTCTCATTCTGATACTGATTTTCAGCTCTAATTGATGACACATGTTAACACAGGAGCCCAGGTTGTCAGCGCCTTGTCGCAGAGAGGTGAAGACCGAGTGTCATACGCGGTAGAAATAGAAGAAAAATCAAAAGGTACTATCATCAGAAGCTACAGGATGCATTACCAATTTACAAGCCGTTTTTTTTTTCTCACTCATTTTGCAACTAATGCAATTTGATTTATTTTTTTTTTAATCTAGATCCATTTCCTGCAATTTGTCAGCACTAAGTTTATTAATACAACATTTAAGCCATCTGCCTTCACCCTGCATCATTTTATTCCTTATTCTCTTCAAAAGGCAGATGTCAGAGAAAGTCTAGAGTCTGTAAGTCCAACATTAATTTATTTTTGTTAATATTAAATATTGTTCTGATATTGTGCAGGAATTAGTTTTGCATTACGTGTACAATTGGACACCTGATTCAGAATTGATGTGCTTTTGAAATATGGGGTTTAAGATGGATTACTGTATTTCCTGGCTTGGATTCCTCAACTGAGAGTAAGCAAAAGGTCAATACGTGACAATGATGCAAAAATGTTAAAGTCAGGCGCAACAAACAGCAGATAAACTGAAACTCTTGCTGGGATTTCATTAGCAAACCATTTTGTTTAGTTTTTCTTAGTGTGGCTGCAGGTTATATTTTTGGTCCGTAAAATGCCAAAAAATAGTAATAGAAAGTCTTACCTAGAACCCAAGATGACGTTCTCAAGCGTCTGGCTCACAGCAAACGCTTTGGCTCGTCGTTGCATAAAAAGCAAGTGTAATTAAGCGCATTAGCAACGCTGTGCAAGTCAACCAGCAAACAGTGACTCTGCCTCAGGAACACCTGAATGCAATGCAGCCATCGTTAGTGTAATCAGTGTTTGAAAGGTCAAGATGTCTGTGTTTTTTTTTTTTTTTAACCATGAGTCCCAAGTCCAAATTCAAAAATATTCACTTTTCAATGATGTAATATAGAGAAAAGCACTGAATCTTTGTATTTGAGAAGCTGGAACCAATGAACCCCTCTAGCTATGCTGTGGCTCTGGGGATGCAAACTATGTGATGGATTACCATGAAATGTTGTACAGACTTTCTTGGGTGAAGCCTCCTGACTTAGGGAATCGGCAGACATTCATGTTATTGTCAGGTCATACACATCAGGTCAAAATTTACTTGCAAAACGAACGACGGTCACGTCAGCCTCGGCTTTACTTTGTGTTTAATGCGATTACCTCTTTGTGTGTCTCATGTCAGCAGAATTACACAAAAACAAATCAACTGATTGGCACCAAACTTGGTGGAAATATAGGCCATGAACCAGGGGAGAACATTTGGCATTTTGGGGGCAGATCTGGATAATTGACTACGAATTTTTTTTTCTTTCTCTGAAGTCTGGTGTATGTTATTTGACACTGGGCTTGGTGGTCTGCTCTCTCTCTTGTTACCCTTCTAGCCGCCAAATGTTTGCATGCTGAAACGCTAAACTAAGATGGTGAACATGGTAATATTGTACTTGCCAAACATAAATTGTTAGCTTTGTCATTATGTGCATGGCATCGCCGTTTAGCTCATAGCTTTGCTGTGCAGCTTCACAGAGCCACTGGCACGGCTCTAGATTCTGCTGCTAAATGAATTACCTACAAAGTCAATTATCAGAAACTGTTGATGAATTCTCAATCTATGGACTAAGTGATTAAATGACTAACTAGCTCCAACAGTGGTAAAAACCCAGGACTTATTACTATTGTGGCTCTTTACACTAAATAAACAGCAGCCTCCAGAATGAAACTGCGGTGGAAATTTACTGTGACATGTTCTCAGTTAATTACTTGGTCTTATTTGGTAAAAAAAAAAAATGTTAAGAAGCAGAGGTTGGTTTTGAAAACATGACAAATGTGTTTTAATAAAGAATTTCCAATTATATGACTTTTCAGAAAGTGCCAGTATCAAAATAGTTTGTGTGCAGGACTCTCTTGATCTGTAGGTCAGTGGGTAGTAGGTGATTCTTCATACCGGTGATGCTCCACTGTATAAATGTGTCTTTGCTCTCTTTAAAGATCCATGCCTTAATGCTGTGTGCTCCCCCTCTCTTTTTTTAACATCTATGTGGTAAAGACTCACAGAATCAAATATCCACTTTTTGACTTTCAATCCGTAACTAAATGAACTGGCAGCGCATTTAATAGCAGCAGACAAACCGTTCCACCCTAATGGCCCTGAATATTCAGATGACCTCCTCCTGCCAATCATTGTATTGAATGTGCTGATGACTAAGATCAGCTACAGTAGATCTTGTTATGTAACTGTCTCTCCTGCTGAGCTGGGAGAAATAATTTGCGAAGCAGTGTGAGATGCTCTGGAGGCCTCAGATAACTCCCAAGACTGGTTTCTCTCTGCGTGACCTATAGCATAGCCAGCAACACATACATGGTCCAATCATGTAGGTCACAGCAGGAACATGTAACCTGATGTAGAGCAGCTTTATGTGTGTGTATATAGAGGGGGGTAGTTTGCCTGAGGCAGTGTGGACAGTGCAGGGTCCTTTGCAATAAAAACATGCTAACCACATCCCAGTATGATGAGAGAGAGGGGAGAAGTCGTGATACAGGAGAGGGGGAGATAAGAGCGAGCGCTGGATATGGACACACACACAGAAACAGAGAGGAAGAGGACGGAGGGAAAGAGAGGTGGAGTGGGTGGTGGTGGCAGTGGAAGATGGATTTAACCCAGGGGCAGGTTTGAATCTGACAAACTGTCAGTAACTGAGCGGGGGTGACTACAAGTCTACATGTAAATTGGATACAAATCTGTGTGTGTGTGTGTGTCTGTATGTGTGTGGTATGGCTAAGGAAGTGCCGGTGACTACACATATCCCTGGGCGCTGTGGGGGACACAATGGAAAGACGGTGTGGTTGTGGGTTTATGTGCAAGGACTCATGGTGCGCTTGTTCGTGCATGTTTGTTAGGTGTGTGTGTGTGTGTGTTTTCACTTGTGCATGCATATGAAACTTTCTGTGCGCAGTATATTCATGAATGTGTGGGTGCTCAGCGCAAGACACTTCTTCCTCAAAGGCTGTGTGGGTGCGTGTGTGTGTGTGTCTCCAAGGAGATAGATTCTGTCCCATAGAATGAGAGTGTCGTCAACCATCAGCGCCTCTCACTGACACAGAGTTCCTCAAAGACACAGAGATGAAGAGAGAGGAGAGAGGAGGAACAAAGAAGAAAAGGAAAAGAAAGTCTTTTGAAGGATAAACCATGGGATTAGATAAGGTGCTCCTTCTGGATCATTGAACCAGTGTATGTGTGTCTGCATGTGTGTGTGTGTGTGTGTGCGTGTGTGTGTGTGTGTGTGCAGAGGAGAGCCCATTGCTCTGAGCACATTAGCTGCTCGGGGTGAACAAAGCCCCTCACCTGAAAGCTTTATAATATGGGCCTGAGAGCCAGCAAGGGCTCAATGTGTGTGTGTGTATGTGTGTGTGTGTGTGTTTGCGCACGTGCATCTTGTGTGCCAACCAGCAAGAGAAAACATGAGTGTGTATGTGCACATGAGTGTGTCCCATATCTAGCTTCCACTGACTGTGTGTGTGTGTGTGTGTGCAAGTAAAGAGATAAATGGATGCTGCCTAACCCCGTGTTCAATGGACACCCATTCTGGTTGTATGTGATTGTGTGTGTGAGTTTGTGACCTAAATCTAGCTGCCATTGGTGTGTAAGTGCCTACATGTATGTGTGTGATCCTCCTATATTCCTTCCTGCATGTGGCATAAATCCCTTTATGTGGGTCTGGGAGATTTCCAGATCCTGTTCCAGTGTTGCAGTATTGTTGTGATAATGTGTGTTATGGTACTTTGTTATAGTGCAGTACCACGTATCTCATCACAACAGGAGGATGGACGACACTGAGTGTGTGTGTGAGTGCTGCTCCCTGCCGTGACCAAAAGTGGCCGGAGCTGTTTGAATTGGATTATCTCATACATTTTCTATTATCCAGCAAGACCTTGAAAGAGATAGGCCTGTTGAGAGCCAGAGCTCTTGATATAAAGGGTTTGGTCAATTTGTAGCATGCCTCCTCTCTCAAGGAGGAACATTTGTTTAACTCATTTTATTTGTCCTGACTTATCCAGGTTACATTCATTGAGATCAAGGGGCTCCTAAACAGACCTGGCTAACCTACTGGCAACACAATTAATTAGCAAGTTTAAAAAAAAAAAACTATTAAAACACATCAGTGCAGATGGTGATTAATCCCAGAAAAGCATGCAAGCGAAAAGTAGAGCAAGCAAGACTGTGGTTGACAGAGATGAAGAAGACAAACTAATTGAAGTAACTGAGCGACATCACCAGCATATTGGAAAATATGAAGCAACAGTGTCCATAGCAGCATTGCAGCTGAATGCCAATTTATAAAGTGTCACTTCACCCAAATTGCATAAAGCAATGTCCACCTCCTTCCAATTCAGTAAATGAAATTAATATCAATCCACAACTTAGTTAGAGGGTAGTTTTAATATAGGTCTGTAGAATTTTCTGAGTAACTGCTGAAATTTCTAAGTATCAGTTTTTCAATGCTTTAAGCACCAAAATCTATTTCCAGAGACCATTTCAGATAAAGATCTTAAAGGGAAAAAAGCAGGCAAACAAACTATGGCTGAATACATACATCTAGGGCAAAGTAGAAAAAGATATTGTTTTTGTAATTTAGATGAATTTACCCTTTAGAAATTCTGCATGTCAAGACATACATGTATAACATCTGGCAACAAATATGACACCATGGCAACACGTCTGTCATAAGACAAGGTTTAATAGTTGCCTTCAGTGGCTAAAACTGTGGAAGCAATTTGAATATATAAAAAATGGTATGGCTATGAGTGGGAAAGCCCAAACAAATCAGCTTTAAGGTGCTAAAACACAGAGGAAACAGCAGAGCTACGTTATAATTCTCTGTAAGTTTACCACTAAAGGTGACTCCTCTCACAATAAACATAGTGTTTTGGTCCATTTTTGATATAAAATTTTGACTGTATAAGATTTGGCATTTGAAATATTGTTTAATGCATAGAACAGCAGTAAAACCGGCCCATTACATTGAGTTAAGAGAAAGTGAAACTAGGGCTGCAGTAGCGCTAACGTTATTTTGGCACCTTTTCAGAAAAGTTGCTGCTGTGACTCATCTCTTGATGCAGTTTTCCACAATCCCCTTTTCTTTTCGAAACAAAGTTTATGCTGGCACTACAGAACAGCCAGTGATCATAAGTTCTACAAATTCCAAGTCGGTACCCATGACCTTGTCGAGATCACCCTTGTCAAGATGTTTTGGTGGGAGCAACTTTTGATGAACACGAGAAGAGACAGCGCATCCTTATAGCTCAATACGAGCCGCATGCTTGATGTTGTGTGATCAATCCAGACACACAGCTGTTTATTTTCGCAGCATTTTGTGCCTCTGACCGAAGCTGCTTGGATGTGATGCATTACTCTTGGATGTGGTCCCTGAGCCTCTCATCAGTTATTGGTGGCTAAATCACCATTCTGAGAATTAATAGGTGACAACTAAGACCTTTCGCTTTTTTTTTTTTTTTTTTTTTTTTTCATTCTGGAATAGTACTTCATCTGTGAAATATTAGTCTACATCGAATGTGCCATGGAAGACTGCACACAAATAAGTTCACAGAGAAAGTTAATTTTATGGTGTTTTTTTTTTTTTTTTTTTAAACCACTCAATATACAGTGGATGGTAAATTTGAGTTTTGATATCTGGTTGCTGGATCAGTCTTACTTTGAAGAACAAGCTAAATTTCTCTCTGACATGGTAAAATAAATGAGGAAAGTTACACTTTGGAATGAATTTTAATGAGAAACAACTGTGTTAAGGTTATTTCCAGTTTGTTAACTCTGCTTACTTATGAAGCTTTCACAAGCTCATCTTTATTAAGACACGGGTCATATATATTTTTTTTTTTTTAGATTTAGCTTTTTTAATTGCTCTTAACATTTCACTCTGAGCAATTTCTGAAATCTGGAAACCGATTTCTGAAAGTCCCATGGGGCAAAAGAAAAAAAAAAGAAGAAAAAGAGAGAGATCAACCAATTTATTAACAAGCCAACAGCTCATCTAACTTTCTATAAACAGTAATAGATTTTTAGTTTGACAGTGGTAGAAACTATATTTACTCCAGCATTCTATCGAAGTGCAGCATTGACTTAGTTTTACTTGACTTCACTACTTTTTAAATCCAACTTCAATACATTTCTGATGGAGACATTATAATTTTTACTCTGTTTACTGTTAACAAGTTATCCATTGTTTCACGGGATAACAGAAATTTGCATTGAAGATCAGATTTTCATTGAGAACTTTGAGGACAAAGTGCGTATAAAGCGGTTAAAACTAGCTCCACCTTGACCACCAACAACAGTGAGGTGCTACTTACATAGTGATGTATCAACATTAGCAATCTAAAGATGTCATCATAATTATCATAATAATCACAGGGATATTTTACTTTTCACTGTGGTATTGGTACTGAATTTTCCTTCCTCCAACCGTTCAATTTGGGGAATAATTAACTATCACAGTCATCTCCTCTTCCCAGTTAGTTTGCTAACCTTGGAGTGTTTGATTACCAGCATGATTGCCTGAATGTTTGTTTCCTGCTTTAATGGATGTCTTTTTGGCAAGTAACTCCAAAACTTTGTAAATAAGACCCAAATTGGAATGAACCAGAATTATCTCGCAAATCTGACATGATCTCTCTTCTTGCCGGTCTCTATATCTCCCGAAAACTTGCCGTAATCCTCAAAGTTCTGTAAGAGAATTAGCTTTAGATTTAAGTTGAGGAATGAATGTTGTCAGTTGAAGGTCCTCACAAGTACAGCGGGACTGAGTTGTGTGTGTGTGTGTGTGTGTGTGTAAAAAGGCGCAGCATGAGCAATGACAGTGCCAGGGTCTAACAGGGGGAACCAACCTCGCCAGGGCTCCAGAGCCAAGATTCATTGCTTTAGTAGCAATGCATTTTTGATGTGCCCCCCTTCTGCTTCAACTTCTCTGTACGACCCTGACGGAATAACAGCGCCCCCAGCAACCATCCATATAGCTTAATTTTAGCATGTGATGTTTACAGTGTGTAGGTGTTAGTGTGTACACACACACACACAGATATATATATATATCTGTGTGTGTGTGTGTGTGTGTGTGAGTGAGTGACGAAGGCAACAAGAGAGACGGAAAGGAAGATGGAAAGAGAGAGGGAGACGGCGAGAAAGGGAGAAAATGTTCCCCCTTGCCTGTTAAATATTTGAGAAGCCTTCTGTGGAAAAGTGATGCAGTCAGAGACAGGCCTGTTAGCTCAGTGTGTGTGTGTGTGTGTGTGTGTGTGTGTGTGTGTGTGTGTGTTTAGTTGATGCAGAGAGACAGACAGGCCCGTTAGTTTGGACTAATTCAGCCGTGAGTGAGGGAGAGGGAGCACTTTCACTGTTTATTTATCTACCTGGGAGAGAGAGGGAGGACAAAAAAAGAAGAATGGGGGAGGGGGGGCAAGAGAGAGAGGAAGAGGAAGGGGTGAGAAAGTGAGAGAGAGGGAGAAAGAGGCAGGCCAGGTTGTCACAAACCATTAGACAGACAGACCTAGTGTGCTCTGCCCCATGTCAATGAGCAGCTTGACTAAAGACAAATGTGTGTGTGTGTTGATGGATGTGCATGTGGGTGGTTGTGTGTGCAGCCTTGTGTGTGTTGATGCATGTTTGTGCGTTTGCATTTGTTTATTTATGGATGTGGTTTTTGCACAAGTGCATGCAATTGACAGAGACATGTGCATGTGTTTGCTGGCACAAGTAGCTGAGATTAGCTGAAAGAAAGGTAAAGGCTGTGTGTGTGTGTGTGTAAGAGAAAGAGCGAGACTGAAAGGGAGAGTAAATCTCTAGACATTGATGAGGAGAGGGGGCAAGATGCCCTCATTGTCTGAGACAAAAGGCTCCCTGTGCCACAGAACAAAATATCCAGTGTGCGTGCACATGCACATGTGAACACATACTTCCACTTGTGTGTAACTGTGTGTGTGCGTCTCATTATTTCAATACTTTCCCAAAACAGTAAGGGAAAAAAAGAAAGCATAAAATAGAAAAAAATTAAAATGTGTGCAGATGGCAAGTGTTACAAAGAACAGAGGTGTGCGGTTCCTTTCAGATTTCAAGGATCAGCTGCATGCTGGGAATGTTTGCAATGATGATGAGAGCCTTACATAGCAGACAGGCAGATAAACAATGGTTTCAAACAGACACACACACACACAATGAGGTCTAACTCCCACTAAAACTCACTTGGGATTGGAGCTGTTCCAGTAGACAGCGTGTCTGTCAAATATGATCTTCTCCTCCGCCCACACGGACACCCAGGACAGGATGGTCAGCACCACCACCTCCATCACACACCTCTGCCCGAGCTGGCACATCCTCATAGACATCCAGGGGCAGTCTCTCTCTCTCTCTCTCTCTCTCTCTCTTTAACTGGGATCAGGCTTTCACTGCGCTGCTGCTGCAGAAATCCTCTAGATCACAAATGTCCTTCTGCGCGTCTTTGGACCAATCGGGTCGGCGGTTCATGGATCAGTAGCCGTCTAGACGCGAGTTCCGATAACCTGTTTCAGGTCATACTGGACGGTTGAAATCCACTTTCAAACTTGCTCGGCCGCAGACGGAAGAGCGGGATTCACATGTTATTTTTTACGAGCGCGTCGGTGGCCGGATGCTGCGAGTGCGTCTCTTCTGCAAGGTCCGAAACTTTTCTCCCATTACGCGCAGCAGGGGGAGATAAGACGCGCTGCCTGGGCTAGATCCCCGCTGTCTCCACGAAATCACAGCAAAAAATTCATCCGAGGTTTGTTATTCATCGGCAGGCACGAGACAACGTCCGACTCGGCCGTCATATCTGTTCACCCAGATTGGAGAAGAGCCCGGCGAGTCCGCTCCTTTCACACCGCAGATCTCTTCACAACACACACACACAAAAAAAAACAACACACACACACACAAAAAAGAAAGAAAGAAAAAAAAAAAAAACTACGTCCACTTGACCTTTTCTGTTATTGCGTTTCAGTGAAATAGATTCCAGGTGATCGGACGCGCTCCTTTCCGGTATTTTCAGTCCAAACTTATCGCGCCGGCACAACTGCGAGACGGGAGCATCCTCCTCGCACAGCCACGAGCATCTCAGAGCATCTCACAGCATCTCAGAGCTTCTCACAGCTTCTCAGAGCTTCTCACAGCACCTCTCAACTTGGTGATCCCTCCTCCGCCGCTGGCTCTAATCCAACGCGACCGCGTCGCCTGGGAGCCGCTCTGCGATCACAGCTGTAATCCGCACACGCTCCGGCGCAGACCTCCACCTATGGCGGGCAACAGCGCACACCGGCACCCTGATTCGGTATAACCCCCACCCACCTCTCTCTCTCTCTCTCTCTCTCTCTCTCTCTCGCTCGCTCTTTTCTTTCCCTCTTTCTGCGCGGGCGGGGTCTACAGCCGTGCCGAGCCGCGCTCCCTCCGGGGGACTCGGTACTGGCTGACTCACTACACAACCGAGACTGTATGGAGGGGAAACCCCCCCCCAAAAAAAAAAAAAAAAAAAAAAAAAAAAAAAATTCAATTAAACTTAATTGTTTTAAGAATTTTTAGAAAGTTAACTGACCCTTTTAATGTGACATGAATTAAGAATCAGTGTAAACAAATGATCTACAGAGAGAAACCGGAAATAGCTGAATTAGTTTATGACTGATCAGGTTATTGAACCTGTTGTAAGTCACCACCACGGCCACCTGCTCGACCGAGGGCGGTTTATTGCATCCAAGAAGTTCACGATCAGTTTGAGAGCTGCGGCCTGATGGATGGATTGGGAAGGTGGGGGGGGAGGGGAGAGAGGGAGAGAGGGGGGGGCTCAGATAGCGAGAGAAGGCGTCTGATGGATCGTTGGAACAGTGGAGTCATTTTCCATCAGTGTCCATTAGGCCCAAAGGGCAAGCGGAGGCAGCACCAAGTCTAAAACCTGTGAGCCATAAACCTCGAGAGAGCTGTCTGACAGCGCTGCCACCCCTGCCGCGTGCGCGTGCACGCATTTAGCCTCGGAGCCAACGGGGTGAGATGTATCGTAACTACATTGTTTCCACAAAGTGCGTCATGATTCTCCCGACGCGTCAATACTCGGAGCAGAATGAGCTCCAGTGAGGATCAATCCGATCTCAACAAGATGAGAATTGATCCCAGAAAATTATTTGCAACCAGTTCATTTACATCCTTTAAAAGGGTGGAATCAGCACGTCAGTAAAAAAATGCATTGAAATACAAGGTGAAATGGGTTTGTTTGTTGGTTTTTTTTGTCCTGCAGGGTCCCCCCCCCCAAAAAAAAAACAAACAAAAAAAAAACCAATTGACTTGTTCCTGACTCTAATAGACCCGTGTTATCATATTAAACTGGATCCTTCCGCAGCTCCATCTTTCGCATCTTATTGTGCCTCTCGGTTGGATCCATTATGCAAAGTGTCCTAGTTTTTGCGTTGCCCTGCTCTGCCTGCGAAGTAATGCCTATAATTTGGGCTGCTGGATGCAGGCAGGAAGAGAACCCATGCACCCCCATAACCCAAATACAGCTGCATGTTGTCCGCCTCTGTGGATGAATTATTCAACATCTGTCTGAGGCGTGCATATGTAAACAGGTGGGTAGTCTCCTGATGGCTGATTTTTTTTTTTTTTTTTTTTTTAGGGGAGACACGTACAAACCAAAGGCATCCTTCAACCTCAGCTTCAGGCTTTTCCTCCTCTGCTGTGTCACTCTGAAAGCGAGTCTAAAGCTCATGTAAGCTGTGCAGACTAAACAGCATTGGGAGGATTCAGATATGAGGGATTCTTTAAGTGATCCTAAACCTAAATTAATGCAGGTCAGAGAGTCAGAGTGTGGACACATTCCTCCTCAGAAGGGCCTTAAATCCTGGAATATATAGCTGAGTAAATCCATGATTGCTCTGCAGTTTAGAGAAATTATAGACATATGAATTCTTTCCCTGCTCCAGTTTGTCTTTCAGTGCTGTTGACTAAAGCGGCCATTCACATTCAGCCAACTTTCACTCCAGACATCCAGCTTCTTTCTCAGTGACTAACCGGCTGCTGTGGGCATTGAACATGTCACAAACGATACACAGGAGAGTCTCTCCAACCACTTGCCACAGGCTGGCCCCATTCAGCCGCCACCGGGATCACATTTGTGTGTGTGGCCTTGGCGTTTGCCAGTATTTGCTTGATTAGAGGCCACAGTCCTAATGTAAATAAATGTTGCCAGATGCGGTGGGATCACTAAGCCCCATATGGTTTCATTTAGTCCATGTGCACACACAGACACACAGACACACACACACGCGCGCTGGATGAAGCCAGGGACATCCCAAGGGTCTGGATTGGGCAAACAAATGGGAGAGGAGGTAGGGTGCGGTTACACAAATGACACACTGAACTAGTTAACAGTACAAATGTGGAGACAGTCTGAGATGTTGCAATAGAGCTTAAAGCATATTTAACATGGCCTCTTTATTTGTGGTCAAACTTTTTGGATTGGAGTAATTTTGGAAAATGTTTATCCTTGCTGTGCATAGTTGCGTCTCACCAGATTAAATTTAGATTTTATTATTTTTTTTTGAACTGCTGACTTCTGGAATTTGGTAACCTAAAAAACAAACAAAAAAAAAAAACACCACAGATCTGTGTTTGGATCATTTTTACTTTGACTTACCCTTCCACCCAATTATGCAATCCCTTTGCATTTCAATATATTCCCGAAGAGGATTCTGTGTAGACTGCTCTCTGCTCCAAATTACTCTTGGTGCAGAGTGAAATACTGAGATGCTGCAAGTAAACAAGGGTCTGAGGTATCAAAGCAGCATCAAAGTTGCTGCTATGGAGTTTCCAGATTGGCAGGGAAACAGTAAACTGCAAAGATGTTTAAAAAAAAAAAAAAAAAAAAAAAAGGCAACCGAACACGAGTCATCAAGAGACTGGCTGCAGTTTTTGGTAAATGTGACCATATTCTAATGACTTTAGGTCTATTTTTAAAAAAGTGCTGCTTTCTGTTGGCACATGCTGTTGAGATTTTTGTGTTATGTTGGTTTCACCAAGCAAGTATCCTCGGTCTAGTGTCTGTAGCCGTGACCTTCAAGGATGCCTTCTGATGCAAAGTAATAATCAGCAGAGAAACAAGTACCTTTGCAGTGGAATTCACACTAACCTGGTGCTCACCATGTTTTAAGACCACACTCCACAAGATACTAGGATTACACAAGAAAATCCAGCTCCTCGCAGCCACAAATACAGACACCACTGGACTCAATTCTCCTCCTCTCTCATTTGTCCCTCTCCAAAAGTAAGGGAGATCTGAGGTTAATCCTCTCCACCGCTCTGTGAGGAAGTCAAAGAGAAAAAAAAAAAAAAAAAAAAAAAAAGAAAAGGTATAATGCCTGAAAGCTCAAGGAGGCACTTGAGATTAAGCCACCAACTATTGACATTGTGTGAGTGACAGGTAAAGTCACCTCTGCTTAACAGCCCTCGATTACCATCAGAGAGCAAGACCTCCCCCTAGTGGTTCTGGAGGTGTATAAGCAGTTTGTCACTTTTTTTTCCCTCCCCCCCACCTCCATCTCACATCCCTGAGGAACTTTGCAAAACATGGATGCCAGATACGCCCGATACCCATGCTCATGTTTTATCTTAATTATTTATCGTCTGAGATGCAGCAAGTTGGTTTCCACAGCAACCTGGCTCCTGTGCTTAGAGTAAGACAGACCTGCTAAACTGAAAAGGTCAAAGCGGAGCATAGGAGGATTATTCAGAATCATGGGGAACAGCAAGCATCCAGCATTGCATATCGAATTAACTCACCACCCTGCCATCACCATCACAGCTGCCTCATCAAAGGGATTGTAATGGGATTGAGCTGAGCCCAGATGAGCAGTCAGTCAAGTTTCAGATGGGATGAGTACGAAGTTGGAAATACAGTAAGAGATTAAAAAAAAAACCCACCAGTAGTAAAAACAGGATGGGAAATGTGGAAAATGTTACGAGATGTTAACCGATACAGAGCAGCAGGTCCACAGGACAGAGAGGAAGAGACAGAAACCAAATGAGGCCAGATGAAAGAAGGAACAAACTAAAGATTTATTGAAGGCAGCAGAAGATGCAAGAGACAAGAACAGAATGGCAAAGGGGGGAGGGGGGGGGCGGGGCACATACAGAGACACTTCTGTGTTCAGATAGGTTTAATGTCTTTGTGTTACAAAAGTTTTTTTTGTTTTTTCACAGCTCCAGAGAGCTGAATAGGTCTGTATTGTTTTATCAAAATATACATGTTTTGAACGTAAAGTGGATATAATCCAAATGATTTTGTGGTACAAAAACATGAATATATACAACCATCAACCCCGCTTCATACAATAACCCCACCCCGCCCCCATATAAAAAAAGGAGAGAAAATAAAAGCTTTTAACAATAACTGAAAGGCATATAATCTTCTACACTGTCAACATCACAGCTAGGACTGTGGATCAATTAAGTATCCATTCTAAAGCGATCTCTACCCAAATTAGGCTCTTTGTAAAGTCAATCAAACAAAAGGGGTACAATATACAGTATATGTTGTTACCCAAAACATTTTAACTTCATGTGACTTGTCCAAGGCATGAGGAACAGAAAGAAGGAAAATTGAAGCCTTGTGTTCTTGTGGAATAGCAGGAATGTGGGAGAAAAAAAAAAAAACCTTTACGCAATCACAACACTACAAAACAGCAGGGATAGAAGATACTTTGGTCCTTAACAGCAATAACCGTCTGCAGCTACATGAAGCTTCGTTAAATCATGCATAATAATCTTTTACAAAAATAGAGACAGAGCGCATCTGTATCTGGTCCAAGACTACAGTGGTGGAATCTGGTGCTTGAGGCACACAGGAATGTGATGACGTTTAAGACTTCGGCGTGATGGTGTCAACTTGGACCTATCATTGAGGAAAAGTGCACTAAAGAACCTGACTGTGGCTTAAGCGAACACAGACAGGGACTGGGTGTGGGTTAGCCCACCCTGTAATCACGTTATCCTGAATTTAAGAGAAATATACTGGGTTTTTAGACACAGTCCAAGACTGTCGTTGCTATCAATTGACAAATGCCTCCCAGCTGCCCTCTCACAGGTACAATTACCTGAAAATAATGGGATGAAGGCATCTTTGCAGACAGGTAAGATAAAACAGCTGAATGAGAGGTAAACAAAGTCAACTGACCAGGTCGCAAAGTGTTTCACCCTCAGATTAAAAACTTAAGGAGTCAAGGCACTGTGATAATGATTAAACCCAGCCACTACATATGGGTATCAGTTAAGCTTAGAAATGATACACATGTAAATGCTAACATTAAAAAAGAAAAGATAAATGAATATATAGGTGTCCACATATAGATGAACATAATATGGTTAAATGAGGCCCCAAACACCATTGTCCCCATGGAGAAGGGACTAAATGGAGATGAATGAGGACTTTAGGACAGGAAGGCTGAATACAGCTCTATTTCCTGTTACAATACACCTAATAGAGCTACATCACCTAGCAAGGATATTAGGCATCTAACTGACTTACATTCATAGTTTCTACATATATAATGAGGCTATATGCATACAAATCCTTAGATAAGAAACAGAAAACTGAATGAGCCACTTTCCCCCATTTTAACAATGCTGGTACATACCAAAGGGCATGAAAAACAAAAAAGGCATTTGAGAGCCATGCCTTTTCAAAATGAAGCCAGAGCAACGCTTAAGGCAATCTGGTTGGGGCAAAGTAAGGCACAAGACTGTATATTAAAGATAGTGAAAGAAGAATGTATCCTTATTGTAACAACTTCAGATAGTGGTATGGATCCCCCAGAGCAGGTATGTGGGTAATTACGATAAAATAAAAATGGATACTGGAAATGAAATTGTTTGTTGGTCTGTGAGCCAAAACAAAATCCTCGTCTCTAACCGTTTCTGACTGGCCAAACAGGTTCAAAGTGGCATTTCAAAAAAAAAAGGCACACACACACATAGATATATCCACACAACTATCATAGTAAAAGGAATGCTGAAGTGTGTCTGGTGTGGATGTGATTCATCCACACAAGCATACATCTGTGGTGGAGGGTGTCTTTTTTTCTTCTTCTTCTTCTTTTTTTTTTTTTTTTAAATTTTTTTTAAGCAATTTGGTCTAAAGTGACAGTTTATCAGCTTCCCCTACTTTACCTCCAACGTAGCAACATGTTTAAATGCAGAACATTGCCCATTTCCCAGGACCCCACTCAGAACTTTATGATGGAACGAATTATTAGGTTTGGGCATCAGGGACCAAAGTCCAATGTGATCATAAATACGCTTCAAGTTCCCCCCCCCCCCGTTTACGTTTCTGGATATTTGCACCAATTCAATTATGTTTGCATTATGATGGACAGGTGCTAGTGCTTAGAAGAGTAGCCGAGCTTCACAAAAGGCAACAGCAATACAATTTCCAGCATTAGAAGAAGTCTGTCTAACTTGCCGTGGCATGGTTTTTGATGTCTTCAGTTGAAGGCATAATGCCCTGGTACCACCTACTCCAAGCAGGTGTAGCTTAAACAAACAAGTGATGAACAGCGACAATTCTGTTTGTGCATGGCAGTAAGGTATATTCATATTTGTCTCTATTTATTCAAAATACAATGTTCTTATATAGGACTGATTTGGTGTTTTTGATATAATGTGAAAATATTTGGAATCAGAAAAAAAGAACTTCAATTACCAAACTATCAAATCTGATACCCAAACCTAATAATGACAGGGAATGACTAAGAATTGGGGTGAGCAACGCTCTACACAGAAACAGTCATAAATATGTTATGGTTGCCATTTTCACTTAACGCAAACTTGAGAAAAGTAGAATTCAGATGGCAATAGATTTGGAGGGAGGAAGGAAAGGCACTCAGATGGTGGACTTGGAGAAGGACACTCGAAGGTGGTGGTTCTCTCCCAGATCGTGGTTGTGGAACTCAATGAGGGACTCAATTGCCTCCTCAACTGAGCCCATCTGGATTAGGGCCATCTTGCGGTCTTTCCTGTTAGATAAGAGAACAGTATGTTCTAAAAATGTAAAAATGCTTTTGCTTTTGTGTAGGCTGTTTGCTGTGGTGTTGACAAAATTTTCACTATGCTCTAAGGGACACCTTATTCAGACTTGAAACAATGAACAAACAATGGCAACTCTTGTTTGAAATGCTACAACATTCAACGTTGTGCTACAAAGCCCATTCAAGCAACAATAAGGACATAATTCAAGAAAACTGACTGCAAGTGGATTGAGACTTACTGAAAGAACTTAAAGGCCTTGACTGTGGCTCCTGAGCTGGCAAACAGCCTCCTGAGGTCATCCTCCACCACAGAAGGCCTAAAAGCAGAAAATAAAGGACTCAACATAAAGCATGTATGTGGGTTTTTATTCCCTATACTTGTTTGCATATTTTGTTGGTGTACTGTGGTGGTCAAACAAGGCAAAAGGAGTATGGCTAAATCAAACAACACACTTCTAGAGTTGCATGTTTAGAAAATACTGTCACAACTACTTAAACCAAAGCACTAAATATAGGGAAAAAATGAGTCAGGACTACAAAGGAAAACGCTTGGAGCATAAAAGATGCTGTGGAGAGAGTGGGAATGAAAATGAGGCTGTTGCAGCAGCACTCACGGTATGTTGGAGAGGTGGAGTGTTGCAGAGGGTGGGAAGATGTTGGAGTAATTCTTAGAGCCAGGCTTCTTGAAGCGGTGCAGCGGTGAGTTGCTGTAGTCCTTTGTGAGGCCCTGGTCCTCGTGGCCTTCTCTGGGAAGCTGCACTGTGGTGTGTTTTGACAATGTCACACGCATGGCCCTGCCATGAAGCCGCTGGCCATTCAGGTGGCTCATAGCTGAGAAACATTATTGGGATAGTCAACACTTAAGGGGGGAAAAAAAAAACAAAAACTCACACAAACAATTCTAAACAAGCTTGATTTAGGCCTTATTTCATTCATGTTTTCTTTGTTGCCAGCACAGATAAGATGATCCAATTTAATTGTACATTAGAATAAAATGAGTAATTAATACTAGTATAATAACAGGCCCACTGGGCTAATTTATCTGATTTTAAAATTGTTTTCTATCCTTAACCTCTCCTTGATACATACATTTATGAAAACATTTTCTGAATGCTTTCAGTGTAGTTACAGATGGTAAAAGGAATGTAACAAGTAAATGATCAGACAGGCAACCAGCTATTTATCAAAGGAAGACCTGTACTGTTTGCTCATTTGAGAGCCAATAAGTGAATGCTCAAAACAATGTATGGTTATATGCAAAATACTAGATGAAAGAAAATGCTAGATCAAAGAATGCAAATTGTGTGTAGCTACCTAGCTGAGCCTGTGTGCCATCAGACATCTGGATCAGAGCATTCTCCTTTTTATTGAACAGGATCTTCACCCTCATCACATCGCCATACACACCTAGTAAAGAAGAGGAAGGTGTCATACTACAAGTGCAAGAAAGCCCAACACAGCCTTAACAGGAACCACACAGCCAATCACAGCAACAAAAACAATTTAAAACCATCAAATCAGACACATTAATATTCATACTAAATGAACACTGATTATAAAGTCATTGTCAGGCTATTCAGTCATTGTTCAATTCTGTGTTGAATTTCTACAACTAATCCTACATAAGCCCTCTTAGATAGTAATTAAATAGTTCCTAAAATGGTTAGGCCAGAGAAGGAGGAGACAATGATTGCAGAAAAATAAATAAAAATCAAAGAATAGTAAAATGAGTAGTGTTGATTGGTTTGGTTGCTTTACAGAGGAAAAAGTTGATTACTTGATCAACTTGAGGGCCCGAAAGAGACATGCAGGAATAAACTAAACATGCATATACCTACATTAGAGTAACTGAGATAAACTGCAAAAGAATAATATGGTGACATAATCCAAGGGCTATGTCAACTCCCAATCACTAAAAAAGTAGCAGCATTTCATCTCTCTGTGTACTGTTGCTGAGTGACTCAAGGCAACCACAGAAAAATCAACTTAACAAAAAATGAAATTTGATGAATTTTCATGGCTTAAATTTGGACGAGGCAGAACTAAATAAATTGTTGACTTTTATCCACTTCCGGAGGGTGACACTCTAGAATTTAGATCAGCTTCTTGCCTCATTCCTGAACAAAATGATCCCTACATTTCTATTTAGTGGAGCAATATTTCCATTCAGGGGCTGTGCTCTTTGAAGATGAAAAACTGCAAATACTTTTTGCCCATGGACAGTAAGCCGTGGCTGTTCAAAATTAAATGAAATGCTGCAGCTTTGTGTGGTTTTTCTCACCTTACTTTCCTTACACAAACCCACAACAACCAAAACAGGTCATACAAACCCCAAAACAAACAGACACCCCCACCCTTCATAGCCCTGTAGCCTGATGATGAGCCATCAGTGGTTAAAAAAAAAAAAAAAAAGCCAACAACATGAGACAAGACATGCCCACCTTGCCAGGTAACAGTAGTAATAAAAAAAGAGATGAAAGGATGATAACGTACCGAAAAGAATAAAGAGGCAGTGTGGCGTAACGCTCTTTAGAGACAGCAGGGGGAGCAGCGGGGCAGGGGGCCAAAGGGGGAGAGGGAACAGGGGACAGGGGAAAAGAGACGGAGCGGAGTGGAGGACAGTGGAGTGGAGTCGGGACATGTCCGCAGGCCACAGGCAGCGAGGTCCACAGGAAGGCCACAGTACCATGGAGGAAGGAGAGGCATGAGGGACGAAGAGAATGAAGAGAGGACAAGAGGAGGAGAGGATTCAAACAGCATGAGAGAAGAGGAAGAGGGGAGATAGTTGAAGATGAGGTGGAGAAAAAGAGGATGGTGGAAGGACAGATGATGGCAAAAATCATGGGGGCCAATGTTGTGTTTTTGTGTTTTCAATTTGTGGATGGTATCCAAATTGGGGGCAATGAATAGGGGAAAGAGGGATGGGTGGGAGTGGTTGTAGTAGTAACAGGAGTGGCAGAGGGGAGGAGGAGGACAGAGGGAACAATTGGTCATGGGGCGTGCAGTCAGTTGGCAAGAGTTGAGGTGAGGGTGTTTTAAAACAAAAAAAGAGAGGGGGACAGAGAAAGAAGAGAGAGAAAAAGGAAGTAAAAAACAAGGTCAGTATACACAAAGAAATGTAGTGCTTCAGACAGTAGAACTGGCTAAATTAAAATGCATTGTCACTATGGGAACACTAGAAGAAAAAGAAGAGAAAAAAAGATTAACAATGAAATACAGAAAAAGGCAGAGACAATATGTACTTTTAGATTACAGGCTGTTTGTTCCGATTACTTTAAATTACATTATAAAACACAAATCTGAATATCAGTTATAATAATCCTAAAAACTAGACTTAACATGTATATGCTAAATGTAATGAATATATAACTACAGTAAATGTAATGAGTGTGACAGACTACTTATACATGCTACACACTATATGTATAAAAAGATGTACATTATGGACATGATGCGTTTCTTTAACAAATACAAAGAAAAAAGTAATATTGTCTCTCCAACAACTCAAGAATGATTTCAACTAATGGACAAAAATGAAGATATGAAATGGTAAGTTTAAAAAAAAAAAAAAAAAAAGAAGTTAGTGTTTTGAATAAACTTAAATTTCACAGTGAGCAAAGTGGCAGGTTTAGAAATGCAGCAGGTTTGGTCAAACACAGAGATCCTGAAAGAGAAAAGGTTTTGACTGGATGACCCCCTTTTAATTAAAAAGCAGTGGTCAGGGTACTTCAACTAATGTGACCACATGGTGGTTGTGGGAGATTGGGGTGGGGACCAAAGACACTGGTTTCTCTTGAACAAATGGATCCAGGTCCATGACTCATGGTGTAAACAAAACACACTGTAATATTATAATGCTGCTCAGCACTGCACTGACAGAGGCAGGATGTAGAACTGTTTAACCAATGCTAGTGTACTGACCTCAGGGTTTAGATTGCTGACCAACAAGACATTGTGTCCCCCAGAGGCAGTGAGCCCGGATAGGCCAAGCCGGCTGGCAGCTGCTGCTGCAGCCGCCATGCCACTGTGGCCAACACCCAGGGACGCCAGGGCACTGGGAATACCAGGCACAGACAGACCTAGGTGGTACAAAATATTGATTACTCAATTTATTGCACTTAAGAGAAACAGCAGGAAATTGTTTGGATAAAGAATACACATCTCACTGTCGAAGGAATAGCACTGTTGAGAAAAGGTTTGTGCACTGACCTGCTGCTTGTTGGATGGCAAAGGTTGGGGGGAAGGCATGCGCTCCACCATAGGGAGAGGCTGAGATTATGCCAGGCGCAGCTAGAGGAGTTAAAAAAATAAAAATGAGAAATGACAGTTAAATACTGGCAATAATGAGTTAAAAAAAATAAAATCAAAAAAATCAAAAACAAAATGCCTTCAGAAGGGAAACTGATAAATCAAGGACTTAGTAAAGTAAAACCTAGAAGCATTAACTCAAAGGTAGCTGGATTATGTATTCATAGGCTTGTTAACATAGATCCAAAAAAAAAATAAAAAAAGTCCTTAAATCGTGTTCCAATCTTACCAAAAGCAGCGGCAGCCATGGTCTGGTGATCAATGGAGGGCTGTGAATCTGCTGTTGGGAGGTCTGGTCGGGTGTAGTCTCTGCTCTTGTCATTATTGTACTTGACATTCAGGCTGGTGAGCTTGGAGAAGCTAATCCTCAGTGTACAGCAGGCATTGTAGATGTTTTGTCCATCTAGAGACTGAAACAGATGTTGGAGCATTAGGCAATGTGTGTATTGTATGTTTTTCACTTGTGATACAGTTTCATGTTTATACAATTGGTCCCACAGTGTACACACTGTACTGAAACTGCAATGGTTTGCTTTAAATTGGTCCATTTCTAATGGTCAGTCTTAACACTAGTGACTTTGACAGGAACCTGTTACCCAATAGTGACAACCTCAGAATGAAACAACATGACAGAGTACCAGTCTTACCAGTTTAGCATGCTGAGCTGTCATGCCATCGGCATACTGGATCAGAGCCTGGAACTGGTTGTTCTTTGTGAAAGTGATGATCTTCAGCACAGTGCCAAACTTAGAGAAAATCTGAGGAGGGAAGACACTATAATTAGGGATGTCATCATGATACCACATCTAAGGTGCTTATTACAATGGTAATGGAGGATTAACAGGGCAAATATGTATCTTTTAAAACAAGAGTTGCATTGTTACCAACATGTATATTTTGTTAATACACTTGAAGCATCTTGCACAGAATGTTATAAATGTGAGGGTTAGTTTCTCAGTAACATAATGATGAGGAGAAAAGATGCAAATGCAACAACAATGTAGTACCAAAATATATTCATGGTAGGTGAGTGGATTGTACAATATTGAGAACTTGTTAATGCATTTGCATAGGTCAAACTATCTGTACACCAGGTGTGGCATTGCTACAGTAGCAGAGCTAATTTTACACAGTGACTACAATAGAGAACAGTGGCCTTTTGTAATTTATGTCAGGTGTGTTTTAAAAAAAAAAAAATTAAAAAAATAAGATTTTTAAAGACCAACAGGAAAACAAAGTAAAAAGCCTGATGAGGTGGATATATAATGCAGCAAAGCCCACCACCAAACTCAAAGGCCGGTTTGAAAGGCATATTGAAAGATTAAAGGGGAACTGAAACGCAATAAAATTACATATGATGTTCTCTTTACCCAGCAACAAAACCACAAAATCTGCTCTTACCTGGTGTAGTACGTCCAGGGTGACGGGGTAGAAGAGGTTTTCCACTATGACTCGGAGCACAGGGCTTTGAGTCGCTGCTCCTCCCATGGTGCCTGCATCTGCGGAAATGGCCATGCTTCCCATACCACCTCCATGCAGTGCATTGACTGCCTGCAGAGCTGCCTGAGCACGCTAAACGGGAAAGTCAAAAAGAAATTCTCAACATGGAAGGAGAAAAGTATGCAGATATAAAATAATGTGTTAATGTGAGTGGCATTTTTTAGTACCAGATCTTGAACTTGCTGCAAGTTGATCATTAACTTGACTATTTTGTCTTCAATGTAAACTACTTCACAAAGCCTCAGTTTGCAATGATTAGTTGTTAAACAGAATCTATACCAATAAATTTGAGGCTGGTGGAACATTTAATTTACATTTTCTGCATTCAGCCAACATATTTTGTCAATATGAAAAGCAAGGGGGAGTGTGTGTGTGACAATGAGCACTTACCACTTGGTTAGGGGAGTTGTCTGTCTTGAGCTCCTTATGGGTTGAGTATTGCATGTAAATTGGGTGGTTTCTGATGACAGGGGTGACTGAAGAGTAGTAGCTCACCATCGTCTGTGCACACTCCTCACTGTTCAGCTCCAAGAATGCCTAGAGTGGAGGAGCAAAGAAACATGCATTCAATCTTTCAATCTGTCTTTCCCATCACATACAATAAGGCACCAGCATTCCTCATTTTGTTGTGAACTTTTATAATTAACTGCATTATCACTGTCTATTTTTAGAGAAATTTTATTTGATATCTTTATTGGGTTTGACACAGAACTGCTGGAAAATGGGGAGATAATGAAGACATTCAAGTGGGATTAAGTGTCTTCCTCCAGGAAATCTCAGCAAGAATAATTGTCTCCCAACCCACTAAACCACAAAGATGTAACAAAAGGGTCATTGTTATCATTTTTAGGTCAGGACAGAAAGCTAGAAAATTGATCCCTTGTCTCAGGCCTAAAGAGAAATTTCCTCCAGGTGTGAGAGTCATACAGGTTTGGTGAGAAGACCTGCATTTATCTTTGCTTACCTGGTTTTTCCCTTTCAGCATCAGCAGATTAGTGACCTTCCCAAAGGGCAGTCCCAGGCCAATAACCTCAGCCTCGTTTATGTCATTGGGCAGCTTGCGTACGTGGACCACACGTGATGGAACACCAGGACTGCGGACGTCACCTTTAAATTTTTTGCTGTCGTTGCCATTGGCTGCAAGAGAAAACAGAGGCAGATACAATCAAGGAGGGAACAGAAGGCTCTGGTTCTTCCTGAATAATGGATTGATTGTCATGGCAACACAAAACAACACAGACACGACAAGCACTTCAATAAAAAGGATTCACCCCACCATGGCAACCCCCCTACCTGAGTTCATGATATAGGGCCCGTTGGATATGCAGGAAGAAAATAGTTCGTCGGATCCCCTCTGCAGAAGTGGAGAAAACAATGGTTCACTTCAGAACGTTCACCAATGAGGGCACAGCATGGCAGGTAGAGAGCACGGCTCTCATATTACTGAGCCATTGTGTGATAAAGGAGGAAGTAATCTGATAACCAAAAGAGGATCGGGCAAACACGCTTGAGAAGAACTCCACCTACCTGACCAAGAAGAATTCAGTGGTCTAGCTCATCAGCAGTGATATTTGACTTCCCATCATAAACACATTTTCCCCATTTCATTTTGTGTTCTTCTCTAACAGTACTACCTTTTTGCAAACTTCACAGCCATGGTGGGCCAGTATTTCTTTGTCCGGGCAATGTGCCAAATCATCATAATGTAATGCCAATTGCACTCAAGGAGAAACTGCTACTATTCAGCTTGAGACACGCAGTTCTGCATTAACAGCTTTGGTTAACAGCAGCTGTCAGTCAGCACAACCCATCTTCTCATAATTCAGTATTAGGAGGAAGGCTAACACACTGAATCCATCTGGATCTGAGGACAAGATGGAGAAACTCCCAGCTCACACTAGTTTACTGTCTGCTGAAAGCCTTGTCCAGTCTCTCTCTTCAGTAGATATAAAGTGCTGTTTCAGGGCTGTTCTCGTGGCTGTGTGTGTTTGTGGTTGTGTGAGATGAAGTATTGCAGTCACAAGAAGTGGCTCAGCAGCCTAAGCTCTACAACACTCTACAATGGCGGTCCTGTTCAAGCTGAGACTAGCGGCATTGTTACACGGCAGCACACACACATATGGAGCCCCGAGGACTCTCTGGGAGTTGAAGGGCCCTGCAGTGTTTTAAATACAACCAGTCATGCAGGTTTGCTAGCATTCTTCTCCACCCAGTGAATCTTGGCCTTTAGGTTTGCAAGGTTGTAGTGGGGTCCCCAGTCAGGCCACACAATCTACTCACAAAAGGAAAGAATAAGGTAAACTGAGAGAACATTTGGTGCTGCATCTACACACTGTAAAGGGGGTTGTTTGGGGGTACTGAGACAGTTGTTATGAGAGCACAACACAGTAAGCAGTACTATAAACTACCCTTTGACTTCCAGATGGTTCGGCTGACTCACTCTGAGGCCCACGCAAACGAGGTCTGCTATCACAATTCATGAACTTCAAGCAACAAGAGACATTCCTGTGCCTTATTACTGTAGCTTCAACATCAGGGACCCACTGCTTTGGCCAATGTTCAATTCTTGACATAAATGGAAAGTTATACGTGAAATGCAACCACTGAGCTAAGATTGCCAAGATGCAAAACAGACTTCAAGCCTGTGTCTGACAAGACTTAGAATTATAGGATGAATATTTAGAAAGCAGTGGGAGCAGCGAGACAAAACATGCGACAGAGCTTTAATCTCTCATTCGGAGTGGTGTATTAAGTCAACAAATTACTGTCTAAAACTGAGATCCAATTGTAAAAATATGAGTACAATATAGGAGATTCACAACACAGATTACAATAAATGGATTAGAATGGTGTGTTCTACTTGCTGGGAATAAAATTAAAAAAACATTTTCTCTTGATAAATGGGCTAGGGGCAGATGCAAGCCATGAGAAATGAACGAAGTGGCTCCAGGCTGACTGAATGGTCATGGGCGGGCAGCCTCACATTATCAGTCACCAGACCAGCTCTAAACAGGAAGAGCAGCGAGATCAGGCCTGCTTCCAGGGTTTTGCTAAACTTCCTCCTGGAGACTGATGGTTACTGTTCCATGGTTGGACTCTCTTTCTCCCACTACTTCCTCATTCTAATAATAACCACAGAGCTGAGACGGTCTACAGTTCAGAACAGGAAACTCAAGTCACATACAAAGCAAAGGACTGTGTTACAATTGAAAGAGAAAGAATATACCTATAGCTTTTGGAGGGAATGTGGATGAGGGCAGAGCAGCACAAAGGGAAAGTAAAGTTGCAAGCAAATGGAAGAAAAACAGAGCTTATAAAATGGTTTGTTTGTTGACTCCAGCGCAGTGCCAAACCCATTTTTTCAACACAAACCCACTAAATGTGTATCGACTTGGTCACATCCTTTGTTTGCTCAGAACGCTGACAGTATAATTGTAACCTTCAGGAGATGATGACACATTGCTGGCCCACATACTGAAACGGTGGAGCAACTTCCTTTCACCGACAATGGCAGTACCGTGAATTTAATTTTACAAGGGTACATGGACTGGAGGCAATTTCCCTGTTCCATACACCACATCACACCTGGGTTTCATTGCATCAAAGAAAGAGGGGGGGAATCCATTAGGATCTTACACAGAAACTAAAGTCGAGATGATTAATTTGTACTTGTGTCTTCAAGCTACCTTATTTTGGCTTCTGCTGGGGTATTAGTGGGTGGTAATCTCTCAGCCAAAAGGACAAAGGAGGGAAGCACAGGTATAGACAAGTTTATTCAGTGTGATCTGCCTTAGTCAGTGGAGGGGGCAGGGAGCTGTGCCTCACCAGGGGGCTGGAAGGGGAGATTGGAATGCAACCGCGGAATGCCAGACGCTCTGCCCAGACAGAATAATTACAGATTCCAGCAAGGCAGAGCTCCATAACTCAGCATCATCATTACCACAGCACATCAAATCCAGAAAACAGGAAAAGTTAAAGAAAGAATCACATCAGACGTCTAATCCCGACCATTGAGCAGCACCTATTACGCGGGGCTTTGTTAGTCATGTTGAAAAACAACAGGCCAACCTGAAATGAATAGAGGGGGTGGGGTGTGTCCCCATTACAGGCGTATGTATCAGAGTGCTTGTTTAAACAATGTAAAGACCTTTGGCCTGGGGGATGAGTATGGTTGCAGGAGGACATTTGCAGCTTTAAGATCAATTACTCCACCTCCACATAGCTGCCCTAGGCCAGTTACTTAGGCAGGTATTTTTATTTGGCACACAAGTTAACAAACAACTGTGTGCAAAAAAAACAGTGTTCCTTCTTCAACAGGTTAACACACAAACATTGCCATAACAGTTACATAAGCCAGACTGGACATTGGACAATACGCTGCTGCTGATTTGTTTTACTAGTGCTGCTAGAGTAGTCTTGTGACAGAAAGGAGAGTGTATAAATATCAAGCAGTGGGGCAGGATTCAGCTGCTTTCTTAACATTCCAGTCAGGCCAACAGCCTATTAAGGAACACAAAAAATAAACAACAGGAAGTTTCATTTCCCCCAGCAGTCACACAACCTAACAGAAACAGGACAGGAAAACATAAAGCCCCACCTCTGATAATCTATTCTAATTGAATTATCAAATATCCCATGTCCTCAGCCCTGAGAGTTGATGCAACATCTGTGTGCTGACCATTCAGATGCATTTCATCTTTAAAAAGGAGAGTTAGTCTGCAACTGCAAACTCATTACACATGAGAAATGGCTTTAGACAGCAGTTCTATAATTATAGAGGAAGCTCTTGCAAACTGACAGACTGTGTGTCTCAAGTCCCCAGTGTCAGCACAGTTCTTTTCAATTTCCACTCTGACTTGTAAAAAGTTTCTCCAATCCGTTTCCTAAAAATTAATTTAGCTGCAGCATGACATCTAGAAACCCATGCATATAGTTAGAAATATGTAATACAATGAAAACTCACTATCTGATCTGAGAGTTATTTTGATGAAATTCCAACTACAGCACAATACATTGCAGTGGTATAAATGACAGAACGGGGGCCGTTCTTCAGGTACAAAACTTGCTGGAACTTGAAACTGGCAAACAAGTCCATGAGTATCACATTCAATAGCCCTCTCGTAGTACAACTGCAGGAAAAGCTTCGCGAACACAGTCTCAAGTTTAACATAGTTCTATACTCACTCCATACTTTAATCATTGAAATGAGGGAAAGTAAAAAAGAAAGAGATGCAAGGCGAAGTTGATTCAAAAAGAGCCTACCTTTGTGCCAACTGATATGTCATGGACACTGCTGTGGAAGAAAAAAAAAAGAAGAAGAGTCATAGTTAGACAGGATTAAAAAAAAAAAACAAAAACATAATCTGTCATGGGGTTCTGTTTAACGATTTAGTACAACAATGGGGCATATTCTACACTCTGCAAACACATCCACACAAAACAAAAGAGAAATTACTGGCCAAACAAAAGGAGACCGACTTCCTCATTTGATCGAGAAAATGTGTTTCTGAAAGCAGTATTTGAAAAGAGTCTTGAATAATTCGAGCTAAAGCTGGTCATGCAAAAACATACAAAAAATACTTACTCAATTTCAGGGACGTAGCCGGATCCCAGAGGGTACAAGTCAGCGTCTAGGCGGCTGTAGTGGATTGGGAAAACATAAAAGTAAACTTCAGAGTGGCACGAATGAAAGGAAAATTAATGTCTGCTAACAAATTTTCGGTAAGCGTAATAGCTGGGCGAACTCAAGCCACCTTTCAAAGTGCTATAAACTGTCAAATTCAGGTGGTCGAAAGAGGAGAATACGTTTGCGTGAAACAATACGCCATTGAGTATCCTACCAAGTTTAGATAAGCCGGCGTAAAAGTCTCTGATTCAATCAACATGAAATGTTCGGGTCAGACATCTTCAACATGGCCCTGGCACTCGACAGACAAATGAATGCGGAAATGAGACACGTTGCTTTAGCTAGCGCTCGAGTTCCCGTGAAACCAACTTACCGAGGTATAGTTAGCCAACGGTAACTTCGGCATGCGTTAACAAACAGCACGATGTTTCTAGTGTGTTCCCAAATTGAGAAAGTTTATCCACGTCTCAAGTCTCATTAAGTTACGCTTAGTTGGCGTCAGTGGCGTTTACACGGAGCGACTAAAAACGGTTCGCGTAACTAACGTTTGTTAGCTAGCGACGGCTAGCAGCTGCTAGTTAGCTTACGCTCCTGCTAACTGTTGCATGTTTTGGTGAAAAAAAAACAGTTTCAAGTAAACTTTCCCGGTCTAACGGTTCAACGAAGCAGCCGTCTGATTCGGGCCATCTTAACACGCAACCAGTCTACGGGAGGAATTTACTCGGCGGTCCGGTTGTCTCGAAAAAATAAGCCTTAAGTGTGGTTCTTTTTCACTTACCCGTCCATTGCACAAGAAAAAAACTGCAGGTCTGAAGCGAAGGTAGGGCGGCAGACTTGCTTGATTTTCTTACAAAATGGCTGCACACACGGAGGCGAGCGCTGATTAGTCCAGGCGCTTCCAAGAGCCAAAAACAGGCGGAGACCAGCCTCTGACGGAGTCGCCATTGGTCAAGACGGCCATCATTTTGTAAAAAAAAAAAAAAAAAAAAAAAAAGGAGGCCGCGGCAAATTTCCAGTACTTCACATCAAGTGGTTATGTTTGATATAGTTATGTAGGATGTCCATCTTTACCTCATGTACATTGTATGTGCATATGTACTGTACCAACACACTGACTGTCGATAGTATAGGCTTTCAATTATATATATATGTATATATACAGCCTAAAAAACTGGATTAATACAAAGTAAATAGTTTTATCGGTACATTTAAATCAGCTCCAATGTCCACAACGCTGGATAAAAAGGGCGTGGAGGAAGCGATGGGCTCATTTACTTGAGTCAAAGCGTGAACTCCATGGCAACAGTTATTTCACTGCAAATTAATCTGCTGATTGATTTTATTGATTTTAAAAGATGGGATATTTGGTCTATATAATCTATATAATACTTTCCCCGGTACTTTAAGAACTCAGTTTACTGGCGTTGATATCAAATTAAAGCAAAAGCAAACAAGAATGTTTGACTATTATTCAATGAGGCAATCAATTTTGATATTGATTTTCAGTTGACTTTTCGATCAGTTATTATTAGACTAATAGGTGCAGCTCATGCCCCACACTCAAAATCTTACTTCAGTAAAAGTGCACTGTCAGGAAATATATTTAAATTATTAAAAGTAAAATGTAATAGTGTATATACAGTTATATATTCTTACTGAATTATTTATACTGAGAATTTTAAGCCCGTGTTAATTACTCCAATTGGATTGTGTTGTTTATTTGTAACCATGCATCATGTTTTATAGGCTCATCATATAAAATATTAAGTAACTTAGCTACTAAATAGAAGTGGTTGAGCATTAAGTATTAAGGATTGGAAGAGTCAAGCTATAATTCTTTTACAATGGTTTGGGTTAACTTTGTTCCCTCCAGCCCATTTTAAAAGTTTAGTTTTACGAGCACAAAATGCAAGTAAAAAATAGGCATTTATTTTCTGCCTTCATTTACAGTGCAGTCCCAGAGTGCCGATTCATGATTTTTACACCATAGATCTAAATTGCTTGCAAAAGAAGAAGGTAAATCTGATTTTATACAACAGGATTGTCTCAATGGCTAACACGTTGAGGGCCTATTCAAATTCACAGGTGATTTGAAAACCCTAGGTTAATTCACTCAGTCTACAATAGAACAATAGAACTGGTTCTGGTGAGACAACACCATAAGGATGGTAATTTCCCTGATACTGATACTGATCAGCACAAGTGTTGGGAAAATTAACATGTTGACATAGTAGAAAATGTTCACTCATCACACACAGTCTATATTCAGGTTATAAATAATTTGTTGGCCATATGGCTGTGGAATATACTGTGTAGGTATAGGATAACGCAACCACTCAATTAGTTCACAAGTCCCATCCTGTTATGTTAAACAAAGGGTGATACCCACACAAGTGTTGAACACTAAAGGAAAAGGTACTGAAACGTGTTGTTGTTACTGGCCAACTTAACATAAAAGCTCAGTTATACACCACTTAAGGCATTCACAACACCACACAACCTGTAATTAAGCAGAGTCATTTGAACATGTACTATCAAAAAACTAGTGAACTGGTATCATCCCTGAAAGAAGCAAAACATCATACCATTTAAGTCTCATTAGGGAAGGTATTGGTACCTACATTTATAGTCACAAATAAGGATGTCTAGAAAATCATTTATTTCTTTTGTTTATTTTGTTGCCCATGGAACTTCAAAATCCAGCTAATTGTGTGGAATATGCTAGAAGAAGAAGGCTTTCATATCAAGAGACACAATTTTTCAATTCATTCAGTTGACAGATTTACCAGGTTGTGTCATTATCTTTGGAAATGGGATGAAAGAACTGAGTGAAAAGGGTAGCTTGATATTATAAGGTGGAGAATGGATAATGACAGCAGTACAAAGTGGCAGATTGTTGGTGATGTGTGTGAATGAGAAGTAATTTGTTTCTGGAAAATATGAGGCCGGAATGTCAGCTGGTGCCGACAAGGACAACTGGTTAATTTTGTTGTTTGCCACAGGTCGAAAGAAAGAAAGAGACATTTTTTAGGGTGGTGGAAAGGAAAGGGAAATTAGTTTTATTCTTTCTTGACATTATGTTTGTGTGGCCATCTTTACTTGTGTCTCCTATCGGGGTAGCTGAAGCTTACACTTAACAGAGGGAAGGTAATTACTGTTACTCGTTACTATAGCAGCAATTAGATTTTGCCTAACCCCCATAGGGCTTATTGGGATGATTGCCATCCTTCAACAGATTGCTGCTTTGGGATTTCTTATCTCACACATGGAATTTTCTCTCTTTCCTTTCAAATTCAGTTTAAATTAAAAAAAAAAAAAAAATCATCTTCTTTCCGATTCCCATGACTTTCTTATATTCCACTAGTCTGATCTATTGTACGAGAGTGTGGAAAAGCATTGTCAGGGGTGTGACCTACAAACAGGAGCCAATATATTCTCTGTCTTGGGATGAAAAACAGTTCCTGTACTTCTACAGAATAAAATGGCAAAATCTGTCTCACTTTGTAAGTTCACTTACAAACAAAATATGCCACATTCATTCTGGGCTCAACAGGGTTTTCATTTTGATTTTTATCAGAGTCAATACTGCTGCAGCATAAACCAATGTAATTATAGCTGTTGTGTTGAACAGTGCATACCTGAAATCCCTCTCACGAATGCCCTTTTTCAATGCCTCTCCCTCTTTGTCTCCCAGATTCACCCCCTATCGTTCACACACACAAACACACACACATATATGCACACAAGCCTTACAGTGTATTTGACAAAAGAGTAACAAGATTAATTTACAAAACAGTAGACGTATGCTCTCTAGTGGCGTGTTCTGGGAAGTGCACTGCAAGACTATTTGAATCTTCACTTTGCTGAGCACTACTCAGCTTGAACTACCTCTCGGACATCTCTGTTTCATGTTTTAGTCACATCTCTTTCATATCACGCCACTTCTTCTACTCTGTTCCTTCCCCAAAAATTAGTTGTGTTCTGCTGTATATAATTTTTTCTCTCTTTTTACTGGCCAGTTTTGTTGGTCCTAAAAAATGAATAGTTTATCTGTGTATAATTGTGTGTACATATCGCAGAAGGGTGTCCTCTAACCATCTGTGACTCCATCAGCTAAGATGCCAGAGCTGCACACATCATTAACCATGGCTTATGTGTACTGTTCTATCTACAGCATGTGTACATTTGCTTGATTACATACACAGTTATCTGACTTGCTGTAAACAAACAGTTTTATTCAAGATTAAACATTTAGATGACCACAGAATAGATGAACAGGCATTGGTCTAACACAAGGTTGCTTTTTCTGCTGCTGTCCCAGAGACCCACTATTAAGCAAAGCTTTAGCTAAACAAATTTACACATTTTTCTATGAATACATATGTATGTATGCATACTCCGGTAGATATGCACACTGATATACATGTGTATATACTGTATAAACATAGACTGTCAGTCTCCTGTATAAAGTTTGTATCCCCAAAACTGTTGAATCATTGCATGTAGATTGGCTTGTGGTAAGAATTTCTGGTACGTCTGCAATAAAAAAAAAAAAAACCTCTGTCAGTCACAGTAACATGAATCAAACAATTTAAAAAAGTTAAAATAGGCTATAGGACACAAAATTTTTTCAAGACACCAACAGTAGTCTGTATATTACCTATCATCTGAGCTGCATGGAAAAGTTAGAGTAATATTCTACTATACATGTGACCCTCCAGAGTAGAAGGCAGTGTTTTCAGTGGGTCATCACGACCAGGAGCAGAGCAAGAAAAAGCCCGATCTAAAAATGGCAGACAGGCAAGTCCAACCAAATGAACCTGACAAAGGCACCAACAATACACATTTTTTTTCTTTAAAAAAAAAAAAATACACACATCAAATACAATATACCGCCTTGCAAAGAGGCCATAGGAAAGAAAAAAAAACATGAGTCAATATAAGAAACAAAATTGCACTGTACATATGGAAAGCATAGACTATATTTCATCCGTCCACGCCTGTTGACTTCCCTTTGGAATGTTAGAAGGGATCATTTCTCTGGTGGTAAATGTAGGCAGGACTTGAGAAAATGCATCTGGCACTGAAGGTTGCAAAAGACCCTCGTTTTTTAACAAGTGTATGCAGGAGGCAGTAGATTCCCACAACCCCCCCCCTCCATCTTCAATTTGCGCAAGACAGAGGGAAAGAGCTGAACAATAGTTGGTGGATGAAGTATGTTGATGTTAGATGAGTCTCAGGATTAGCACCAACTTCAGAGGTTTTTGAACTGCGTGTCCCCAAGCATAGACAGTAGAGCTGCATGAGTTTGACGATGAGGGTGAAAAAGTGTGATAATGAGACGATGATGGTGGTGGTGTAGATGGATCAGACACATGGATGAGCCAGAGGCAAGCAGAAGCTTTGGTGGCATAGCATCACTGACCCAGACCATCCACGGCCTCTTCTGTCTGCCACATAAATGAGGAGACCAGAGCCAAAATGTATTTCAATAGGCTTTCATGGTTTTGAATTGCTATAGTGTATACAGTGTAGCAACCTACGCAGTTTAAAATGATTAGACTATCTCGTCATTGCAGAATATGGCCTGTTTCTAACAAAATAAGTGCTAAAAAGATGAATGGACAAAACTAAACTCATTATATCGTGTTCTTGTAAAAATCACCAGAGATTATTATGTTTTGTGAGAAACATCAATTCAAACATCACAAATATTTAGTAGTCTATTCAAGTACTATTGGGGCCAGGTCTATAGACAAAGCGTCAGGGGTTAAACTGGGAGCGGGCATGACAGAAACCAGTAGCCGACCAACACACAGTGAAATTACAGAATCATCAGATTTTATTTGGTTCAGAAAGAGACAAAAACCTTTGTTTTTTTTGGTGAACTGAGCCAGCCCACCTCTCCTTATTATGGTAAAACGAATCCCAATTTAACCCCTGGATTTTACATTCATGTGAACGTGATCGCATATAACAGACAGTGACAAGACAGTCAAAAAAATGTTGCAAGGCTTCATGCAGTGCTACCTAATAAGATTTACACTGATTCTACTGTTGAGAGAGCAAAATTATTTAAGCATTTCTAATCATTGCACAATGGTTTGTGGTGACTCTGTTAATCATAAACTAAGTGTATCCATCTTTAAAAATACAAAAGCTGTGATCTTAATGTACATGTGTCACATACAGCATTTATGAGAAGCTAATGCAGTTTACAACATGGCCACTGTTAGAATTTGCCTCTTGTATGCTTGTTTTAGATTTATTTTAAAATTTAAAGGACGCTATTTCTGGATTTTGCAATTGCTAGATAGCCAGTGTTAGCAGTGGCAGTTTGTTTCCGGAAGTGCAAAGGAACTTTCTTGTTTCACTTCTATTTATACAACTTTGTTTCTTCTACTGAAGTTAGCATGCTAACCAGTTAGCTCAGGTCTGGTCCACCTGTCTCATCACTTTCTGATACTGATTTCTTTGAGAAGTAGCACTTCTTAAAGGGCATGTTCTAACCTCTTGTATTAATGATAGCTGGTAAGCTGGTAAACAGCTGTAAATGCTAATGTTTGCCATGTGGCAAATGCAAAACTGACAAACAGTTCCTTTAAAAGGGGCTATTTGTAAGTTTTCACTGCCACCTAACCTGGCTTCTTGCTGGGAGCAGGTGGTGGCAATTTTCATTTGACAAAGGCTTTGGCTATTGTTGTGTTTACAAGACAAGATGTTATAATGGGCCTAGTGAGCTGTGCTACTCTCAAACAGGGCAGATTGGAGGCTACAGTGAATTGCTATTGGAAAGTGATGAGACGGGTCAGGTCTAGCTGGTTAGCTTGCTAACTTCAAGAGAAAAAAAAAAGATGTGATTGAGACAAGAGTTGGCACTGCTTTTCACCACTGGAGACAACTTATGGCGAGAAAAGGAATGTAGTTTGGTGCTGAACTCACAACACGTCATCTAACCTGGTAAGTAAACAGCTGTTAATGCTAACTTTGACTATGTAGCAATAGCAAAACTTACAAATAGACCCTTTAATGCATATCTCTAACACTGCCAATTATATTTACTGATAGAAAGACTTGTGTGACTAAAGATATGAGCACATATGAGTCTACGAAAGCACAGACACTTTGTAATGATTGTAACGCAAATCTGGTAGTGCTTACAAGCTTACATGCAGTTAATGGTTAGAGATGATATAGAGAACCAAAAACAATAAATACATTGTATAAAACATAATTTCATATCAATATATTAAAATACTATTTAAAATAATATCTTAGACAATATTGCAATATGAAATTGACTGATAAATAGTTGGTAGGCCTACACAGAGAAATATATATATTTAAGTGTCTGTGTCCTTCATAGTTTGCTGTTTTGACTTAAATGATTTAAAGTTTCCAGATTTCCCCCAGTGGGTACCAGTACAGTCCAGAGAGCTAATACATTTTCTTTTTTTCCCAACAATAATAACAATGAACTTACAGTACACAGTCCCATAATAAAGATATACATACTGAATACAATATAAATGTCAAGACAGAAAAATAGAAAAATATCAATAGAAACCAAAAGTCAAATACATATCAGAGAAAGTATACAGAGTAAAGTGTACTTATGAGTCTTTGTGGTTCTTGTTGTAGCTGGAGCTTGTATTGGCTCTCATTGTTGGTATATTGGCTGTGTACTTCGGCTTTTGTTTTTTTTTTTTTCCAGTCCTGACACACATACATTCACACACACCCTCCCAAACAGACACAAAGTTACGCACATCTGCAAATTTAGACACATGCAATGGCACACATGCCCACATAGGTGCATTTGTGTACTCATCCACACATCCACACCCCCACATTCACATACACTCAGACACACACACACTGCTCACATGACCGTGCAGCATTTGCAGGTCTGTTTCTTCTCCTTTTCCTTCTCTGCCTCCTCCCCTCCTCCATTGGCCTTTTCTTTCTCTGCCATGCTCCCATTGGGCGGAGCCTGCTCCTCTGTGGCTGCCTCTCCTCCAGCTTTCCCCTCCCCATCCTCGATCACAACAAACTCGGCCTTTACGTTGCCATCCACCCCTTCCATTCCCAGAGCTGTGCGGGACTCCTGCTCCTCCTCAACGGTCTTGTAGCCCATGAACACCAGGGTGACGGGGTTGTCTGCGCTAGCTTGGTCAGGGCTGGGACCCAGCAGTTTAGCCTCAATCCCTGTCACCTCTCTCTTTGGGGTCTGACCAGAGGTCTGCACTACTCCATTTTCACCTATAGGGAGCGCCAGAGTACCATTGTGAGAATAGCAGCATGCCAAAGGAAAGAGGGTGGTCAGGATAAATCAGGGCGACAAAGAAAGAAAGGAAATATTGACTTAATAACCTCAGGTGGAGAGGAACAAGTTAATACGGCAAATGAAGAGGCCATTATTATCTAAATTTCTGTTTTTGAAAATGGTGTTCAGGCTGCGTTGCCATGGTTTCCCGTGTGATCATACGTTGCCATGGACACCAAACTTACCTCCATTTTCTTTGGCCACACCCTTATTGGCTGGCTCGCCTGTCTCCAGTTCTTCAATCTCCTGCTCCAGCCTAGTTCAAAAACAAACACACACGAAAGTTAATTATAATCATATATATTATCAAAATGAACAGGTAATTATTTTACACCACAGAGATTACACTGTAAAATATGCACTATGAATATACAGGATTTGATCTTTGAATATTTTATCTAGCTCATCTTGTTGTCCAAATTGCCACTAACAAATCCAATTTCTAGTGAAAGACAATATTAAAATATACAAACAATACTGGTGACTTGTTCATATGATATTTATTTGTGCTTGGATTTGGCATCTAGACATACATACATGAAAAAAAAAGAAAAAACTGTTCCAGTTACTGGTGATCATAACATCCGGTTGAAATTTAATTTCTTAAGATTTGTCTCAGTCTGGACAGTCCAATTGGATTACATCACTTGTAGTGCCAACGCCCATGACATCATGGCTGCAGCTCAAAACCTTGCTACAGCTCCTCTGTCTCTTAAGTTTTTTTGTGTGACAAAAGAGTTGATTGAGTGAGGGAAGAATGAGTTTTATTCCTCCTGCTGTTTACAGTTTTACATTAGTACTGAAAAAAATGCACCACTAGAGAGCAAATGTACGCACGCCTACATATCCAGGTTGCTCATTTGCAAAGACAATAAAATTCTGGAAGGTTTGTTTGGAAGACTGGACGTGCAGAGGTTTTAAGATGCTGACCTGAGGATGACCTGTTCGAGGAGTTTGGTCTTCACCTCATCCTCATGGAGACGCTTCTGAGTCTCCTCCTCTGCTGGAGCTCCATCCAACAACCAACGCTCCCTCAGTGCCTTCGACTAAAGTGGATACAACAAATATAAACATGTTGTTGCTGAGGATGAACAGGAAATGTGATTAAATTAAGTCAGATAATTAGTTTCACTTGAGGAATATATTTTACTGTAAATGCTCCTGAAATCTCCACGTGTTTGGTGTATGGGTGCACATGTGTGCTATAATGAGAGGCTCTTACAGGGGGGCCTTTCATCATGTGTCTTTCATCAGTAGCAGCTGATTAATTCATTAGCAGAACTTCAAATCTCCCAGAATGCTCCGTGTTATCGCCCTATTTCATTTGGACAGTGCGGTTTCTCTCAGAGGACAGATTAGTGGCACTTTTGCTGAGCGAGAACGACAATTCCTTTAGCTAATCTACAACACGAATCTACCAGGGAGAGCATCTACCACTTCTCTGCTGGCTGCTGCCACTCAGTGATTCGGTCACACACTTCAATTGCTGCCAACTTGTTGTTGCCAAGTGGACTATGGCACACAGCCAGAGCATTGAAGGCTTCTGGCACTGAATGGAAAAGAAGCCAGAATAAGATATAATTCTTCTATTATACTCACTTGAGCATGCAAATCTAGATAAATCACTCAAAGATAAAAACTAAAAAAAAAAAATCTAATCTAATCTTAAACCACATCGAGGAGTTCCTGGATGTTGACAATGAATATGAGACTTTAGATCGTTACTGACAAGCTGAGAGCACAAACTGTGACTAGATTTAATGATTGTAAACTGACAGATTATAATTACTGAAGATAAAGTTAATTATAGAACAAAATGATTAAGAACACACATTCATTCATTGAAATAAACACCAACACAGTAATCATGTTCTATTATGGTCTTTTCACTTTATTTTTCTCTTACTTTCCATTTCTATTTCAAATCAATGTTTATTTCCTCTATCAATTTCCATCCACCCCTTTATTCTTATCTTGACTCCCCATCCACGTTCCCTCCTGTAGATAGGCTAATATCAAAGCAAATACTTGGCATGCTTTGAGGTAAATATAACAGTGTGTCCTACTCGCAGCTGTTAGACCATGCAGTGAAAGACAACCCTGCCTGGCCATATGGAAAAGTGCAGGAAAAAGCTCTTGTTTTCACGGGTTGGACTGAAAATCTGGACCTGTGCTTGATGTGAATTCTTCTTCAGTGATGCAACAAGAATTTTGCAGAAAAACTCCCCCTATTTTTTTTCCCCCTTTTCCGACTCAGCCCCACACCCCTTCTTCTTCTTTCTTGCATGCATCTCTATCCATCACGAAGTTCATGAACTCCAATTAGGTTGTAAATGTCATGGTGTATCTCCATCAGCGCTACTTATGTTGATCTGTTTGTAGCTGTTAAATTCTGTTTTAACTCTAACTTTCACTGCTGAGTAATTCAGCTCCAGAAACCCAGCTACACAGAGGTTCACAGCACACACACTCGCACAGTGTAATTCAACACTCTTCATACCCTGGCCCTGCATGGTCTCTTGGGCACTGAATCTAACCCTACTTCCCCCTCTCTCTCTTTCTCTCTCTTTCAATCTTGCTCACTCTCTTGCCACACCTTACTACCCTGATGCCTGACATCACTAATGTACTCACTCATGTGCACAAAACACACACACACACACACACACACACACACACACACACACACACACACACACACACACACACACACACACAGTCTGCACAGACAACGTAAAGCTAGCTCTGAAGCTACATCTCTCTCCATTGTTCTTTGGAGTAAAAGCTGCTAACGTAGCAGACAAAGGGCGGAACTGTGACACACACACACACACACACACACACACACAAACACACGCACATACCCACAAACACACTCGCCCAAATGAACTCAACAGCTGTAGGGAAAATGGCTTTATTTCAAAGTTCACGTAGCATCTCTCCTAGTACAAAGTGAGACTCCAAAATTCAGTTCCTTTAAAAAATTCAGTTCATCCAGTACATGTAAGTCTATTAAAAACCATGTCAATATGGTAAATATTAACCTACAGCCAGGAGACGTGTGTAGGAAAACACTGGAAAAAGGGGAAAACAGCCTATATACTGGTTTTGTACAGAATAAACAAAGGATATGACATGTTTATATGTGAGCTGTTGCCTTTTGAGCCAGGCTACTCATTTCCCCCTATTTCCAGTCTTTATGCTAAGCTAAGCTAACTTCCTGCTGGCTCTGCCTTCATATTTCTTATACAACAATGGGAGTGACATCAATCTTCTCTTCTAGCAGTTTCAGGGTTTATTTCTTAAAATGTCTTAAAAACTACTTTTTTATTAACTTTACAATAAAGTTATTGTCAGTGGTAATATTTTGGAAAATTACACTTCATATGTTCCACTATAAATTGTGTGTTTCCCAAATTTAGAGGTACATGCTGACATTCAGAGGTTTAATTAAAGGGGCCGCTTGCATAATCATATTTGCTTTGCCTTGCTAATTAAAAACAGAGCTCCTTTTAAAGTTTCTCTGTTAACAACATTGTATTACCTCATCTCACCATCTTGGCAGCCCAGTGAGTGTGATTCTGTGTGTGTGTGTGTGTGTGTGTGTGTGTGTGTGTGTGTGTGTGTGTGTGTGTGTATGATCCTGTATTAGTGTGATTTAATGGTGGGCCAGGTACACCATTAGAAAAATGTGGTCTGTAAACTGAGACATTTATTGGGTTTTCCACATGAATGCCGCCTCTGGAAAAGGAATACTTGCTGTGGTTTGCACAAAGAGCCTTCTAATGCTCCTGTACAGCATGATTACACTTCCCCTCTGTGTGTCTGTGTTCATGTCACAGTGAATGTGTGCGTGTATGTGCGTGTGAGACGAAAGCGGGGTGCGGTGGGTGTAAGAGTTGTTTCCTGTTGGTGGGAGTGGGACAAAAATCTGTTTCCTCTACCAAAGCCCACCGCATTGTCTGAGGCTTCTGTGTTCTTTTACGAAGCAACGCACACAAAACATTCACACACACACACACACACACACACACATGCAGATACACATTTACAAAGGTTTGCTCTGAAAATAGAAAAAGTGGGAGCACGCAAAGCCAGTTGAACGGTCACAAGCATTTTTGCCATAAACGCGCGCACGTCTGCACAGGCGCACACGCACCACAACCTTTGCTCTTATCTGTGACCTGCTGAATAGTGTGGGGCTGAAATAGCTTTGATAATGCTGACACATGTGCTGACAAAAGCCTTGGCACTGATATAATGAGTGTGTGTTCGCATGCATGCAGATTTAAATGCGTGTGTGTGTTTCAGGGAGTGTGTGTGCGTATAAACAGCGTGTGGAGCGGCTGTTGTGTTATCTGCCGTCCATTCTGAACATTCCGTGACAGCAGCAGTTAGGGAGTATCTCACTTTGTCAGTCCGATACTTTTGAAAAGAATCGCTGAGTTCAATATTGTTTATGTGGGTGTCAAACGCTGTCTGCACGTAGAGCATGAGTCCCGAAAAACACAGGGATGACCATCAGTTTGTTTGAAGTTCCAGTGAGTGAGTTTTTTTTTTTGTTTGTTTGTTTTTTTTATACACATTCATGTTATCAGTGTAATGGCTCCAGCACATTTAAAATAAAGTTGAGTGTGCGTACACATTAATAACTGTTTACATTGCCACCAAGTTCTTGAAGCGCTTTGAATGAAAACTCAAACGATGTGTAAAAATACCACTTGCTATTTGTTTCATTCATCAACCTAAGGTGGAACACACAGATAAACTGGAAATGTGCTAATAGACTGCAACTAAGCACATAAAAGTGTTAGGTAAAGGAAAGTTGGCAGTGTATTGGAGGGCAGGAAGTAAGACTATGCAAAGAACTGTTGAGCACACTGTGGTGATAACAGCTCAAGACAGGGGAACACTTCAGTCTCAAACCTGTCACACTCCCTGTGAGAACACACCACAGATACACTTTTTAATCTCTGTTTCAATTTATTGCCTGCTTAAATTGCTGGCTACAGTAAAGTTACATTGAAGAAGAGCATCCTAACCCCACTAACTGCCTCACTATAAACTACACAGCGACAAACAGGTGATCCACATCTTTTTTTCAAAACATGTAACATAAGTACATACTATGCTTTCTCACCAGCATAGTAGAACGACTGGGGTCATGTGCAAAATGTGTGTGCAAGTTGAATAGGTGTGTGTACCTTGAGATGCTGGAGTTGCCGTCGGTCATCATCCAGCTGCCTCCTCTTGTTTTCAATCTCTGTCTGCTTCTTCCTTTTCTCCTGTTGCCACACAGACAAATTATGAAGTCACTGAAGAGTTCAAACTGAAACTCAGGTATCAACATATTTTGAACAACACCAAACCATATCCTTTAATGGCAGACGCCGATGATTCACTGGTATTCTTTACTGACCATGGCTTGTGTGTACGTCAGTGTAATTGTGAACACAAGATAGAGAGACAACAAGGACAGAGATAGCAGCTGGTGTATAGTTACAGTATGCACTGTATATAGCACACAACCACTTGAAGTACTTTCTATACAGGCCAACGCGGTTGAGACATTTTTCTAAAGATTTAACATTTCAGGATGTCCATATAAAGTTTTGAATCGCCAGGAAATGATTTTGAGTCACAACTCACAACAAAACCAAATTCAAATGTGTTTTCATGGCTCTGTCGGAAATTAATTATAAAGAAATCAGTTTGTATTTGATAGATCACAATATATTTAATTATACTGGACTGAAAAGACATAAATAACATAAACAAGACAAAAGGTTGAAAGGCCAGCAGAGACACAACAAAGGGTAGAGAGCCACAAGGACAGACAGAAAAAGGCATTGAGCTGTAGCTACTGCATTAGCTTCCGATATCCGTTAATGGGCGAAAGAGATGGGATGTAAAAGGTTGAGTCATTAAGACTTGCAGTCACATGCTGACAAGCAGCAATGATTTGTTGCTCATACAGCCAACAGTATGCCCTGATGTTCACTCTGTATGTGTGTACAAGGCAAGTGTGTGTGTGAAAGAGAAAGGAAGAGACAGGTATGTGCGTATGTAGAACTTACAGCGATGGCCTGGAGTCGCTCCTCTTGTGACACCTCAGCCATCCTGGTGGAGGGAGACAGATTGAAAGAGGGAGAGAGAGAGAGAGAGAGAGAGAGAGAGAGAAACAGAGTTATAACCACTGACATTATACAAAGTGAAAAACAGCTCTCCTTAACCATAGCATTCATTCACCAGCCATTTACCTTCCAATGACTTCCCTGTGATTGAGGTCTGTTTGCACTAAATCAGTGTCTCTTTCCTGTCAGGGAGCGTCACTGAAGGCATGCTAATGTGCTAGCAGGGCGCTGCTGGAGATTCCTGCTCTAATAGGTTCCAGACCAGAGCTCCAGGATGGAGGATGGACGGAAGCAGAGCTGAAGCCAGAGGGGAAGGACTGCGACTGCTGGGACAAAGCTATCACTATATCATGCTCCCTTTAAAAAAAAAACAAAAAACAAACACACACACACACACACACACACACACACACACACACACACACACACACACACACATATCTTCAAGTTTCATATCCTTTTCTGTAGGTAAATGACTAGTCCAAGCAAAACAATTTTGTCCCTCAGGACCAAGTCTAACATCAGGTGTAAAATGTTAAGATATATTTATAATAGGGGCTGGCATATCATCTGAGCTGACATTCCTAAACTGGAGGAATGTTATGTTGTGTAGGAATGTATATGCAGGAGCTCAAGACGCAGTCTCTTTCAACAGAACTGGGTCTTCTTAGTTGTATACAATATACAACCAGTGTAACATGGTGTAAATACGTTATACTATATGTGACCTTTTCCCACTAAACATGAGATGCATCAGCTGAGAAAAAAAGTGGCGTTTGCCTAAACACATGTGCAGTTTCCAGTTTAAAAAAAAATCGGATGAAATTCTTGTGTGAACTTCAAGAGCTGAAACAATTAGACTGATAATCTTTGTTGATGAGCAGTAAATTAAGTGCTAACTATTTTCTCTAACTGCTCAATTGTTGGCCTCTGCTTTCAAGCACACATGTCAAACATCATAATTTCATCTCATGAACTGAATTTAAGACTAATGGCTATTCTATGATTTAATGTTATTACAGTTTCACCTGTGAAACGTAAAAGATTTAATTGAGTGGAACAAGTGAAATAATAATCACTATTAATAAAATCACTTAATATACACTTGTTGTACAGTTCCTAACACAATTTTGTGTCTGTAAAAACACCGGGCCTTTTCCAGCCTGAGCTAATGTTGTATCACTACACATATGGGATTCTCATTTCCCTTCACTGGTCCAAACCAAACTCTTACAAAAGTATTATGACAAAACATCTCTACATCGCCCTCCACCCACTGCTCTCCAGTGCCGGTAAAATGTGTTAAACGTGTTTGTGTCACTCACTCTCATGAGTGGCCAGGACCCCCACTGGCACCATGTGAATTCGCTTGCATCATTTCCCAAGCAAAGCCTCACAGAGCTTGGATTGTGAGGACAAATAAAACTCACGGCATATCAACAGACCACCTCGCTTCTATCACACCCTCGCTGTAGGGTTGGTCTGATTGCTACACTTTTTTTCCCACACAAAAATACATGCAGTGCAACAACACTGGCCCCTCTCAAAACATAGAGAGGCATACATTTTCTTTCATGCTTGTTTCTGCTGTCCAATAAATGAAGCTGTAAGACTTACAGAAAACTGCAGGGGTGTATTATAGGTCAATCTGTAACATCCAGAGTTCATGCTCACATTTTTTTCCGACTTTGCTGCATACACACACATGCATTCACACACAACACACTTCTCTCATGTCACCATCACATGGAGAGCCTTTAGAGAAAAAGTGAAACCACAATCATCTGATCAGCCCTCCCAGTACACACACACACACACACACACACACAACCATTTGAGACACATTCTTTCTAATTTTATAAGCACAAGGAGGAAGAATGAAAAGTGGAGACGCACTGAGTAAAATCGAAATGAATGAGACCTGCACAAATGAAAAAAATGCACCCTTACTAATTCCAATCAATAAACTAAATGTGTATTCTAATTAAAAGTACATTATGTTGTGAAGACATTCAGATACTGTGTTTTTTTTTTTGCGGGCTTTATAACCAATTTTCTCTCTAAGTCTCCTTCCCATCCCAGCCCTTAGGTTACAGTGGAAGCAGAGTGGTAAGCTGGCATCTGGTAGCTCATCTGGATCAGTTCTTCAGGCCTGGAAGTACTGGCTCAACTCTGTTATTATTAAATAAATGACTATCCCGTCCTGGGAGGGGTCACCCTGAGCCTGAACATGACGAGAAGGATTCACCTACAGCCAACAGGAGACTGGAGGCACAGATGGAATGAGTGACCAGTAATTGTATTACTGTCAATTTCTGTTGGATGCATCGGTTATGAAAAATGACACTGAATTCCCTGAATAGACCAGCGTATACTCTATTATCATACACCCTCTGAGCATCGGATTGGAAACTATACAGCAAATTGCTATAGGAAACTGATTAGCCGAGCTGAGGCTAGCTGGTTACCATAAAAACTTCAGTAGAAGTAAAGACGTGATAGAGACAAGCGTGACATTGGCGTTACTTTTCACTGCTAGAGAAGCAGCCCTTGTTGAGTAAAGGTATTAATTTTAACAGCTAGATATCCAGCTATAGCGACACGAGGAACAGAGGTGCCTACTGCCCATGCCTACTTAAAATAAAATCAACCCTCATCAAATATTAGACAACCTGCCATGTGGCTCTGTGCATTGTGACCACAACTACTCTGTTCATGCCAAAGCCCATTGGACCAGCTGGGGAGCTAAAGGCTCAGCTTTTCCAAGCTTGATCCCACTAATCAAACCTTAATTTTAATGCAGACTCTGTCTCTTTAACCTCTAGGCTACTGCCATGATTCATTTTTTAAAGTGTATCGGGAAAAATATGTTCACCTTGTTGGAACATTGCGGGCCTTTGTCCTGCCGACTCTCTCATAAATTATGGACAAACGGGGAGAAAGGAAAGCAGACACACAGACAAGCATCTTTGCAGCATAGTTAGCAAGAGTAATTACATCTATGGCTGAGAAAGGAAAACATCATCCAGGGAGGCAGGCGGTTGCTCAGCAGACATACTGAGACTGATAAATATAACATATCAACAAAATCAGTCAGGCAGGGAGACTTGCAGAAAATACATTAAAACTAAGGATGTTTTTCACAATGTGTCGAGGCAGGTACATGGCAAAAGAAGTCAGGGAAACAGACTTAATGACCAGCCCTATTCCCCGATGAGTGCACTGCTCTTCTAGCGTTTCCAGGAACACATTAACTGCCCGTATAGAGCACCAGCATCCTCTTCTAATAGCATTGTGCTCATGGTCCTCTGGCACCAGTCACTTAAACACTCTCCATCTGTACTGAGATGCCTTAAAAGTGATTATTTTAATGCCTATGGAGCTAAATGAATAATAATCCCACTGAGCATCTTTGTTTAGGGATATCATGTTGGCTCAAAGCCCAACCTGGGTTAAATAAAAAAACAACACTTCCTTCATCTGAATTGGCAAAATTCAGCAAACCCCAAGTTAAATGCAGCCCTCGCTTAAACAATGGAATTGGTTAATCCCAGCATCACTCTTACATCTCTCATTGTTAGAAATTATTGTACTTGCCATGAGAAAAATATCACTTTAGAAACATTTTAAAGCCAGTTGCACTAATATGGTTAAGAAACATAGTATTCATTATTCATGCCTACACAGTCGAGGAGTGAAAAGGTCAGTCCGTACATGATGTACTGATCTGCACATGAGAGTCCGGGACAGACACCAGCCGTCCGTCAGCATTTCTATCTGTCGGCAGCAGCGGCAGATTACACCAGGTCTCATCACCGCTAATCTCGGATTATTTTAAACAAACACCACAACAACCTGGAATTGGACACTTCAACATTATGATTGCGACTCCCATGTTCACACGTGCTCAACAGCACTGATTTTTCTGAAAGCCAATTTTATAGCATCTGTGCTTGATACTAAACACTTCAACGCATAATGCTTGACCTGACCCAACACCTACAACATTGGAATAAAAGAAATAGCATAAATATATGAATTATTACAAGAGGAGCTATTAAGATTTAAGATGTTGTGAGATTATATATTTTTCTTGCTGTCAACAAAATCCAATGAAAAGACCAAAATCAGCAATGAATTGTGCCAATGAACCAAGTATTGACTGTGTAGCTAGATCCTGATCCTCTGTGCCACAGAGCTCCAATTGTTTTTTTCCAGAAAACGATTAAAAACAGAAACACAATCTCACACTGAGTAACATGCTCCTTCATTACGATGAGCATGGATGCTTTTTTTTTTTTTGTGTCTATCCATTTGTACACCTGCCCTCTCTCAAATCTGCTACGGAAAATAGTCCCCAACAACTATTTGAGTAACAACCACTGTGCCAGTTTGTTAGAAAATTATTTAGGATTATTATTATTCCTTAAAGTATGTACTGATGATCTGTTTTTAAAGGTACAGTCTCATTAGAAAAGAGAGGGGGAATTGTAATGGAGCACAAATTAACACGTGATTAAAGGACTAACAAAAATATAGAATATTTCAGTATTCTAGTCCTTTGAAATGAATTGCATTAGTGTGTTTAAAACGGCTCTCAATACTGAATGAGACATCTGCACAACACGCACTGGTTATGGAGAAGTGTTAGAGGCTTGTTGGCTAATTAGAGTTGTTGTCGTTAAACCAGAGAGGCAATCAGCCAGAGTGAGAGGTTTGTTACCAAACCAACAAAGTGAAAGAGACAAGCAGCCAAAACAGAAAAAAACTGAAAGACATTGAGGAGAATCATGTTAATTGATATTACCCGTGCTTTCTAATGGCCTGTGGCAGCTGCATTTCACAGAAAAGTTAGAGCAAACAAGGTCGAAAATTGCGCCTAATGACTCCAGTTATACAATGCTGGCGGCATTCACATCGGAATAACCTAAGAACTGCCTCCTGAAAAGGAAATGTTTTTACAATCAGGTGTTCATTTTGAACAGCAAGAACCTTTTAACTGATACTATGCGGCCGTAATGAAAATCCTCAGCACACAAACAAAAAATAAACTCCTGTGTAGAAATTTGGTAAAATGGAGGCAGGGGATGAATTAGATTACTAATTACTGCTATTACTTACTCTTAAAATCTGGAAATATCCCAGATGTGAACAGGGTAGTCATTTCTGGCTACTCTTGAATTAAATAGCACGTACACACAGTCACACACAGACACACACAGCGAAATAACACTGTCCTCTTCAGAAAGAATGATGACTATGAAACTGACTCTTGAGCTTAATGACCCAGGCCCTGCATTACAAAACTGAGAGACTCTGGAAAAGGAAACTAATCCCAAATCCCCTTCACACTCACTGTGCTGGAGTGCTACTTATTTCTCGTTCTCTCTACTCTCCACTTCCACCGCTTCCTTCCTTCAGGGCAAAAGAGCACAGGGACAACAATGCTCCTCCCTGCCTTTTTACCCCGGCCACAAACAAGCGTACGCTTGACCCGAGCCCACGCGCACACCACGGCTCATCACCACCGCCCCCATCACCACCACCACCACCACCACCGCACGTGCAGTTCTGCATCCTTCTATCTGAGGCACAAGACAAACTGTGCCAAACATTAACAGTGAGGTGCTAATAAAAACCTGAGGAAGTCCGCAGATGTCACGTTAGTATCTGAGGTAAATAACAGCTCTGAACTTACAGAGGAGGGTGAAATACGTATGTATGTATAAATGTAACATCCGTGCCAAGGGGACAAATGTGAAGCCACACACAGGCTGAGACATGAGGGGGTACGTTGAGGACGTCAGCTCTGATGACAGCAAGTTAGTGAACTGGTGTTTTGAATACGTCCCATTTTTGTTCATGGCGTTAACGAAAGATAAACTATTGAAAGCACCCCCAAGTTTTAGTATTGCAATTAAATAAACAGACAGAATAACTAGTTCTCGCATCGGGCAAGAATAACACTATTAGATCTTCTCAGTCTGGTAAATCATTCAAACTCTCCGCCTCCAATTTGTACATAGCTTTTCAGAAAGACCCTAACCTGAAAAGTTTGTAGCCTTCAAGCCCAGGATAAGACAAGCCCGGTGACATTACTGGGATTAGTTATCATAAAGCTCCTCCAGTAAAATGCATTATAAAATTGTTTACACAGGCTGACTAATGATGTCAACAGCTACTGGCTTTGTAAAATCGTTACTAAGCCGGTTGAAGGCCACTACGCTTTATATTTCTTCAGAATAAACAGTTTGAGCCTGTTCTTTTTGACATGGACCAACCCAATATGAATTCACAGTGGCGTAGATAGAGATGAGGCTTCCTTTGTACCTGACTGTCAGTGTAAAACAGCAATGTTTTCCCTATTTCCTTCTGCAAACAATGTCTAGTTGTGTGTTATAATTATTGTTATTGACCAACCTCTCACCACACCACCAAGAATTGCCACTTTAAAAGTTGGGTTATGTTCAGATCGGTTAGTACAACATGCTGTGTGACCACGTCTGACACAACTAATGATAGTAAGGTAATTTAAGTTTAAATCTTGCCTACTTTCCTACCTCTGCATGCCTGGCCAGTCGTTGCGTGAAGTGGGAATAATTGCTGGATTCTTGTTTTCGGAAAGTTACAAAACTGATTGCTCTTCCTCTTGTGAGTCTTCTCAAAGACTGAGCTGAGACGTCCTCACCCTGTCTCTTCCCCCTGGATTCCACCTCATCGATTCGCCTTATGCCCGCATTTCCTCACTTGACCACACTCGACCTTCATTACTTCTGCAACAGTAACATTACCTTTACACTGCGAACCTGTCGAGTTGTGGTCTTTGCTTGGTAAATTTTGTACAGAGTCCGGGAATGTCTGCAGAGTCTGCAGCTCTTATGACACTTTATCGATCCCTGTGTTTTGACTACCAGCTCGTAGACTTTAGAAAAACCTCACGTGAACGGTCTTTGATGTCACTGATAGCGCTGGACTAGGATGTTTCACCATATGGTTCACCATTAGAATCAAAAAATCTAAATTTGGACAACAGGGTGGACGTGGAACAGGCCTTTGACAGCAACATAAAGGCCTTTTGTTTTATAGCTGGTGAACAATCTATTCTGGTTTTTACAAGAGAGGAAACAGAGTTACTGACAAGATACATGGGTTGGAAGCTGCCTGAAAAAAGGTTACACAAATGTGCATGACCACAATTAACACTGAAATGACGTGGGCAGAATACAATGGCCAGCCAATGAAGCAGAGATGGAACAATTTACGTTACATCTCTTATTAGTTGACTGACAGGAAAATGAAATGCTTTGATGATTGATTAACTTGCCAAATAATCTCAGGTTCCAGTTTCTCCAGTGTGAAGATTTAACGCTTTTCTTGCCAGATACAATAGGAAACTGAAAATATTTTTGGACTAATTCTACAACTGGGAATCTTGACAAGAGCTTGAATTTGGGTGCTTTAAAACAAAGAGGCGTTCTCGTATGACAACTTCAATTTTATGTTAAAGGGATATTTGTAAGTTTTTCCTGCTTCCAAAGGTGGTTTCTTGCCAAGAGCAGGTGGTGGTGATTGTCGCTTGACTAGAGCTTCAGCCATTGTTGTGTTTATAAGACAAGAAGTTATTATCACTGTCTGAGCAGCACTTTGTCCTTAGGGAAAAGTGCAGGCTACAGAAAAGACGTGACAGACTTAGCATTGGTGTTGCCTTCCACCTCTGGAGCTCTCATGAATAAAGTTTGATGCTGATCTTGTGTTTCTTCTCAGCTGCCAATGTTGCCTATGTATCAACAGCTAAACTTAGAAATAGCTCCTATATATCGATAAATCCTTTACTGCATGGCACAAAAATCTTAAAGTTAAAAAATGTTGCACAAAAATGCCTCTTTTTGTCTTTCATTACACTTCAACTAGATTAATTAAGGAATTGGCTAGCGGTTCTGATGACTGACTTTTACCTGAGTCTGCATCTTTTTGTGAAAGCTATATAACAACATCAGTAGCAACATGACCTGCTAAGAGCAATGCTTTTATGTTTACAGAGAGTCCATAGCATATTCCACAGTCTCCCTTGTTCCTGACGTGCAGCTACCTCTCTGGTCAATCTACAGACTATATATCCGGATATAGGGAGCCTATACACAACCTCTCAACAATAACACAGGAGCCATTAGGCCAAATAGGTGCCTCCCCTTATCGCAAGATCCCAATCCCCACTTAAGGCTCTCAAGAGGCTCAAGAATTGTTTATGTTATTATGTTTGTCAAGCCTCTTCTGGGATTATAAAAATACTAGATTTCTTTTACAATGAGACAAGATAGATTCCTGCTCCTTCTTCCCCTTAAACCAGATGTTCATGGGTGTGTGTTTGTGTGTGTCTTTGTTGGGTCTGTGTGTGTTGCTATGTTAAGGTTATCTACGGTGCAAATAGATGGATGATCTCTTTATGCTGCTTATCAATAGTGCTTTTGATATCATCTTTGCAGGAACACTGGTGATCATCATATGAGCGTGTGGGTGTGTGCAGGTTTCAGGGAGGGGTGCATGAGACACACACACACACACACACACACACACACACACACACACACACACATACACACAAATGAACAAACATACTGCCTAGTACATTTCTCTCTGAGATTAAAATGACTTAGCGTCTAAAAATGACAGTTTATCTGAAGACAGAGTATCTGCTGGGAAGAGTGAAAAAAACAAATCCTTTCTTGCCTTATCTGTCATGACAAAGCAAGGAGAGGGGGGAGGGTTGTAATGAGAGATAGTCAGAAAGAAAGAGAGAAAAAGTGACTATCCAGGAGGAAAAGAGAACGCAGAGATTAATAGAAAGGAAAAAAACATGGAGACAGAGAAAGGGCAAGGTGGAGTACATCACGTTATCTAATAATATCTCACATCTCAGAGCCCAGATGTTACTCCTTATCACTCTTTATGCTTGCTTAGCAAGCTTTCAGTTCCACTTCCTCTTTCACCCTATAATACCATGTTTCAGCACAAAAGAGTGGCTGCAAGGGCTTCTCTAATGCATGCCATTCATTTTCCTCACTGATCTGATTTTATAACCACATCATAAATGGTTTCTTAATGACAGTAAGGTCAGCTGGGGTAATTAGCCGTATCCATCACTCTGGGGCTACTCGCTCAGGGCAGGATATGAACCCATGAGAGACCTGCTGTCCTCTGGTAATGATGTTGTACCAACCAGTTATGCTACAGAAATGCTAGCAGTGCAAGAGCAGTGACAGTGCAGTGTAAAACAAACAAACAAAAAAAAAGTAGCTCCATTGCTTAAATGCAGAAATTACAGACAACTTCTTCAAACATTGTCTTTAAAGCTGCGTTTACTGTTTTTTTCAATGGTGACTCCACTAACTCCTACCTGGCTTTAAGCAGCTAAATGCTCTGCTGTGCTCACAAGCTGGGTAGGTAGCACACAGTTGGTTTGTCAGAGCTGTTCTCTGCTGAACAGAACAGCCTGCTGTGTGCTAATATGCTCTGCAGAACTGGGGTGAACAGTGACCCCATTCATATACGAGAATTCATGTGATCCAATGTTAATGTAAAAGTATTGATTTGGTTGGTCACTTACATAATGTGTGGGCCGAACACTGGTGTGACTCAACTGATAGTGTAGAAGTGTAGAGATAGATTTGTGCCAATTTATGCTGTTTTTTGCATGGATATCGTCAACAACACGTGAACATGCGTTGCCTATTTAAAGAGTATTTATCAGGGCCGTTAGTGAGTGTGCTCTTTTTACACTTTCAAAGAGCTTCAAAGAGCTGCTCCGTATGAGCATTTTTTATCCTAGTGCTACTTGCTATGGGTTTCAATCTAAGCTGTCAGGGCTTCAGAGCTTACTGAAGTGCACTTTGAATGTAGTTAGTTGTAGAGAGTTTTATTCACTCACATTTCACCTAATTTTTCACTGGTAGCCCAATTAGCTACCTTCCGGTTACCAGCCTATTTTCCCCTTTCTGAATTAGTGAAAGCAGATCCACCCCAGTGCCCTTCCAAGAGATAGTCTCTGACACACACACACACACACACACACATGCACATGCACACGCACAACACACAACACACACACACACACACACACACACACACACACACACACAATCCATCTTTTTGTTTCTGGCATACATGTAGAGACAATGCACACAAAAGCTGCACATGTGCAAACACACAGATACATACAGTCATACAAGCACACACATCCACACAAATACACACACAGAAATGTTGCTTTCCAGACTCATGATGTCGAACCATGATTGGTCGGACAAGACAAGTGCTGTCAGCTCTGCTGCGAGTTGCTGACACAACACAGAGCAGCCAACCGGATATAGACCCTCAGCTCACACCCGGCCAAGCCGAGGCCTGTGGTGGACATAACATGTCTCGCACGTACAATAAAATGACAGAACAGACAACAAACAGTGACAGACATGTGTCACTGATGAGTTCATTCTTCCACCTTTTGTCAGTCTGTTCTTTATTTTGTCACTTTGCAAGTACAGATCTTCACTCATCTTAATTCTCACACATCTTTTACTCTGTTGCTTTCAAAGTAATTACTGCCTATATTGTGATGATCTGCACATACGTCAATTATGGCAACGCATTTTTTTTTCACGTGTGTGCCAACTTGGTTATTGGATTTTTATGTATTTCACATTAACAGAGGGCACATTTCCATTTTGTTAGATAAGTCTCACAACGCTGAGGTGATCCATGAGTCTTTTTTGAGGCCTTAGCTACATATGTACCCTGAAAAAGTGGGTGTCATACAATATTTCATGCAGTCACTCTCCATTGCAAGATTTCTTGAATTTAACTGTGGTGCAGTACAAAATATCTCAACAGAGATCCCAAAAATGTTATCTGCACCTAACACTTAATCACACAGACGCATCGTTCCTTGCACTTGTCTTCACCTAGAAAAGACGCCCTCAGGACTTGAAATCAAGTCACTTTGGCTCCTTTTCGCCATTAACACCAATGCAAACACCTGGGATGACATGACAAACAGTTGAGATGTCCTGCTTAAAGTCACACCCCATAAGTAACTGTCACTTTCACCCCACATGTTTTTTTTTTCCCAGGAATCAAACAGGTGTCACTCCAGCTGTTGTAACAACTAAAACAAAGAGTCAATTTCCTGTCTGCACTTCGAGGTCTCGCATGTATGTAATGGGTGTGTGGACGTGTTTGTCATTGTGCATTTGCTGATATTATCAACAAAAGGTGTTGTCCACAACTGTGGCATCGGTTCACAGGCCAGAGACTCCAGGAGAGACAATGGACGAGAGACAAAACAAAAACACCCCCCTTTGTCCAGTTGTGTCCATACCTGCTGTGATCAAACATAATTGCATCACCCGGGACAGGAATAGCAAACAGCTCCAGCATATAAACACAAGCCTACGTGATATTCTAGGAGGATGGAGAAGCCAGACTGTATCATCAGTGGCAACCTAACATGAAATTAGATATAGATGCACTCAGTCTCATTCCCTGCTGCCCTGAACCCAACTGCCCGGCCCAGTGCACAGTGTAAATTCCAGACAGGAGTATGTAATGGCCAAGGTTTATCAGCTCATGCGCGCCATGTTGAAGCAGACTGTTCACATCACAACACAGAATAAATACCCCGTTACTCTCCTCTCTCTCTCTCTCTCTCTCTCTCTCTCTCCTACAGCCTGTAGCCACTCAGCATCTCTCACCCATGCAGTGACGGCCATGCACCCCTGGAAAATTCATCATCACCAAAATTCAACAAATAATAATAATAATAATAAGAATAAAAACAAGACTCCCTGTAACGCTGCCCTCACAAACCGGTCGATGTTACATGACACACCTGTCGTACTGCGAGTACAGTACAGTAAAGCGGCCCTCTGGGCATGCAATAGAGGATGTTGACATGACATAACAATGCAGCCATCCCCCCCCCTCCCTTACAATTCACATGCAAAATCAGCGCCAGGCTGCACAGTGAGCGTGTTATTTTTAAACGTGCACGTCCGTCCCCGTGAAGGATGCTGCGATCACTGAGTTGTAACCTCGCCACAGTGTTTACACTGGGGGCTCTCGCTCCTCCCTACAGAAAGATGGTCATATATATATATACATATATATACATATATATGTATATATATATGTATATATATATATTTCTCCCTGCCTCCTTCCCTGTGCCAGGCTCTTGTCTGACTCCAGGAGGGATGCTGCTGGCAGCTTAAATGTTTGCGCCGCTGCACGGAGCCGTCCTCCTGGACAAACCACCAAAAGCAGGTCAGCCCCTGGAAAACACGGGCTCCGCCGCCGCACACGAGAGATCACGACTTACTCAGTTGCAGATCCCGTTCGCTTCCCGCCGCAGACGGTCTTTCAAACAGGGCGTCTCGTCTGCCTCCTTGTTTATTTCTGAGCGTCAATTCGGGAATTACTGACTCTTGTCACCCCCTTCCTCTCCTCCTCCTCTTCCTCCCCCTCTCCTTCTTCTTCTTCTCCTTCTCCCTCTCCTTCTGACTGGCACCCCTGTCTGTTATTGGCGAGGTGATGCCGCTGGCAGCTCGCGCGCACAGCCTGACAATAATAATGATAATAATATCGATGATGATGATGATGATGATGCTGCTGATGATGATGATGGTGATAAGACACCGCTGGTTTCCTCTCGAGCGGAAAAGACGCGCGGTAGAGGCGCAAATCTCATGAGCTACGGGGCGTCGTCTGAAGCAGGTTGTAGTCTAGTTAGTGCATGGGTGAGAGAGCGAGAGCGAGAGCGAGAGGGGGAGAGAGAGAGAGAGAGAGAGAGTGGTATGTGAAGGGGAGTGCAGAGGGGAAAGGGATACGCCTCCCTGCCTTGTGGAGATAATGGGGCCCTGGCTGCTCGCGCTGACTGAGATACGGGTCCTCCTCTCCAAAACGGGGGGCCCTGCCTCTGGCTCCCCTCCAGTCTTGTCATATGACGTTAAGAAGAACCAGGCCGTGCGCGTCAGGGCCGCAGACGAGCGGCGGTACGTGCAGCCTCGGAAATACTGGGATCCAGTCCAGGTCCCCTCTCCTCGGCCCTGCTGCCCCACTCCTCCATCTAGTGGCGCAGCGGGTCGGCGCCGAGGCTCCTGCAAAGATGTGATTTCACTCGGTTGCGTAAATATCCTCCGGCTCCGAGGATGAATGGCTGCACAGCCTCAAGCGGTGATTTTCAGCCGAGCCAAGAGATTATCTGTCTGCTGTTTATTTTATTTTATTTCATTTTAAACCAAAACCAAAATCACATTGGTTAAAAAAAAAAACGGTAACTGCCATATTTACACTATTTAGCAGTTTTTAATGTCACTGATTTCTTTCTTTCATTTTTTTTCTGACTGGGATCCTCACATCGACCAAATATATTGCACATGCACCCAACATCCAGCAGGTGGTGCTCGTGTTGCAGACATGCTCTGTTGTTCAAGCTTTCTTGCCTGAAAATCTTCTGTATCAAGGAATAGTTTACATTTTTAAGCACCCAAGAGGATTTTGACACATGTCTAAAATGACACTGTTGCATTATATAAAGCTTATCTGTTTTAGAAGATCTGAGAGATTTATTGGTCAAGTTCCTAATCTTTTTATCCCTGGTATAAATTTTAGTTAACCACATTTGTCCAAGTCCCTAAACTCGGCTTTAAATCTTTGGAATTTCTCCTTACAACATGAAATATTTATGGCCAGAAAATCAGCTTTCAAAGTTGAAAACACCACGACTTTGGCATTATTTATTCTTAGTTTAAGCCAAAATGCTTTGTCAGTGTGTGTGTGTGTGTGTGTGTGTGTGCGTGTGTGTCATCATCTCACATCACATAAGAGGCCGGTTGAAGAATCAGGTTTTCAGGGCCTTGAGGTACAGTTTCAAGTGAAGCAGGTTTTTGTATATTAAGCACCAAATAACAGAAGTTATCTCAGGGCACTTTACATATAGAGCAGGTGACTGTAATCTTTACAATACAGATTACAGAGAGCCAATGATTCCCAACATGAGCACTTGGCAACAGTAACAAGGAAAAACTTCTTTTTAATCTTGAGATGAATCAGTCTCTGGGTGGGTGACCATCTGCCTTCAACAGTAGTTTAAATTTACCCTTTTTTCTCATTTTTAACACGAGATATTCATCTTCCATTCAGCAAAGATTTGATGATTGACATGATCCAAAGACATCCATTCATCCAGGCTGAAAGTGGACTAAACCTAATTGAAAAGTGATTGTGTTTTAGGTGCATAGGATACAAATAACAGTATCTGCGACTGTATAGTCTTTAAAGATGTAGTTAGGACCTGCTTCATTTTGCAATATTGTCATGGAAATGCAGCTAAAAGAATGGTTATATACCCTGGGTATGTATAAACACTAACAATGTTCAGTTCAGATGCCTTTTCATTGCACACTGGGTTGTCAGAGCTCAATATTGTGCATCCTAAACTGTCGACGTGGGCACGAGTTAATATATGGGAAAACACAAGGCCTTTTGCATACAATGTCCTTGTCGCTGCATTGAAAAGAATACAATTTAACAATTTTAAACCAGCAAGCATAATCGTGGCTTGTTTGTTTTCAGGACTTCGACCATTGTGAACAAACTGCCAGGCACAACCCACGCCAGGCGCAATCTCAGGCTCAGTCCCCAGCTTCTCTGGATTTAGGAAAGGTGGAAAAAAGGTGCAGTACAGAGACACAGACAGGGATCAGAGTTGTGTGTATTGTCTGGGGACTTAGATTTAGGAGCGAGAGTAAATAAGAAGGGATTTTAACCCACTCTGAGACAAACGCCTCATTTTCTCTGTGTCTGTTGCTTGGTTTATACACATCCCCGTCTTCCATTCCTCACTCCCTCTGGCCATTTTAAGTGAAAATCTGTCTGCACACACAAACACACAGATGTAGGCAACATGCAAACACAGCTATGCATAGGAGGGGTTTTTTTGTTTTTGGGGAAGAGAAACACAACCTCCCGTGTGGGATGTGTGTGTATCTGTCATGATATCATGATAAACACTGCTGACAGATGAGGGTCAGCATGTTTTGGTACTGACATCTCAGAGAGAGATCGACAGACAGACAGACAGACAGACAGACAGACAGACAGACAGACAGACAGACAGAAAGACAGACAGACAGACAGACAGGCAGACAGACAGACAGACAGAAAGATGGGAGGCAGAAGTGAAGGGAGGCAGCCAGCTCAGTCTCAATCTGATAACAACAGTGGACAGAAACACGTCTGTTTGTATGTGACGAGAAACAAAAAAACTGAGCTTCACGTGTGTGTGTGTGTGCCCTTATGTTAGCATGTATGCAAACATGTGCTTGTGTGTTCCTGAGGGTGCACACATAATGTGTTTATGTGCATATGAGTGTGTGTGTGTGTGTTTGAGTGAGTGTGTACAGGCTGACTTGGAGCCCTTGCAGCCCTCGGGGCCAGCTCAGCACTTGGCTTCTTATCTCTCTCTCAGAACCTCGCCATGAATAAACATCGTTGGAATAAAAATTACCCAAAATGAAAATAACTGAGTGGAATTTGGAGGAGGCGGGTGCAAATCCACAGCAGGGGAGGAAGGGGTGATGAGAAAGTGAATGGATAAGAGAGAGAGAGAGGGAGGAAGGGAGGGAGAGAGCGAGTGAGGAGGGGAGGGAGACTCAAAGTATTGAGGGAAGGAGCTGAAAGGCAGCTTGAGGCCTGGAGGAGGTGGAGTATAAAGAGTTCCCTCCATCCTGGAATGCACTCAGTGCAGCGGGCCAGAAAAATGCCAAGATGTTTCACTTTCTCTTCATTCTCTCACTTCTCCTTTTCACTGTATCACCTGCCTTCGTCTTTGTCTCTCACTGTATGTTTTACAATGTCAGTCGTGCCTCTGTGGGCTACTGTGGAATTGTTTTGTATTCTCAGTCATACACTGCTGTGCCTGTGCATGTGGGTGTGTGTGGGAGCTGGAGACTTTTTATTTTTATTTTTTTGTACTTTCGTTGCTGTGGTTTGTAATGAGCTGTTTCACTGAAGTACATCAAAAGATAATGTTTCTTTCTGACCCTTTTTACCTCATCTAATTCTTTGCTTTCCCTCATCTTTTCACATTGTCCTTCTTCCTCTCCCCTTTCTTCCTTCCTGACTCACTTTTTTTTCTTTACTTCTCTTTGTACTTTTCTCCATGGCAGCAGGAAACTGCCGCTAAACCAGACGTGAATAATGAAAGGCATATGCTTTTGAATATGCACACAATAAAGTGCACATCACATAACTCCACACAGGGATAATGAGGGTCACGCAATGGAAATGTGCGAGTGTGTGCGGATGTGTCGGCCACTGTTATAAGGTGGCATCATTAGTTACATACCTACCTTCGCTGTCCCGCCACTGCTTCTGCCCACACACGCTCAGATACTTGGTACAGGATCTGTATTCCTATTTCCTTCTTCTGTCTCTCTCAATATTTTCGATATCTGTCTCTCTCTCATACATACCATCACTGTGACCCCCCACCCACCCACATTCAGTTCTGTTGCTCCATCAAGTTGGCATCAGATGTGACAATGTGTTAATTGGTTGCTGTTATGCAGGTCAGTGACTGTCATTGTAGCCAGTGATCCATTCATCGGCTCAACCGGGAGTCACTGCGGAGTGGCAGCTCTTTTATTTCCTCCCCAATCATTTAGTCATTTCTCTTTTTTCCCCTACTGTGTACTTTCCTGTAGTTTTATTAGTTCTTCGTTCCACGTTTTTTTATTCCTTCCTCTATCTCTCCTCAATTCCATTTTCTTAATTTTTCTTTCTTACCCCTTTGTGCCATACGCTGCTCTTGAAATATCTCCCATGCATTTACCTCATCCCTCCTTGCATCACATTTTTCATTTGTTCATTTGCTCTGTGTATAACATCCATCTTGTTTTTTTTGTCCTGCTTGTTCTTGTATCTTCCTCCTACCTCTTTTATTCACTCGTTTTCTTCCTCTCCTCCCTCCTTGTGTTTTTTTGTTCCTTCTTTTCCTCCCTTTTTGGTTCTGTAGCTCATGGTTTTCTATTACTCAGTGAATGCTTTGATCCAGGCCTTTGACCTGTAATCATCAACCGCTACCACTCCTTACATGATACATAAATGCAGGATGACAACCAGGTTAGAAAATACATTTAGACACAGTCGGATACATTCAGTTACATTCAGATTGAGTCTTTGTCTCCGATCCCCTGCTTGTAGCTGATATGGATGGATCATAGGCATGAGTACAGATGAGTGTAGTGCCGCAGCAGCAGCGCTCTAATTTACTCATTAAATTGATGCTCCCAGACTGACTGATTTAGACTGGATTAAAGATGGGACTGTCTTTTTTTTTTTTTCTTTCTTTAATTTCATACCGAATTGCTTGCTGATTTGGAGAAACACTTATACAAGCTATGAACATGTGTGTGTTTGAAAATTTGATGAAGCGTACCATTTGATTGTGACATTGTAATGTGCATTGGTGCAGACTTGGCTAAATGTTTGTGTGTGTGTGTTTTTTGTGTATAATGTATAATAATATCCCTCAGCATCTTAACTGTGGGGATGTGAGGACTGAAACTGGGTCAGACGGTTGTAAGAGAGCGTGATCCTCTGCCAAGAGCTTCCATAGAAAACTCTGACACATCTGACAGATATTTCTGGCAGGAGAGATATTTATGAATTTGAGAAGATGTACGGGCAAAGAGGTAAGCCAGAGCAGAAGGACAGACGTGTTTGAGTGACATGTGAGGTGCAACAGGACGCAGGGCATTCGAACTGCTGGATGTATATGTGCACATACTAAGGTTTAGAGATAAGAGCACAGTGAAATACAACAGAATATTATGTATAAGCTTCCCAGCAAGTGCATGAAAGGGTCACACACACACAAAGACATGCATATACATACAAAGGTTTTCCTACATACATAGTCCCCAACCTGATTAGTCTGGTCGGATAACTGTGTCAGTGTGTTACTACCCATTGCTGGGCCTGTAGGGTATTAAAGCCATGCACTGTACAGTCTTACTCATGCATGTAAGGCCACAGCCACATCTGCCCACTCATGCTCAAATATGCCGCACTGTTAACCCTTCTCTGTCTCCACATGTAGCCAAACAGTGCAGGGGCAAAAGCGGGCATAGGAGTGTGGCTCTAAATTTTTCCACAATTCCTGGTCTTCATACATAGTTTTAGCGAATGTGCTGCTCTGTACATTGGATTATGTGAGTGTTTATGTTGCTGAATGTGTCCGTGAATTTGGGGTAAGGTGGCGTGGGAGTACATCTTTTCCATCTCAATTCTCAGAGGAAAGCACGAGGAGACAGCCAAATAGATGTAACAAGGATAATTGGAGAAGCAGAGTGAGCGGGACTGAACGACTTGCATACATTCTCTGCTGAGCTGAGTTTCTTGAAGCTGTCACATGAAAGCTTTCCATCTTTGCAAAGTCAACTTTTGGGGAATTTTTAGAAACAGTGTTATTTACAGATTGTCAGCCATGTATTTTATCTTTTTTGTGCTGCAGCCCAGTTTCATGACTTTTCAGCTATGCTAGCAATGTAGCTCTAGTGACGGAAATGTCACTGACTGAAATACAGACATTGGTACATTCATTACCCCATCTCAATGAATTGTAACAACATTGGTGACCTTCAGACTTATCATGAAATACCAACATCAGATTGAAATTTTAATTTGTTCAATACTTTTATGACTAAAACATCTGTCATGCTAATGCCATTCCCATCAGGCTCAGCTGATGTTAGCATTTAGCTGCTTGAAGTACAGCCTCACACAAGTGATAGCATGGCAGTTGACTCTTACTGGGTTAGAAAATTAAAAAAAAAAAAGGACCAAAAGCATCTACAGAATCAGTCTGGTTGAAAATAAAGCTCTTATATAGCTACAGTTGCCTGGTGAGGTGAGAATAACCCCATAAAGCTGTCAAGTTCCTGGCTGGGCTCTTTCAGTGTAACAGTTTTAGAAATTTATTATCATCTATATAATTTGGGAATATAAAAAACTGATGAAATGTAGACTTTTTTTTTTTTAAAGGTATTTAATTGTCCTGGACCTTGGAGTAGAAAAAGGCTTTGAAAACACAACTACTGACTTAGTGAAGCCACCCTCCTAGAAAAATGTCAGTCTTAGCCCCCAGCTGTGGCACTAGACGGCTGACTGGCACATTAAGGCTGGTTATGGTTTGGGATCCAAAGGAACTCACTTCAAGGTCTGTGTCCGGCGGGTCGACAAATGACAGGATTTGTGACATGCCTTAATAAGCCCTTATGAGACTAAAATTTAATTTACAGTGGATCTCAGGCTGAAAATTTTAACAACCATCATGCCATGGGAATATGAAACTATCCTTTTCATAATTGGTGAAGGCCTTCAAGAGGGCTGTTAAACAGTATTTCTTCAACCATTTCAGCAATGAACCCTGATAAAGAATGAACTCTTTAATGTCTGAGGTCTATTGTAAATATAGCCAGTCCCTGTGTATGCTAACCAGAAGGCAATAGTTTCAATGTGACAACGTTTTCATGCTAAAAAAAATATCAATATATGATTTTTAGGAAAAATAACCCCCTATGTCGATCGGACTGAAAGTAAAACGTCTCTTTTCGATCTTCGTCCCTCATTCAAGAAACAGAGCTAGAGGAAAATCAGGATTTAAGCTGCAAAGCCCCAAATCCCCTTCCTCCATGTGTAAAGGTTCTCGAGGAGCCAAGTGAGATGGCAGTAGGTAGAATGATAGTGACAAAGTGAGTGAGATAAAAGTTGAGCTGTGGACAAAAGGCTTTTGTGCTGTTCTGCAGTGGTAAATCTGTCCTGAAAAGGATGTCAGCAGCTTCCACTGGACAGCCGCTCTCACTGTCTCACACACACATACACGCACACACAAATAGAGGCATATACACAGGCATAGTCACAAAAATAGATACATGCATACAGACAGCTCAGTCCGCATTTTCTGTTGCCTCCCGCAGTCTCTCTCTCTCTCACACACACACACACGTACATACTTGTTGTGTTGTAGTTTCTGGGCCACCAAGGAAAGAGAGAACGAGGGAGAGAGCAAGTTGTTGGCTTGCTGAGTGTGAGTCATGGACAGCCTGACTGTCCTCAGGCCACGGTACACCATCTGCACCCCCACTGCCTCTACAGCCTCATCACACAGCTCAGTGCTCCACAGCACTGGACACACTCACACACCCACATGCATACATGCTGAAACAAACACTCAAACATGCATATAGGATAAATAATGACACATATCTGAATGGAAAGATGGCCTCAACTGCATCTGGACCCTGCACTAATTTTATGCACGTTATGTTCATATCTGCAAAATCATCCACCTTAATGCACATGAATCATGCAGCAATCTATATCTGAATGAAAAAATAGACATTTTGGGTTAATCTGTTTTGGATTTGAAGTACACAATGTTAGTTTTGTGCTGAAAAGTACACATTTGCATAGTTCTTTCCACAAATATATTGGTCTCAGCCAATGCTTGCTGCTTCCCCTTCAGGTCATTTGGGATTGACCAACATTCCAGCAGAATTCATTATGGAAACCTGACACTAGCCCACAAGAAAAAGAGCCAGTGTTGCACTGCTAATGTGCATGTGTCATACCCATCTCTCTGTGTGCATTTGTGCTTTTGCGAGTGTGTATGTCAGTGTGTGAGTGCACAGCATGACCGAGCTTGAAAGTACTCGTAACCCAGGAATCAATTGGGAAGATCCTTTTCATTAAAGTGGCGGTAAAAAGCTGCTCCAGCAATGAGCATGCATCCACCTGCTACAACACAGTAAAACAAGATAAAACCTCAGTTAAGAAGTTGTCAATTTTTTTTTTATTCAATTAGGGTTATAATATTACATGTCACCACAGATAGAAAACATTAGCCCATAAAAAGGACTGCAGAATAATAGTATTAATAATATTAGGTAATATCAAGTATCTTTACAGTCAAAATGGGGGAAAGTAGTACGATAATCACCAGCACTGAAAAATGCAGCATGTCTGTCTATCAAAGGTAACGGTGCAGACTTGAAGCACAGAAGTTTTTTTTTTTTTTTTTTTTTTTTTTTTTTTTACAAAAACACGCTCATACACACATGCAACACAAACTGACAAGCAACGTTTTCTACCAGCTCCTCGTCACTGGAGCTTCACTACAAAATACAACTTGTTGCATTTAACGCAGCCTCTTCCTAGCACAACTTTACAAAACTGGTTTACATATCTCTCAGATATCTTGGTACATGGGTGGAAACCAGGTTCTTCATCTGTGTCAATCTGTGAGTCTGTATCTTTCATTAGAATACAATCTATATTAAAGCACTTTGTCATTGGATGGAATATCTTCTGATAGAAAAACTTGGATGTATTAAGTGATAGGTACCGAATAACTTTATACAACATAGTATAAATACACACAAGAGGCAGGGGTGAACAGGAAGAACACACACTTCCTTGTGAATATCAGCTGAAAGTGTATTTCTTGGGTCTGTAACAGCTTTCTTTAACTGCAGTAGCCTATTAGAATAAACCATGAAACTAATTTTACAGTTAATCAGAACTCATTTTGACTGAAATCGTCAGAAAATAGTGTAAATTTATCACAATTTTTCAGAGAAAGCAGCTAATTGTCATGCTTAAGAAGCTAAAATCCGAAAATGTTTTGAGTTTTAATTTGATAAATGACTCATGAGCCGCGAGACGTTATCAGCTATTAAAACTGTTGTCATTTCATTTTCTGTCAAGTAATCGTTTCCCGCAAGTATTTTCATGACTGAACTAAAATGAAACTTTTTTTTTTTTTTTTTTGGTTTACAGTTCATTCTTGAATTTTGGAACAGCAGTTGCCAAAACAGTTTCAACTCAAGATCTGCTTACAGGGTTGAACTGGAGGCTTGAATGCACCACATACTCCTCATCAGCAGATGTAATTCGCCCATTGTTCGTTTGCCCGTCTACAGCTCCATGGCAACTGAGCAAAAATGATCTTCTGGTGAAGACTTTGTGCTGCAGTTTGAAAAGCTGCAAAGAAACCAAGAAGTGGAGTTTATTATGTCACTAAAAGATGAACCAAAAGTCTTGGTATCACTTTCTAATGAGGCATACTTAATGAATAGTTGAGATACAGGATTAAATAGCCACATAATAAATGAACCTTTTACAACCTGACACATTTTTACAACCTTGAATGTTTATGTATTACTGATCTAAAAAGCATAAATAACAGATTATAACTGAATCAGCAACTTCTAAACCTATACATCAATAGAAAGCGGTACCAAAATCTTTGGAAAGCTAACAGGTGTAAAAACATACTGAGGCCAGTTAGCCACATCCAAATACCACCTGCTTGAGCCAGTGTGCATGTTGGTGGTGATGGTGGGCCGCACTGCTGGCTGGGCAGCTTTCCATCGGCGTTCCCATCACCATTACGATTCGCCGAAGGGCCGAATGTGAGGGGCGACAGAGGGAAGAGTGTGCTAGCATGGTTTGATAAGCAAATGGTAATCTCCTTAGCACTGCTTGAGGCTCCGTGGCAGGTTTGCACATACACAGCAAAGACCGGCTGCCTGGCTCGCTGTGCTGTGCTGTGCTGTGCAGCCCAGCCACTCTCTTCACTTGTGAAAAAGAAAAAAAAAAAATTCTCATCCCACCACCTCTCATGTTTACAACAGTAATCCACTCAGTGACGTCTGTATAGGGGTGCCCAACTGTGCGTGATCCTCCTTATACCCACCCCTCCTCACACTCCATCCAGAAGCAACGCTCCCTAAGCCGGCTCTTTCTGGTGGATCCTTATAGATTTGCTCGGCATCAAACATAAATTTCCCCGTTTGGCCTGTTTATTCAAAGGAGGTAAGAAGACTCATGCCTTTGTCAGTTGTAGCTAATACTCTTGAACCTGTAGCTGAAGTAGACGTTATTGCATTTCCTTATTCATAAATTTTGGGTGCTTTGAAGAATGCATTGAAAGAGCAAATTCTCTGTGTGTAATGGTTGGCAGGCTCGAGCAGCTGCACCAGTTTAAGGAAAGCTAGTATTGCCTGTAGTTGTTTTGTTTTCTCAGTCTTATCCCCGCCTCTCAAGGGAAACTTGATTTAGCAAATCCCACACCGTTCCTTGTGATATCTCTGTCTCAGCTGCAGCCTCTTCCCTTCCTTCTTTGAATATGTCATAAAGGAACATGGAGGATGTGCGTGCTAAAACTAGTGGTGAACTGGGGATTTTAAATCTTCACCCTGCTTTCTCTTGACTCCCCTTCTCTGCGCTCGTCCCCCATTTTTTTTTTTTTAAATCAGGGCTGTTGAGCTGGTGCTGTGGGCAGCACGTGTGTGCAGGGGTAAAACCAAATCCTCTGCTGAGCGTGTGAGCTGCCAGACCTCCCACCATAGTCCTCCACCCATGCTGTCTCTTCATTTCCAGCATTCAGACTGAATCTGCTGTTCTGGATTCAGTGTCTCTAAAACTTTTTTTTGTCCTTTTTCAAAAGTAATAAATTTCTTTTCACCTGCCAAACTCACTTTGTTTCACTGTCTCTTTTAGTTGAGTCTTCTGAACTACAATCATTTATATGGCAATGATGTCCGTTGTCTTCCCCCTTTACTATAACATCCTCTCGTTCTGCATGGCCTTGTAATAGTGCTCCTGCTCAGCATGGCTGCGGGCGGAGACGGAAGGTCGACGAGGCAGGGTTGAGGAGCGGGACAATGTCTGGCTGTGGCCATCCATCAGCAAATCGGGATGGGGAGGAGGGGGCAGCATGCTGGAGCAGGACGGGTGAGGAGGTGGCGGCATGGAGGAAGATGGTTGAGGGGGAGGGGGCATGTGACAGCTGGATGGGTGAGGAGGCAGGGGCATATGGGTGGAAGATGGGTGAGGAGGTGGGGGCATTTGAGAGGATGATGGGAGGGGAGGTGGGGACATTTGAGAGGATGGGTGAGGAGGCGGGGGCATGTGAGAAGAGACGGGGTGAGGGAGAGGAGGAGGAGGCATTGGGGATGAGCTTGGGTGCGGAGGGGGAGGCAGCGCGGAGGAAGAGGAATGAGAAGGTGGCGGTGGGAGAGGGGATGATGACAGCGGAGGCGGGGGAGGCAGAGGGGAGGAGGAGGTGGAGAGAGGTGGGGGGGGCAGCTCTGCTCCTCCCTCGGCGCTGCCACTGGCCGAGGAGGAGCAGAGCGAGTCTGATTTCACTGGGAGTGTCCGGTAATCCCGGTAGTGACTGACATTGTCCTGTCGCTGCAGCGCTGCGCGGTGTTTGTCCCCTGCTGTGTCAGCGGTCATCATGTTACCACCGATTGTGTTTCTCCACTCCCACGGCTTGCCGTTATTGGCTGATACGCGCACCACCGGGTGGTGAGGGGCGTGAGCGTCGATCGTGACAATGCTCCCACTTCCAGCGATGCTTCCCGGATTGCTCCCGGTGCAGCTGTCTCGATCAGACGGGATCCGGTAGTAGGGTGACTCGGAGCAGTTGGATCCGCCACCAGAGGAAGAGCCACCCTCTGATGTCTTAGTGGACGAGTTGATGGGCCCGTGGCCCTGCTGCTTGGACATAGCTATCACCTGAAGGACAGGAAAAAAACTCATCTCTATGCGAACTGAAAAGCAGCTACTATTGAACTCAGCTAACTTTTATTACAAAACTGCCATGTACAGGGATTTTTATTACAGTAAACAATGTAAAGTGTAATAATAATACATTTAATATCCCTCAAGGACATTTCACTAAGGTTTAACTGCAAACTATAATTACTGTTTGAACCCTTGTCAGAGGGAAACTAATCAGTGAAATTGCCTCCACCAATGCTGTTCTGTTTTGACTTTACCAACAAAATAAATCAGGTGTGTCATGAACATAGTCTGACAGCTGTTAAATTTCAGAACTGGCTGCATGCCAATTGAAATGAAAGTAGGAAACATTACTAATCAAAATAATGTGATTAAAATGATTTGCAGGCACTCATTTTCTAATCTCTGCCTCACCTGAGTGACTCTTTGCTGGCTTGGCGGCTGGTTGGGCTGCATGTTGGGCACACGGGGAGTCGACACCGCGATGGGCCCTGTTCCCGGCTCTTTCACCACTCCTCCCTCTGTGAGTGACAGCCACTTGGCACGGGTTTTAGCGCTTTTGGGGGAGACGGGCGGCGGCCGAGAGGCCTCTTCGGGGATGTGAACTAGTGGGGGTGCCACCACCATTCTGGCTCCAGTTGGTGTGGCGGTGCTCTTGTTGGCTTGCACTGTGGGATAAAGAGAGGATGGCATCCCCTGGTCTCCCTCTCCTGCTGCTCCTCCTCCTTCATCTCCTCCATCTCCCCCATCAGCTCCCTCCTCCTCGTCTCTCGAGCTCTGGCTACGGAGCTCCAGCGAGCGCTGCTTCCACTCCGACACCAGCTGCCGAGACCTCTGGGGGTCAAAGGGCACATGGAAGGTCATGTGGCGCTGCGTGGTGACCGGCTCTTCTGATGGGGAGATGGGGCTGTTGCCATTTGCAACCCGGGGCAATGTGTTGCTGAAGGTTACCATGGTTTCCTTGCCCATGGGACCCCGGGTTGCCAGGAGCTCCACATCAGCACTTGCACGTTTGAGTGAGGCCAGGGACGCCTTCTCCCTCCTCACCTTACTACGGGCCCCAGATCCAAGCCCTGCCCCCAGCTCCTCTCTGCTCTCCGACACCCTGGGAGTCTTCCTGTACAGAGAGTCATGACTTCGCTGGCTCAGTACCCTCAGGCTGTCCTTCTGCTGAGCCGGGCCAAGTCGGTGTAAGGAGGGAGCATCTTCTTCTGATGCTTTGAAGTTTCCCACCGCATACACAGCCTGAGAGGGGACAGAGGGATACAGGGGGTGGGGGGTGTGGAGGAGAAATGAATGAGGAGACCCAGCATGTTAAATAGAGACTGAAGCATGAAAATGTATTTTCTTTCATCTTTGGGAGGGAAAAAAATTTATATTCCTATTAGTAGTGAGCAAGTGCATGAATAGCCATCTCTCCTTCTTCCTCCTGTTTAGTCTGAGGTCAGCATGAATCACCCCTCCCCACTCTCAGAATTCATCCTTTAATGATGGGAAGAAACACTCCTCCTCTTAAAAAGTGAAAGATGAGAGAGGAAGAGTGAGAGGAGGAGGGAAGCGTGGAAAATGGCAACGACAAGTTTTCTTAAAACGAAGTGTGAAATTGTTCCACAGAATTCTTATCGGATTATTCATTCTCTTCCTCTTCCCTCCTTAATAGAAAAGGCTATATATAGCCTGCCAAAAAAAATGCTGGGAGAGAAAAGTATGGAAGCCACACGGTGAGGAGAGGTGATGAAAAAAAAAGCATCATTTGTTAGCACATGCTGTGATAGTGTTAGAATAATACAATGGGACAATTCAGTCCCCAACAAACCAAACTAAAACACTTAATTTACTAAAAGAAAATCTATTTATGTGTATTCTGTCATTCCGGCCGTGCTGCATGCTGACTGTTAAAAGCTCCCTTGGGACAAAACAAATCCTTAAATGCATGCAAACATATGCTGGCATTCATTTACCAAACAAAACCCTGAAATAGGACATCCATTTCAGGAGGATTTTACACGTTCAAATGTCTTTCAGGAAGTTACACGATCATAAAAAGGAGTAATTATCTTGCTAATGGAAAAATAAATGACTCCCTTTAATACATTTTGCTTGACAAGTAATATTACGGTACTCATTGTCATAAACACTGTGCACTTCGTTTAACTGACCAGGTAGACCCCGATGCCGGCTCCGATGAGGTATCCCACGTAGACATCTATTGGATGACTGCGGTGCTGAGTTATCTGTGTCAGCCCAGCGAGGCCTGCTGCCATACAGAAAGCAAACACCAGCAGCGGCTTCAGCAGTTTGGTCGTGCTGCTGATGCTGGCATTGAAATACATCTGTGGAGACAGGTGTACACGCATATGACCAAAAGGGAAGTGTAGACATACGGAAACTGGGTTGAAATTAACAGGCATTGTGACGCAAAACTGCGCAAAGACAATTCGAGTTTACAGGGGTTAGTTAAATAAATGGCAAATGTTTTTCAACGCATCTTAAAGTTTCTCATCAGATGAAATCAGTTCACATTTTCAGGAAATAAGAATATCGCAAATTTGGCCTGGAAACTGTTACCTTAGCTTAAGATAAAGACTGAAACAAGCAAAGCTTAACAGTAAATTGCACATTATATCTCATCTTAGGGGCCATGTGCAGTGATTTCTTTTAGCTTTTGTGGAATTCCTGGAAAGCTCAGTGATAAGCACCCAGGTCAATGAGCTCAGCCAAGATATAAACATTATATTAAGTGAGTTTTAGAGGTGCTGGTAGGTGGATTTTAGTTTTACTTTGGACAGACCTAGGCGAGCTGTCTCTCTTTGCTTCCAGTCTTTATATTAATCTAAGCTAACTGGCTACTGGTTTTGGTTTCATATTAAAGCTATGAAATATGAAAATCTACAGGAATTATCTTTAAGGACTTGAAATCATCTTGAAAAAGTTAAATGTCCTATCAGATATAAGATTTTTTTTTATTGTTCCATGAAATGTAGAAATGAACGATACAACCTCTGTTAAAACTGTCTGCCTGTATGAGGCATAAACTTACTGTCTGAACTGTATGAGGTTAACTAGGTCGTTAAGATGAATATGCTTTGACAGTAACACAGAATGGAGGAGAGCGCGGCAGAGTCAGACGGGGAAAGAATATATTTGCAGTTGCATTCCCATTCCCTGCATGCACCATGTTTCGATTATGTAAAAGTGGGGGACAGCTGAGTGACAGAAAAGCAGCTTTTGCAAAAATATCCATTTTAACAAGCTTGTCCATCTAGCATTGAGCATAAAAATCCTTGAAGCAAGAGGGAGAGCAAAAAAACATTTCTGTTATTTTTTTAATGCTATTCAAATTTTGCCAACACCTCTTGAATGAATTGTCTGCTTTTTGAAGTGATCTACTTAGTTTCAGTAAATTGCGGGACAATAAGGAAGAGGAAACAAGTGCGAGCACCTCACTTCATTGTAATTTTCAACAAAGGGTTTTGAGGCTGAATGCAATAAATAAATGTCTCAGTGTGGCGGGCGGTTAAAAAAAAAAAAAAAAAACAACACAGAGGAAAAAATGATCTGACATCGCTACGCTTGATCACACAACATTTTGTAATTGTGGCAAACCAAACAGCTGCTTTCCTGATCCTCGTCTGCCTTTTCTCTCTGATCAGAAATCTGCCTAGTGAGTTTTAATGAGCACACACTGGGCTCAGTGAGGCAGCAGTGATATGGCCAGTAGCTCACTATAGCCATTGGTGGTGGTGGAGGATGGTGTGTGTGTGTGTGTGTGTGTGTGGGAGGGTGTTACCTCCTGGATAAGTGACAGTGCTACTTTGCCATACAGTTCACATACTGCTGCTCTCAGCATTGGACTGCGGAATTGCAGCAACCCACTAGGATGTAACAATGAACACTGAAATCTGACCTCAAAAGACAGTTCATGTTATGTTTTTTAATGTTAGATTTAGAGGGCTCCTTCGCCTGATGACACTCTGCTATGTGGAAATCTCTCAGTGAGTAAACATGATAACGCAATTGTGCCTTATGCATAAAGTGACAGCGATTTCCTGATTTGCAGGAACCTAATTTTATGTTAGCAATATAACCTATGGACAAAATCATCTGGATAGTTAACATGAACACAGTTAATTTAACAAAATCATCTTACAGAAACACCACGAATAGCAAGGCTTTGCCCAAATATAAAAAACAAACTGGTTTCCTTTACGCCCAATAAAGCAGACACACATTCACCAACACGTTACCATCATGCAAACATACACACAAAATTACACAGGCACAGGTGGCAAGTGAGACCCAGGAAGTGCTTACGGAGATATAGACAGCAGCGAAGCCAGAGAGTGTTGCATGCTGGGATGGAAATGTTTTCCTGAGGGGGAGAAATAAGGAGAGTTAGGTAAGAAAGAGTAAAGGGTAGGAAGAGAACGAGATTAAGGTTTTGGAATAAACCTGAATTAAACTGTTATAGTTGGCTCTTGTTTGTGATGCCAGGATTGTGTTTGACATTAAAACCTGCCTGACAGTGTGTTTGTCAAACTGACTGCGCGTCCTTGGGTGTGAGCATTAAATAAGCACAAACAGAACACTATGGGGCATTAGTGGGAACATTAGGGGAGAATGATTGAGTGCTTGAGGTCAAAGCTGCTAATTTAGTTGAAAAAAAAAGAAGAGTAAAGCTCATTTAATTTGCCTCTATTAGTGTGTTTATCCTTGTGCCATTATTGTGTGTACCTTAGACTAAATGCTAACAGTGTGTGTGTGTGTTGGTTTATCGAGTTTTCTCGATTGTCTCTTTGCGTGAACTACTTTGAGTTTTAGACTTCAAAAGTGAGTACGCTAATACTTTTTCCAAAGCCTGTTTAGAGGGTCAACACTGGGATTTTACGCTTTTAAATAGCTATTTGAATGTTTTGCTATTGCTGCATAGCCAACAATAGCATTTACAGCTGTTAACTTTCTAGTCTATAACAAACAGTGCAAGCTCAGTATCACATGTTATGCGTTTACTCGGCGAGAGCTATCTCTTTGGGTGAAATACAATCCAATTGACTTGCTTCTATATCTATTTATCTGTTCTACTGAGGTTAGCATGTTAGAGCTAGCTCTGGCGCGGCCCGTCACTTTCCGATATCAACGACAGCTGAAGCTCTCAGCAAGTTACAGGCGTTAATGATGTTAATGCTATCGTTGGCTATGTGGTAGTACTAAAACCTACAAAAACCTTGTTTAAGCCTAGAATTACAAGTTTATGCTAATTGTTGGGGTTAGACATTTAGCTGTGAATTAGCTAAAGCAATAGTTGAACATTTTAGGAAATATGCTTATCTGGTTTTCATCTGGTGAGAGTTCAATAAGATTGATACCACTCTCATGCCCGCTGGTTAAATCTAACGCTACAGCCAGCAACTGGCTATCTTAGCACAAAGACTAGAGGACTAGGGGAAATAGCTAACCTAGTCCAGTGGTTTTCTCAAGGACCCCTTAGCTGAGACAAATTAGACTATCTCCAATCTGAATTTTGCTTTTGGACATCTTTTGAAGCTCATCCTTTCTGTTGTTCACTATGAATGGTATTATAGCGAAAATAAACTATTCCCCTTTTTACTAGGAACCACCATGAAAACCTTTAAGGATCCCTGAGGTTCCCCGGTTCCCACTTTGAGAACCACTGTCCTAGTAAGAGTATATTAACAACGTTTTTAACGCGTTTTCAAAACATACAGAAATTCAATTGTAGAAACATGTTGGGTTATGTGACAGACATCTTGTTGGACAACAGCCTCTGAAATAGTCTGGCACCTCATAAATATGTTAACTGTTGTACCATTTAAACTTTAGTACAGATTATATTAACCTCACAAGGACATAGTCTTATATTTAACAGGAAAGAAGCACAAACCAGAAGGCAAATAAGTGTATTATGCAAAATGGTAAACTGTATCTTACCAAGTAGGGACTAGAGAATCTTTTTCAATGAGGAACCCTACAAGTATAGAAGTAAAAATGTGCATTTGTGGGATTATCCCCGTATCAGCTATATTTAGCTTTAATCTTTTCTGTCTGTATGCACTTATGCCAGTCTAATACCCATATGCTGGAATTTGTCTGACCAATGTCTATGTTACACACCATGTGGCTAAAGACTATCTGAACAAGCAAAACAAGCAAAAACGTTTGCGATGAGACATGGCCTTAAAATAAGAGTTTGTACTTGGGCATCATTAGCCTTGTTACAAATAAACACTTAACTTTACCAAGACGTGTTTCATTAATATTCATATTAATATTCATAAATATTTCCTTATTTAAAAAACCCACTATCACAACATTTTCACTCGTCAGCTGTTTAAATCTCCTGTAATCCTCTTCGAATGCAAATAAGTTTTGATGACTTGCATTTACTCCTGCAAGATAGTGATGTGCGGCATTATGCGGTATACTGTGCAGCATGTAAATCCTTTAATAATCGTAACACAATGTGTTCTGTAGCAATATCTGATGAAGCATATTTGTATGAGCAGAGCATCAACTGCAGGCATGTGGTAGGTGTACAAATGGTTGAGTGCATCAGCTAGTGAGCCAAGCTCCAAAGTATTTCTGTATTCCTATTAGAGAACATCAGGAAAATGAGCTAGACAGCTCAAACGCATGTGCAAATAAACTTATAAATTATTATAATGAATTGTTTTATATTGTTTTGTGTATTAGGATGCAAATTTCAATCTTGGGAAGATGGAGAATTTCTGTATGTGCTCTTTTTCAGCTCTAAACATAAGTCCATGTCTTACCTAGCTGACATGATGGCGTACTGGTCCTTCCCCATGCAGATGTCGTGTGTGATGTAGGCACTGTTGTCACATGACACTCCCGGGGCCGTGTAATTGGGCTGGCAGACGGTGAGGAAGAAAGGGGCGTGGTAACCAGTAGCTAACTGGATGACATCTGTCACCAGGGCTGTTGCCAGGAGACCGAACACATGAACACCTGAGGGAGAGAGGGGTTAGAGATAGAAACAGAGATGGTGATGCAGCCTTGGTAAAATGCACTAAAAGCCCCTGGTGGCTTCCTCACATTGAGCTGTTCGTTTCTGAACATCGGTAGCTGACAACCTGAAGTGACAGTACAAGCCTTTGGTTTGTTACATTATGAAGTGTTTCTGCACACAGTGAAATTTGGCAAGGTGAATTAATTACGCTTTTCACTTCAAAGCTCAAAGTCTGCCTCGAGATATTTCCTGTGAAGAATCACATCATGCCTGTTGCATTTGTCGTCACCCTTCATTTAATGCATGTAATGAGCTTATTTGCCTACTCTGAAAAGTGGAATAAAGTTAGGGTACAGCTAATAAGCACAATGATTTGTCTGAGTCAAAACTGATTCCCATCTTAGAAAAAAAAAAAAATTTATTCTTTAATACTAACAGAAGACAGTTCTTAACAATCTTAATGCTGTTGGTAAGCTAAGACCAATATATATATAGATACATCTTAATTTTCCTCAACCTTAGTTCGAAGGTCATTTGCATGGTTCATGATAGCATAAAGAAAAGCAGACATGAAGTATCAGACATAACCCACATATTCCTTTAAGGGAGAATCACTTCAGGAATACATGTATTTGAGCCTCTTACAATAATGTTATCTTAAAAACAGCGCATCAGGAATCACCATAGTGAGATGTTTCTATTGGATAATGTAAATTCACTTTTAGAGGCCTCATCATCACCACTTGAATAAGCATATATGGGAAAATAGTTCTACATGTCAGGTCGTGATGAATGAGACCCTCTCCAAGCTACACCACAACTCTTGCTAATTCCACCACCAGTAATCTAACCCTGTCAAGGTTTGCTTGAAGAAACCCCAACCTTATTCGCCATCTGTTAAATCTGTGGATTAGAATATGACCTTAACCTCCACCCCCCCCTTCAAAAAAAAGAGAGAAAAAAGAAGTGGAAGTTGGACATACCAACGAAGCGCACAGTCCTGCGTAGGAAGGAGTTGAAGCTGCAGCCTCCAGCGTTGATGCTGCTCTCCGACTTGGGACAAGACTTCAGCTTGGATTGCATACAGTACATCAGTCCCTCCCCCATCATTATCTATAGAAAGAGGACGAGAAGTAGCTTAAAAGTAAGAGAAAAAAAAAGAGTAGATGTTGCACAAGACATAAAAGGAGGATAAATATTTAATAAAAGAACAAAGCGAAAATGGACAGAGGGGAAAAGTGCGATGTCAGATATCTGTCTGTGTCTGTGATCGTGATCTACGGTGAGAGAGAGGCGCTGAGAGAACGGAGGCGAGGTGCCATCGAATAGTGATCACTTCCAATCAGAGTGATAGATGAGTGTTGGGGAGAAGTGCTCGTTTCCATGCTGCTGATGGATTAGTGAGTTTACGTGTGAGTGTGTGAGTGTGTGTGTGTGTGTGTGTGTGTATTGACTGGGGGAACTGTGGTGTGTTTGGTGGCGTGTATTGGAATGTCAGGTGCGCATTTATCAGCGTGTCCATTGATTCTACATTTCTGAGGGGAGATTGAATTAGCTTTGTGAGTGTTTGAGAAGATGTACATTTACCCATTTGTGCATGTATTTGTCTGTACACAAGTGTTTCTGTGTGATGAATGTGTGTAGCACTTATAACCTCCACCATCCCCGCAAAGCCGCCGACACACATTACACCCCCGATCTTTTGTATTATCTTAGTGACTCAAATGAGAGGATTTTGTTCTCGTAAACCCATTCAACGATTTTACATGAACAATGGATCAGATGCTGCTCAGTGACAAATCCACAGGGAAATATTACTCAGCAAGCCCTTTAGCTTTGAGTAGTTTGTCGTTCTACTGGTAAAAATTCTGCTCTCGTCACTTTACTTCCCAGCAGTGGCAGCTTTTGTTTTCAGTAAAACAAAAAGATCTGATAAGCTTAATATATGCTACCCACCCAGTACCAAATCTTGCAAACCTAGCAGCTGGCTAGAGAACGACGTTAAACACCTAGCAAGATATTTTTCCTCAGGAGTTGGGAGCAAATGTGAGAGCAGATGCAATGCTAACATTTATTAGGAACTATCTGGATGTGTGAATCCAAATGAATGCCAATGCTCTGTAATGTGCTGGATGTGTAAAAAGGCAAACAATAATGAAGGGATATGGCCCAAATTATGGCAACTGCTAAACATATAACACAAGATCTTTAGGAGTAGAATCATGTCTGGTAGATGATCTGGTAGGTTGAAAGCATGTTCAAATAAAACTAGTGCTTTTTTGTATACATTTCTAATTGTTAACTTCGCCTCCCTAAGCTCCACTTTAAAAAAAGAAGGGACATGGAATTTTATGTAAAATTTGCCTTTTCTAGTGATGATTAAAGAGAAATGTTTGACTATTTTCACATTTCTACACACTGGCATTACTGTCTTAAGCATATAAATATCAATTTATTCACTATAGTTATCTGGAAATGGACTGGTTTGACTTCATTCTACAATAAAGTACACAAATTACTATTCATGGTACAATGATAGCAAACATTGCTGAGAAAAGTTGCTCATTAATACCATAGAGATTCATGAATTGAACTAAAGTCTACACTGTTGAAATTCAAACTACATGCAGAGACATGAGTTTGTGTCTGGCTAGGAAAAAATAGCCATATCCAAGAAATCCAATAAGCTTCCCCTCATATTGCAGGGGACTTTAATTCCCATCTATGACCCTCACATGTGTGTGTGATGGACTTACGGAAGCTGCAGGACCAGCGAAGGCCAAACTCAGAAGCATCAAGAGCGGGATGAGCTCATCGCCTGTCTCTACGTAGGGCATGGAGAGGTCGCGGTCATGGCAACGGAAGCCCACCATCGCCGGGGACAGCACATCTGTCAGCTCCAAGAAGTACAGGGACACCAAGGAGGATAGGACAATGGGGAGCTGCACATCCATGCGCACACACACACACACACACACAAGGACAAAGTAGAGTGACTAGCATTTAATATTTGCTTGGAAGGGGATGATTCATCCAATGTTATCTCAGCTCTTACCACAACACCCTCAAATACACACGCACACAGGCAATAAAGAAAGTGATGACACCGTAATATTTGCAAAAGAAAAACAGCAAACTCTGCCTTCACTGGAGGTCGAGGCATCCAGATGCAATCAACACAAAGCACTCACTATGGTTATGAGCCTGTAAAACGAGTCATTCACCTAGTGATTCAGTAAATATAGTGAGTCATGTAGACCAAGCCTTGGTATATAAAAATGGTGATTTATCAATACACCCAATCTACACATACCTCTACAAAATAAAAGCATGGCAAAAGCGTCATGCTGTCTTTCGGTGGCTTCTTCTTGGCTTTGTTTTTGGGGGACGTCATCTTGGGGTGGGACCAGTCACAGCCTGTTGGGGATGACAGATTGTAAGTAGATGTGAGAGAGGAGTTTGAGAGCTTTTTCTTGGATTTTCAATGTCAATGTTTCTGTAAGCATCAAAAAGATGTTCAAACTTCTGCCAGGCTTGGATTTATCTGAAAGAAATGGGTTCAAAAAGTTTTCAAAGGCCTGTTAAGGCTGAAAGGTTTTTGAAAGGAATTAGTCTGAATAATGAGACCTTGCCTTGATCAACACATTGAAATGTATTATGAGCAATTTTGCTGCAGCGTTGCTTGGTAATGAGGTGCATTATTAGTTTTTGCAAAACCATACACCCAGACACGTTTAATGATTAGGCCTATAATTCTGCACATGAACGTTTAATAACCTCCACTCAGTGCTTTCCTCACATGCAGATACACATGCACTCAGAAACGCACATATGGTTATTAAAATGCACAATGTTGAAAAGTGATGGTTACTGAAGGCCATGGTGAAAACAAACAAAAACAATTCATTCTAGTTCAAAAGGAAGATGTTTAACTTCCAAATGGAAGTTGAAAATCTTCCTTCCCACACACACACACTGACAGACACAGACGTCTCCTGCCATCAGTAACCTGTAGGCGATCAGGGCCTCAGAAGGGAGTAAGAGCCAAGGGTCCAAATGGAAAACTAAACACAGTTAAATATTCACAGCCCTCCCTACAGCTCCCCATTTCTCCCATCTCTGCCCATCGTATCTCTGCATATCTGCCCTCAACCTATTTACCTCCTCTCTCTCATTCTCACTCTAGCTCTCCCACCTCTCTGTGCCCTATTTTACTTTTCACTATCACCTTCCATGTATCAGTATCTTTCTCCCAATCTGCCTTAATTTTAGCCACTTTACATCCAGCGTTTTCCCTCCCTTCTACCTCCAATGATCTGTCATTCACTCGCTCAATGAATATCCAGCTAAGGCTTACATGATATGTCGGGTTTCTGTTGCGAGTGAGTATCGACTGTAAAAACTGCACACTGGGCCTCATAAATGCAAAAGCCTTAGGGCGATGAGTCTCAGACATGCAGTGAAACCTGCTCCACCTTGTATCAGTCTTGCTGACCCAACTAAAATGAGTTACACCATTTAGAATTGGCTTCAGTGGAGAGTTTTGGTCCCTGCGATTGTGTACATGACATTTTCTACTTGCAGTTTTTTTTAAGCATACAAATGGCCACATTAAAGCAGATTGAATATGAGCACAAAGTCAGCTTATCTGAAGCTTGAATCCAAAAATACTATCCATCAAGGAACTCCTACTGGCTGAGAGCCTCTGTCATCTCCCTCTGTACTTTTATCTCTTTTACAGTTTATTGCTTGAGTTTTGTGCAGCTTTGCTTATCTCTCTCTCTCTCTCTCGCTGGACATTTCTTTCCCTCATCACCATTTTGTCTTCTTGCAGAGTATCTGTCTACAAATCCGCGTCTTCCTCTTTTTTCACCTTTCTCCAGCTTCCCTTGCTTTACACCTCTATACCCCTTTGCCCCCTTTTCATCTCCATCCTCCTCCTCCTTTTGGCCTCCGTCTCTCTTTCTCTCCGAGATAAGAGGGCCTGACCCCGAGGCGGTGTAAGACACGGGGAATCAAAGACTTCTTACAGTCTAATTTCCATGACCGCTAGAAACGGAGAGGAGAGAGGAGGTGAGAGAGGAGACGAGGAGCAGCGGAGGAGAGGAGTGAGGAGAGGCACACAGATCAAAGACATAACAAAGAAGAATTATAGAAAAAGCAAAGCAGAGGAGTTTAGCTGAAGTACGCGTATGTATGTGTATGTTTGGGGGCGGTGGAGGTTACGGATGAGGCGGGGGATCAGAAACAGGGATGATATTGGGATGGATGGATTCCAGTGTGGCTGAAAGCAGCTTAGGAAGATGCTGGGTCCTGGGTCTCACTCTCCCAGCTGCTTGGTCTCAGTGACCAACTCAAGGCGGCATTTAAACCTCAGCCCAACTCACATCACACACATGCACACACTGAGCTTCTTTAAGGAAGAAAGGGTGTTTCTCTTTATCTACCACGCCAGCATGTGTCCTCTGGGGTATGCCGTGTGTGTGTGTGTGTGTGTGTGTGTGTGTGTGTGTGTGTGTGTGTGAGTGAGTGTGTGTTTGTATGTGTCTGCAAAATGTTTGTAGTCTGAGCTGGTGTCTGCTTGTGCTCGCAAACACCAAGCAGTCTGTGTGTACGTTCCATCTGTGCGTTGTGTATGTGTGTGAATGATGTGGGTTGTATAGCCTGCGGTGGACAGAAACAATCTGTCAGTCTGTCAGACAGGGAGGAAGATACAAGACTCAATGACCACCGATGCAGGGACGGAGGTGAAGGTGTAAGAGACAGAGACTTACTTTAGCAGACATAGCAAATTTAAATAGTACTAAAATGATCAGATGATTAATCAATTAGCCGACAGGCAAAATGAATCTGCTGCCATTTCTCCATTATTCATGCTAAAATACCTTATATTACATTATTTTGGCTGCTTTAACATAAAGATTTGTTGCATTTCTCTTTGTTACGTGACAGAAAACCTGATATCTTTGCTTTCTGGACTATTTATATTTTTCATTTTTCATTTTAACAACTGATAATTACTTTTTTACTATTCAGTTTTTACTTCATGGGTTTCTTTTGGCTTATGTCTTTTGATGCTAAATCTTTTCTGTTTACCACATTTCAAATACAACGTATGATGGTGCCATTACGTTGTTCACGTTAATGATAATGTATTGTGTTCTAGACCGAACATTTTCCTAACACGGATTAGAATTAAAGTTCTTGTGTATTTCCTATGAGAAAGCGCTTCGGTTGATTCTGTATGAGCACAAAAAGAACAGTTTTCAGGACTATAGTAGGGCCCATAGTGTTCTCTATCGCATATACAGCACTATGATGGCTCTCCCAGCAGGCCACTGACCAAAGCAATAAAATCAGAATGCAGAGTGAATAGATGCTGCTGCTCCTTTTATTTGACCCCTGGCTCACAAACATGAACTTGAAAATGGATTAATGAGGAGGACATGTAGTTTAATGGCACAGCTCATCCATTTTCCATTCAAATAGCCTACTTATCCATCCACTGAGAAAGTTACTGTGCTGGTCATTGCAAAAAACAACAACAACAAAAAAAACAAGCCGTCACTGCAGGGCCCTCAGCAGCCACAGACACATGCAGGGCCATATGTTCCACTTGATGTGGAGGAGGGTTAACGCAAATGAACTCAACTGCTCTCGCGGCTACTGATGGAAATAGTTCAGATACTTCATTTGCTTTAATTGCTGTTTTCCCACGACCATCTATCACAGGTTATAGCCTCTAGTTGGCCGCTGTGTGAATACAGCGCATCACAACGCTGTGCAGACTCTGGACAACGTAGCAGAAATCAGCAGATTTCTCTATGAGATCATCAATTATGGAAACGTGAAAACCATGTGCTGATTTTTCTCCTCGCTCTCCTCTCAGCTACAGCGCCAGGAGGAACAGTTGTTGGTCGCATGCAAGAGGGGGGACGGGGAGGAGAGAGGAGGGGAGGGGAGGGGGGGTTGAATAGAGAACAGCGATACTGCCGGACAAGCCGGAGCACTCACCTCTGTCCCGGGGGCTCCGTGAATTCACCGAGTCCCGTCGCCCCCTTCCCCCCCGGCGCGGTCGTGCGTGCTGCTCCAGTTTTGCGGTGCACCGTGTCCCCCCCCCCCCAACCC
>CM076661.1:6694498-6829127 GCA_038496675.1 Rachycentron canadum
GCCCACACTTCGCCCTTCCTTTCCCTGCTGAATTCCTGTTTCGGGGGCTACCGCCGAGAGGCGACCAAGACAAAGGGGGTACATTTTTTTGGGGGGGGGGGGACGCGAGCACGCGCGTGCGCGTCTGTGGAGAAGACGCTCCCTGCGCATGTGTGCGTAAAAGCGAGGGGGCGGTTTCGGAGATAACCTCGCATTTGGAAGCGAGAGCCAAATTCAGCGTAATTTTAATATTAAAGCTCGGCGTCAGACGCGCCTCGTGCTTCTGTAAAAACCATCAGATTCGTCTGTTTGACCCCCACCCCCCACCACACACACCCTCCAACTTCCATCTTTCCGTGGATGCTGGCTCAGATGTCTCAGCCTTTGTTTACTCTAGAAAGGGTGTGGCAGGCGTCTGGCCTCTGTGGTGCTTTTGGATCGCTCCGGTGCGGGGCTCGGGGACACGCACGCATTATTAAAAAAAAAAAAAAAAAAAAAAAAAAAAGCAAAATCCCCACAGACACCTCTGCGAACCACCGACTCGTTGTGAACGTCACTGCGGCAATTAACATCAAAGACTCGGGTGCAGGTGCACATGTGCGCGCGTGTGTTGCGTTTGCACATGTGCACTTTCGAGGCTGCCGGAGATGATCTGTGCATCCTCTGCTCCCACGGTTATCAATTCTTAATGGAGTTTAAAACTGAGCCTAAAGACCCACGTGTCTTTCTCCGTGTCTTTTTCTGTCGTGTCGGACCCCGTTGGAAGTGAACGAGTGTTGTGACACGTTCAGGGACACCTTCAGCCAATAGTTATCAGCGCAGACTAATTTGTGAAAGGTGCAAAGCAGGAAGTCGCCTGCTGACCAGAACCCGGTTGCTTTCGTTCTCATTCAGATATTCGCACACATAAATCCCCCGCCACCCACCCACCTACTCACCCCACCACCACCACCCCCCTCAATCTCTGTCATTTTGGCTCTGTGTTGTTGCTCAGTGTTAGATGAATGGGGGCGCCCCATTTAGAGCTGATCCTGTCTACGGTTGCCAGGGAATTTCTCTGGTTCTCATGGGGTACTCCCTCGTCTCTGACCCCCCCCCCGCCCTACCCATAGCCCCCACCCCAACAACATCACACACCGCACACAGCCACCACGCCAATAATACCCAAGGGTTGGTCACAGCTGGCAGGAGCTAATAAACTCATCACTCACAGTGCCTGGCTCCTATTTACCTACTAGACAAAGCACCATAAAAAGTGGGGGTGAGAGACATGTGAGGTGGAAGTGGTTGAACACTCTTTTGTGCTTCCCACAGACGACTCACGCTCCTCTCAATATGGTGAATTTAGTCATTATGAACATAGTTACAGTACCTGATCACTGCTTTAATTCAGTCTTTACCATTAATCCCCATTGAATGGTAATTGGTTGGGGGGATACATTGGGGGATTCTTAAGTTTGATTAAAATCCTTCTTGACTGCTGTTCACCCATGTGACCCAATTAGTTTGTCTGAGCAAAAGGCCGACCATCTCCATTCAGATATATATACACATGTATGCGTGCGCACACCCACATACAGACACCCACACATGCATCACATGTGCATGTTTGCATGGATAATGCAGGCGTAGGCAGAGACACCTTACATACACGTCTTACACGTGTTACATCTATGCGTTACATGACTGCATCCAGGTTTGTCGTGTTGACACAACTTCACATGTCCCATCTATGAAAGCTCTAACTATTCTGGGATTGGATTTTGATTGATTTTTACACAAGCCATTCAGGGCACCCACGGTGCTCTGCAGACACCTGACAAAGAGCCTATTGTTTATTTTATTACAACAAGGAGAATTCAACCATGTGCGGGTGCAGAGAAGGCACCATTGATTGGCTTTATCACCGTGGGATTATCTTCACTTTATACAGTCTGGTCGATGCACCGGCGCTAAATCATCAGCATGCTACTCCCCATTTCTCCCTCTTCATCCTCTTCATCCATCCCACATGGTGTTAGCTTTCATCTGTACCGAAGAATTATACTTTGTGGTATCAATTTCAATTCACTCAATTCACTATGTGTCAGGTTTCATATAGGGGCTCAGTTTTCACTGTTTGATGGTAAATGGCATTTTAAGAGTATTAATGTTACTATGATTATGTGGTTAAGAAAACATCCCCCTGTAATATGAAATGCAAGACTCCAAATCAATACAGATTCAAATATGCAACAATGAGTTACTCGGCCATGGTATCTAGTCCAATGAAGGGGTGACTGAAGCGTGACCCACTAGTAAATAAACATGAAGTGGATACACACACACACACACACACACTCACAATGCATGACTTGGATCCATAGTTGGTCATCCTTTATAAGCTCTCAGTTAAATAGAAAGTAATGCTCTGCAGGCGGCACCACTCCACACCATTCATCTGTTTAAGTTCAGGTTCAAGTGCCTCTGTGTGCCCGAAAGCTGTCATTACATGACAAGTTAAACAATACCATTATAACCACAGGTGGAGAGCAGTGCTCAAACCTCCCTCTTAGGTGGCTTTGGGAACACTGACTGAGTCACTGAGATTGTGCCTCTGGTAATTCCTGCCTTATTTTTTTGTGCTGCAATCCCCTCACTTAATTTTGACTGGCGTTGTGTTTACTGCATACAAAGTTTAAATGTGAAGGTAAATTGATTGAGGGCATAACGTGTACTCAGGTTTTATCAGTTTTCTGACAAGATAAACATCATTATCACCCACACAGATCAATTGCCTAGGTGCTCCATGGTAACACTTTATATAGTGGGTGTAGTTTTACAAGATGATGATCACATTTATGAAACTTATGTTTCATAAATCAAACTTGCAGTTTGATTTTCATTGTGCAGTACAATTTGACTGTCTAGTCCTATTATGTCAAAAATGTTCACCTCTATATGCCTTATCTAAAATTGCCAGAAATAGTCACAGGTCTTGCTGACTCATCTTTATAACTGCTATAAGTGCTCATTTCCCTCACTTCCACTGCAGTGTATGCTTATACTTGTATTAAAATGTTGCCTTTTTGAAGCTGCACCACACAGGCTCTAGAGCTTGTATGCAAATAGCTCACATGCTAGTGATTTAGTAGTTTTTGTGCTCCAGACTCAAGTGCTGCGGTAGCTTTGCAAGACCAGGACTGGAAATGAGCACTAGGGAGGAGTGTTAACTGCTATGTTTACCACACAGCCAGAGGTATTAGTACAAACAACAAAAGCTGTGTCTCAAGCACATGTCAGCACCCCCCCCCCCCCCCCCCCAAAAAAAAAAAAAATTTCCAACCCCTTCTGTTCATCATAAGTTCTAAACAGATCACGAACAACGCTTCACATTTTTAAACAGACCGATAAATAATTATTAACAAGTAACAGGTGTGGGGAAGTGTGTCCAAAGTGAAATTAAAGATTTATTTCAAAATCTAAGCTACATAATTCTGCATAGATATGGACACCACCACAAAAGCAGATACAGAAAAAAACAAAACAAAACAAGCATATCAAAACATTTGAAATACTAATAATTACTAGAATGTCACTTTGTCCCAAAGGATATTAACAACCAGAATTTCACTTTTTCTGAGCTCAACGTATTGATCTGTGAACTATTGCAGTTTATTTGTCTCCGATTACCATATTTCCTTTTCTTTTCAGCTGGTTAATTCTAATAACTGTTTTAAAAACTTTGTTTATTGCAAAAAGTCGCACGTTCACCTTTGAGAACCTGCTATTGACTCGCCTGGAAGAGTCTCCTCACACCTGTTGCCCTTTACCAATCAAAGCTCACCCACTATAAAAGCCAGAGCCGAGACACTTGCTCTGTTTATCTCTTTTGCCACAACACAGAGGTTGACGTGACCAGCGATGCATTTCAATTTGTCCCTAACATTCCCTGGGACCAAAATTTACAAATGCAGTTTTGGGTTTTGTTTTTTTTTTTTAAATGCCAGTGTGATTTTCTACCAGTGTTGGATGTTGCTCATAAAAACTGGCTGAAATGCTATCTAATATCGATTTCATGGGCGTGTGCGTGCCCAATGAAATTAGTGGATTAATGGATTTTTAAATGGGCTTGATAAGGCTGAAATTGATCACAATGACTCAGCCAGTGTGTTCACTTTCTTACATGATCTTAGAGGCTCAAAAGCCTCCTCCTGCCACTTCTAAAAAATAAAGCTAAGTTCAAAATATGAGATAATGCAAGTACATAAGTATATAAATGTTTATTTCAAAACATGAGAATGATCATTTATGATAAAATTCAAGAATATGCTGATACAATTTTTATAAGGGGTAACTTTAAAAGTATTTTTTTAAATATCCAGTACCACAAGCTCTTTCTCAATATAGACCTAAAATATTTTTTTTTCCTCAGATACCATGGCATGTGAACACAATCACGTCACACCACAGCAAAGGTTGAAACGTTTAAATGTACATCAGTACCATCATAAAAGCCTTTAAGATTTGTTTCAGTGATGTCAGCGTCTGTACCAGTGAAATCCCCAACACCTGTTAAAAGTGATGGGACTCACAGGATTGAGTATCTCAACACACATTAGGTGACATTGCATGGGTTAGTGCTGGGGTGATTTCATAAAGGTCTTATTTCCCCAGGTCCTCTGAAGCTGCATGACAAGGGACAAAATCCATCAGTCACAGCTTCCTCATAAGTCGATTGCTTAAATTTATTTATCTGTGATTTTTGCTGGACCAAAACCTTTATTGACAAACACTCCAGTGTCCATAGCCGTGGGAAGCAGGGATGCAGCTCCCTCTGGTGGTTTAATGAATAACTGAGTCCCAATGCAGCCTCTAAAGAAACCCACCTTGATCTTTCCCAATTATTGATATAAAGCATAAAACTCACTTCGTGTTTTTAGTAGAAATGTCCTTTAAGTGTAAATGGTGATTTTAAAAAGTTCATCTATGATTTAGTTATAATAGGGAAAAACAACATGATGGTCTCATGTAACAGAGCACACCCTGATCTGCAAGGAGCTGTAATCTGAACTGTAATCTTTCCTATTGTGTGAATTCATGCACAATACAGCCACTGAGCGCAAAATTGTTGCCAGACTCATAATGAGGTACTTCGGTTATGAATGTGAACAAACTCATTCCAAATTGATGGCACTTGTTTACCGGCCTGAGCCACAATCCATGCAGATATGCAACTGTTATGAGCTGCTTGGGATTTGCGTTGATCAGATAATTAAAGGATCCTTTTAATTGAAATGTCTTTAAGACTGTAATTCAGTCCTCTAGTCCTGCATGTCTACATATAAACACAACGTTGGACTATTAAATAATTACTAACGGTCTGAAGTAAACATAAAGCGCCACCCTCTTTGAAATGATGCCACCCATGGCGGCTACGGCACTTTGGAAAATGGAAACGGTTTTAACCACTAACACACAAATACACAACAACCACCCATGCTGCTGCAGCAAGTGATGGACACATTAAAAATTAATAGCACAAGTAATGGGATGGGTCAGCCATGTTTTACCCCAAAACACCCTATCACTGCAGGGATTTAGCACTGCACTTCCACAAAGTTGTGGAGACAGACAAAAAGAAAATGGTCAAAACTGAGGCAGCAGCTGCCAAGATACCCTAACTTTTAGTCCCCCCCCAGTAGCATTTTTATTTTATAAGACTCCCCCTGACCTTCACACTCTCAGTTTTGAAGCAAACTTTCTGTTATAAAGCTGCACAGTCCCCAAACCCTACTGCTGCCACCAGGGGTTATTTTCTTAGACATAAAGTTTCTTCCAGACCCACAGAGGACATTATAAAACTGTTTTCAAAGACTGAGTAATACTCCTGATGATGTGTATTTGGGTATAACCAACGTTCTTCCACTAGCATTAATTTTCAAAATAGGCCCTGTCAAGTCCTGCCTCAGCGTCCTTTTTCATGTGGAACCCAGCGAATCACAGGGGAAAATTACCATCTGAAAGCGTCTATTTAGTAGTGGCTCAGTTTGCAAGACTTTTTTTTTTTTTTTGGTATGTAACAATGTGACGACATACAGGGATAAAAGTTATCAAAACACAAAAGGCTTATAAAAATATTTCATGGGAAGCAGATTTTTCTTAGGATAGTGTCACTATTCAGTTTTCTGTTATTATTCACATTTTTAGGACATTATTACTTGAATTACCTAAAATGTTTATTTTTGCATCTTTAGCTCCTATTGCTGACACTCAATTAACACATGTTGTGTTAAAAGTGCATTTTCCAATTGCTTTGTTTGCTGTTTTTTCCCCCACATTGGGCTAGCTTAATTTTTCTGTGCTCTTGTCGAGGATGTCTATGTGCTTGAGGGCCTCTTCAGCAAGTGGCCATATTTTTTAGTCATCTTATGATTGAGAGAGATCTGTTTTTGTGAAAATATAGTGGGCTATTAGTGAAATCATTTTTGCTTTTCACTTAACAAAATTAAACATTGTATATGATTTCATGGAGGATGCAGACATTTCGTCATATCTTGTTGCAGTTAAAGGTTTTTAGTTGTAATTCTAAGTGAGTGTGGAAATAATTCTGTGAAAATTATTAGGTTACAGTAAGTGATGGTGTCAGTTAACATTGTCATTTTTTAGCAAGCATCCCCCAAACCCAATCTAACAAAGCCATCTTCCCACGGCTATGCAGCAACCAACTGCGCTAGTCCCTCTGCAGTCTTGTACATCAGGGGCTTTCGAAAGACACTCAAGTCCCACTGCTTACACCTGATTGGTTGGCTTTTGTCCTGTCCAAAGTGTTGAGAGTGCGCGATAGGTTAGCTTTCTGCCTGTCCAGGCTAGAAGTGTTCCTTGATTGGACAGTTACGTTTCCAGCACCTGGTTGGTTGACTCCACTTCGCTCCAAACTGGTGGAAGTGCGTGATTGGACAGTTCTTTCTCCCGTCAGAGTATTAACAGACCGTAATTGGTTTGCTCTCCCTCTGTCCAAACTGTTAACTGTGTTTAATTGGCTGCTTCTCCCATGCTCCAGAGTCCCTGGCCCACCTGATTGGTTAGCCCTCCCTGTCTGTTGATTATTCAGGGTTTGCAATTGGCTGGTCCTGTCTCTTTCAGGGAGTTTTGACTGAACGGAGCTACTTCTGTCTGTGTTAATAGTTTGTATCCTCTGTCTGTCTCTTTCCCTCTCGAGACTTGTATCTCTCCGTACAAGTCCAGTCCTCTCTCGCTCGAGGCTACTCTGGATCTCTGCTCTCCTGGCCAGAGCCTCTCTCAGTTGGGTGCGGAATATCTCAATCTTCCCCTGCAGCTCCTGGAGCTCTCCCTCCCACAGGCTGGTCTGAGCAGCAGTGCTCCCTAGGGGAGAGAGCACCAAGCCTGTGGAAGCCAGTGTTGAGACAGGACCCCCATTGACATGGAGGCTAATCTGTGATGGGGAGCTAAAACCCCCCAGGTTTCCAAGCCCCAACCCTCCTAGGCCGAGCCCAGGGCGGCCAACCATCCCGGGTCTGCCGCGCACTGAGGCAGTGTGTGTGCGCAGACGGTAGCTGTGGAGAGTCTCAAGGTCAAAGTGCACACGTTTCTCCTTTGGCTCATGCGATGGTGAGGAGTTGCCAGTGTCTCCAGCTGTAGTTGAAGCAGGGATGGATGTGGGAGGAGACGGGGGAGGAGGCTGATGCTGTTTTCTGTGTAGGGTGCAGTTCTCTGAGATACAAGAGGAGGGGCTAGTGAAAGAGAGGAAGATCACAGCAAAGGGTATATACCCAGTGAGATACAGCATTACAAGGAAATAATATAAAAAACAATATATATACAAGGCAAATAGAGATAAGATAGATAAAGGCAAATTGTAGGCTAATTGTAAGCAGCTGATAAGCTTAATTTAGCACTTGACTGGAAATAGCAGGGAAACAACTAACCTGGGTCTGTCCAAAGATAACAAAATCCACCTACCAGTACATCTAAGGCTCACTATTTAATACATTATAGGTTGTTGCATAAAGACCTTTTAAGATAATGGTGGTAGCCTCTTGAAAGGAGATATAATAAACCAGATTTTTGTGCTAGCAACAAGAAAGTGAATTTGATTTGAGAAAAATTCTTGAAACAACCTGGTATGTTAGTTTAAGATGAAATAACTTTTATTTAAAGTTTAAAGAATAATTGTTAAACTGCTGGTGTTCCCTGTTGATAAAGACGCAGTGACCACCCAAGTGTGAGTTAGCACAATGCAGGATCTAGCATTCAGGTGAAAGCTATTTCCTCCACTTAAGAAACCATTTTTACATCTAAAGTCAAAAACAGATAAGTACGAGTGGACTGGCCAGACTGTCACATCCATAAAGTTTACGTTTTTACTGGCTCTGTCAGTGTCATTGTTCAGCCAGTCCCAGTGAATAAGTCCAAGGCTGAATTTCTCTCTCAGTCTGAAGACAAAAAATCCTATCAGCTGCTAAAGGACTCCAACTTAACTTGAAAGTGACTTTTCTTCACAATATGAAAATAACTTAAGGCTGCACATTGTTACGTGTCTATTTTCATCATGGAACAGCTACATTAGCATGAAAACATTAGCTAACTTGCATATCATGAACGTGTTTAGCAAACGTTGCTATCGCTAGATGGCTAACTTACCAACTTTGCAGGGGAGCATATGATGGCAATGCTAATGTGGGCTAATGATTGTGCTCGTGTACACGTAGGGTAACTTTATACAGTTGTGCTTCTTGTTTTGTGTTCAGTGTCCACTTTTACTGGGCTTTGTGACACTGTGCTGAGGGTCATTTGTGGCCAAATGAGGGCCATAGGTGTGGACATCTGATTTCATTTACAGAACCTCCAATAAAATGTTTTCAGACTGACTACTGGGAGCAAAAGTCATCAGGAAAATTCCTGCCAGACATAAACAGTGTTACAACATTGCTGCATTTCAAGTGGCTTATTGTCGCTATTACGAAAGGAATATGACAATTAAAGAGTCGAGTCGTCAGTCATCAATTAACGTCATTACTTTTGGTCGATGCCAGTCAGCTCTTTCCCCACATCCTCATATGTGGTGTGCAGGGCTCGGTGAATTTTCTGCAAGTAGAAAAGAAAAGTTTAAAAAAATACCAAAAAACAGCACCACCGCCAATTTAGTAATATGAAATTTGTTATCACTTCATCAGCTCTGAGATAATAAATCAGCAGAGATGATGAATATGACTCTCTATGAGCCATTATTCTACCCAGTTGCACAGAACATCTGTGACAGCTATTCCTCACAAATCCTGCTGTGGTGCGCCTTGAATAATTCAATCAAATGATTGTAATTCAAGGAGAGACACCATTCTGCTTAAAATTTAAAACTTCTTAAAACCAGGTTATTACATATGAATACGCTCTTAATTTTTGAGGGAAAACGACTTTCACTCTTGATAGGGATTAGCTTGAGGGACTAACTCAGATGTCATCCTCTCAGATAGCTGGGCTGGTTCTGTGATGAATGCTTGAGGCTGCCTGGGAGTGCTTGCCCTTTTTAGAGAGACGCAGCAAACAAATGTGAGCAGTCTTGATATTCACATGGCTCGTTCCATTATTCCTTCAAAAATATTGCTACTGGCACCTCATTTGGTCATGGCTAGAGTTTCATGAAAAACAAAATGTGACCTTTAAATTTCCAAGATTGTGGCTCCTTTTTGGTGTATGTTGTCAAACACAACAATTCTCTGACAACCTAACTGCAAATAAGCTTCTGTGTATGTGTGTATATATAGTTACATATACATATATGTATGTGTGTGTGTACGTATATATGTGTGTGTATATGTATGTGTATGTATATATGTAAGTGTGTGTATATTCATTTTATTTGTATTTTTTTAAATTTGTATGTAATTTTATAACAAAAGGTTTTCTAATGAAGAGGTTCATTTAATGGTCTGCACTAGAGTAGAACAATCAAATGCATAATGTGTGGTCATGAACCAATTAATAATGCACTGCCAATGGGAACCATTTAACTTCATAAATAATTAATTAAATTTATACAGCACAATTAAAACAGGAGTTGGTTACTTAACAAAGAGCCTCATTAGCATTAATTGAAGCATTAGCATATGGCTCAAAGTTAAATTACATTTATCCTTTAACACATGCTATGATTCAGTTTTTAAGAAAATATTACTTATACTTGACCGTAATTATGAGTTTCCAACAGTAGAGGGCGTAGGTTACCTATAAGAAAAGATTTAACTCCGGGGATGAGGATGTCTCACCAACAGCAGAATGCTACTGTGTGTAACTGTGTGTGTGTGAATAATGTGAAGGTTGCTGCAGCTCTTTGTGTGTCTTTCCTATGTGCACGAGATCATTCGCAAGTGTGTGAGATGTGCATACGTCAGTAAAGGTTTACTCACCTGGCTGGTGTGCAGCCAGTACTGCAGTGTGTGCGTGCGGCGGAGGCGAGGGATCACCAGGTGATAGAAGGTGTGTTCACCTGCCAAAGTCAGCAAGGCTCCACCCACCCCCATGCACAGCAGCACAAACAGGCCTGAAAAATGCTGGATCCCCATCTGTAGAGTCTGAGGAGGTGGTGTCAGAAATTAAGCAAGTGAGAGAGGGAGACAGAGAGAGAGAGAGACAGAGAGAGAGATTGCGGGAGTGACACAGATTAGTAAAGACTTAAACTGACAGAAAGGAAAATACAGAGATTGGTGATTTATATTTACATAATTACCATTTAGGCCACTTTTTGTGCATATGCAATTGATATTCTGCTGTTGTGTGTCTAGTTTGGCTGTGTAAGCCCACGATAATAGAAATGAAGAAAAGACAGGGCAACAGCGTAAAAGACATGTTTGGGAAGAAAGGGATGTAAAGGAGGGAGAGAGAGGAGGGGAATGGGCACAAAGAGCTGAGCGGGGAAGCAACACGGAGAGTAACAGAAAGAAACAGCAGTTAGCAGGACGATGATAAAAAGAGACGCTGGGTAATTGAAGAGCAGTTTCTTCCCATTTGGTTCGCCCACGTCCTCTCTGACACAATGTCTATCTCTTCTGAGGCTTTCATGGGCCTGGAGGAAGTTGAAGAGGCAGTGTTGAGCCTCTCCAGTGCTCTCTAATCATATTTCCGCCAACCGGCTCATTTATGCACTGCCTCTGATGGCAATTAGCCCCATGCTGACTCAACACATTCATCAGCGACAACAGTGACCTCCTTTTGCTCCCAATCCAGAGGGCAAGATCGCACTAACGCCCACATTGTTAAGAGTAGCCCACTCTAGACTTCAAATGAGATGAATAGTAATAACTTCCTGATACAGGGTGAAGTTAAGGTTTTCTTTTCATTAGAGGAACCTATGACTGTAATTGCGTTTGTTGCTATAATATGATTCAACTTTGAAGTGCAATTTTAAAAGGGATGGCCAAAGGGATTTTAACAGAGAACAAACAAGAGATATAGATACAGTGTGCTCTGTCTAGAGATTCCCACTTCTTTAAAAAGAGTAAAAAGGAAATGGAGAGCCAGAAATGAGACTACCCAGACAGTACGTGCCTGTAACTCTGGCTGAGGTCGGTAAATAGGTTTGAGTTTATGTGATTGTATGTCTTTGTCTATGTGTGTGTATGTGAATGTCTGTTCGTGTATGTGCGCTCAGCTGGCAGGCAATCCCGTCTGTGTCCCAAAGGGAAACTCATTCTCTTTGCTTTTTGCACAATACATGGACACACTCTTTGACCAATGACTCACCTCAGTGACTGCAAAGACTCGCTTGCCACAGGGCACAACCTTGTACCATTTGTCATGCAGCATGTCCATGAAGCCGTCAGACTTGTAGCGACTCACGAACTCTGACACATTGCGGGTCAGAGGAGAGCCCTGGGGCAGGCCTATACCGTAGCCTGAGAGACAAGAGACACAGACGCACAGATGTAAATACAAACACTATAGGTAACAGAGCCCAGAGCCTGAGGTAGAGACTAGAGTCTAAGTTGGTGTTTTTGTGCAGGAAACCGCAATGAGCCATTAGCTGTTAGCTAAAGGGCAGAGTCCCACTGGAAAAAAGCTGAGATTAATGGGTTTAGAGGCATCAGTTGGAATCAGGATCAACCACGTTTTCTGCCAAGTACATTTCAGCACAAATACACCGTCCTGGACTTATACTGGTGCAGTACTTGCATAAGTAAACAGCACACTAAAGCTGACGGTGGAGGCTCCCCCTTGTGGCATAGAATAAATAGGCTCCCACGGTGGATCACATTAGGCTATTGGGTAGCCTGTTCCTCCATTCATCATGTTCCACACTGGAAAATAGACAAATGTAATGCCACTATCGGAGCAGATGACGTTAATGTCATCTGTCACATCAGGCCATTTTTAGGCTCATATCAAATAGTAATAGACCCCGGCTTAAGTTTGACTCTCGGCGGATGGGGTGTAAATCTGCTCATATTTTTTACCTGACTGTGCTCCTTCACAGGCAGCTACATTTCTTTCAGTTGCAGTCTTGTGGCTATGCTCAGCCTGTTGTGATTTATTATTGTGTTGTAAATCACTTATTTAATGAAACATTATGTGGGAGGAGCTGGACCCAACACCACCTCCTGGACCTTTTTTGTTCTGCTGTGAGGAGTAACTTGAGATTTAGATGTAGAAATGTCAAAGTCATGCTTTTTTTCCCCTTTTTTTAAGTTATGAAGCCTTCTACAAAGAAGCCCTTTTTTGTTACTCTTGTCTTACCTGTACATTGTATTCCCTTCCCTTGTCACCCCCAATTAATGTCACCGGCTTCTTTCCTTGATAGTTTTCATTGTTTAAATTTTCTGTCAGTGTTTTCTGTCAGGTTCCCATGAAGCTTCCCTAAAGAATTTTAAGCGATACATGACACTTCATACTAGTTCAGCCATCAACATATATGTTTTATTGTTTTTTTTTTTTTCAGTTTTATGATATCTGCATTGAAGAAGAAGAAAAAAAATTAGACTGCCATATTTTTCTACCTGTGCAATTTGTCACCACACCTCCAGAATCCATAAAAAATAACCCACACAACATCAAATATAATTCGAGCCTTAGCCTGACCTCATCACCAGAGCTGCCAGTTGCAAAACACTTATCATAGTCAGATCATCCACTCCATGCTCACTTTACATTCAGCGCCTCCTGTTACAGATATAAGAACCAGTTTTTGTAGCAAGGCCAAACAAAGGGCTGTTTCTCTACATTTGCATCGGAACTTGGTATTGTACTGAACATCACGGCTTCTTTGGATCTTGTTCTCTGCTATGCTAATGGTGTTCTTTTGCATTTCCAGCTCAGGTGTAGCTCGCAGGTAGCTGTTGTAGCAGCCTCCTGGTTGCATGATTAAATATTTTGTTTTCATAGCCTTGATTGAGAAGAATAAAATCATCTTGAAATGAATAATACATTTGTACTAGTTTTACAGTTGACCAGTTTTGAATTAATATAATAACACGAAGGGTTTGGAGGTACTGGTTAGTTGTATATTTAAGCACAGGGGCTAAACACTAATACTTACGAAGAAATACACCCTTTGCTCCACTGCATGCAACTGACAGCTACAGTTATTGGTTGCATGGCAGAGTGATGGTTCACATAACAAAACATATATACTCTCCTCGTAAAAGGCTGTGCACAATTAGAGTTCAAACTTTCAGGTGCCACCGATGTGGATGTCATAGCTTAAAAAAAAAAACAAAACTTAAAATATGTTGACAGTGAGGCAAATTATTCTTATAGAGCATTAAATAATCATCTGAGCTTGATGTGTCATCACTGTACTGGTATTGCCTTGGATTTCCTTATTTCTCTTGTTAAAGGTAAAACACCAGCAGAATGTGGAGTAATGAGACCAGACACAGTCATAAAATATACTGTAGTTACAGCAATAAAAGTATATAACTATGATGTTTTTTAATTAAGGAACTGATTTAAGTACTATTCTCCACCACTGTTCATTACTTTAATTTCAGTACTGGCACTTTCATCTGTCACTACACAAGCTTTTATTTCATGTATTTGTGTATATGGATGTCTCTCTCTCTCTCTCTCTCTCTGCCCTCTGTGTGTGTGTGTGTATGTGTGTAATCTCATCTCTTTCTTTTTTGGACGTGCATGCCCTGATCAAGCTCCTCTAACTGCTATTTGTACCGCTCCATCACATGCTCTGCTGTTTCTGTACATAACAATTTGTACTTTTTTGCATATGTGTGAATAAATGAAAAACTAAATCTAGCTGTAAGCCAGACAGGAGGGGCTCTGCCCTGCCCACACTTTGAAACTGCATCTGTTTTGCATTACAGCCCACATTTCACATTTCTGCAGGTAAATCTGTTCCTCAGCTCAGCGTCTAAAGACCCTCTCTGAGATTTATTGCTATACAAGACCTCCTGGGATTGTTTGTTTCATTTCATCTGCACTGCAATCAAAGACACAGTCATGCCAACAGTGTTTTGTGTGTGTGTGTGTCTTTGTGTGTGTGGGATTGTCTCGGACCTGGCAGCTTTGTGTGTGTATGTGTTGGCTGTCAAGGTGTTTGAGCCTGATGGGGGTTGTGGACAGAAACGGAAAATAGCGCAGGTTCACGTACCTGTCACACTCTGCTTCCTACATGACAAAGACTGTCTAAGTTTCCCTCCCTTCTCTCCTCATTTTTCCCCTGTTACTTTCCCTCAGTTGCTCTCTCTCATCCTTCCTCTATCCCCATCTGAGGTCATTTCTCTCCCACCATTGCCGCTGGTCTTTCAGTTATTTTGCTCCTTATCTCTGTCATCCCTTCACTTTCGTTCAATTTCTGCTTCACTCCATTCTTCTCTTTATCTCTCCGCTCCTCTCCCGAGTCCATTGCTTTGTCTCTATACGTCTCTGTCTTCTTTTATTTCTTTTTTGTCTGTCCACCAGACAGACAACATTTTTCTGTCATCAGCCTATCTCCATCCCCATTTCTTTAGAGCCCTCAGTCAAACAGTGAAATACAAGTGGGCAGCCGCTTGTCATTTGTTTTGAGTTTTTTCCCCAGACATCCACATATTCCATCACAAGCTGTCATTCAAATCCCTCACACACCTACTCAGTCACAGACACACCCGTGCACGTCAAGTTTTGTTACAAAACATCTTATATAGGTTTGTAAAAATGTGATTACCTTATTTTTATCTATCATAGCTTTCAAATTAGTCTTTGTAGGACTTCTTCTATAATACTGTGGCCAAGTCTTGGATATTATAACTTTAATTAACTTGGCATTGATAATAATGATTTAATCACTGATAGAGGAGGGTTATGCAGTATGTATCAGTGCTGGACAATATCAAGATAAATTATCATTTCTCCTGGGTGTACAGCTGCGATCAGTTTCTACAGCAGCTGTTCATTAGAAATAGCAATAGGAGTAAATTTAGGTTGGTATTGCATTTACTAATCACTATTTTAAACTATTGAGTTCATTAATAAAATTACAATTAGTAAAATATCCACTTTTTTTGCTTGGAAAAATTATTAATCACTTATGTTGTTTGCTAATCAACTGATTGGTTCAGATTGACATATCGTTCCCCTTTTGTCAGTGCATTCTTCAAGAGTAGGCTTGTGTGTCTTTTTTAAATTGTGCTGTCTCGCTTTGGAATTAAACTCTCGTGCCCACATTTCCACACATGCATGCACGCACACACACACACACACACACAAAGACATCAGCAGACAAAGGCAATCGTGCGTCGGCCCTGTCAGACGTGAGCTGCCCGACCAGCAACAGTCTTACCCCGGCAACACAAAATCTTCTGCCAGCCTCATTCCGATCTTCAGACGTGCTCAGTCCCGCTTGACTGAGCTTGTGTTGTCCACTTATGCACACAGGGACAGGCACATACACAGACACACAACACAAACAGCCCACCACCCCCACCATCACCACCACACACATATACACATACAAACAAGCATCGAGTGGCTGCATGTTCGGTGGCAATATTATTAATGGGGTGTGTCTAGCCTGTCGTAAACATCTCCCAACAGCACTCAGTGGAAACAGGCACACAGCGACACCCCCGCATCTCTGTCCACTTAAGTAGCCTGAAGGTTTCTGCAGAGTACCTTGTCTGCAAAAGCTCCCACCAGCCTCCGTCTCTCTGTATCTCCTGACCACAAACCCCTCTATAAATCCTGCCTGCATCCTCACGTGGACCAAATAACACTTACTCTCTTTCTTTCCTCCACCCTTTCTCTCTCTCTCTCTCTCTCTGCCACCCTCCCCTCTTCCTCACTCCATCTGCTTGGGGTGAAGGTTTGTCTTGATTAGGGGACTCTGTTGGCTGGCTCTTTTATCACTAGCTGTGCAGAAAGGCGCAAACTGGCAGTGGGCAAATGAAAGCCCTCTATCTCCTTCTCGTGCTCAACTCCCACCTCGCTCACCCCCTGTGCTGGCCCTCCCTTTCTTTACCTTTGTTGTTCTTTTCTTATACTTTTGTTATCTCATATTCTGCCTGCCCCCACTTCTTGTGTTTTTCCTCTCACATTTCCTGTCTGGGCCATTTCCTGCTCTTTCTTCCTCTACCTTGTTTAGGCTTATTGGGTTATTCACTCCCATCCTACTCGTCCTCACACAGACTGGAGGTGAATTGCTACTAAAGAAGTCTTCGTCTGCCTTTTCGTGTAGACAATGAATCAAGTAGTCATCAAACTGACCCACTCTACATACAAATGAGACCTGCCTTCTCATTCTCACAATCGTGAGTAACAGCAAAGTCTCCTGGCTCATTTTGTCTTGTACAGTCAAGAAAGCAGTAGATTATCTCGAGTGAACAAGAGCTGCACAGAGAGAAAGGGAATGTGGGAGTGAGGTCTTACTGAGGCTATGCCTTTGAGTGCTTTTGAGTTTGCGTCAAAGTTAGTGTTTGGTCCCATGTGGCACCCTTACTAGTCTCTATTTACTGTCTGTATATGTGTGTGTATGCATGTCTCAGTAATACAAAGAAGGAAAAATGGCTGAGCAGAGACACATGGAACAAACACACAAGGAACTGCACACACATACATGCACATAAATGCACATCAGAAGGCAGGCATGAGCACACACACTAATTCTATACCTCAAAAAAAAAAAAAACAAAACAGAGCTTGGGTTAGAGGTTAAATGCTTGATACATCCAATAAATGCTTTCTGGCAGTGGAAATTCCACTTCAAAGTCACCTTCAGAAGGCGTATATGTGCAGATGGCATGTGACTCAAATACTGTAAAGTGGCTGGAACCTTTATTTACCTCAATGAAAAGGAGCACCAGGGCTTTATTAGAGCCAGGACATAATTTTTTCTGACAGGTTGTGAGCAGCCTTTATTTCTAAAAGGGCTACACTGCAGTTCAGCAAAAAAATCCTCCCACCATACACATATCACTTAAAGAAACTACTACTTGTCCTTCTACTATTGCTGTCACCACTGCTGCAGCAAGCTTATAATATAATATAATAATCATGTATTAATCTGGCTGTAATAGTTTTGCAATAAAAGATTTACTGTTACCTTTTCAACACAATGGTAATACGTCATGTAACCATAATTTCCATACCTGAAAACAGAATGAAATAGGATCTTATTGACTTATTGACTGAAACTGAGCCAATACAGTTGTGATGCAAATTGCAATAACGTTTGCCTTGCAAGATACTGTGTCTGCAGCGAGTACATATAGGACAGCATGTTCCACTGCATGCAGCATATATATTTCGATATATATATTAATTTCTTTAACAAACTAAGCTATTAATGAGAAATAATGAATTAATACATTTAGGCTTTTTTAAAGTTTGGTTAGCAGACATTCGCAGGTTTAATAAAGTGTTAAAGGAAAAGTGAAAAATTAAACTTTTCAACATAAAAGCATGACAGCCGTGTAAATTGTCTGTTGCAAGCTCCTTGGATCTATTTTGTATCTGTTTGGTTCATATGATGATTTTTAGTTTGGAAAAACATCTTTCAAGAAAAGCACAAGAACACACAAAAGCTTCAGCTCACACTCATTGGCACACTCACTCATGTTGCACCGTAGAAGAACTTGAATATAATAACCCCTTGTATGCACCATTTAGTGTTTTTTTGAGTGGATTTGTCTGTAGCCTTCATGACTGTGTTGTAGTTATTCCAACCTGTGAGTGATAAGTCCAAAGTTTTCTGACTGGCCACTGTCCTTAATAATAGATGACTGAGTACTTTTACCCTGTGGTGTTGTAAGTTCATGTACTGAATCACTGTTATTAACTGAAGGCCAACAGTATTTGATCTCCTGTGTGTGTGTGTGTGTGTGTGTGTGTGTGTGTGTGTGTGTTTTCTCTTTGTACATGTGGATATGCATGCTTCGAAGTGTAGTGAGTGCCTTTGTGTGTTCTTCATCATTATGTGGACAAATCTTTTCATGCAGTACTTTGTGGGGACTCACTCATCATACAGGGACCAAAAACACAAGTCCCCACAAGGTTGAAGGAATGAAGCTGATGAACTCACAATGTTTCTTCTAGACTTGTAAGTAAATAGCTGCTAATGCTAACACTGGCTATGTAGCAAGCAAAACTTACAAATAGCTCCTTGTAAGTCTGAGTAAACAAGACAACCAATTTGGTTTATGTGGCAATTTCTGTACAAAGTAAAAACATGGACACAAAATCCCACTTTGCATAATGTAAGATCAAGAAAAAGCCAAACCAAGTGAGTTTCAAGATCCTTTTTAAAAATCCTCAAGGGAATGACTAAATCAATACAATCTCAATACCAGTGGGTCTCTGTGTGTGTGTGTGTGTTTGTGTGTGTGTGTGTGTGTGTGCACCTTCAATGGCAAATGGTTTCCCCACAGTGAGCAGTTTGCAGTCTGCGTCGATAGAGACCTCAAAGTCCAGCAAGGCTTTGTCCATGATGAACGCATCCAGGGCAGGAGGATCTGTCCTTCACCACCAACACACACACACACACACACACACACACACACACACACACACACACAGTAAATGAAAAGCATTAATTAAACACCATTAACTCAGACTTCTGGACATCTGTAAATCAGATTGATTCCCCCCAAACTTTTTCAGACACCTCAGACCTTTGTAGGAACCCTGTACTTTGGGCTGTCATCCCACTTTGTCATTTATACAGAGGATGAGATTAACTACATTCTAATACACTGTGTAAACACATACATCATTACCTAAACCAACAGCCTCTGTGGCAGACTGATAAGGCATTACACACACTGCTGAAGACTCTCCTACTCCCGCTATATCGATCCAATTGACCCTAACTGACCTCCAATTATAGACCGCGCCTCTGCTGCTGACCACGGCTGGCAGAAGATTTAGGATACAAAGCAAAACATGGATTTGAATAATACACTCATACACACAAACAGACGACTAGAAGAAAAGATACACTTTTGTTGACACACATGCTCATCCAGATCTACAAACAAACTCAGTTATACTCGCATTTGTGCAAAAAGGCATACACCAAATTTAAATGGTAAAATAAATGCGCACGCACACACTGGACACACACACACACACACATGCAGTCAATCTAATGGGAAAACGTAACCGGACTGATCAAATTACCTGAAACTTCTTGTTATTCAGGACGTTTGCTGCTGAACAAAAGGTTGACTTTACAAAGTCTTTGCTATGCTGGCAAAGCAGGAAAGTCTGTTTTTCTCTGTCTAGACCTGTCAAACATGAGGCACAGGGGGAAGAGAAGGGACAGAGACTTCTTTTGGGACTAAAGAGGGTCGGAAGTTATCTGATGTTTGGCCTTGGAATAAGAGTTGTGTGTGAGAGCATCCGTGTAGGCATAAAAGTGTGTAGATATGATTGTAAGTCTGTGTTTAGTTATGTGCTTGAGCATGCATTATTTCCTCAGAGCCAATACATTTGTGTGCAGCTGCATGTGTAACCCTCAGCGTTCTCTCTCCAGGAGAAGGTTTGAGGTTTTTTTTTTCTCTAGGATTTGAGTGCAGTATTGGGGTCAGTAGTTCTGCCAACACAGTATTTTACAGCCTCACTCTGGTTCTCTGCACTGCTGTGACTTCCACTTCTGCCTAGCCTCGCTCGCAAACAAACGCTGCCTTCATCTAACCCGCTCTCATCCTCTTTCTCTGAAGAAGCGCTTTGTATCTTCCCACTTCTACCACTAAGTCAGCACATGCACTATCTCAGCATCTCTGCTGGTGCTCTATGGAGAAAGCATTGTGTCTGAGAAGAAATTTGGTTATACAGTGGCTGTGAGTGGCTTTTCTGTGTGTGCTAAAGTGCATCTGTGTATCTGCACTGGTAACCCATGCTTTTATGTATTCTTGTCGATTATTTTATATAGCATGTTTGAATTCCTGTTGTGAAACATAATAATTACCCTCACTCAAGTTCACACTTTTACTTTACTAGTGTATTTTCCTATATTTTATACTTCTGCTCTACTGTATCTAGAGGGAAATATTGTGCTTTTACTGCAGTATATATATACTTATTGTGATATTAGTAATTACTTTACAAAATAAGATTTTACATACAAAATGTATGAGTTGAATTGTTAATTATGAATTGTTATGATTTTCCCAAACTAGTTAAATCTCGCTCCACCTGGACCAAATACAAAAGTCAAATATACTATACTAAATTGTACTTATTATGTGCAAGGCATAAGTGATAATATAAAACTATCATAGTATAGCACACAGGGACTTTTTCCTATTTTGTGAGTACTTTTATTTTTGCATTTTTACAAAATACTTCTACTCTCACATTTAAATGTAAACCTTTGAATCTCAGCCATGGCAAACTTAGTAAACAAGTATTATGACATATATTCTTTATATCTATCCACATCAATCTGAAGTTATTAAAACTACTTTAAAAGATCAAACAAAAGTTATTAAAATTTGTTCTGATATAAATTTCCATCCCACTCATGCGCCCTGAGTTATGACTGATGAAAAAAGGAGAAAAAACTGAAAACTGAAAGCCTCACACCACTGATGAAAAGGGTTAACTGTGAATTAATGCAAACAATGAACGAATATAATTCCTCAATATAATCTTCTCAGTCTCTCAGGTCATCAGTGTCGTAACTGTTCCCAGAGTTCAAACTAAACATGAAGAAGCAGTAGTTAGCTACTACGCCCCAGAGGTCTGGGCAAACGGCCAATACATATAACTATCTTAAAAACCAAGTTAAACTCCTTCATTTTCTCCTCTGCCTTTGGCTTAACTTTAACCACTTACTATTACCTTGAACTACTTTTTTTATTTCTCTTAAAACTCCTATCCCTTAAATTTGTGTTTATTGTCTTGTGCTTTATCTCCTTTTTTATGTATTATGTAAAACACTTTCATTTGCCTCTGTGAATTAAATGCATTATAATAAATAAACTTGTCTTGTCTCTTTGCTTTCATCTGCTCACTATCCCCATTCGACATCCAATTCAACCACTTGTCCTCGGCCCTAATTGCATCAATTCAACACTTCATTGAAAAAAAAAAAAAAAAATTACTGTTATTTTCCCTCATAAATTGCAAGGCCTTTGGTAATGAAATTTATGTGATTCATATGCTTTCACCTCACATGCACCTTGTGCTAAAATGTTCCTGGATAAGGAGAAGCTCATGCTAATGCAGGGTGTAAAAATATGCAGCTCACATAGTAATTCCTATTGCTCTCAGATGCAAAAGCAAACAGTGTGTTCACTATTTATATGTAAGAACACACCCACAGATGGTTTAGACACAACATCACTGGAGGGCAAAAAAAAAAAAATCTGAGTAAAAATCAATCCAAAAGCAGAACTTGCTTTAAACTACATATTTCTATGATTTTAGGAACGAACATAAACAACAGTCTCTAAGATAGAAAATCAGAGCTCCCCCCCCCCCCCCAAAAAAAAGCTCTTGTCAGGATACAGAATTGTTATGCACAGTGTGCATGCAAGCTAAGTGCACAGAATACAGACAACCACCTTTTAGCAGATGTAAACATGACTGGATTTTATTTTTATCTCTGGTGTGAATATGTTTTTTTCCTGGATGTGCATGGCATGCATGTAAGCGCTTGTGTCTTACTTTAACATATGTACGCCTTCCGGGGTGGTGGGCTGGTTGAAGCGTCTCATGTAGTCGTGCATCTCTGGGAAACTCTTCTTCATGTAATCCTCGGCACTGCTCTCCCTCACCGTGCCAAAACGAAAGCCCAGGGAGGGGTGGTGCAGCTGGGGTAGCGACACAGGAAGGCATGGGTGGAAGTTAAGGTGGAGACAGCAGTAGAGGTGATTATAAAGGAAAAAGGGGAGGTGGGGGGGGTGTAGATATCACGATGGGGCTCATATCAAATTCACTGTAGCCCTGAACTCCCTACAGGGTTTAGGGATATGGAAAGCGATAATCCTTCACAAATAATTCCACTCTTTACTCATTAGCTTGTCCTTGTGTAAGATTAGTTTGTGTGTACATGCGGCTGTGTCTTTGTCTTTGTGTGTCTGTGTACAGGGGGCTGCTGACATACATGAAGCTGCAAATACGTGTCCTTGTGTGCAGTGTAACCTTGTCGTCGTGGATTCCTGAGACCTGTTCGAAGGTCTTCTCCCCGACCATGACCGCAGCTAGGTTGGCAGTGTAGCTGGACAGCACCAGTAAGCAGAAGATAGCCCAGAGGTTCATCAGGAAACGCCCTGTCCAGCATTTAGGAGTCTGCAGTGCGGAGATACATCCCAAGAGATTTTTTTGTTTTTTTGTTTTGTTTTTGTGTAAGTATTGGCACAGAAAAATAATTAAACATAACAAAAGGAGAATAAATAGCAGATTTTGATGATGAGTGAATCTAAAAATATCTCAAAGCTGAAACCAAAAATGTTATGGCGCCAAGACAAAAATGAATCTGTATGACAGCAAACAACTCGGAGGAAACAAAATGTATGAGAAAGAAGGGCAGATGGTTAAAACCTTTAAAGAAACAAGGTGCTTTGGGGTGTTGACACAAATGCAGAGTCCCCTGGAGCCTCTCAACCTCCTCTTTCTCCTCCTAAAATTCCCATTTTAACTCTAGAGTAAGGGTAATCGAGTTAATCAAAACAGACCAGAGGTGGAGCTAATGCAAGAGAGCAACGCTAACAAAGTGTGACTGTTTTCAGAGACACATCAGAAATATCTTTGCATGAAATTGCTTGCCTAAGGGAATGAATCCACCTGAGCACTGTGATCATTTATTCATTCCAGCAATTAAAATCCACTTAACAGAAGAAAAGGGATGAATTTCTAGTGTTTTTTAAAGGCTCGAGATTAATGAGACATTCATTATACAAACAAGGTTGTAACCCATTGTTTCGCGAAAGTGTTCGGGATGTTTTGAACTCTGAGCATAATTAGGTGGTGAACAGAAAGGGGATAAAGGGAGGATGGCACGCACAATACAAACACATATTCCTCAATATTACTTCAGACGTGAACTGTAGTTCTTTGTTGAAGATAATGATCAGGGTGCCCATGGGCACTGCCGGCCTGTGCGAAGGTAAGCAAAATTTCATACTGTGCTTACAAGCTAAATGCTGATAACATGGCACTGGATGTTCCTGTTCCTCTTGCTGTTGTTACATGGGTCAAGCTTTCTGTTCACAATGAAGTTTACAGCGATAATGGGGGAAGACTTTTAAGGAAGTATTTCCTTTAACAATAACCGGTAGACTGTGTGATTTCAGACAGAGGCTGACAAAGACAGGCTTCTAATGTCGATCCTGTAGCTGAAATGACAACTGTTGCTAACAGTTTTATCAACCTTAGCTAGTTTTTGCTACTTTTTAATGCTGCTTGCTGGCAGGTTTTCAAGTGATTAAGACCCTTTTTACAGGATTTAAGCACACACTTGGTGGCTTCATACACAATGTGCTCAAATAGTGATCCTAAAGCTGCATTTCCCAGGCAAAAAGTCAGGCTCCACGTAGATGATGACGCATATCGAAGACAGAGAAAAGAAGAGACAGCGTTGTTCAGCGTACAACTAGTTAAGTGTAAGATGCAAAAGGGAATTTCAAGAATCTACAAAGTCACTTTAAGGATCCATAGTCTAACAAGAGCCATATAGTTTTGTTCACTTGCTAAGCTAGCAAAGAGTATAGCAGGTTAGCTAAAGCAAAAATGTCTCCAAATACACCCTGCAATTCAGATTAAATAAAGAATGAGAAGGTTTGAAGGTTTCCAATAATAAATAACATATTTTTGGATTAAATGGAACTAACCAAGAGTCTCAGAGCTTTGTCTCTGTTTCCAGTAATTCGTACCCAGTTACATTGCTCTCTCTAGGAAATAATGGCTCCATAAAATTAAGAATTACATGATTGTTATTTGATTCTAACACAAATGGTTTGACAGCCTGGCTTAGCCATTTGTTTGTATTCTCAAATTATGTGTTTCTGTTTTTTGCTAGATTAAAAGGGAGTTGCTAATGTTTTAAATGGCTGCAGGACTGGCATCCGCACAGTGGATAATAGGCCACACAGCAAATGTGCTTGTTGTTTGTGTAACCTCATAAACCAATGTAGTTGTGCTTCTTGGCATTGGAAATGGTGTTCAAATACTACAAGACACAGTGCGCTAGAAGCTGGACACGGTAATAATAGCATCTCACGTTAGCATGTCTACGGAAACATGGTTAAATCTATTCCTTAAACTTTTTCTTTTGAGTTTTTGCTTTTGGGCACATTAGTCTGATAGTCAGATACAAGCCCAACGTTTTCCCCACAGCCTAAATAAACTTGACTGTTTGGCTTTGACCCAGCGCATAGAGGTTCAGTGTTGCTCAAGGATATTTTAGCAGGCCATAAGTCTGCTAATGAACACAACCTGTTAACTGACACATTGGCAGTTGCAAGGATCAAACCTGTGACCTTTCAGTTATGGGAAGGTCTGCCTAATCACTAGGCCTCCCTTCCACCGAAGTCATTTGCACCCCTTCCTCTGGGGACAAAATGTAATTATGCTTTTAAAGAAAAAAATACAATGGGGTGGGGGCTCACTAAGTGGTACGGGTAGGATAGACAGGAATAATTTAAGCAAATGTGATGTTTTGGATATTTATCTGAACATGCTGCATGAAAATATGAGGCACCACCATAAGCTATCATAATGATGGATTTTGCCACACTATGTTGCTATTTAAAAAAACTAAGAAAGCAGGGAACACAGCAGTTTTTCATCTGGTTGGATATGTGTGGCAGTGTGACTGTGGCTTTGACGTAATCGGTTAAATCTGACAGGTTGCTAAAGGATGCTGCTACTGAAAAGGTTACATTTAATATCTGCGTATCTATACCAAACAAATGACGTGAATAATGCAGTATTGCCTGCATACAGTATTTGTTAATACAAAGATTTGCCTAGTATGAAGGTTTGACTTCCATTTCTCTTCAGCCATCACATTTGTTGTCTAACTCTCCAACTTTGCCCTCCCACTTACCCTCTCCCCTTTACATCATCCTCTACCTGCCCACCTCCATGTCACCCTCATTCTTTTGCCTTCTCGTCACTGCTTACCCACTTACCCTCTCAACCCTATCTTGCCATCTTTCTCTCAACCGCCCTATTACCTTCGTTTTGAAGCCCATTTCCTGATGTGCACTCTCACCTTTTTACCCCCCACTGGCCTTCTTCCCCCTGCCTTCTTGTTTTCAACTTTGTGTCTGACTACTTCGGGGAATTAACCTCTACTCGCTCCCTCTTTTCCCACCTTCATCCATCCCCATCATCCTCACCATAACTCCTTCAATCTCTGTCAGCCCACTTACCCTTTCCCCTCTCCCTCCCTCTATGTGCATTATCCTCCCTGTACCTCTCTACTTCATCACTGCCTACCTTCTTAACCTCTCCCCTATCTATCTTTTCCCATCCCTGGTCATCACTATCATCTTTCTCCATGCCTCCTTCTCCTCTAACTTTCGACTTGCCCTCACTGTTTGTGTAGTCTCTCCCCTCCTACCTTTCTCTTCAATTTCTAATCTCTACCTCACTCTGCATGATGTGAGTTTGTCTTAAACAATACAGCTACTTTACCTTGGTGGCAACAGTGCGTCCAAACAGTATGGCGTAGCAGAGGTTGAGGGCTGAGGAGTAGGAGAAAACACGCAGCCTGTTCCTGCCATGGGGGGTCATGCCGAAGGGGCTGTTCCACTCGTACAAGGTGAGGAAGAGTGCAGTGAGATGCAGTGTGACAAAGATTCCCACCCACATGGACCAGTGCAGAGGCCACATGAAGGCTCCAATGGGAGCTGCAGTGTCCCGACTACGAACCTGGTGGGTCACAAACAAACACATGTACAAAAGTCTGGCTAGAGACTATTGATTACTATCTGTACAAGAGAGATATTTGAGGAACACTGATTTTAATTCCATCTGTGGTCTGTAGCATCTTGTCAGTAAACTTATCTTAACTCTCCTCGGCATAATTAGTTTTTAAAAAAAAATTGCATACATTGTTTTTGTTTTGTGCTATTCATCATTTTGTACAGACAAGAAAGCACTTTTTCAAATGATGGAGTTCTCATTTTCAAATGGAACCGTATTGTCAGATCATATTATGCATTGCAGTTTGTCAGCCACGGAGGGAGATGTTAACAAATCAAAGAATAACTGCAGCATGTTTGAGGGCTCTGCTAAGGCGACTTCACAAAATGCCTCTCAGACTCATTATACGCCCCTAGACCAGCTCTCATATTGAACTTTCATAATTAACGTGCCCACTGAAAACTCAGCAAACTAATTATTCCCCAACTAATGATCTCCAGTTGCTCACTAGAAGACCAGGCGAGCAGGGCATGAGGGCAAAATTAAGTAGTTGCTGACTGTATCATCAAATCGTACTGGAATAATGTCACCCACAGATACAGAGAGATTGACAAATCAAAGTAACACTGAAGACCACAATTCTGCCGCTGACTAACAATGCAACATAGTTTAAGGACATGTCCTGTGTCTTCTACAATCATTAAAATTCAAACTCAAAACTGCAACTAATGATGACTTTGGGCAACAGTACCAGAATGCCCAGGCTGGTGGAGTAGAAGGGCGAGGTGAAATCGATGACTCTGCTCCTGGCAGAATTGATGGAAAAAGAGGTGACAGCCATGTCAGCGGTTCCGCTCAGCAGGTCGCCGACCAGCCCCGTCCAGCGTCCTGTCCCACTCAGCGCTCCGTACTTCCCGTCTCCCACGATGTACAGGTCAAAGGTGAAGCCCATGTCTTCTGCCAGTTTTTCCAACAAGTCAATACAGTACCCATAGCAGCACTTCCTGAGGTCCTCTGGTAGGTCTAAGAGGAAAGAGGTGATGATGATGTGAATTTTTATCCATCCAGGCACATATTTTGGAAGTGTAAGGGGGGGCGGGGTTACTTCTGGGACTTTGTCCATGGATCATGAAAAATATTGATGGATTCTCATAGCACATCACAGCTACTGTATTTTTAATTACCACAGTGTCCAGACAGAAAAACATGTAGTCACATTTAATCTTGGGCTTGAAAATATTATTGGAAAAAAAGTTGTCAGCAAGATGGAGATGCTGTAATATAAATTTTTACACTTTCAGCTATTTTAATTTTTCTGGCAAAGCTTTTTCTGCAAACTTATTCTATTAAACCATTTGCCATCTGCAGATTCAAGTCAAAGCAAGTTAGGATGCCTTCTATTTTATTGTTACACAGTAGGGTGCGTCTTTTTGTGAGTAATAGTTGTTATTCAGAGATATAGTACCTGGTATCCCTTTGATACTGTCATCCTGATCTTTTATTGATTTAATGCCTTTTGTCCTCTTCATTCGTGTAACAAAGGTGTATCTGTGGAATCAAGCCCTTGAGATTTCCACGAGTATGTTTTTGAATTGGAGTGACCAGCCATGATCCCTCATTGATTTTAATACTAAAATCTATTTTAGTCTCAAGGAGGAGGAGTTCAAATGTGGCCAGTTACATAGAAATGAGATCTAAGTCAAAAGGTCTCAGACACTACATTCAAGAAGCATAGAGTTTACATAAAAAATTCAACAGCCGACCAGGACTTCAACACACTGTTCTGAGGACAAATGCGGAAGCAAAACTCACCATTGCCCTCCCAATCTGCAGCTGTGGTGTTTGGGTTGTGCAGCTGGTTGAAGAGGCCCTGGATGATGTCGGACCGGTTGGTTTTGGGATCTAGACACAGCTGACCAGCTGGACACAGTCCATCCTCATCCACTTCCCGTGTGAAAACAAATGGGTGTTCCACCAGCGTTACCACACGCAGGCGGTGTCCCTCGACGGAAAGTCCCGGCCTCCAGCGTCCTCCAATGTTGCTGTCCCCCTGGCCATCCCCTCCCCTCACTCCAGCCCCAAGACCTTGTCCTTGGCTGCTTCCAAACCCTCCCACCAGCCCGAGGATCCCTCCTTCTAAGACCAGTCTGCCTCTGGTCCACTGGCCTACAGTTACCCATGCTGGCTGGCCCAGAGCACCCCTCTTCAGACTCCACACATGGAATAGCTGTGAGGAGAGGATCCGAGAGAGGCCAGCATCCACCTGGATCAGGCCTGTGGCTCCAGTGAAGGAGGTGTTGGAGAGAAATCTCAAGGGATAGAGAGACACAAGCAGAAAATAAGCAAGAGCTGACAAAATTGAGAAGAAAATGCAATTTCCATGTAGTGGTGTTTCAGCCTAGAAATGTGGGTTGCAATAATGCACAATGTTAAACTAGTCAGATGAGGAAAAAAAAAAAAAACATAAAAAGCAAGAAAAAAGTTACAAATGCTGGCGAAGACAGGCATGGTCTGGTTGTACAGCTTTAGCGAGGCTAGTGTCAGATGGGTAATTGCATCTCCCAGAAAGTCATAATTAAAAGTTAATGCAGTGCAGAAAGGGTCTCCTCCTATCTGCGAGTCCATACAGACAGTCATTGCTATTCACCTCACTTGCCTGGTGACCCGCATTGGTCTTTACCGCGGAATATATTAGGAAGAGCAATCCCCATCCGCTCATAAATCTGCCCTGACCTCTTGAACCATGCCGGGATTGTTAGCTCATGTCTTAGCATTTGATCATGTGGACGTCGTCAGGTGATGTCTCAATGTGAAGCCATACAAGTACTGTTTGATCATGTCTTGATTAGTTGGGGATTGTCCGCAGGTCATTGTAAATCGTAGGGGTTGCTTAAATGTTAACGTATGCAGGGATCACTGCATTCGGCATGTGTTGAACCGTGCAGGGACTGATGATTACGTCTCGGGTCAGGGCTAGAAATGGCAAGTTTTCCTTTCTCTTAATGGAAAAGGTTGGTCAAGCCTCAGCCCTCTCTCAGAGCAGAGAAATAGCTTTTCTCTCTCTCATCCTTTGTTTTATTCTCTCTTTACTTTTTTCTCCCGCTCTCATCTCTAAGTTATATGTATGAATTGATGAGCACAGACAACGGCTGCTGCAGAACTTTCTCCATTAAATTTGGGATATGTGAAGGAAAATTAAAAGACTAAATTGACCATGAGGGTCATTAACCTCACCTCCAAGCCTAGCCTGCACCAAAGCTCGTCTGCGCCACACAGAATGCATACAACACCTGAACGTATGTAAGGTTTTTTGTATTCTGCCTGCGCTTGTGTTCATTGCCCCCATTTTTCACATTGTGATTTTCCTCAACAACACAATATCAATTTATAAACCCATTCCTTGCACCATAATTCCCAAGAACTGGATTAAAAATGACTCTGATTTGAAAGTCGTTCTCATTCCATTCCACGTTAACTTATGTTTCCTCATCAGCAGCTCCCTCTGTCCCTCTGACCATAAAGCGGAAGTGCTAGCCTTGCCTTGAGCTGAAATCACTCATGGTAATAGCACGGCTGAATCATCATATCCCATAGACAGCAGATTCATCAAGCCAACCCACTCCAGACTCATATACTATACTGTAATGGCTGCGGCTGGCCACCACAGTAGAGTATATAGAAAAAATTAACCATAGGCTTCATTTTACATCTGTTATCTGAGCGGAGAAGTGCAAAGCCCCCCTTCCCCACAGTTTGTGACATTTTGGGATTCATGCCCATAGGAAAGATAACATGAGACAGGAGCATGCGATAACACACAGATGAGAGCAGGGGTGTGAAAAGTGCAGCATATTTTCAAGTAGCATTGCCTTTTTAGTTATGGCTTCTTTGTTGTTGTGGTTGTTGTTGTGTTGATGTGTTGCATCAGGCCAGAGGCTGCATTTAAAGAATGACTGTTGTTGTCAAAGCAGGTTGATAAGTCAGCCAGCGGTGTCAGAGAGGGATGGGTTTCTCTCACTAACACCTGGCCCCAGTTTACTCAGTAAATGTCAGCGGAGTGGCCCGGTAAATGATGACTCTATAAGAGAGTCCCAGGCATGCGTCTCACTCTCTTATCACTCCATCTCCTTTAGTTTGGAGGAAAGTTTACTCCCTCTGTCTGTGTCTGCCTGTCGGGGGGATGATACGACGCTCGCTTGTTTCAGTGGTTTTAATCTCTTCAGGGGGGATAGAATCAGCGTGGCAGCTGTGTCGAGTGAGATGGCACTGACTGGCAGATCTCACTCTGATAACAACAACCCTCCTATCTATTTCCCTCCCTTCTTTCTTTTTGTCTCCACCCTCACATCCTTTTTCCAACCAAAGTTCCTCCTTCCTTTTCTTTGACTTTATTCCTATTTTCCTTTTTTTAGCTGTTTCCTACTTCCTCTGTCTTTCATCTGTTTGTCTTTGGGAACTTTCTCCTTTTTCTCAACTGTATTTTTGGGAACAAGTGCCCAGGGATTTTTTTTTTTTTTTTTTGATTCTGGACATTTGAATGAACCACATCAAAAGGGGCTAGTTTCTCTATTTTTTATATGAGAAATATCCTCATTGTGCCAGTGCTTTGAATTGGAAACTGTAATATTGTGCTTTTTTTGCTCTTGTACTCCCTCATACCTTCCTCTCTCACTTATATCTCCAGACATCCTCCCCCTCCCTGCCTTCCCCGCTCTGTCCCTTGGGCATTGAGCTGTTAATTGCCTTTTCCATGTGGAAGTCTCTGACTTCCTTCAGCTTTGTTAAGGCTCTCTGGAGCGGTGGCATGTCTGGCTGTTGCAGGGGAAGGATAAGAATCAGTGAGTACACTGGAGGGCAAAGAAGTCTAACTGGACTGGTTTGAATATTGCGATAGAATGACCCCTTTTATCAGTCTCTTACAGGCCAGGAACAGAGGTCACTGACACCATATTGTGGAGGACTCTATTATAAATACTCAATTCTGATAGTGTAGGCAGTGTCCTAATTGGTCTGCCAAAGAAAGATTGCGGCTTTCCCTAGTATCCTGATGAAGTTTGAGTCAGTTTAAAGCACAACTTGTTGTTTTCTTGTCCACATTATAAGAAGTACAGTGTTCTGTAAGACTGCACATAGGCACAGTGGTGGATCAACAGTGTTGCCACAAATCATCCAGAGTGGAACGTTAATACCAAATTGCATGGCAATCCAGTCAAGAGTTATTGAGACATTTCACTTAAAAAGCCGCAAATGTCAACCTCGTGGTGGCACCAGAGGAAAAGACGGAGTATTAGCAAATAGTAGGTTTCTTCCTCAAGGGACCATTAACGTCTGTACACAATTTAAAGTCAACCCATCCAATAGGTGGTGCACCGGCTGGCAGACAGACATTGCCATCCATAAAGCTATGCTGCTAGTGTGGCTAAAAATGAGCAATTTCATCACATTAAACCTAATAAACTTGTTTTTCACTCTAATAACAAATGTCCAATAATATCGCTCTCTAACACAGCTCCCACTCCACTTGTTTTAGCCTCTGGCCCTCCATGCCAAATGGTTCTGGCATCCCAGTGCTAAGCTGAATTGCAGACAGAGGAAAGGCAGAGAATCCAGCTTGTGATTACGTGAGTGTTAATGATCGCTCTCAGCTGGCAGGCACCGTATGTGGTCAATATTTGCTGTGAGCTCACGTCAGACCACAAAACCCTCTCTCACCGGTGCCACACAACCACAGAAGTTGCTGTTTTATCCAGTGCAATGTTTGAAAAATATCCATGTCAACTGACAGAACAGAAATATTTAACTTTGGAGTGAGTTTATGGCACACTCTGTATCTGCCACTTGTGGTTTGAGAGGTTGTTAAAATATGTTGTTACTTTTTGCTGTTTACAAATGTATTTATTTTTTTCTGCTTTAAGTGAAAGTGTTTATGGTTTAATATGTTCTTCAATATGCTTATTTATTTATTTTTTTATCACGGAGCGCACCTTGACAGAACCCGTGAAAGCTGTCAGAGGCCTTTTTTTTTTTTTTTCTAAAAATTTCAGGGATTCAAGCAGCACCAGCAGCAACAGCAAAGAGAAACAGATAAAACCCTCTGGTGTCAGTCTTTGAATCTGTATGCCATAAAGACCTCCTCCACACCCCCGGTATGACAGCACTATTCAGAAGTTGCCACCCCCATGGTGCAGAGGACAGCAAAGGGCAGCAACTGGAGCATACAGTGCCACAAGTGGAGCCTGCAACTACTTACAAGAACCCCAGTGTCACTCAGAAAGCTAATGACCTTATATTTAGTGTGAGCAGAGGAATTTAATTGCAATTTGTCATTGTCCTCCATGGATCATTTAATGTGTACACTTTTCTGACATTGTACAAGTACTCTAGTTGCCTATGAGTGACTTTAAAAAGGAAATGAGTCAGAATGGTAGCTGCAGGTGATATAGAGACTGTTTACCGCAACTAATCCTATGTCACCTTTAGCAATATATTTAATTTTTGATGAAGTTTCTCAATCAGCCACTCTCCTGAACTTTTTTAGGACAAATCTCTACGATATTAGAACAAAAGCAATTTTGATGCACTGCAACTGGTAAAGTGTTGGTTCACTCAAAATTACACAGAAACATATTTAAAAATTACTTTCTACCAATACAAAAGTCCCCATGAAAAATTTTGCTGGTGAGGTCTGAGGATCATCTGGTTGCAATGACCATCAGGGGGTGACTCTACTGGTTGCAAAAAGAAGTCAGTTTGTATAGAAGTCTATGAGGAAATGGCCCTACTTGTCACCTGATTTATTAGCTGAGTAAAAGATCTCCCAATGCGTTCATGGTCTCAATCTCTAGTTTTAAGTCCTTTTCCATACCACACAATGTTTATTTTTTAATTGATGGACCCATTTAGAGGAAAATAGACAATAAAGCAGGGTAAGCATTAGGGCGTGATTGACAGACTGACACACATGGCAACCTACGACAGGAGAAAGCACAGATATTCTCCTTCAAATATGGTTTCTCCTGGTTTTAAAAAGCCAACATGGCGACGGCCAATTTACAAACTCGAGGCTTCAAACCAGTGGGTGATATCACGGTGGGCTAAACCAACCGCTGACCTCCATTGTTTTGAGGTGTAGGTAGAAATCAGATATCTCAAGCTAGCTTACACTTTCTGTTTTTAACAACATCTTCAGTTAGGATGGTAGAACTTGATAACGTCAACATGGATTCCAAGCAGATATTTCTTCACAGGTCCAGATGTGGTACAATCAACACTGTGCCCTTCACTTTCTTGTGCCCAAGAAAATAGATTTCCTATTTGTAATTTCTACATAAAAATTCTCACACATTTTATCTCATCAACTCTGCTACATATTAAGACATTTGTCTACGATGAATTTTCACCCTCACTTGTCTCTCTGTGTGTGAAGGGCTGGGGCAGCTTTGTCTCTCACGCTGGAGCACTACTCAGCACAAACACACAGGGGCCCTGCTCTCAGTGACAAAGCCGGAGACAACCTCAAAAGCACGGTTTAGTGGAAGGATGGAAAGATGAGCAATCCCTCGAAACAGCTGGTGAAAGCCCACGAGAAACGCACGGCGCCAACGGCCTAGCTCCTATTCATCCGTCAACGTGTGTTTTTAATGCTCACAGCCTGGAGCCCACACAAATAAGTAAGTAAGTAATTAAATGGTTAATGATAAAAAAAAGTGCCCATTAACCAGCTGATTGTTATGGGTGTGTCTTTACATTCAAGATCAGAAAATCGTCTGAACTGTCATTGAGAAATGCAGTTTCAGTTTCAGGTCACTCAGAGCAGTAGGAGGGGCAGATTTAGTGGCTGGGGCTGTTGGCAAACTACTGCACAGTAAAAAATACTGTCAAAGAAGAAGAAGTCCAGCAGTAAATCAAAGTCTTTTACATTTCCATTATTACAAAAATCTGTCTTTAATAGTGATTTGTTGAAAATAATGCTGTTGAAGTTTTCTACTCATGAATGTTAATTGAGAAAAAATTATGAGAAAATTAAGTAATGTTAATTCTGTTCTTATTTATCTTTTTTTCCCTTTTAGGAAAAACACTGGATCAACAAACAGTATCAGCAGTCGCATCATTACAATATTAACAATACCCATCCCTACTTGTCAGTCAGTACCAAAAAGTGACACCTCTGAGAGCACTACTGTAACGTGGGTGGCGCAGTCATGTTATAAAAATAAGCACCAAAAAGTATTTACATATACGTCTACCAATTTCTTAGCAGAGAAACCAGACTGACAAATGAGAACATGCAATTTCTGAATATTTTAGGTGAACTGGCACTTTGTGTGTGTGTATGTGTGTATACCTGGCCAGATATTGTCCAGAGGAGGGCAGCTCGTGGCGGTTTGTTTTGTCATAACAGTTCACCATATTCTGGATTAGCGCCAAGTCCGGCCTCACCATGGTAGCCGCAGTGACCGCCCGGCCAATCAACTGTAAAGCATCCCGGATGTAGAAACTGATTGGCTTGCGGCCGACCTCCCCATAGGCTAGCAGCCCAAGGGGACCTCCTAGAGTGTGTAGTGAATCTGGAGATAAGGGGTATCCCATGATCCACTGCAGTGCTGGTAGTGATGGAGCAAGGCGCTGAGCAGCTCGCAGGACAGAGGAGAGACACTCGGGATCAGATCCCAGGAGGAGAACAGAGGAGAGAGGAGAGGGGGAGCGCAGGAAACGGGTGGAGAGGATCTTCAAAGCCTCTTCTTCCATCTGATCCTCCCTCCTTTCCTCGCTGGCCTCCCCCCTTCTATCCCCACCCCCTGTGATGCGGGTCAGGTTGATAATATCCCACAAGTGCCAGGTAGAACCACTGTGCCTCTGCAGGTGAGACAGAAGTCCGTCACCCCCTTCCTCCCACCCGGGGCAGATCACAGCTGCCCCACCCCAGCTCTCCTCCCCAGGCCTTCCTCTGGCCCTGTCTCCCTCTCCCCCCTGCAGGACTGCCAGCAGCAGGCTGCCCAGGGTTGATGGAGGCACACGGGCTGACATCTGCAGGTGAAATTGGTTCTATCAGAGAGGACAGGAAGGAGAAGGTGGAAGGGTTGAAAGGACAAAAATAGATTGAGGGAAGAAAGAAAAAAAGAAAGAAAAAGTTAGACAGTTGGTGGGAAAAAATAAAAGAGATAGTAAACAAAAAGGGAGTAGAGCAAGGGAGGAGAGAAAAGAAAAAACAAGATCAAAACAAAGATTAATAGATAAAGCCAAACCCCAACACCTCGGGCCTGAATAACATAAAATCACATTAAACGCAGCTTTTATGAGAACCCGAGTACTGCAAAAACAATCCCCGTTGCTGCAGTAATTCACCACAACACTGATCAGAAACAATCAGTCACATTTGTTCATTATCTCTCACTCTGAATGAGAAACGTCGCGCTGATACAAACAAGGAGTCAATGATTCGCATCTAATCTGCAACATCACAGTTGACTTGGCAAGACAACAGTAGCGTCCACAGTTCATCCAGAAGCCTGCATTTCCAAACCCCACTGAAAACACTGGCTTGTTTCATACTGTTCCAAAGTGGATAACACTGTTGTCCTTGAATGCAGCTCACAGATGGACCTTCCCCCTCCTTCCTTTGGGGCTTCTATCCATTCTTCATCCTATCAGTGCTCCAGGCAAGGTTGAAGAGGGAAGGGGGTGGGTTGCCTTTATATAGAGAGCCCAAAGTTTAGCTTAAAATGACTTAATATCTGCTTTGAATGGTCAACCCTCACTTAATTCAGATAATTGATATACATTACAAACTATGCTCATACACACTCGCTAGCACAAATACATACATATTTTCCTAATCTTTGAAACATATGGACAAGCGCACGCAAAAGCACACACACACCAAAAATCTGCAAATATATTACTTAATTAAATCTGTACATATACTGAGTCCATGCAGGTACATTCGGTATGCATAAAAAAACACTTGTGAAGTACACACTCACACACGATGCCTATGTGTCTGAAGATGAGACATCTAAGCTCAACTGCAACCCACACTCACACACATTCAAATGGAAATATCCCACCCGGGAGTACAAATAAACAGAGCGACCCTCTGCTGAAAGCCCTCGAGTCCCTTAAGAGAGAAAGAGAAAAAAATATTTGGCTGAAGTCTAGAGAGAGACATGGATGAATTAATGCCGCGTCTGTATTTATCCTCCTGGGATAAGAGGTGTTAGCGAAAGGGACGAGTAAGGATAGGTCTCTTCGTTTGAACTCAATGGGGGGGAGGCGGAAAAGGTGCAGGTGGTGGGTGGAGTAGTGTGGGGTGGGAGACAGCAGCGTTGGGCGCAGAAGAACAGAGATAGGAGGAGGAGCCTTCCACAGGTGTTATTCAGCATTTTACCGCCAAGAATGGAAAAATATGTCATGCATATTTCGTCAAAGGAGTCAGAACTCAAAATACAACGCTTGAAGATCAAAACTTATCCTCGAGGCAGCTGGAGAAATTAGTATGTAAATCTATATCTGCTCTCATTCTAGGTTTCTCTGGGTATGATCCATCTGAGCCATCTATCCCTTAAATATTAATATACAACTTAACGTCAATGTATGGCTGTGTTACATTACTGAGTAAAGTAGACATAAAAAATGGCAAAAGCTAAACTAAACTACATGGTGTAAATTACACTCCCAGTGAATAGAGCTTGTTAGAAAACCAGAGAGGGATTCTTGCTAAATATATCATTGTCAGATTAATTGTAATAATGCTCATCTGCTGTACATCCCACAGCTGTGTCAGCTGTTTTGTACCACCACGATTTTCTCTTGCATTGCTCTCCCACTACCAATTGTCACTAACTTGACTTTAAAAAAAAACAACAACATTCTTTTACAATTCTATGTTTTTAGCTGGAGGTCTTATCCCGAACAACTCAGGAGGAACACCACAGCAGAATTATTTCAAGAGTGAGGACGTGAGAGTAATAATAAAAACTAACCTGAACATTACAGAAGTTGTGTTTCGACTTGCTGCTGTTGGGGTGGGGTGGGGTGGGGTGGGTGTAGGACAAATTAGACTGAATGGAAGAGGTGGATGTGGGAGCCGTAATGAGATTCTGAATTGATAAGGTGATATGAGCCTTTTCGTGAAGACATGAGTTCCGGCTCATAAGATGGCCGAGCGCGCTGCTGTTTTGAACGGAGGAGGAAGAGGACTTCTTAAGAAATTCTGTGAGCAATCAAACGCGACAAGCACCAAAGTGGACCCAATGAAACTTTAAAAAAAAAAAAAAAAAGGGAAAGAGAAAAAAAAGCACATCACTGGAGTTATTGCCTATTACAACAGCAGTCACTTCTTGCCTGCACTGGAATGTTTCGGCACAATTAATTCCAGTGATATATTAGAGCAGTAACTCCCAAGAGAGCATTTTCTGCTGTATAGGTACAAATGGGATGCATGGTGCTGCCTAAAAAGGTTTTGTTCAAAGTGGTGTACATGAATGATAACGCAAAACAACGGCAAATAAAAAAGATCACCAACAAGTTTCTGAGTAAACACAAAAACTCTGAATACGTCAATCCTGATTTGGTTTCAACCGACATCGGTCGGCTGTGTTTAACTATCAGCCTCACATCAGGTGTATTAAGTGGATATTTATTGAAGTGTTGAGAGCTGACTTTGTTGAGCTGCTGTTGAACCGAGAGAGAACTGCTTGGCTGTATTCACATAGAAGCCACTGAATTAAAAAACAATGCAACCTCATTTATTTAAATTAGGCCACTTTGTTGATGCAACAAGGGAGCTGATGCAGATGGTTCTGGCAAAAGAGAAAAAAAAGTCATCAATAAAAAAAGTTGAGTTCAACTCTTGCCAGACAATATACCCTCTTGGTAGTCTACTGTGCAGCAGTGAATGGTGCAATTCTACAGTTTTATCATGAAATGTTTTGATGAAACATAAAATAACTGCAGCCGTGATAACTTTCCAGAGTGGTAAAATCCTGTCTTATAGTATAATAAACTCCCGTACAGCACTGAGGCATCTGACAAGCTTTCAAGCTCATTAACCAGTTATTCAAACTAGACCTCCTGAGTTGTTTAAAAGACTCACTGTAATGAAAATTTAGTTTTTAACCTTGTTAACATCTCCATACAGTATTTTTTTTAATGACATATTAGACATATCATGAGTGAAATAAGCAGTCAAAGCCATTACTGCACATTTCCACCTTGATTCTACAGTGAACCAATGACTTTTAGTCTCCTAAAAATCACTTCAGGCAGCCATATTTCACATACTACTAATCCTAATAACTTGCAAGGAGGAGGGCAAGCGAAATAAACCCTACCCTACCGGTACATAGAGTTTACATCAGCACAACCACTAACACTGTATTAGTCACTGCCAGTTGCGAGCTAACAAACAACACAACCAAATAAAAGATGCTAACCACTCTGATCCCTCTGCTAGTATGGTGCACAAGAGACTCCTCATATGATTCTGGATGGGGCTGAAATGTGTAGCTGAATGTCTTAGATGTTTCCTCTAACGCCAGCTATCTTGATATGCACTGCTCTTTCACTGGTCACCAAAACCTTGTCAAGAGTGAGAGAGAAACATAAGCACACCAACTAACACTGTGTCAGCCACTGCCAGTTACAAGCTAACGAACAATATAAACAAATATTCTTTACGGCTATGATACGTCTGTGAGTCTCCGATTTTGGTGCACAATTAACTTCTCAAAAACCCCTGAATCTTTGGCACAGTCTCTCCGATGTTTCCTCCAGGCCCAGTTTTTCATTTTATTTCTATTCAAACAAAATATTAATCATAGCAGAGTTTAAAAATGTCTGGGGAGGAACTTTAATGGTCTAATCAGTGCCCTCTCACAAGCAACCCATTTATGTCTGTCCCTTATTTATTACTCTTTCCTCACCCATGCATGTGCACACTTCATGTTCTTTTTGGATACTAATAAAGAGCCACTCATTCTCAAAACAGACTGAAACAATCTTCAATCAAGCAATGACAATCTCCAACATATAGCTTTCAGTGTTGCACTGAATTCAGAACAATGAAGTCTCTGCAATCTCTCCAGCTTAATCCATTGTGTTTTTAAAAACAAGCTGTCGGCATCAGCCTTTATCCCCAGCTTTAACGTATAAGTGTGTAATGTATGCGTATATGTCTGCATACTTGTGTGCGAATGCTTAAGACAGATCTTCAAGTACACCTCATGCTGTCTGCATGAATTTATGTTTGTTTTTGACATCCTGAGCTTTTGCCTTGGGTCGGGGCCAACTTTGTTGTTGCAGTTATCGGACATTTGAATTTAAAATGTTTTTTTTTTTTTTTTTTTAGCAGACCTGAGGGAACCTGAGCCGAGTTTTGATCTCCAGAGGAATGCAGGCAATATATTTCCTATGATGTCACAGTCTGGACAAGATAAAAGGTGACTGTACTGTCTGGAAGTGGAAAGTCTTCCAGACTATTGGCAGTTTCTTCTGAAACAGAGAGACATGTCTTTTTAGCCATGGTGACTCCAGCTCCACTGCCCACGCCAATCCAGACCCAGGCTGCTCTTTCTCTTAAGTACACAGGTCTTTTTCAAGCTTGGCCAGAAATGTAATGGATGTTCTCTCTACGCAGCTACACCTTTTCGACCTGCATAGACCTCCTCTGTTTGTGTGTATGCCTTATTATCTTTTTTCTATTCTCAGGTATAAGCTTCATCTGCAAGCGCGAGGTTAGAAAGACTCGCAACCAAGGATGTGAGATAAGCATGACTAAAAGGAATGTCAGCATTATTCCTGTATAAAATACAAAATCCATACGCCTTCTCACACATCTGCAAATTAGGAGCCTCGAACTCTACCTCTGCCTCTACTAAACAAATCCAGAGTGCTGTTTGATGTGCTGGCCTTAAGATTTTCAGGGCTTCAAAAAAGAAAAAAAAAAGCTGTGTGTGCACAAATACATGCACTGAAACACTCACATACTGACAGGTAGGCATGCATGCAGCAGGCATCAACAAACATGCACACACAGATGCAGGCGCACAGATACAGAACAAACACACTGGTGTCAGTACTGGAGCATAAACCCAGAGGGATCTTTGGGCAATGTGGAGTAAGCAAACCGACAGGAGTGCGTTGAATCAGAACAGGAGGGAGCAGCTCCCAGTTACTAAGCTCATTCCTTATTTAGGCCTCTGTAAGAAAAGCAGCAACACTGTGCAACTGAGTGCACAAAAAAGGGGGCACAGAAGAAATGGCAGCACCTGCAGTTTCAGGGCTTATTAGAGGAAAGCTGGAGTGAAAAGCAAAGAAAGGTGGGGAGCATGTGTGGCTGAGGGAAGCTAAAGAGGATGAGAGAGAGAAGATGTGAACTGAAGCTCTGAGAAACTGGGTGTCCTTCCTCTAGCGCTTCAGGCAAGGGATCTCTTTAACTCGCTGCAGCTTGACTTACTGCTAAAGCTCACTGTAGCCCCGGTCGGGCTTAACATTGCGGTCATGAATCATTTGCATCGAGCAAAGCGCTGCCTGAGAGAGCAAGGGCCTGCTTTCAGTTGTCCTCAGTGTTACATCAGGTGGTGTGGACCTCTGCCTGAGTTGTGAATGACTTCCTCCTCTGTCCAGAAACAAAGCTCATGGTCAGGGCAGCACTCCAAGCAGCAACAACACTTCAGTGAACGCATTAATATTTCACCAGTGATGGCTCCAGGTGAGTTGGCTGTATGTAGGGAGGATGGGGCAGAGGCAGGAAAAAAGACAGAGAGAGCGAGAGCGAGGTATTGGTGTGAATATATGTTTGAGATGAAAGATGGAAGTGAAATTGATAGGTGGTTTAATATCCGTATGTGTGAAAGGTGGCAAAAGGTGATGGTTGTTCAACTGAATGTGTGTGTAGTAGAAAGGAGTGAGAGACAGAGAGAGAGATGGTAGCATGTGTCTGTCTTGTGGAAGACAGAAAGATTTTCTCAGCAGGGTGCAAGTCTTATATTTCAAACACCTGAGATGAAAACTGAACCTAACGCAGCCTGAATGTCAAACTAAAATGTCACAGGAGATGTGGGCTCAAATGCACATGTGAAATGATCTTAATCCAACCTATGCAATTCGATTTGAAACTGCAGTGGAGAACTAGTCTCCTGTCACAGGAGTGAAACTGGCATCATATGCTTGCATTACCTCATACATAATGAATAAAGAAAACTGTTGAATGTGTGCAATCTTTTTTTCTGTCTTTCTCTCACAGTCCAAATAAACATCCATGATTGAGTAAGGGCAGCAAGAGCTGTTTGCATAGTTAATGAAGCAACACTGAGCAGTGCTCTTTAGTTGACCAGACGGAGGCTAACAGAGCATTTTGCCATGCTGTTGTGCAATTGTATGCAAATTGCATTGTTTAATTTTCTCCTAATTTCCTTACGTCTCCTGGCGCTAAGTGTAATATGGGTGACTTTAATCTTACTCAGCCATGCTGCTGGGGTCTAGAGCTAAGCTTGGTGGGGAAAAGAAGAGACTGGCACTGTTACACACATATGCACCACAGTTGTGCAAAATGCACATGCACACTCACCAGACTGCAATACACACACAAGCAGGGGCAGCAAATAACATTAACGTGCTTACACGTGCATGAAAGTATGCCACGCACGCGACGCACACGCAAAACACAACTGTGAAGCCATCAGCCACTTAACACAGCAAATGACTATGGTTATCTAAGCATAACAGCCTGTTGGCTCAGAGAAACAGAGTGATAAGCAGTAAGATACACACTATTAGGCGCCACTACAGGACTGGCCACAGATTGAAAAGAAGGGCTAAATCTTGTTTCACAGTGAACAGTTGATGGAGATGGTGCCATGTGTCTATGATTGTCACCGCTAAATTACATATGCAAATACCTCGACACAATCTAATTCCACCCACCATCTCCCCATATAGTGAGTGAGCGGAAAAGCACATGGGGGACTGTGGCCTATAGGGAGGCACAATGAAACAGCAGACGAAAAGTGCAAAGCACACATCAAATTAGGTTTGATTAGCAGCTAAGCGGTTGCCTGTTGCTTGGACTGCTTGCTTGTGGCAGTGACAATTTGGCAACTGCTGGACATGTGAAATGTGTTGAGTCCATTAAACATAAGGACCTTGTTAGTTTCCTTAGTAGTGTGGCAGGTGGGTTCTACAGTAACATCGTAAAAACACCATTGTATTCCTGAGCGATTGTGGGGAAAAGCCATAAAACTCTTGACGGGCCATGCCTCCACTTTCCCTCCAGGCTCTGAGTTTATGGGGATCATTCTGAATGAGAGAAAAAGGCTGAGAGAAAATGGGATTCGCTCATTTTGTACATTGGCGTCAAACCAACTGTAGCGAGGTGGATGTGCTTGTGTAGTTGTGTAAGGCAAAACTTGGTTATGTGTGTGCATATACAAACTGTCTGTGTCTGCGCGTGAGGGTGTGAGAGAGTATTTGTATGCTATGTGCGTGATGGTGTGTGTGTGTGTGTTGAGTGATTTACAAACCATTTGATGGAATATTGTTCTCAGCATGGCTCCAAATTAATTCAAATGATCAAGACACAGAGCACATCAGCATTTTTCCCCCCTGGAGCATTGCAAGCTTCTGTAGAAGTGAGAGAACCCGATGAATGCCTGCTCCTGCACTCACACATGTGTGCACGCATAGTGTAACACACAAAACCCAGACAGACTGATCACATACTCACACAAGCCGGGCACTTGGGGCTTTGTACAAACCCATGAAGAAGTTTTTTGCTACATGATTTCAAGTCGGTTTAATCAAATGGCAATCCAGAGGGAATAACTAAAATGCAAGTGCATATCAAAGTATGCTAATCCTCCCCTGCTAGTCTGTAGTGTTGGGAAAATGAAGAAATCCAGTGCAGAGTGTTCACTTTCATTATCAGTTGACTTCTGATTTAATGAACCTCCACAGGCCTGAGAACGTCCTGATGTCATCAATAAAATCAGATAGAGGAAACAGCAGGGGGACTGAATGTGCTGTTCTGGACTGGTTAGTCAGGTCTCCAGTCAGCCAATGTTAATGCTGAGTGCACTGCTAACATTGGTGAAGGCTGTCATCTCAGCACGCTGCATCGGCGCCTCTTTTGTCAGGAGCTCCTTTGATCCCCTCAGTTGCAGAGATACAAGCCCACAGCAGAAATATGCTGAATGGATTCATGTATCATCCCCCCCTCCCCTTACAAACAGCCCGTGGCCCCCCTCACTATTTATGATCATAAAAGCACCTGTTATTTATTAAAGAGAGTGATTGTTGTCCTTGCTCTATAGACAATGTTGTTTTCTCTGCCGGAGAGAATAATATTTGTCCTTTTTTGGTATGGCCCTGTGCGCGATGTGAGCCGCCGTAGTGAATGTGATGGTGATTGATTCCCGTGTTGAGGAGTGGAGAGAGGTACAGAGGAAGGCTAATCTGAGTTATGATTGCTACTGTAATCGCATTTTCTCCCCTGACTCATCCATCCGCTCTACAGTAGCGCAAACATGCTGTATTCTGATTACGCCGCACATATGTCAATAACGAATACTGTACGATGGAGCGGTGACGTGCGCCTGTTCCTTCCCCGAACACCCTCCTTCGGTTTTCCATCACCGTGATTTTCTAGATCATAGCTCTCCCTCCCCAGCCCAGTTCTATCTTCCTCCCTCGCTGACTTGCTAACCTGCTGGAGGTGGCGTCAAGCATTTGCAGTAATCATGCCATCATGTCGGGGGTGATATAAGCTGCGCTGGATGTTCCGGCCTGACGCAGGGACTGTCAGGGGAGAAAAAATAGCTTCTTGCCTGGTTGTAATTCGACCAGCAGGCAGCTGGACCAATGAGACAGCAACATTATTTAGTTATGGGGAGAATGATACCAGTTAATAACAGTTCCCCAAAGTACAGATGCAGAGTGGCGTGATGCCATTAACAGTCAGCCCATGGGCAACAAACAGGAAAGACTTCCGGGGGGACAAATTTATTCACAACACCCCAGCGGTGATCGCACGCCATGCCGGTAATGATGTGACGTGTCTAGAGCTTTGGGCATTGGGTATGTGTCTGAGCACATGCGATATTTCTTAGTTCGAAGAGTGTGTATGCGTTTTTGTGTGTGTTTGTTTTGGCGAGGGTGCGTGTTGCTTGGATGTGTGTGTGTGAGCAAGTTCCTAATGGAAAAGGTCCCTTTGCACCGGCTGTGTTGAATACTGAAACTCAAGACTTCCCAGGAGTGAAATAATACACCTAGAGAGATGGAAGTCATTTAGGGGCAGTGTGTTTGTATGAGAGTGTGTGTTGAGTCAAGGAAGTGTGTATGTGTATGTGGTGTGTTCCAGCCAGGATGGATGGGCTTGCGGTGAGTAAATGACCTGCCTTGATTTAGCCTATCAGCTGAGCTCTCCACCCAGACTCCCTGATATTCCTTTTCATCCATCTCTATAAGGGAGAGATGACGGAGAGATGGAGAGGCAGAGGGAGAGAGGCTGAAGAGATGAATATGCACAGGAGAGAGTGAACGATTTCAAGTGCAAGAGTGAGCATAAAGGAGCTAATTAGTGAAGAGCTGGATAAAAATTTGGGAACGAGCGACAGAGACAGAAGATGTGAACAAAAAGACTATTAGACTCAAATCTGAATCTGGGGTAATATGTATGACAAACGGAGCCCCATTCACGCCAGAAGTGCCTCTCTAATGTGACTGAGTTCCAGTCGATTGACGTGCCATTTGGGCTGAGTTGATCTGGAGCACAGATGAGCATGTTGTTTGGTCTCAACCCACTTCTGGTGATCAAAATATGCAATGCTCAAGCTGCAGCAACGAGTAGACTATGTAGGTTTCAAGGTTTCATTCCAAAGAGAAAATTACACTTGCTCTGAAAATGATTGAAATGAATCAACATGAGGCACATTTTAGATTAGTACTGAGTCATCTAAATAACTTAGCTTAGAAAATTGTTCTGTTTACCAGATGAATATACATAGTGTTTTGCAGGAAATGAAATGCTGCAGTAAAATGTCCTTGCTGTATGCTGTTGCTGTTGTCCCCCCCCCTGCACCCCACCTACTCTCAGGGGTATTGGTTTGAGATTTCTGATTTGTTCTCAGTGTCAACTTTGTTTTTTTGGTTTGGTAAAAGGCCTGGGAAATGGCTCAGAGAAAGTAATTTTAAAAGACATGAGCTCTGTATTAGAAAACTCGGGGACAAGGACATAGATACAAATGAAGATAGAAAACAGATGCCAGACTCAGTATGTGACTGCACTGAAAACCCTGATATCACCACAGAGAAAAACCTTAAAGAAACATAACACTTGATTACATTTTAGGACATATCATTGTCGTTTTAACCATCATCTATGTAAGTTATCATATAGACCCAACCCCTAAATTAATGACTAACACAGCGGCAATGGCTACAATGAAGTCTGATGGAGGCAAAAAAAAATAAAAAAATTGTGGTGCAACGATGAGACAATATAAACAAACCAACAGTTTAACCCAGAGAAACGTACTTTATTGGCATTAACAATCCCTTATTCTATGGGAAAGCTCCCATTTCCCTCTACAGATAAGTTTGGCTAACCCATCTTTATTGAAACCTGTATGATCAACTCAGGTCCCACGGTACCAGAATGTCCTTTTCTGCCTGGGCACCCTTTTGCTGCCGTTTCCCATCTAGACACATGGGTAAGCATAAGGCTAATGCCCACGTAAATTTTGTGCATCTGGGCCTGTCATTAGCTCCGTCTGCCAATAAACTGTGAATAAACTGTGCTAATGTTCTTCTAATGAATAACTTTCAAGAGAGGATTATTCACAGTGGCTGCAGTGGCCCTGATTCAAGACCGAAGTCGACATTTTTCAGCAATTGTAATATCTGTATTTAAGCCCTTTATTTATTGCAGGACGCTTTATATGCTGAGCATCGATACGCTTTTAAAGAAATGCACCAGTTACTCACACTCTTTCAGAGGGCTGCACAGCACAAGCACATCTTAACCTTGACAAATGATCGGCTACCAGGACTGAGTGCCTTGCTCAAGGACAGCGCAGTGGACATTTATATGGGTCAGGAAAAAGTGCATTCAGTTTTCACATCAACATATTAGGTTGGGTTTCAAACTAGTGACCTTGACTGCCAGCTGTTTGCCCGTAAGCTGCTACATTATGATTATGCATCCCTCACACTGTGTTTTTCATCAGAGCCTAAACTACAAAACATAAACAACAGCGATGCAGCTGTCAAATGCAGATTCCAAACTGCAGTAAATGTCTCTCAGGAGAAAGATATTTTGTCCTGTTTCCTTCCTTGGATAATGGTAAACAGTCATATTTTTGCAGGTTGCTTGATTATTCATCGAAAAAAAGGCAGGAGTGCAGTTCACTCGTGGCTTATGTTGATCTCAGGGTCAAATCTCTGTAGAATAAGGTTCACCTGCATACAAAATGCTTTTGTGAACCTTGTGATGTTATACTTTCTGTCAGTTAGCCAAATGCATCAGTTGTTACACATATCAGATAAAGTACAAAAATTGCAACCCCAGTTTTATCCACATTAATTGTCCTTCCTTTCAAAGGAAAAGCACAGAATCTCTACCTGCTCAGTAACAGTTTTTTCAGTAAATCATGCCAGATTTGTGCATGATCTAAATGCACAAATGGTGATGTGTTCAACGGGATAATAAGTTGTCACTCTACTCACTTAAGAAACCCATTAAATAAACAAGGATTTTTTTTTTCAGGGCTTAAGTGGTGTACTTAACATACTCCGGGGGGATGATGCAGATTAAAAGAATTGCAAGTAATATTACAAGAACTTTGCACTTAACATGGCCCCTGAGCCCTTTTCTTCTTTGTAAAGGTGCCATTAGTCATTTTGATGACTCATCTTGCATACAGAGGTTTAATTGTTCGCAGCTACCTCTGCCTTCAGATGTAACCTTTAAGCAACCTTAAAGAGGCACGTGCACAGGTTTATTTAAACGACAAAGGCTCATTATTATTTCACAACACCAGCAAGGACCTAACGTGCAAAGCTGCTTAAAACGGAAGCAGCCAAGACATTTTCAACAATGCATCTTAAATTGTGACCTGGTCTTACCCGAAAAGAGTCGAAACAAGGGCCGCTGCACTTGGTGGGTTTCAACTCTTATCCAAGAGGCTTCTTCATTTCTGATTAACTGGCAGTGATTCCCAGGTATTTAACCTCTGTGGGGTCAGTGCCAAAGCCATTTCTTTCACTTGGTTCATTAGTGCTCCTGGCTGTTGTAACAACAGTCATTAGAATCGCTGGAGTCACCTGAGGCCAATGGTTGTTAAATCTCCTATGAACGGATGAAAGGATGAAAGCATTGTAGGTGGTGGCTAAGTGGTGTCATAGACCTTCTCCACAGAGAGATCAGTACTCTACTTTAATGTAGATGGTTGTAGACCAGTTTCCATCTCTGAGTGTGTTGCTGCGTTATGAGACTATGACATTGTGTTTATTCTTTTCTTCACCCATGGTATTGTTGCTCTTCTTGGATCTTGTGGCTGTTTTCACAAAGATCCATTTCGAAAATTCAGGTGATTTAACAGTATCCTTCAGGTGCCAGTATATCTTGGGCCTGGGCACATGATCATCCCGGTGTTGCAGTGTTCTGATATCTTCTAGCTTATGTTCTAGTGGGTGGTTTAGCCACAACGACTATTGATCTCTATGTGTGGGTTCCCTGTGTACCCCAAAAATACCAGCTGTTGTCTCTGACATCCTGTTGTGTTTCTTTTGACTGAGGTTGTGTGCTCTGTGAAAGCTCGTACTTCCTGGGTTTTAACTTTGACCCACGTGTGGTCCATATATCCGGTTCTGTTCATCTGAAAGAGTCCAGGGCATTTCTTTTTACTTCTTCTATGTAAAGGTTGGCTGTAGTGGGAGATACGGGCGACCCCATGGCACAGCTATGCTATAAATATAGAACCCCTCAACAAAATACCACAAAGGCAAATAATTGTGCTACAAGAAGAAATGCATCATTTTAGTTTACATCTTGAGTTAGTGCATATTACGAAACAAATGTGCAATCAGCTTCTTTGTTAAAAACTTGTAATTTCCATGCAGTAACTTTCTGCTTGGAGACCCTTGAGGTCATGATGATGGCGATTAATTTAGCCAATGTGCAGCTTTTCTGATTTCATTTTGTAGAGGTAGAGCATAGGTTTGTCTTTAGTGGCAGACGTCGTTTTAGAGGGCTGAGTCAGATTGGATGCAGAGTTTGGAGAACACTGAAAAGAAATCTGTGGCATGGTCCATTTCTAAGCCAACAGGATTTTAAGACCCCCCATTTATGTAGAAATGTAATCACCATAGCATCAATGGGCATTTGGCTGCTTCCCTTTGGGCTACAGAAAAATTAAGTCACTAATCTAACTCTCTGTTACTTCAGTTTCAGTATTAATTGCTGCATCAAATAAATGAGCCAAATCTCTGCACTAGTTCCTAATCACTTATCTGTCATTAGTGCTCCAAGCCAGGGGGTATAATTGGGGCAGTTCATACTTGTGGAAAATAACTTGGTGTTATCATCAACAAAGGCACAAGGGTGGCCCACTTAGAGCAAAGCAACTATTGTCAGTTCAGAGAAAAATAAAGGGATTAGATGACAACTTCTCTGGCGCTGAATGTTGAAAATGCACATGTGTGTGATCGGCCTGGGGTGCCAGGGTGTCCATGCATGTGTGACAAAAAAAACAAAACAAAAAAAACCAAAACACTGATCTTTTTATGTTTGTGTGAATGCATGAGACGGTTTCAACACTGCGTGGAAGACTGTGTGTAGCTGTGTTGCATATACTAATGGGCAACAGACATATCCAGAAACAAAGTCAGCCAGTGATAAGACGCTGACTTGCCTCGGAGCTAGAAACCTAGTCCGCCTCTTGGCAAAACCCAGCGATAACTACAGCTCTGAACTGGAGAGCAGAAAAGAAGAGGGGAAAGAGAGAAAGCAATAATCTTTCTGTAAATGCAAGCTCAGAGTTTAACACTCTACAAAGTCACCTCCAATTTAGATTCATAAAAAAGATTGCATGCGTCAGATCTTCCTAAGTACTGGGACTTTTAGGGGCCAAACTTAATTTCCTTAGTTGGCAAACACCTCCGCAAAGTGTGATCTTTCAATTAAAGGGAGCAGCTGTGAGACTGTATGATTTGTGTGTGTATGAGTGTGGCGTGCGTAGGTCAGCGAAGTTACTGTGGTCTACAGTGACATTTGACCCTATTATGCTCTAACTGGATGGAAAGCAATATTCACTGATCTGTGAATGTCCTCCCTCCTTCCTCCCTCCCTCTGCAGCTGCATTTTTCAGTCTCAATTAATATGAAGAGCTGCATTCCAAGTGTTGATTGATGTTGATTGAAACATGTAAAGGGCATCAAAGAGCAAAGAGAGCTGGCTTGTCAGCCCACACACATATACACACACACACATACACACAAGTCGGGGTATGCAAATTGTCTTCACCGTGTGTGTCTGTCAGCTTGTATGCGTGCCCCTTCCTCAGTATGCCTGAGGAGGAACACATAATGTACAAAATATCACAGATAATCTTGTCAAGATTAACTATCTCATTTTGATTAATGCTTAATGTTTAATGAACTCAACTTTAAGTCTTTGGCTTGTCAGAGGTTCCCCCTGCATAGCAAATAGGCTCCTCGCTCAGTGTCAGGTACACCATGGGCCCAAGAGAGCAGGCTGGTGAAGAAGTGGGACAGATAAATTTTATATTAATCTCCTGGGATGATATTTGTGCACTGCCAGAGGCAATGAATAATTAATATTACCCAAACAAAATGAAGAATAACAACATAATAAATAGCACATAGCAGAATGTGTGAATATGTGTGCATATAGGTTTGAGATTGTGTCTGTGTGCATCCTCACTAAAAACATATTGTCTATATGTGTGTGCTACAAGCACTGAAACACTGTGTCTAATATGACAGATATATACAATAAAAGTGTGCATACTTCTAAGTGTGCATCCACATGCCAAAGCGGGGGAGATTATGCCAACACTGTGTATAGTATGCATGAGCATGTGTGAGCGCATATTATGTTGGCGATTATACGCTCTTCTTTCTATCTAAGACATTTCTTTGAAGCTTAGGTTGGTGTACAAGACAAAGTAACCATGAAATTGACACCCAATCCAGCTGGCCGAACCACTTCCACATCCAAATGAACCACTTAAACAGTTCCGGGCACACAATGTGAGCCTTTCTAGTAATAATTCATCAATACAAAATCTCTGCTTTTCAATATGTATTATATTCCATAGCCAGGATATGAAAGCCTACAGTGTCTAGAACATTTTTTTTTTCTCCTCCTGTCGCTCAGCCCCTCCTCCTCCTGCTTTCCTCTCCCAGCTGGCATACCCTGCACCGGTCTGATAACGTGATTTCACGCAAAAGTGAAATCCTCCTCGTGTCTGATGTGTGCATCTCTCACTCACTCCCCCAACATCCACCCTATCCTCTTCCTTGTGCCCTCTCCCAATACCGCACCTGACATTTGTAGGGAAGCTGCTCAAAGGGAAACGGTGCTTTGTGGCACTGGCAGGTCAGACTGTGGGTGTGTGTGTGTGTGTGTGTGTGTGTGTCTGTGTGTGTGTGGACGTGTGAGACAGAAGAGGGAGAAGGTTGGGAAGAAATCAATGTCTTTGGCAGGTGTGTTCCCATATACCTAAGAGACACTGAGAGCAAGAGAAAAGCAATGAAGAGAGAGCAGAGAGTGTCATTGGCAGGTATGAATGTGTCTCACAGGTAAATGGGAGCTCTGAAGGGTAGTGTAACATTTGGGAGTACATTTAATATCAGATTAAGCATCTGACAGATGAGAGAAAGAGACATGAAGAGAGCGCAAAACTACACCCTTAAGAGAGATGGAGAGAGAATGAATTTTTGAAAGATAGCCAAGAGATAAAATGACATTTACGGATCAGAACATCACACGTCTTCCATTCTTGAACATCAGGCAGCCTGTCCTTTCCCTGGGACCGATCTGTCACCTCAGCTGTGCCCCCGAGCTTGGGAAAAAAAAAAAAAAAGCCCACATGGAGATGAAAATAATGTGCTCTGAAGAAATAAGGGTTCTACAGAATACTGGCTTTTCTGACTATCAGAAACGCAAAGAGCCATTTCACAAAAGTTTCCTGTAGATTTTTCCAGGGAATATCAACCAACCATGCACAAGTTTTGTCATATTCACCTTCTTTCACATTCAGGTTTTGGCACTTTCACAACACACCACTTCCATCCTCCACCTCTGTGCTTAAAATGCACCTTGTACAGTATTCTCTCCTCATTTTCTCAGCATCGACCATCCAATCCAGACCTTCCTCTCCAACCTCTAGGCTACTATATCCACCTCTTTACGGAAGCATGAGTAAATCGATCCACATAGGAGTTTTATGGTACTGGAACTGGTACAAGATCCTTTCAGAGAGTGTGAAATGTTTTGAAAGAAATCCTCTGGACCTTTGGTTCATTCTCTATTTGTGCACAAAACATGGAACAACAGGAAACTTAATCCGTCATTTTCTGCTTCATAGGTGGGAGGACCAGCTAGTTTGTTACACATACAAACCCATGTGCATGACATTACTCATGACAATAGAGAATCACAAATGACTTTTGGCAGCACCCAAATGCTCTGCCGGCTGATGTGACGGATAAAGACTAATTTATGCAATTATATAGTTTATCATAACTATAAGTATGTTACAAACAAGTCCTCTGAGATATGGCTTCCTGGTTTAAAGTACAACAACCCACCCAATATTTTCTTCTTTTTTATTAAATTTCTCTTGACCTTTGTGAGCCCCTTTGTGAATTTATTTTTAGCGTTGTTCCCTCACCAGTTTGTCCACCTATTAATGGTTGGCCTATGAACATGTCATTAGAATAAAGTCTAGCCAGAATAGCAAGTGTGTTGGGACAGTGGCGCTTTGAGCTTGATGGTAATTTCAGTGTTACTGGCTAATATTTAACAGGTACAAAATGGTAACCATGTTTACAATCTTCATTTTGTGTGTTGGCTTGATAACATTTACTAACTTTGACTCAATACAAAAGCTAGCTGCGGGTGATTGGAATCACGGGTCACTAGTTTTGCTGGAAGTTGATCATAAACCAAAGTACTGGACAAAAATGAGGACTGTCCTTATGAAGGCATTACATTAAAAGCTAAGGGTCGCCAAAGACATTACAGTTCACCCCGAGGGGGGTGTTAAAGTTTGTAGCGAATTTCATGGCTATCCATCACTAATGTCAACATCATGGTGGTGCTTGAACTACAGTAAAGGGAACACAACGGTCATTAGGACACATTTTGTGTTTCATCCTTGAGACATTGTCATTAAATTTAGTGCAGATATAATAATCACTCATGATATTTCAGTCTTGATAAAAGTGGTGATTCACAGAAAAAGTGAAACTGAAATTCCTAGAACCAAGCTGCCAGCAAGGCTAAAAGCAACGCAATATGTATGTGAGTGAGTGACAGATGATAAATCGATCAATTCACCATCAGCTGAAAGCAGAAAGACTTCTTAGACTTACTGTAAAAGTAAAGACTATCTAGTGTTTTGAGTCTTTCTCAGAGTAGTTCCAAAAACACCGTGGAGTGCCTTGCGATTGTCTATTCATGCCAACACACAACAGCAGACAACAATATCATTCATCAATCCTGCAAGTGAACGTATGGCAGTCGGGTTTTACAAGCCAGTGAGAAGGTGGCAGTCGACTAAAAATAGCCCTGCATCAGGGTCTCATAAATGGGAAGGGGAAACAGTAAAGGGTAACGAAAAGAAAAACACACAACGCCAAGTGGTGATTTCATTTCCCTACCTGTCATAGCACGGCTAAATAACTCTGGTCAGGGTATTACAAGCTCTGGGCTTGATGGCTCTGAACAGCAATCCCATACAGGTGTGAAATGAGCAGGAGGAAAAGAGGGGGAAGGAAAGCGATAAGAAGGAGAGAAAGGCTGAGAGAGGTAAGACAAAAATGGAGAGTGAGATGGATAGGTAGACCAAGAAGTAAATTTGGTGAGGGGGAAAGAAAAGAGAAAATAGAGGCAGAGAAAGGCATGAGTAAAAGCAGAGGATCAGGAGAGAGCTGGAGAGACCGAGAGGGAACAAGTCTTAATAAGAAATAGAACGATGGAAATGGGACAAGAAATCGTGATGGCTGAAGGAACAGGAGGCAGCCCTGCTGTCTGCGCTCTTGGATGAGCACATAGACACTCACAAGTACACACATGCAGAGTGCATCCCAGTGAGGTAGACTGGCAGATGGAATTACACACTCCTATAACTCTGTAACTGTCCTGGAATACACAAAGGCAACAGTTGACTTTCCTAAGCGGGGGTTCTCTGGGCAAGGTTACCCTTTCGGCAAGTTTACACTCCCTCTCTCTCTCTATCTCTCTCTCTCTCTCACAGTCACACAGAATCTGACACAAACACAAAGAGAGAGAAAAACAGAGACATTTCCATCAATCCAACCATCCGTTTTCTGTCGCTTATCTGGAAGCGGGTAATGGTGGCAACAGGTTAAGCAAAGTAATCCAGATGTCTCTTTCCCCAGCAACACCTTCCAGTTCCTCCTGGGTGACTCAGAGCCATTCTCAGGCAAGATGAGATATGTAATCTCTCCGGCGGGGTCTGGGTCTACCCCGTGGTCTCCTCCCAGTTGGACGTGCTTGGAAAACCTCCAACAGAGGGGCCTCTACAGGCATCCTGCTCTGATGCCTCAGATTGGATGGTACGACCGCAAAGTCAATCATTGCTCTTAGGCCTAGAGTGTCCCTGTACCAAGTACACTTGAATCACCCAATGTTTGAACATGGCTTTTTTTTCTAATCCGTGGCAAGCACATTTGTCAAAAACAATAAAAACAAGTAACATTACGCAGGTTTCGATCAGATGCTCCCCTCCAGGTTTCTCCACTGTTGTCCATGTGACTATTGAAGATCCTCAGGAGGACTAGAGTCCGAAAGGTCCATGGCTTACGGGCAAACTCCCTTCCCACATCTGACTCCAGGATTGGGCCCTGATTTTGGTCTGGGCAAGGTAAGGCATTTTTGAAAAGTACACATCATCAGGATTATATGAATCACTCTTTGTTTAGTCCTTCCCATGGGACCAATTTGGCTTGGGATACCCTACCAGGGGCTATTGCCCCCGCCAACACAGCTACCGGTATCATAGGACTCACAAATCTCTCCACCATGCTAAGGTGGTGATTTTTGGAGGGAAATAGAAATACTCTTTTACTGATTCCAACCTGTACCATATTGCACAGTGTGTGACAAACTGCAGTGGTCTCCTGCCAAGGGAAAGATGGAGTGAGTGTTCGTGTATGTATGTGTGTGTGGAAGAAAGAGAGAGGCAGAGAATGGAGAGTAAAAGGTGTGGGAGGGAGAGAGACACACACACACTGAGAGAGACAATGACCATGAGGAGAAAAAGGGAGGAAATGTGCATTTTTGAATCTGTGCCAGAGCAGAGCAGGGGCAGGTGCTAATAAGTGGCAACATTAGAGTGTCAGTCATCTGTGCACACATTGGGAAGCACGGGTATTATACTTAAAGGTATCCCAGCCTTCCAGTCAGGATAAGAATGCATGATCTGAGTATATTTAGGCTTCAAGGACACTTGATTGAAGTCATAAAAATGAAAGATGACTTGTTGGAACGGAGTCACTGCGGAATCTCTCCCTCAACTTCTCATCCCTTCCTCCCCTCCTGCCTCTTTCCTTCTCTTTTTCCCCTCTCCCTCTCTCCTCTGCGGACTCTTCATCCTGCCAAAACCGTGCCTTCGTCCCTAACCCTCAGAGGTAGAGGCAGGGATAATTGAAAAAGTTCTCACACTGGGAGTTAAGTAAAGCAGATAAGGAGAGGAGTTGGAGGGTGCAAAAAATGTTAGCAGCACAACAAATATATAGGATGAATGTGTGTTTTGTAGATGGGGGGTGTGCAGGGAGACACAGTAGGAAATGGAGGATGAGAGAGGGTTTCTATCCTGAGTGAAAGAGAGGAAAAAAAGAGGGTAAGCAATAAATAGAGAGTTTGTGTGTGGTAACACGGTAGGGGAGGGAAAGAAAGAGAGAATGAAAGCTTCATCTTATCTACTTTAGCCATCGCTACTGTCCACTGGCTCAAAGTATAATACCCACTTATGCAAATGCATCCACATCTCTGCTCCCCCGATACTGTGGAAGGCCTAAGTACAGTTCAACGAAGTGTGTTTTTGTGTGGGGTTGTGTGTAAATGCACCTCCTGGGTCCTTCTGTAGTTGTGTGGATGTTGTGTGTGCAGGGAAATGTGCCAGAAAAGACATCAGCAACCCCCCCCCACACATACACACACACACACACACACACACAAACACACACACACACACACACACACACACTCTCTCCTCTCTGCCCATCCCTCCAGCCATCTATCCACGCCTTGCTCCCCTTCATCCCTTCATCCCTCATTCCCCCTCCCTGCCTCTGCTCTCCCCTCCCAGATGACAACCCTCTCCTCATCCTCTTTCTTCCATCTTTCTTCCCCTCCATCCCTCCTGCCTCTCCATTCCTGTCCTCTCAACCTCCCTTCCCTCTTCTCCCCCGCCTTTCCACTTCCCTCCTTCTGTCACTGCCTTTGTCTTTTCACGGCCACCTCAAACGGCTTCAGATCAATCAAAAGCACGCAACACAGTTTGTTAGTGAGCCACTGTTGTGAGAGAATGAAGCCAGGTACCCAGGGGTCTGCTGCCCTCGTAATTAAATAGCTGGAGGACTGAATGATTTCCTCCAGAGGACCTCGTGCACTCTTCGCTGACAATCTACCTCCAAGCGATTTGTGCCACAGCAAAACTAATCACTTAGGAATGTACAATCTGAGGTACACAATAGAGAGAAAACCAGCAATATTATTAGGTTTTAGAAAAATACCCACTGTTAATAATGCTCTCAGAGAAACATCTGATCCTGATTTGAAAGCAGGGTTAACCCACTGGGTGCCTGAGGAGTGGCGGTAGTAGATATGCTGATGAAATCAGCAGTCAATGGGACGGACAGCTCTAGGTCCAGGACCTGTCAATCACAAACTGATTTACGAAAAGCAGGAAAATAAGTTGTGTGTGTGTGCGATCAATATCTCATCCTTTAAGTGCCAGCAAGGAATTACAACTGACCAGCACTCCTAATACTGTCTGACCTATATACAGTACTCACACGTACGTGCATGCTGTTTGTTAATGCACAATGGGATCAGGTCCAGAAACATTGGATTGGGGTTACTGTGGTAGTCGGTGTTACCAGTGTGGCACAGCCCTCAGGGGCCAGCTGATGACATAATTTTCCCACTGGCCCCATCGTCTTTTATTGATTTAGTTTTCATGGATATAAAACATTTTAGTTTCACATCAGTGTTCATCAGATAAAAAAAACTACAACGGCAGGGGATTTGGTGTCAAAGTGAAAATCAAAAGCACTAATTTGGCCATATTTCAGATTTAAATCCAAATGCCAAAATGAAACCTGATAACATTATCAAGGTAATCTGCAATCTTTGTCTTATGAAGGTGGTAATATCTGGCGTTAACACTTCTAATCTACAGAGCCGACACTTGTCTTTTCTTGCAAAATGCTTGGTGTAATCAGTAGCACCAGTATTGTTATAGGTTTATTACCTAGTACAAATACAATGGCATTTACTCATATCAAAATGCAGAACTGAATTAAATTATTAGATGTGAATGCTTTGAAATATGCAACAAAATATATTCAGGTATGGCTTGTTAATTTTAAGTCAACAATAGAAACAAGCATAAAATTCTCACTTAAGCCAGAAATGCCCCTAAACTCTACTGAGCCTTTGAGCATTTTATCTCACAGTTTTGGTTTTTCAGACATTCCCACATACATGTCTCCAGCATTAGGCAGGTGTTTTCAGCAATAAACCCACCGCACTAAACCACCAAACTGCAGACAACTACCTGGTGATGCACGTAGCAGCTAAAGAGCCATATACTTGATATCGAATTGACATTCCTCAGCAAGAATCACAAATCCAAGTGAATGCTGATGCTGTTCTGTGTTTGCTGGTTGAACAGAGCACATTTGCCACAACAACCTTATAAGGTGAGGATATGCTAATCTTGTGTTTTCAGCTTGTTGTTGCTGCACCCAGGTTTATTATGATTTACACTGAAAGAACATAGTTTTACCAGATGCATCATTCATCACACTCAGCGTTTGATGAATCAAAGTATTTCACCTGCTTGAAATCAAATCCAACATGGAACAAATGGAAGGCAGGGCATGCATACCGGAGCACACAAGCAGCACAAACCACGTAAAAACATTTTCCACATCCAGCATTATGATAATAGATGCATATACACACAAACAGTAGCACTGGCAGGGCATCATCACTGCTGGGAAAGCCTTGGCAGTCGACCTGTAAAACAATGCTGCTCCAGTCATGATGGCCTGATTGAGACTGACACAGAATGGACAGACTGTGCATGTCCTGGTCCATTGGGCATCCTTCAAACAGAGCTGACAAGGCTGCCAGTGAATGCTACAACTGTACCACCACGCCCATGTTTAAAATTAGCACCGTTAAACAAAGCCTGGGAGTGATTTCCACTGAAATGTCCATTACAATTATTACTTTGCTGAGTCATAAGCTTTGCTTTGTTTCTTCTGCCAGACAAACAAACCAAAAAAAAAAAAAAAAAAATCAAACAAACCAAAAGAAAAAAAAAACCCACTGATAGCTGGATGAGAGGAAGTCCCATGTATCCCAGTTGACATGTGAAATCCAACTATTTATTTAATTGGAGAAAAAAATATAACAAAAATTCAAAGCACTTCAGACTCAAAATGCTTGCTCATATTTTTCACTCCCAGCAGGAGAATTGTGAGTTAAGTATTCAACATTTGAGCTAGCTAGTCGCAGAGTAATAAATTTACATTGCGTTATATAACATTGGCAGAACTAAGCTGTTTCATAATGATTTAAGTATTTTGGCAACTTCAGTGCTGTGATTTATATTTATTGATAGCTAATGGTATTTCATGGTGGCCTGGCATGGACAGAGGTGTGATTTTTATGCCCTTGTATAGGACATTTATCCACATTTCAGAAGTGCAATTATTGAAGGCTGAAAAACTTGAGTTTCATACTTTCTTCATAGCACTTGGCATAGCAAAGAGTGAAAAAAAATATTTTTAGACACTGTGCTGACTCCTTTTTCTTGATGTAGACAGCTGGGTGCAGAATGGCAGCACAAGTGCTTCTCCCAAAAGCTACATGGGTGAGACTAACAGTGTAGTAATTGCTTCCAGTGGCTCTAATGCTTGCTACATGATGTATAGAAACCTTCTTAAATTAGAAATTCAGTTTTCAAAGTATAGATTTTGATCCACTCGTCTATGGCATCTCAACCAAAATTGAGCTATCTCACCCCGAGTTCAATTTTATACCAGACAAATCTCTACAGCACTCCTCACCAGTGAACTGCCGGAAAAAGATATCTCCACCCAACCATTTTGCCCAGCTGTCCTGCCTGAAAAGGATCGTTCTACCAAACCATTCCACCTTAATGCCTCAATGCAAGTTCACTCTTGTGTCATGCCCAGAGAAAAATAAACAACCAACCTCTAGCAAAGACCCAACATATGTTAGTCCACTCTATTCTATGCTTGTCCATTACTTTTTTCCCTCAATTAAAAACCTGCTCTGTTTTCCTTGCCTGAGGTAGCACAGACCTTATTGACTCTGTGCAATTCTATACTGTTTCCTGCTGCAACAGCCTCTTTACACAACTGTAAACGCAACATTTGTATCTCTTATCCAATACTGCATCAACAGCCCAACTCAAGTTACAGTGGTTCAGTGAGGACACAGCATGTACTGGTGGAAAAACATGGCATTCAGCCACAATGTAATTTGTTTGCCTTTAATGGTATTTGTCATTTAATCCTAATAGATGTTTCTTCTTTCCAAATAGTCCTGATCTGGGTCGTAGAATAAATCTCAAAGGGTTATAACTAGTTGTAATTTAATGCCGTTCTTCAGTTCTCCCCTAAAATAAAAGGTAGAGTGAATGGGGGGATGGATGCAAGATATATGTATGCAACTGACCTGAATTAGAGTGAAATATTGCTCCGCTCTCTAGCGTGACTTGGCATGAGATAAGTGCGACAGGGAAGCTGCTTTAGCGCTATCTGGAGGACAGTCTGTCCTCTGTTGTTGAAGGGCAATGAGGAAGGAAAATTGATCACATCCTCTTTCGCTTCTCTTCATCACACTTTTTTAACCTTTATTTCTTCAGTCTCTTCTTTTCTTTTTGTGTCATCCCACCCTCAAGCTCTTATTTAACGTCTCCTTGCCTCATTCACTCATCCATTTCCCTCAATCCTCTCCCTTTCAAATCGTCTTCCCTGATACCCAGTGTAGTGGTAGTGGCTCTCTCTCTCTCTCTCTCTCTCTCTCTCTCTCTCTCTCTGTCTCCTTCCGGCCCATAAATAGTTTTTATGCGTTAGATGTTGTGCATATAAATATCTGATCGTCTTGATGTTTCCCCTGCACCAGTAGTCAGCCTGGGATATCACTCGGGATTTATCAGTTGTTCCGCTCTGCTTTGCTTTATGGAGGCAGCTTCAACACAGAGGTCAATACAGAAAGAAAGTGGTAGAGGGGAAGAGAGAGGACCAAAACAAGACTTCCTGACAAATGACAACTGCTTGCGTGTATGATGGATGCTACCAGAAACGATCTGGCTGAGCATGTATAACCATTCACATGAGGGGCAAAGCTGAGACAGTACAGCTACAAGATACACACACAGGTGTGTGTGTGTGTGTATGTGATTGCATCTACAGCAATAAGTCTGTGTAGTATATGGCAGTTACAGGGGATTACGGGTGTGTTATATTGTGCAGTGTGCACTTATCTGTGTGGGTAAGAAGAGTTTCACTTCAGACTGCAGGTAGTGATATTTTTGTGATGCTGGTTCTGTAGTGCACTTGAAATGAAACTGTGAAGTCGTAGTGACTTCTCAGCTTTAGTTTGAGGGAGTTTCCATCCATGTCAGATAAACCGGTTAGGAATTGTAGCCCTTTCTACGCACTCCACGAAATTTGAAAATTAAATGGAATACATTTTAAATATACCCTCTCAAAATAATACATACCCCAAAGCAGAAATGTAAATGCGCCTCCTATATTGGTGTTCTCCATTTGTTTACACATGTTTTGTAACAATGTCAGTCCTGTTTGATTTGATGCAACATCTGTGTGGTTAGGGACTAAAAATAGCCTGTTATTTCCAACAGCCACTTAATCATTATCTCTTGCATCATTGTCTGTGACCTTGCTTGTAATATGTTTTGTTATGACCCTGATGAAGGCCACAAGCGAAATGCATCAGTCTAACTATGAAGTTGTTCTGTATACTTTAAGTGTTACTGGAGTTTTGACCCCTTTAGATTTTACCCTCTGCTGTGCACCTTAAAAGTAGTTAAAGTTCTTCCAGAAATCTCTACTCCAGTTTTACATCTCGCCACACCTGGGAGAACACGCTAAAGGCTTTATTCACCCATGCTGTTACTTCAGAGCAGAAACACTGTAAACGGACCAGTCACCTGTCCAAGCCAGCACGGTGCCGTTAGTCCAGAAACACCACGGCTACACTGAGCCCCAAGTGTCTCATACTGAGGCTCCGACACTTTCAGGAGCAACAAGGATGCATTGGATCCATTTTACCAGTCTGCACAGCAGCTAGCAGCTTCTCCCCTGCATGTGTATGTATGTTTAAATGCAGTTGTGTGTTCTCTAAGATAAATCTTTGCTTTTTTTTTAGCTGGTTCACGCGTTTAAAAATCTAAAAACTTGTTGTTACACAAATTTCAGAAAACTCACAGGGCTGCCCATTGTTATGACTTTTGAAAGGCTAGTTAGCCGTCATCACTTTATCTGGACCCATGAAAGAAAGACAGCTAAAGCTAACAAGACCCCTTCCTTCTAACTCAGGACAAACACAGGCCATAGTGCGTTAACGCCCACCAGTGACTTTACCAGGAATTGGAGGCAGAGTTAGCAAGCTAGGCTAACAAGCTTTTGATTTCCGAGTGGGACGCAATGGTTCCTCTCAGATTTGAACGTTTCAAGGGACAATTTCATACTCAACAAGCTGGAGTAGTGCCAGATAAGGGGAAATGGCTGCATTTTTACACATGTAAATGATGTAAACGACACATGTTTGTGTGTGTGTGTGTGTGTGTACGCAAGTGCCACCCCTGCAGTGTTGTGTGTCTCCTTACAGACAGCTTTTCCTCTGTGGGCAGGTGGTGTTGAAGCCCATCCAGATGGGCTCTAAATCATGCCGGTTTTCTTGCCAACTCCCAACATAAATATCCCAGAAGGAACACAGAAGTTACCTTGGGGTCCACCATCTTTCAATCCCCTGTCTATACCTCGGCCGCCTCTCAAATAACTTCATCTCTGACAGCCTTTCACTCTGTTACATTCTCTCTGTCCACCTGTTCCTACTTTCATCTTTACCTAGCTTCCTTACTTTACTTTTGCTGCTTGTTTCTCTCTCTTTTTTTTCTTTTTCCTTTTTTCACCTCTCAACCTGTCCGAAACACTCAGCTTGTCGTTGTGAGCCTGTTTGAGTCGATCTCTTTCTCCTGCCTCCATTTTATCCTTCATTACCTGAATTCTGTCTTCCCCCTTTCTGGTCCTTTACCCCACTTTCTCGTCTTCACCCCTGGGTGTTTGGCTAACCTGTCGCTTTGGCAACTCGCTCAGCCATGTCCCACAGCCATCTGTCAGCATCTGTTTAATCTCACATCAGCACACGTCTTCCTCACCTTCTCACCTGTCTGCCTCTCCCGTCTGCTTGTCTTTCACCTGTAACCTGTGGGAGCCTCTATAGGGTATTGCGTGTGTTGTTTCCAAGTCTGTCCTTATCACTAAAGCCCACCTGGCCTAGGTTTTTGGTGTTCTGCCTCGGTTGCCATGTGTTGTGACATAATAACACACAATTGCACGTGTGTATATGCACACAAACATCATATTCACAATCACCAACATTAGATTTGGTGAAGGGAAAAACAGAAGTAACTTCAGTGGGACGTGGAAAATTTGGATGTACATGACAAAGTGTTTTCTTAAATCTTTGCGTGTTTTGAACAAGTTTGAATGAGAAGCAATAGACGCAGTAAACATCCACTTATCTGTATTGGTGTGCACATGTTGGAGCGAGGGTGTTTTTCAATCACAGATAGCTCGAAGTTATCACTCACTAATCCTCTAATGAACCGGCACAGTTTAGATAAAACTGCCTCCATCAAGCTCCTCAATGGAAGAGAAAGCACAAGACCCAGGCCTGCTGTCATCCGTCCCTTCATTCCTTCCATACTTCCATCTCCTCCCACTTTCCATCATCCCTTCTTCACTCCCCGCTTCCTTGATCTTTCCCGTCCTCTGTTGATCAGTCTTTCCCTCTTCCCCAACCACCCAACTTTTCAATTTACCACTTGATTTCTCCTTACTTATCAAGTGATGGCTCTCTACTCTACTTTATTCAGCCATTTTACCTTTCTTTGTTGATTCCTATTTTCCTAATACTGTACGTGTTTCCTCCATTTGCACCCTGATCTAACTCTCTCCTACTCCCAATTCCTCTGTTTCTCCCTCAATCCCATCTTTTTCCATGTCCTACTCCCATACTCCTCCCATTCTGCCTCAGTCTCTCCTTCCCATGTTGTTCCCTTCCTGATGACTTTCTGTCTTACCTGATCCCTTATTCTCAACTACCTGATTCCTCCTGTTTTCATCTTTCCTTCCTGTGTTCCCTATCATTCTATTCCTCCTTTCACCCTTGATTCCTCCTTTCGGCATTCCTTACTGACTGATTCCTTCTTTCTTCCTTGATCCTTCGTTCCTTGATCCCAACATACCACCCTCAATCCCTCTATTAACTCTCTGTAATGACAGCCACACCTCCCTCTCTCCACGATACATGCAGCCCTTGCTTTCCTCTCTTTCTGCCGCCATCCATCACTGCTTCATATTTTTTATTTTTTTTTGTGACTCTATAGAGAAATCTTGTACTGTGTGGAGTTACTGAAGACATTTGTTTCACCAGAGGCGAAAACACAAGCCAAACACGAGCCAAACATTAGAACACGGACTCAAATGCCATACTGAGCAGGCCCACAGTCCTTTTGGTAATACATATTCTGCTGTTTCTGCTCTGCTCAATTAATCTGGCTCAGTCAAGACTACGCTGAACTGTCATCACAACACTAATAAAGAAAAAGCTTTGAGCTGTTTGCATTAAGTGGGCTGCTTGTCTCCAACTGTCAGTTTGCCTGCGGCTCTGGCTCGGCACAAGTTTTGTCCCTCTCCATCCACTCGTTCATCCACAGTGGTTGGGGCACAAATCCCCTCATCGTGTCAAAGAAAACACTAAAGGCAGCATGGCCTTGTAAAGCCTCATTAGGCTTAATAACCTTCAGTGAGCACAGAGCAGACACTGCATGCGTGTGTGTATATATGAGAGACTCTTATAAAGGCAGGTATACATTTGTGTGGGACGTGCGCATGTGCCTTCTTTAAGTATTTGAGTGCACAGATGTGTGTGACAGTGTGTGTGTGTCCTTTGAGAGCGGGGCTAGCTCAGAGCCACAATGCGTCTTATTCAGCAGGGTCCCTGGATTAAAATGTAATTTCATTCAAAGTTGCAAATTGGGTTTTTTTTCACTGTGCTAATCTTCATTTTACTAAGCAGAATGAGGTATGTCATTAAAATAAGAAGTGACTTCATTAAAGAATGCGGGATGGATAGATTGCACACGGAGAAGTAGTTCCCCACCAGAACAATAAAGGTTATTCAGAATCATAAACAGTAAAAACCTCATAAAAAATACACTACAGAAGTATATCTCAACGTGTATGGCAGCTATTATGTTTATACGGATAATGACAATGACATCAGTGTTCTGCAGTTTGGGCATTCAACTAACGCTGTGATACAGTGGGATTTGAATAAGCTAAATTACAAATTACTTCAGATGATATGATCAACCTTATGAAAAAAAAAAGCGCAATAGCACGGTAACAAGTGCAAGTGGCTGGTGCAACAGGGTTGTTTTTGTACTTTATAACACACATGTAATCGAGGAGTGGATAAAAAATAGGTAGGTAGGAACTATACTGTGTGAAATATGAATAAAATGTTCAGTATTGTGGGGAATATTCAAACTTTTAAGATGGAAATAATGAAGGTAAGTGAACTACAAAGAGGAAAGAAAAATATGAATGGCAGTCAGCATGAGACTGTGAAAGATAGCCCTGTGTATTGTGCTTCATGGGCGGATTTCAGACTGTATTTCAATAGTATTAAGTGTAGCTGGGGGTGAGGTGAGCTGCAGGAACATAGCTTCCACTGTGAAGAATGACAAATAATGAATTCACACCATACCACCCCTCTCAGCTAATCACATTCAGAAATCAGCAAAAACCATTTCCTTCAGCTCTCCCTACTAATACATTTCCGGAATAGACATCATGATCCACAAAATAATTTCTGTGATATTATCAGCAAATCTAGAATTGTTTGGTGAGGCCGAGCTTTTAAAAAGGGCTGGCCGCATTAAAAATGAACTGAGATTGCATATGGAGATATTCGTTTTAATTAAATCTGTCGGCAATTGCGCAACCAACTTATTTCATTCTGTGATGACTGTGCTGCTATTACCAACACATCCTGTCATACTTGTAGAATACCAATTTTAAAACTCATTTCATTCATTTTTTTTTGTACATTAATTGAGGTTACTTTTGGATTCCTTTACTTAAACATCAAATATCCTCATTTTCATTTCTTACCCTAATTCAATCCAAAGGCTGCTGCTGAACAAATCACCTGCCCAAATGCCCATAATGGCCCTGATGGGAATTAGAAGCCCATTTGCTTTTTCGTTCCCCTCCTCCCTCTGTCCCTTCTTCCTGCCCCCCCCCCCACTATACTGCCTGCTGGAGATGGACAGGAGAGATTTACAGTTAGGGGTCACACAGTGGTTCTAATTAGCTTAAGTAGGTTGGAAGGAATAAGCACTTCCTTGCTGAGACGCATCTCCAAGTCCCATAGCTCGGTCTGACTAAGCAGAGAGGGGAGGACGCAGACGGACAACCGACCCCCAGCGTCTGTCTGCCTGTCTGTCCCTCTCTCTGTGTGCGTGGTGTCCTTTGGAGTCTTTCTCCATCTACGCTGTTAGAAATCCTCCTGGTGCTACGATGCAGGAATATTTTGGCATTAAAGAAACTTTTGTGATAATTTATGGGAGAAATTTTCTCCTCAAGCACATAATGATGACAAGCCTTCACTGGGGGTTTTTGAGTGTGCTGAGAGGTAGTCTGGAAAATATCTATCATCACTACCTCCAAGAAATGTCACACATGCTGTACATGCCCCCCATCTCCACACACAACCATCGCCCCCACCCCACAGCACGACTGTGCCAAGTACATTTCTCTGTCTTTGTCTTCACAAGAAACATGAAAAGTGGACAAAAAATATGAGATGACAGTCAAGAAAAATGATAGCGTGCCACAAACTCATTACTTCTCGCAAGACTTTGTTTGCTTTCTTGTGCACATGTTCGTTGACCTTGAGGAAGTCAATTTAGCCTGTGATGGAAACACGCTGCACCACTCACCATTGTTTTGTTTTTTTCTATTTTAGAATTTGTGTAAAATTTACTTGACAGGTGGAAAGAAGCATAGTGAGTGTCTCCTCCCTGTGTATGCACGAGTGCCTCCCTCAGTCTCTCTCTGATGTCCAAACATGGGCTCAATTCCCAACACCCTGCAGAAAAATCTCAAAAAAAAAAAAAAAAAAAGAAAAAAAAATCACAGGCAAACAAAAACAAAAAACCCTCCTCTTTCTTGAAACAATCTGGGACGGATTTTTCTGGCAGCGGCATGTGTTTTGTGTCTGTATTTGTCCAGCCCTCCTTCCCCTTCCTCAGGAACACTCCTCCCTCCTGATGCTAAAATGTAAATACCATTTTTAATGAGAATGATATCTTCTGTTTGTGAACTTTTTGCTATCAGCGGAGAAACCAGTGCACTCACTCCTCTTTGCACAGGGTAACAATTTGCCTCCCTGTTGACCTAACCCACTTGTCACTGCCCTCTCTGTGTGTGTTTAAATACCCGTCCCACCTCCTACCAGCCTCCTTTTATTTCCCCTCTCACATTGCTCCCCTTTCCATGGAGCTGCACCCTGGAGTGTTAGATAAAAAGAACACACTCTTTCACTGGCCACATACTGAAATCCATTCTCTTCTCAGGCTGCAACTTCTCACTACTTTATTATCCATAAAGCAGTTGGGTATTTTTGTGGTTAAATCAATCTTCGACTATGTAAAATGCCAGATGATTGTGAAAAATACCTTTTTACAATTCCCCAGAGTTGAAGGAAATATCTTGAAATTGCTCGATTCGTCTAAGTACACTCCAAAGCAACAGCACGGTGCCAAGGAGATTCAATTTACAGCAATAAAAAACAGAAAGGTAGCAAATCCTCAGAATCACGAAGCTCAAAAAAGTGAATTTTTGCACAGTTGATGAGGAAAATAATCATTTCAGCACTAAGCTTTTTACATTTATACACTATTACAAGAGTAGAAGGAGGTTTAGTGATGTCCTTAATACGCTCGATTTCTATTTTATCTTTTGTTTTAAAGTGACTGATTTTTCTTGATTTTCCTGTTCACACACTGTGACTGTTGACCATAGATTTCCTGTTATTTCCACTTTCAGGCCTGAGTCAATCATCTGGCTATTAGCTATTACTATTCAAAGCTGCCCTGTTCTTCCTCTCCTGCTTACAAACGAACAGATGTTACTGCTGCCAGATACCTAGAACACATCACCTTGTCTGACACTGGGATGTGTGTGTGTGTGTGTGTGTGTGTGGTGGTGGGGGGTTGGGGGGGGTGGGGTGGGGGGTGGAGATATAAGGCTGAGCCACTTTTGAGGAGCACAACCCCAACAGCTAAACAGAACAGGCATTCATTACTGTGGAAAAAAGCTGCTCGAAAATTATTGCTAAAAATACTGAAAAGCGGAGAGGGAGAAACACAGAGAAAGAGAGTGATGGTTGTTTCTCTTTTGCCCAGTGACTGCTTGGCACAGTTATGCAGAAATGAAAGGCCTCCCACAGCTCAAAAAAAAAAAACCCTCTCTCCTCCTTCCAGGCCCACCCCTTCTTCTCTTTCTCCCCTCATCTCTCCTCTCTCTCTCTCTCCCTCCTCTCTCCGTCTGCTCTCCCCCGCTTATCTCTTTGCATTGCCGACACATTTGTCAAATTGTGCGACTTCTCATTCATGCAAGCTTTATTGAAATCGAATAAGCAATCCATTGTTGACAAAGAAACACGACAGAACAAAGATTTCAGACTTAAACTATAGATCTTTTCCACCACTCCTCCCTCTTTCTCCCCTCACTGCCTCCCTTATGCTGCCTCTTAGTTTAGCCCGTGTGTGTGTCTGTGTGTGTGTGTGTCTCAGCAGAACCAGTACAAAAGTTGAGTGTCCTCTTTATATGCCCATGCTTTTCTGTATGTGTGTGTGTGTGTGTGTGTGTGAGACAGAGGGATGCAGTTGGCTGCTCAGTTGGATAGAGGCGGATATGACTGGAGCTGGATTGACTGACTGGCAAGCAGCTCGACTGCTGCTGGGAATACTAACATGACACACACTCACACACGCGCTTATTGCCCATCTGCAAATTTACACACACACACGCGCGCACACACACACGCGCCCCCATATATAAACACACATGCGGCGATCACGCACAAATAGCACAAGCTGTGGGCACCACACCTCTCCACAGCATCCATCTATCAGGATCTCAACTGTTTGAATGATTCACTCTGAAAGGTGCCAAAACACAGCCGTCTTGAATCATGCATGCACACACCCCCATTCAGGCACACAAACACACACACTCACACAGAGTCGGCTCTATTAACACACATACACCAGAAGTGAGCTTTAAAAAAAAAAAAAAGGAAAAAAGAGCATTTCACTTTAAACCTCTGCTGCTGGAGGGCTGGAGGGTTCAGTCCAACACCAAGGCAGAGCTACCAGATATTAAACATGCATGTGAAGGGCCTGCAGGTTCACCAGCAAAGCTCAGCTGAGAACACTCTCAACATCAGAAGAAGACATTTAATGCTGCAATTTAAGAATCTCAGACACTCAATTCACCTTTTTAATCCACAATATTATATATATATATTTTTTTTTACTATTTCCGTCCCTGACATTTTTCATTCTTGTCATTCTTAACAATGTGATTAGGAATAATTGCTCTGCTGAATCATCCCTGTTACAGTTTTTTTTTTTTTCCCTCTGACACCACTACTTTGCCTTTAACCATCTTTATTGTGTGGCTGGTGAGAAGAGTTTCCCACCTTCCCAGACACTGAAATCCTTGCCACAGGGTAATGGGTCATATTTAAGCTTGAGCTTGCTGCTTACTGGGGTGCAAGGTACAGAAAGAGTTAACACAATGACATATAAACAACCTCTGTGGTTTTCTTCTTTCTTTTTTAAGATGACTGCTACAGGTGCACGAGGACAGCACTCAAACACAGGAACACACACTCCATCTATCCATACCTTGGTCACAAGAGGTTCAGTGTCCTCCAGGATGGAGATGAAAGGGATCTCCAGAAAAGAGGAGAGGAACTCCACCTGGATCAGCTCCTCCCTGGAGCGGGGAAAGGCGAGCACGGCAGATACCCCCCTGACCACCAGGTCCTGGCAGGCGCTCCGGGACAACGACTCCGGGTCCCCTCCCGCGGGCGATCGAGCCACCATCTCCAGGCTCAGGTTGTAGGGCAGCAGGGGAGGTGTTTGGGAGGTAGTCGTGTCTACCCCTCCGCTCTGGTGCCGGAGGCTAGCCAGGGCGCGGTTGAGCGCGTTTTGTATCCGTACCGGCTGGCGGGTCGGCAAGAGCGCACCGAGGCGCACGGTGTGTCCTATCCGGGCGAGGATATGGCAAGTCTGGGGGTGAGGGAAGCAGGACTCCGGGGAGGAGGTGACGGTCAATAGGAGAAGCAGCAGGATCGGTCTGGCAGTGAGGAAGAGGAGAGGAGGTCTCCCGGGGGCGAGGCAGTAGGTCCAGAGTCCAGAGAGAGACACCATGCTGCAGCTCTGACACACAACAGAGGAGGACTGGGCTCTGCTCGGCGGGAGATGGCATAGCTCCCTCTTTCTCCCGGCTCCACCGCTTTTTCTCGGACTTGATGGCTCTTTTTCTGCCCCCCTCTTTTTTTTTTTTTTCGTCTTCTTTGTTGATGCGCGCTGTCGACCGTGATTTGTCGGCGGCTTGACGTTTCGCCTCTCACCTCTTCAAAGTTTTTATGTCAACAGTGAAAGACGCGCTGGCGGAGGAGAGGAGAGATGAGCGCTCACAGCTTAGAGCGGCCGCCCCGCTTCTGTCAGTCTCTGCTGGAGGAAGGCACACCAGCTGTGAAGTGTGTGTGTGTGTGTGTGTGTGTGTGTGTGTGTGTGTGTGTGTGTGTGTGTGTGTGTGTGTCTCGGTATGTGTGTGTAGTGTGTCCATGTGCCTGCCCGCCAATAAACTAACCTCTCACGGAGACTGCCTCTTGTTGAATTTTAATGAAAATTCGTTGGGTAACATTTCCTTCCGCTTCTCCGGGTCCCAGAGAGAATATGCACTTAATGTTTTCATTCAGAATTGAAGCTACAAGCAACAAGCTTGTAATTATTTTATGATTCTTATTTTAAGACAGACAATCCAATACAGAGATTAGTTTGCTCCTCCTAGACCAGAGTTTACTCTTGTATTTGCTCCACTTTAATGAGGGATAAACTCACTTACCTCTATATTCCCCCCTTTATACTTTACCCTAAGATAATCAGACAGCTTTCTGAAAATCCACACGATTATAGCATGGGGACACTTAAACTGATCCAAGTTTCATAAAGACTGGTTATAAGAAGAAGAAGAAGAAAAAAGGAGAAACTTATAAATGGTGGTCATTAGGTGTGTGAGGCAATAAGACACTTTTAAGCACCTTTTCCTCCACCACCATGTCCCTGCCAGGTTGGCCCAACACAAAGCTAATAGCTTGCTGATATCTCAGTTTTCCTGAGAGATTTATTCCCACTTCCTCCCCGCCGTCCAAGTGGAACATTATCCGTTGTGTAACCACATCTTTTCAGCACCATGGACAGCGCCAACGCCATAAAAGAGATCTACAGTTCATGCTAATTTGGCTTCATGCAAGGGACAGCACTCAGTCCTCCCTTCATTCATTCTGCACTCACTTCTCTCTTCCTCAATTTGCCATCCTTAGAACATAACATTGATTACATCTCTATGTGAAATCTGGTGAGAGTCATATGTGGTTCTATTTTTTTTGGGGGGGGCGCTCAACATTCTTCCTTTTCTGATAATTGCCTGTTTGCCAAACACCACTAACACTCCAAATATATATATATATATATATATATATATATATATCCTCCTTCCTCCTCCCTTGCTCTCTGCGGAGTTGGCATGGGGAGGTGAAGCTGCAGGGCCGTTTCAGTTGTGAGGCCCGACATGAAAAGGTTTCCCTGGCAGAGCTGCAGATGTAGGTATCACTGGTTTTCTTTCTCTCTCTCTCTCTCTCTCTCTCTCTCTCTCTCTCTCGTGCACACATTTTCCAGGGATCAACAAGTCATTTCACAGCCTACTGGGTGACCTCATGTGATGCCAGTGTGGTTTACTGAGAATTCTAAGACACTTGGGCAAAAAATGTTTTCTTACCTTTCCTCCTTCTCCTCATGCTCCACTTGCTCGATATAGAAAAAAGATGAAAACCAACACTGTGGGCTTTGTTCCGCTGCAAAAAAAACCCCAGCAAGCATTAAACTTGCATGGCTCTTCACACACTCTCCCTCAGGAACCTGTTGAACTTGGGCAGGGCTGAGTTCAAACTAAATGTTTCTAAGTGTATTTTTGTATGTTTGAAATGATTATTGGGTTAACTTTATCACAAAGTGACTTTTGAATGCACCCAGATTTTCTGTGACCACAAGGACCAAAAAAGATCCATGCAGATTTTCTTTTTACCTTATAAACAATGTATACAGTGATATAGGGGATCAGACTCAAACACATTTATTTATAAAAACCAAGTGAACCATTGAATTATTTGGTTTTATGCATCACTTGGTCATAAAATGAGATCTTATCTTCATCTAAGTCACAAATACAGAAAAAGATAATGAGTCTATGCTAGTAACACACAAGGAATTATAATGTTCAAACACACCCATGAAAAATGTGCAGTTCTGGTGGAAAAAGTAAGTAACTCTTGGATTTGATACCTGGTCAAACCTCCTTTGGCACCAAATAACCTGAAACTAGCTTCTGATCAGACGTGTTGAGGAGGAATTTTGATCCCTTCTTCCTGCAGAACTGCTTCAGCTCAGAAATATTCTCAGGATCTTAGGTGTTCTCTCTTCTGGGTTTAAGGTCTTTTGATTGTTTGAAGTTATTCTGTAGAAGATTTACCGCACCTGAGGATTTAGAATCATTGTGCTGCATCGCCCAACTCTACTGAGGACACAGGTGGCCGCCCATCCTGCCATTATCCTGCAAGACATGCTGATGAACTTGGGAATTTATTTTCCCCTCTGATGTCGAGCTGTCTGGGCCCAGAGGCAGCAATGCAAATCATGAAGCTCCCTCCAACCCGCTGGTATGCAGTTCCCTTTCTACACCTTACACAGTGCTTCATGTCCTTTGCAAATAATTCAACCTCAGTCCACAAAACATTTTGGAAACATTTTTCAGAGCAGCAACTTCCTCTCCTCCACCACACTCCATGCAACCACGCACCATGCAACCATGCATTTGCATCTGGTGGAGTCATGAACAGAGATGTTAACCTGCTCCAATGATTCCTTTAAGCCTTTCCTTGTTTACCTCATTGAACATTCTGCATTGTGCCCTCAGCTGGGTGCCCACTTCTAGTGAGAGTAGTCACAGCACTAAATCGTCTGCATTTATACATGTCTTGCTGTGGACTGATGAATATCTAAACACCCTTTGATCATAAGTGCTCTGAGATCTTTTTTTCTTTTTTTTTTTAAGCTGTATGTTTCACATCAGCAGACGCCTCTTGTGAACAGCCAATTCCAAAATATTAGAGTGTTTCTTATTCATTAAAGTAGTTCTAACCTTCACGCTTTCACTGACTGAACTCCAGGCTTGCTAGCTCCTGACTCCAGTCAGCTTTTGTTGAAGTCATTAGCCGATGGGCTTACATAGTTTTTCCAACCTACACCGTAGCTGTTTGAATTATGTACAATGAATTGTGTGTTATATAACTAAACTCACACTTTGTTTCCCTTTGAGAGGCCTTGCTGATGCAAAATTATTATTTTATGTCAAATTTTGTGATCTTTGGCATTTTGAATGGAATGATGTGATTGAAAATTGGTCTTATACACATTAGCAAGATTCGTATGAGTTCAACTCATACAACATGTGTATGTAATACTCAAGTATGTCTTGGTTTAATGGACCTTTTTCACAGGATCGTTTTGACAGGAAATAGTCGACAAATAAGGTGTTAGCGATGACATTAATTAGGGCTCCATTCCATTTAGGTTTAAGAGCCAGGCTCCTGCTATTGCTCAAGTGTACACACTTTAGTGTACACACTTTAGCCTATAGAAGCTGTTTTTTCAGATTTTTTTTCCTGTTTTTTAATACTTAATAAACATTTGCTGTATTTTCTGGTTGTATTCTAATAAAGAGACTGACAAATAATTATATATGCTCATTATAGCATTGCTAAAACAACAAATCTAAGGGTGGCCTTACTTTTGCACAGTACTATATATAGATATAAAAATTTAGATAACTTGAAAGGGTTCATTTCCCTTTTTGCACCAGTTTAATGTTCACTTGAGGAAAGACACATAGAAAGGCTTACAGTATAAACAGACCAAATCAAATCCACCATGAGAGTGAAAAGAATTAACTGTGAAATAAATTATATGCACTGTGAAGTATAGACACAAAGGCGGGTAAGTGGCTATACGGCGTAGTCAGTTAAACAGTGGGGGCACTGAGAGCAGCACTGCACTCAGATGTAATTTTAGTTTTGGGCAAGGTGACTGTTTCCACTTGTTGCTCTATTGCAAGTTCAAAAATCGAATGATAATACTGTTACATTTCAGCAGCATGATACGTTATTGGAGGAGGAGGTTTATTAAAGGTCTTGAGAGTGATGGCAACCCCCCTCTGCCACACAGGGAGAGTGTAGGATGGGACTTGTCCTTAGTTTGTCCATAAAGGTTGTATACAGGTGTCCCACACACAGACCTGATCTGTATTACTGTTTGCTATTAACAGCTTCTCTCCCATGGGTGTATTCGTTTTGGTTATGTACATTGTAAGGGATTAATATGGAGAATAGGATTAAGCAGGCATCAGAAACCCAATTAAAGTAGCCCTTCATCTTTGCTAGCAGGGGCTGTGTCTTGCTTTCTCTGTGTGTGATCCCTCCTCCTGTTCACCCAGCACCTCCTGCCCCCCTGTTTGTCCCGCACCTCCCTCTACCTGCCCTTCGACTTTGCATGTTAAATGCGCACACATCCTTTCCTCAGCCGTTTCCTTTTTTCGTTTATCTACCAAGCTCCACCTATTTCCTCCTGCCTTCACCTTCATCCGCTTTCCCTCTGATCTTTTCGTCCCACTCCCTCACTCTCCCTTTCATATTTTGTGATCTCCCCGAGGAAGATGGCACATTTGCTATTTGCCCCCAAACATACAACCCAGCGCCATTGAACCACATCAATGATTCATCCCTGAACCGAAACTGCAATTACACTAGTAAAAGACTGCAGGAGAACATAGTGGTTCAGCTGAGGGGTGAGCCAACAACAACTGCCAATTTGAGTAAGGGTGAGCGCTCTTCTGTGAGGAAGAATAGTCTGTGTCTGTGTGCATCTCATTGTGTGTGTCTCTCCTTGTGTGTGTAAATGTAATCCTAAGTAATCTGCCAGTACAGACCTAGGTAGCACAGAGACGGTTGAAATGCCAGGGAGCTGTGAGTTAGTATTCCTGGCACAGCACTAAAGGCACTAATATCACCTCTTAGCACAATGCTCACTAACAAGGAGCAAGACAGAGAGAGGGACAGAGAGGAAGAAAAGAAAGAAAAGGAAAAAACAAGAAGAAAGACAAATAATCAAGTGTAGCAATCCTGGAAAGGTTTGTAGGGACCGTGAGAAGGTGAAATAAGTGCGTAGAGGTGGGAATGTTTAGGGAAGATTTGGTGTTGGCGTGTCATGAGTTGAAACAAATTAACGACATGAGTTTGTTCTTTTCCCTCTCTGCTCCCTCCGATGCACAAAGACACTGGTCCATGGCAAGAGACTTATCAGGAAGCAACAGCAGCACCCTGCATGTGTGTGTGTGTGTCATTGTGTGCCTCTGTTTTTCAAGTTGGTTTGTGTGTCTGTCCATGGTAACATGCCTGTCTGTGGCAAAGTGAACGCATTGTGAGGTGTGTGTGTGTGTGTGTGTGTGTGTATTCCTTTTTGTGCCAAGACTTCTTTGTTCCATTTTGAAGCCACCACTCATGTAGCACTCAGGTGATAAAAATGTCCCAGACTCAAGGTGGGCAGCCGCCCGCCTCCACCTGCTGGGTTGTGAGGAGAGAAATTGGGGGAGAGATGAGAGAGAAAGGGGGAGACAAATGAGCGGGAGACCAGGAACAGCTGTATACTCTACTGGTGTGGAGGGAAAAAAAAGGAAAAAAAGTTTTAGAACACCTCCATTTTTTCAGCTGTTGTTTAAAATTACATGATGAAATTTCTCAGCATAGAAAAAATGAAGAGTTGTGAATCATCAGTGATTGAATCTTTTTTTTTTTTAAGTCATTCATTAGCCAGACCTCTTATTCTTTTAGGGTCACATGTGGGTTGTAGGCAATTCCAGCTGACATTGGGCAAGGGCGGGGTACACCTCGGACAGGTCGCCAGTCTATCACTTGGCCGACATGCAGAGACAAACAACTATTCATGCTCACATTCTCACCTTGGAGTCGCCAGTTAATCTAACCTGCGTGTCTTTGGATTGTGAGAGGAAGGCACCCAGAGGAAATCCACATGGCCACCGGGAGAACACACAAACTCCACACAGACTCTTTCAGTTGAACTAAATTCAGTCTGAATTTGTAAATCATCCAGCAGCTGAACACACATGAGACGCTCTCTCTCCAGAAGATGGCAAGAATGTGTTGCACTTGCAGGTTTCTTTAATTTCGCCACTGCTGTCCACTTCATCCCAAGCCAGCTCCATGGGGTTTAATACTGGACGCTGAAGCCAATGTCTGGTTCTTTTCTTCTGCAGCTTTTGGTCATGAGGATGAGGATGCATCAGAGGGTGTAGTAACAAAATCTGTTTCAATGTTGTCTTTGTGCAAACAGAGGGTCATAAACCATAGTATAAACAAAACTATAAACATAAACAAAAACTGGGGCATCTGTAGAAATTGTTTGCATCAACTTTCAAGGTTTCATTTACTTCCACTGCTGCAGGAAAGCTGCAAGTTAATCATTTTCTTAATCCCTTAAAAAGGCCTGTTGGCAGTTCACCACTCATACGTTTGTTTCGCCGGACTTGAAACTGCATGAATTTCAATAAAGCTTGGAAAATTAGGGTGTTCTGAAACTTTTGACCGATAGAGCATTTGTCTCAGAAGTGGATGGAAGGTCCCCCAATAATGTGAGATTTATGCCTTCACAGTGTCATTAATATGAGAGCTTATCACTTTGTAATGCCATTTAATTTTACTGTCAGTGGGCTCTGACCCGAAATCCACACAGTTGGGAAAGTTGCAAGTAAAACATGATGAATCACTCCTAACTGTTTGAAATATGAAAAAAAGTTGATGAGAGTTATTCTTCTAGATTGTGAGGGAGCTAAAACACGATATAGATTAACCGCAGGTCTCTTTAATCAGTGCAAAGCATCCAGTTGATATTAAAATGTAATAGAACATCAAGAACTTTAAGCCCAATTCAATTAACAAGCTTAATAAATTATGTCCTAAATTTCTCATTTAATGGCAGGGAAGAAAAGCCTCTGAAACACAGTGATGGGCCGTGGAATTTCAAAACTCTCAACTGACAATCATGACAAAAGAAATTCTTGTGTTAGTAGTGTTAAATTATTTTGCACAAAATGCTTTTAAACTTTGAAGACAATTATTAAATATTAAAATCCAACTGAGTAGAGTTGGCTGATGCTGGTGTTTTTATTATGTATTTTTTAAATAAGGCCTCAATATTTTATATGTGAGAGAATTGTGTTATACTCACACACTGGGTGTTTGTGCTTTCAGTGTGCCTCCTCCTGATCTGCTCTTTTCCCGAGTTTCTGAGGCGAATTGTGGCTGATCAGCAAATCAAGTTAGGTTGGTGTCCTTAAAAAGACCTTGGACCATTAGACACAAAACAAAAGTAAACTAAATGAGCAAAAAAAAAAAAAAAAAAAACTCAGATGGAGCACTGCCCAGCTCCACTAGAAGAACTGCTGATGAAATCTCACAGCCAAGAAATATCATAGACCTGTCCAGGATAATAGTAGATGTTTAATGGATCACTCTCATGATCGCCACACAAATATCACTCTAATCCCAAGCGAGCGTGATAAACTGTCATCCACGATGGTACCAATTTTTCATGAGAAAAGCATCATCAACAATACATCTTATTAGTGTCTTGCCTACAGTAAAAAAATATGGTCTTGAACACTTCTGCGACCACACAAGTGATTCCATTTTCATGACTGAATTCACAAACCCATTAAAACCCGAACTGTCAAGGTAAGTTTTGGGAAGAATACATTGTTGTTGTTGCATGAATATAGAGGAGAAGGCGAGATGACTAATGGCAGGGTACTAGTGGATTCAGTCAAGGACCATCTGTGGTGGAGAGCGGCACTGATTAGCCCAAATAGTCTCGAAATATGCTATAGGCGACAGCAGCTTCCAGAAAAAACATGGACGCCAGTATCCTTTCCTAGCGTGCCAGTGTGTGATCTAGCATGTATGCGTGTACAGGTGTTTTAAACAAAGTAAAGCACACTTACTTATCTAATTTAAACATCTGAGTTTGCAAGGGAAAGGAGACCGATAGGAAAGCATGTTTTTTTTTTCACTCTGTAAGGGTTTGCACACTAGTGTGTAATTAACTGTGTGTTTGTGTGTGTGTGTGTGTGTGTGTGTGTGTGTGTGTGTGTGTGTGTGACCGCTCAATCACCTCCCTATGAGACACTGAGGGTTTGTACAGATGATTGGGTCATGTGTTAATCAGGACCTCTGGCAATGTTTCAGTGAATATAATAATATATGTGAAATGGGGAATATATAGGCAACACCCATGTGATTATGTATTTTTGATTGCATGGTTGGACATGACTGATTAACATGTGCATATTAAACTGTACTCTACATGACGTATGTGTGTGTGTGTGTGTGTGTGTACATTTAAATCCAGTCTTGCACTGTAAATTACACTGTATAAAAACAGAGGTCTCCTTTCAGTGCATTAGAAATTTAATTTGCCTGCACTTTTGTTTCCTCCACGGGTCTCAATTGACATTCAGAGAAGGAGGGGGACTCCTCCTAATTAGGTTGGCTCACACATTCCCAGATTCAACCAATCAATGATGCTCTAATGGGCTGTCAGTCACACGACAAGGCCTGGGACAGGTCAGGGTCATAAGAGGAATGCCTTAATTTCTCAGCAGAATGGGACAAAATAGGCCAGGATAGGACTCCGGCCAATGGGGGCAATTATAGAAAATGATGTGGTCCAATTGTAGGGCACGATGCATAATGAGCAGCAAGATGGCGGAGCTATTTAATCATTTAAACTTTCCCAAGGTGGATAGGTTTGGGCTCGCCTCAAGCACTTTCTGCTCTGCTTCTTCCTCCTCATTCTCCTTCTCGATCTCTGTTTGTCACAGCATCTTCAGTCACATCTTGTTCATATCGTTAGTTAACTAACAACTAAAAGACACCCGTGTATGAAATGACATCTGAAGATTTTCTGCGTCTTTTATCTCAGTTAATGAATTGCACACAGCACCTGTTGATATTGTGCACGAAAGACAAAGAGCTCACAGATGTAGTTTTGTGGCGGGCCAACGCTTCAACAGTGATTGTGCAGGAAAAAGAAAACATGAGCTGGGAAAAAAAAAAACAGATGGAAAAGCAGAGTTACTATAAGCCACGGATCAAAGAATTGTACAAAATGATTGTATAATCTGCAGAGAAAGCTGTGTGTCATTTTGCTGAAAAACTAAGCTGTCAGCTGTCAGAGCGGAGACACATTTTGTGTCGTCGGTAATATGACACAGAGATTGTTTGGACACAAAAATGACATCAAGGCTGTTGACATTTAATTGTATTCCCTCTGACTTTGTCACAAACTCAATGTTATTGGCTAATGAAAATTCCCATGGTGACTCCAGTCTTTGACAATCACATACCACTGCATTATAAAAAGACTTGTTCCCTTCTAATTAAATGTTTTATTTAATCGTGACATCGCTGGTGGGGATTGTATGACAGCCAGCAAATTGTTCGCTCACCAGCAAAATTAAAAGATAAATACAGCCGTGACAATAGGGATTCAACGTGTTTTATTTAATGGATCAAAGGAAACTTCAGATGAATGATATTTAAACTGCATTAATCTTTTTTTTTTTTTTTTGCGATTTATTGTTTTTTGGGGTGTCCGTCCATTTGTCCCATTTTAACATGGTATCTCTCCAAATTAAGTAAAAAAGTTCAGGCTCAAGGATTCTGTCAAATTTGCCATAAATGTTCATTTGTACTCATGGATGAACTGATTATATTTTGATGGTAAAAGGTCAAAGGTCAAGTTCACAGTGACCCCTCAAATCACATTTTCAATGTGATATCCTGCCTTGAGGGAATTTAAGTTCAAGGTCACTACAACACAATTTAACATAAATGTCCAATAAGACAAACTGATGAAGTGATAAGATTTTATATCCTCGTGGTCAAAATTTCAACTTCACTGTGACATCATAATGTTCTGCAAAAACACTTCTGAAAATTGTTCAACACTGTATCTCAGGAAGGGGAGATAGCGACCATTGTTTCTGCAACTTGGCAGGTTAACTTTTGTCATACTGCAGTTGAAATGTTGTGATGTACTCTCATGACTCTCATCAACCTGCAGCTGCAGCAGCAGAATATTTTCAGAAAAAAACAAATATAATATAATTTGACTTTACACCACCTGCCCAGGTCCAGAACACAGACAGACAAAGTTGGCAATAATATAGAGAACACAACCTTAGCCAAAGATCAGGTAAAGAAAACCCAAAAAACTAATTGTTGGACTTAAATTCATAAAGTGATCTGAAACGCAGCTTCAAATGAATACTATTTCTCTGTGTCTGTTGGAAATAAAAGCAGCCAACTACTTGCTCATATGACTGATCACTATAACAAAATATTGGACTTAGTCGATTTAATCAATGAGACCAGAAATTTAATTTAAAATTAGAAATTAGACTAATTAGCATAAAGATAAAGATGTGAATGTCAACATTCTATTTATGTAATTGGGTTAGATTGGCAGACAACCTGAAGAATCACGTCCAACATGTCTATCCTCTTAAGTAAAACATTAAAAAAACATGCACAGAGAAATGCTAGGGAGGAGGATAAGGAGGAGGAAGAGGACAAGGAGTGATAAGTTGCAATGCCGCTTTACTGCACTAAGTAATGGGGTTTGTGGGAAATATGATCTTAATTTAGAGAAGCGTGAGCACTAGAGTAACAAGACTACCAGCAAGAGACGGTGTCTATATGAAACCTCTCAACCATGGTTTCAGTTGTGTGGGCTAATTACAGCTGGTTTTCAGAATTAATTTGACAGCGATATAAGATGTTGAACATTTGTTGCACAGCTCTTTCTGCAGAATACGTTGTATAATATAGGATCCAGACCGAAAATGTCATCATTTTATCAAACACTCACCTACGACATCCCGCACTCCAATTTTCAAAGTCATTTTGTGCTTTCTTCATTTTCCCAAAGTTCTCTTGGTCTAAAATTTCTAAAGTTTAGCCTTTGAAATAAACTTTGGCTGACTTGAGTTCTTGCATTATATTTCTCAAGAAGCTTAATTTCTTCATTTCATCATCATGCTCTTCATTTCATCATTAAATTGAGGCCTTTGATCCACAATATTTGCCCATTTCCATACAATCTTTGTCAATTGATTGGGCAAAAAGTTAAGCTTTAGGACTGTTTCAGAAGCAAATGTGTATCTTTAAGATCAAAACAAATATAGAGCAAATTGTCTTTGATCAGCCTGATATGTGTGAAGTAACTGCGTGTGTTTTTCATTTCGTGCCCGAGGATGTGCGAGTTAATTACATTTTTGTTAATTCACAGGGTAAAAAGATTAGCTGTACCTTGCAGCTGATTTTCAACTGCGGTTTCCTTAGCTGTGCAAAAATAAATGTACCTGACACTCTCTCTCGCCAAGATAGAGAATCCCTTGAAACGGCGGCGATGCAGCCGGCATTCAACTTTGCTGGATCAGTTTCTTCACGCTGTGTCCGAGGGGGAAAAAAAAAAAAATCTGACTGCGGCAGACTGTCATGGTGAGGAAGACGTACATGTTGAGTTCCACAGGTTAATGTCCCTCTGGCTAACAGTGAGCTGTGATAATAGGTAAGAGCAGTGCCCATTACTCCCATTGTCGTAGGGGGAGGCTGTACTGTGCTGAGCTGGCAGCACTAGGTGCAGGGGATTACATTAATATAGGCCACTATGCCTCTCCCCAAGCGTCCACAGCACTTTGCAATGAGTAGAGCGGGAGAAAGGGAGAGGAAGAGGGGGAGGAGAAGGAGGAGGGCTGCGAAGCCTGAGCTCACCTCAGAGCAGGGGCATGGGGCAGCTGGGTAATAATGAGAGGTCCTGTATGAGGCTAATATGTGCTAATGTGTCTCTTCTATGATCTGTTCAAACCTAATCACCCTCTTTCCCGTGTAGGCCATTTGTCATTGCATTAACATGGGACTCGCTAATGAAGTTGACGACAGACAGACTGTCTTCCTGGCCCGGGACCAGTCCAGTGTAATTACACCATCACAGACGCACATACACTGTGTGCACCTCTTGCTCCTCCACCTTCTTAACTCCCTTCAACTCACTCCTCTCTTCTTAACACACTTGAATCTAAATTTTCTACACGCTCAGACTCCTGACTTATTTATAATTTGCATGTTTCAAGGTCAGAGTACGATGAAAAAAATGGAGCCACTAAATTAACCAGTAACAGTATATCCTTGCATGGTGAAAGTAGATTAATATAGTTAATAATTATAGTTTAGTTGTTTCAGATATTGAACTCTCCGAGACTCTAAGAGGTGGATGGAGGCGCGGAAGGGCTGATCACACCCGGCAGCCCCAGTTTAGTGAAGGAATTGTGTGTTTCATGACTTCAGTAATCAGCGAATGCCCTCGGTGTGTGTACCAAATTTGTTGCTGTGTTTTTACTGTCAGCTTTTACTGTATGAAATTTATTACTGCTTGCTCTGATCGGCCATGTTGACAAGAGCAATTACATCACAGTTTGGTCCTCAGACATAATAAAGTGTCATTCATGTACGGTGCCCAGTAAATCTGACAAAACTTGATTGCAGGGTCAGTCTTCGTCTCACTTAATCACCGACTCATTCAAACACTTAATCGCTCTTTCTTTTCTTCTATCTTCCCTTCATTCCCGCTCAACTTTCTTGCCCTCCTCTTTTCCTCTTTTCTCTCCTCTGCCCTTCTGTCCTCACTCACTCATACGCTCTCGCTCTGTCCTCCTGTATTATTCATCTCTTCCTTTCTACCCCCCCTTTTTAAGCACACACTTGTTTATGACACCTCAGTCGTTCCTCCTTATCCCCATCCTTCCTCTCTTCCTTTTTTCCTTCCTACTCACACTCACTCTCTTTTACTTGCTCGGTTCTACCTGCTCACTCACTAATCCCCCTCCCACACCACGGTTTTGCTACCTCCATCTCTTCATCCATCCTTGTCACTTTGTCTCCGGCTTCCTTTTGTACTCCTTTCCCTCAAACGCTCTTGCCAGCTGCCTGCTTCACTCCTCCTCTTATCCCTCTGTGATACTCTCCTAGTCACTCCATCTAATGATACACTCTTTTACTCCCTTTTCTGCTTCTTCCTTTCCCTTTCTCCTCACTCCAGCACTTGCTCCCTCCATCCCTCCCTTCCCCTGCCTAACATCTATTATTCTTCCTCCCTTATTCTTCCCCCCAATCTTTCTGTACACCCCTTGTCTCTCCTCCTATATATTTCTCAGTGTCTCTCTCCTTCCATTCACTCTGAGCGATGGCTCTATTGATTCTCTCTGTGATGATATTGCCCAAGGACAACCACAGGGCAGAAAACCTCTTTAACTTACCCAAGTGTCTGTGTGTACAGTGTGTGTTCGTATGTGTGTGTGTGTGTGTGTGTCTGCAACCAGAGGCCAGTTTAACTTTCAGGTGTCATCACTAAGCATGTCAGAATGCAGCCTCTGGCCTGTGTGTGTTGTGCATGTGTTTTTATTATCATGCAAGTGTGTAGGTTTTAAGCCCTGTTGAGTGTCTGCATGGTGTACTCATGTAAGACCAGTAGGTATCTGTGTGTGTGTGTGTGTTTTGCAGTTCAGAGGAAGTTAAAAGAAGCTGAGGTTAAAGCTAAAAGTCTTGTCCTCTAGATTTTCTAATCTCGTGTTGTGGTGGGGCCACAAATCTCCAACTGGCTTCATGGCCAGACATCAGAAGCTATCAGTCTGTGTTTGTGATAATTCCTCCCTTCTCTCCAAGCTCTTGGAAAGCCTTCTGCACTGTTGGCTTGCACAACAGGTGGACGACTGCCGCCACAGATGCAGATGCTTCTCAAGTATCCAGATTGTGAGCACAAGCTTCCTGCATAAAAGATAGCACAGCCGAAATCACACGCAGGCACAAATACGCACACCTTCTGAGGCATGATACGTATCTAGAGCCTTACACACGTGTGCAAATTGAGACCCAGATTAGAAAAAAAGATACTATAAAGGGAACAAGCAATAAAAAAGCAGAGTCTGCAGACTTTTTGTTTCCTTGGTATACATTTATTTAAGTTCGTTGACATTTTGAGCTGCACAGCAGATATTTGTTCAATTCAAACGAAATGAACCTGCAGTGGAAATTCCGCCTTGCATGCAGCTATCCCGCATTAGTGCTGCAGGATAGTTACAAGTAAGCCATTTGTTTTGGTTAAAGTATTCCCCGTAAGTACAGCAGTGGTGCGGAAAGCATCTTAAATGTCTTACCCAGTTCATCTGTATTCCTCCCCATGGGCTGCGTATAATTCAGTTATGTAATGTTGAGCTGTAAAGTAACTGCTCATAAACCTCAAAACTCATTGAAAACATTCGGCCAATAAGCTGACTGAGCTAGAATGACTTCATATCATTTCACTCCACAAATTAATAAAGAAATACTGCACAATTTAATACACAGAGACGAGAGCTCACATCGCATAAGCAGTTGCGTATGTTCACTAAGATTTGTTGTGAGTGTGCGACTGGCTTCACTTGTAATTTTGCAATTTGCTTATGAGCTTTCACTGCAAGTGAACCACTTGTTTAAGGAACCACTTGTTTCAGGAACCACTTGTTTTTTTAATCCTTCATTTTAATACTCTAGCTGTAGTGAGCCCGCATGATGTTTACTGTTCATTTTTATTCTTGTGGCATTAAAATCACTAATTTTGACAAGAGACAGCAGCTCAAAGCTTCGCCTAAGGCCACTTTGGTTCCAGTTGAGAGAGGAAGTAGAACAGCAACTATAGATCAAAGATAATTCAGCTACTTATTGTGCCCCGCAGGAAAAACTAAATTCAATACTCACAAATATTCAATAATTTTTCAAATGCTTCAGGAGTTTTGAAGTAATAGAGTAACATGTTCCCAAAGCCACATTAACCTCTTGTTTGTATTTAACAATGTCTCTAGTTCATGATGAATCATCAGCATTATCAGATGACCTTTTCTGATATTCCACACCTCAGGTGCTGTCAACTTCCTGCTTGTGCAACAAATTGAAAAATCGTGTGGAGCCTTTGGAATCGCGTGTTCATCATTACAGGCGATGCAGTGTGAGTTACAGTGTGAGCATTTGCATGTGTGCTGTTGCTCAAAGCGAAATGTGCATGACCCAAGCCATGTTTAATTTGTAACACCTCCTGAGATATGGTGTACAATAATTGCTCTGAACTGCAGGTGGTTTGGCTATTTTTTCAGGATAAGATAACATAGTCCAAGGTCTAATGGAGTTCCCGCCGAGAGCCAAGAGAGATGGAGCTGCTGGGAGTGAGGAGAGAGAGAAAGAGAACAAAAATTAAAGAGAAGGATGGAGAATATGTGTAATGAAGGGGAAACCCTCAATCTTTACCTTACTCACGCTGTTCCTGGCATGCACCCATACACACAACACGCTGCTGTGTCCATTAACTCACAAAGTCTCGGACGGACAGACAAAAAGCCACGCACATCCACGCATGTATGCATGGCTGTGCACACATATGCACTCTCAGTCTACTACAGCAATAATACAAAGTGAGAGCTCGCATAAATTCTTGTCAGTGCTAGCAGCTTGTCCCGTGAAGGTCAGAGCACTGTTTCTCTCAGTGTGCCTGCCGTTTGACGGATCCCTGCTTCCTCCATCTACATCTGTGCCCAACCTTCTTCGTCGTCCTCATCCTCCCGCTCATTCTTCTTCCTTCATCTTTGAGTATTCACTTTTTTACTTCTGGTTTTCATTCAATCTCCTCGCCGCTTTCCTTTCATTCATTCATCTTCCTTCCTTTTATGTTCTCTTCCATGTTTTTTCTGTTCTTTTATTTGGGAAAGGTTTTTTTTTTTTTAAACTGAATTTGCCTTAGCTTTCTCTACTTCTCTTTTTCTTTGTTGACTCTGTGACTCTCTCCCTTGCCTCATCTTTCTTTATAGTCTCTGTTTGATCTTACCACACTTCTGCTCATGGCCTCTTCCGTCTCATTGTTTATGGGGTCTGTGATTCTCTTGTTTCATTTTCTCCCTATCTGTCACACTCCTTCTCATTCTGCCCCAGCAGGGAGTCAAGGTTTATCTCCGATGATGAAATGGAGACGTACACAAACATATTTGAGCAGCAAATTCAAACGGTCTTCTCACACTAATCCTATCATCACTTATTACCAGCCCCCTTTTCTCTCTCTTTATGCTATACCCCAGTATTTGCTGTATGTGTTTGTAAATGTGTGTGTGTGTGTGTGTGTGTGTGTGTGTGTGTGTGTGTGTGTGTGTCTATCAGACGCTGGGCTAATTGAGGTCATTGGTGGTGCGCACGCTGAAGCAGAGAGACAGCAGAAAAATAAAATAAATTTTAAAAAAAAGCCCACAGCTTTGAACCTTCTCTCTGCTCAGCACACTGCCAAAAAACCCCCCCCCCCACCCTCTCTCTCATCATACACTAATAACACACACTAACATGCACACACACATACAGAAAGGCACACGTTTAATTTGTGACCAAACAGAAGCTTTTAATCCTCGGATTTCAGTGAGGCTGTGTATATGTGTTTACTGTGCTGTGTGTGTGTGTGTGTGTGTGTGTGTGTGTGTGTGTGTGTGTGTGTGTGTGTGTGTGTGTGTGTGGATGTCTTTTTAAATGAATATGAGGGTTTGTAAGGTACTCATATGAGGTATGGCCTAGAAATGAAAATAAATCAGAGAATGCTACATCCTCTTTTAACCTCAGGGTGTTTCTGTCCTTCTGTTGGTGTCAATAACAACACACACACACACACACACGCATGCACACAGACACACACATCCACAGATCCAACAAGACCTCTCCACCCCCACCCGGTGCTCTTGGGGCAGCTGATGGTGACTGATAACTCACTGAGGTGGAAGAATAAACCAAACTGTCAGTGTTCATTTGAAGACCGGTGCCTCAATTCATGGCAAAGAAGTTCAGAAATCTCCTGGGACAATCCTAAATGAAGCTCCCTGCTGGAAAACACACATCAGGAGCTTTGTACTTGTGAGAGTAAGAAAAAAAGTATAAAAGTAAGTGAAAGAAAAAGAAAAGATTTTTAACACAGAGAGGTGTTAAAGCTACAGGAAATGTTTTGAGTCAAATGTTAAAACAGTGGAATGAGAAGAAAGCATGACACACCTGGATTGAACCAAGGTGGATGGGCGCTGGTCCCATGTCACCCCATTAACTTGTTTACTTCTCACAAATTTCCAGCCTGCCTTTCCAATACTTGGCCATGAGACTTATCTGGAAACAGAGAATGTTTTGTTTCCCCTTCAGGACTTGTTGAAATGGAAATTCAAGTGGGACAAAAACTGAAGGAGTGGTGTCCAGTCTCCATCTCCCTCCTCTTGTTTTTATTTCAAGCTTATCTCTTTTCCTCCATATTTACTACCGTTAAGAATGCATTACAGTATTGGATGCATTTTTAAATTCATTGGATTTGATTTTAAATAGATTTGTTTCGACCTTTACTGCGCAGTGGACATTAGTTATGAGTTTATTGTACTTGCGCTGTGAACCTGCTTTGGCGATACTGTGTTTCATAGAATTGCAAAGTGGGATGAGCTGCTCAGTCCAGAAGATGTTCCTCTTCTCAATTCCCATTTCAAAATAAAATATCTTCAACATACCTTTCAATAACAATAAAGTATTCTCACTGGTATAATAGGCTTATGTTATGGCCACCTGTCTGAATTATTTAAACTTTGTTTTTGAGGTGCTGTGTCAGACAGCGTGTGTATACATCCCGTGTTCGAAATACAACATATTTAATTATTTGGCACTGACAAGTGAGTTCAGCCCACATCACTATTGTTGCTGTGCACTATGCACTACAGTGGCTGAATTCATCAAGAACTGACTCAGTATCCATAGTGAACTGATGTGAATAGCTGAATGTATTATCAGTGTATATCTTCCACTTGTTATAAGCCATGTACAATTTCAAGCACCGTGAATGATGTTTCTTCCCACAAAGCTGCCTGGTAATTGTACTTAACTTCAGTCCTTATTCTCCTAATGTATGTATCTTCTTAAGCTTGTACCTTTGACTCGATAATTTCCCCCTAGCCCTCTTCCTCACCACACATAAATTCACCTATAAATTTATGACCAAAAACCCATAGTTAGGACTTCAGGGTGAGTTTTATGTCCATCAAAGCCTTTCAAGGGTCCTTGGTCCCTGAAATAGTTCGAATAATTCTTTGCAACTCCTTTATGGTACCACCAATAGGAAAAATCTGAATTTAAAAAAGTGCGAAAAAAGATACATCAGTTCATTAATGATGCAGCATCACCTTAAGGCGCAGCTGCATCATTTCTTATGTATAAGCCAATTTAGCTTATCGATTAGCAGTCAGCCTGCCGGGCCAGAAAATACGCCGGGGATCAGAGGGTCACAAGGTATGAACTCGCCAAGGGCTCAGAGGAGAAACGATATTGTAAACTGTTGTCGCCACCGGTGCATGGCGTCACCCAGGACAATGATAACCATTCATCATACAAGCAGAGCATTAATTATAACCATCGGTAATTAAGCTCTAAACTGACATTTAATGAATACTGATCTCACGGGAGAAAAAAATATAGTCAACGCTTTCCATATATGGATCAATACCATGACTAATTTTAACTGTGGTCAAATGTGTTCTACAGATCTCGGCACGTGTCAAGGTCAACATTATGAAAACAGTTGTACAATTGTGTTATCAATGGCCTAATGCTCCTAATATCATTACCAAGGCTATGACATGCAACACTGGCTGTCAATAATGCCATAATCAATTTTCAGGCATCGAGCCAGTTGGAAGATGTTTATGATGTATTTTTTTTTAGCATCACACTCAGAGACAGAATAATGGCCTGCTGGGTATGTTTGTTTCACATAGTAAACAGAGCTATTTATTGATCCACTGGTGTGAACTCACTCACTCAGTCAGACAGGAAAAAATACTGATCCCTGTGGATAAAAGTGGCATGTAATGAGAAACATGATTCCATCCCAGTAAATCTAATTTGGGATTAGAAATTATTTGTCTTCTAAGTGGAATGGAAAAGAATAGCGATAAATGTGCTTATGAACAATATAATATGAGTGAACAGTAGATTGAGTTGTATACGATCACAAGTTGTTTGTATTTCATTCATGAGTCTTTCTGCATGTTGGACCCAATTCACAGCTGGAGTTAAAATGAATCAATAATCCTGCCATTGAAATTCTGCCATCAAACAGAAATTTCTCCAACTGTAAAGAATTTAAAGTAGATGTATCTGAAATGCGCTTTAGCTATTTTTGCAGACACCCAATTAATTCCTGCAGTTACGGCCACTTTAAGTCTTCGTTTATGAACCAAGGCATAAATTTAAGAATTATTGATACTCATTGCTCCATAAATGTGTGTGTTGTGTTGCCGCCACTGTTTTTGTGCTCTGAAAAAGATGCACTGCTGCACTGGATGTAATTTATGGCCAGCGTTACCATACTGCATGCAGCAGAGGAAAGATTTAGTTTCAGCACAGGCAACAGGCAAGTTAGTTCAGACCTCGTAACACCTCCGATAATAATCCTCCTAGAATAATGACACTTGGGATTTAGATGAATTTGCACAGTAAATAATCAGAAAATACAAGGAACAAGATTTACAAGCGCGCTGTAAACAACTTTTACACAAGATCTGATTGTCCTGAAATACCATAAAAGGGAAATTCTAAATCATCTAAAAGCCATATAATTTTCTTATGGCTTCTGTTTCTCCTGCTGTCCCTGTTCTCCATTACATTATGGAAACCTCTTCTCACAGGACAAAATGTTCTGCATTGTCCTACTAAAATATTTAAATTTTGGCACACGTGTTTATTTACTTCCTTGTTGAGATTAGTTCTTCTTCTTAGTTAAAAGATTGATATCATTCATTCATACCCATTTCCGTACTGTAAATATGTATCTTATGTGAGCCGCTGCATATCTTATCTTAGCATATAGCGTGGAAACAGCTAGTTTAGCTCTGTCTTTTCTATCTTGTTTGTTGAAATTACTTATTTGTAAGTTTTGTTATTGCTACATTGCCAGTGTTAGCATAAATAGCACCAGCTAACCTTGACCTCATTACTTTTTGATAGCGACTCACTGAAGCCTCTAATCCGCCCTGAAGCTGTACACACACAACGATGGCCAAAGCTCTTGTCAACCAACAAACGCCACCATCTTTTCCTGGCAAGAAACCACAACCAATGGCAGGGGAACCTGACAAACAGCCACTTTAATCCATATAAAAACAGAAATATAAATGCACCAACTCAGCATTTTACAGGGGGTTAATTTCGTGGTTGGCCCACTAACTAAATGGAAAGCATAAAAGTCTGGAAATGGGTTGAGATTATTCCCTGTAATATAAATGCAAATAAATTAGTCTCAAGATTATTTTATCTAGCCATCAACTTGATTTTCATTTTGACGTGTTTTAAAATGCTAATCTGTACAATTATCAACAGGGTATTTTCTGCATTGTGAACAAGTTAAATGTCTCTATGTGTTACTAAAACTACTAAAGAGCAAAAAGGATGCTAATATGGTGTTTTGTCAGACTACTAGTAGACCTCTGTGTCTATGTCATTTACAGTACACATTGCAGGCTGTTCCTGCAGACTGATTGGCATCTCAACCTGTTTTCATTTTTGCATTAATAGAAAAGGATTAAAAACATTACTTCGGTAAGAAAAATGCGCTATCACGTCTACATTACATGACATACAGCATTATTAGGTGGCAAATGGAATAATGAGACCCTTGAACCACCAGGGCAGACATCTGATTTGCTTTGAGTCTGAGGCTTCTTGGTTGCTGTAAACATCACTAATGCCTGGTTGTGCTATGTCTGATTGGCTCCAAACAAGTTCTTCCTCATGTTATTGGTGCGGAATCAAGACAGCTAACTGTGTCTCAGTCCTTTCCTAACTAACTTCTGTGCTTAACTTTCTCCAGAACTTTCTAAACGAGACAAAATTGAATTTGGTGGTTTTTTTACAAGCAAAAAAGTTTGAGACCAAATAAAAGTTGCTACAGTCTGCCTTGATTGCTACAATAAGTGCAGCCTGGCCGAGAACTTGTTCTATGTGTTTCCAACACTTTTTCCACAGTTTTCATGTCATATTCACTACTGTGTTAGTTTCCCTACTTCATTTTGGTAGGCTGACAAACACAGAGGAAGATAAAAGTGAAACCCAGGATGAACTGACATAAAATAGAGAATAGTGTGGTAGGAAACAGAAGACAGAGAAAACAATTGCAGTATATTGCACACATTACATAAAGTCAAGTGGGGAAACTTGGAGTTAGTAAAATTAATAGCTGAGTACAGTTAACTGGGGTCATAAAGCACTACACAGAATACAATTACAATAATATAGAGGAATGCACACACCAGTACATTTCAGCGGACTGAAACGGCCATATTATTATTTACCTGTATGACCATATCTCAGCGCAGGTGCAGTATATAGTGCTGGCCCCTGGATGCGGGGAGAGATTTCTTATACAGCAACGGAGAGCTGAGATAAAGCAGATCCCTAATGTCTCTGAATACCTCTGCATATATACAGTATGGTCTGTATCAGCACTGCTGACAAAACACAATGCTTGTGCATTGCATAGTGAATATACACACATGCACATGCACCCAAACAAACATGCATGTAATATATCATATTGAAATGCACAGATGCACACATCCACATATGGACGCACATCTACACACACACAGGCCTATAGAGGCTAAGCAGCCGATGACCCTGGGCTAGTTCCACTTATCAGTCTAAGCCGGTCCTGGCTTAAGGATAAGCGTAAGGAAACCACTGGAACTGACACTTTAGCAAAAAACTGTAATGTAGAATTTCTGCAACCATAAATGATTAACTCTGCTATTTCACAATGCATTCAATAATTCCCTCATAAACACATAGTGTTAAACATTTGTGACTCTGGTATGTGCCGTGGCTGTGTATGCACGGTTCATGAAATACAAATATATTGTAAATTGCACCCGTTGGGCTATGGAGGGTATTTTCCCTCACAATGACACTTTTTATTACAACCAGCTGGAAAGGAAGTAGTCAAGAGCTTCTTTCACCCCTGAGGTTTTAAATCTTACATTCGTGTATTAAATTTGCCAAAGACAGATCAGTCAGTGGATTGAATCAGAGGAGTAAAAACTGTCCTCGAATTTCTCAGCCACTTAAATCCCACATGAGCATAACTCGCCAAAGCATCGCAGCCATTTCAGCACTGGTGAACTTGCAAATCCCTTTTCTTCTGCCTCTCGCAGCTTAGGGCTGCAGAGCGGGCAGAGTGGTGGGCTACAGCGTCGAGCCTTTGAGGTATTCAAACACACACATATGACTGGACGGATGAAACAGCCTCTTGGGTGGTCTACTCACAGGTAGGCCCTGTCAGTGTGTATCCGTGCAGCTATATGTGCATGTGTGTGCATGTGTGTATGTACGTGTGTGAACCTATGCATGCCTGCGTTTGTATAATATGTATATACAGTGCATCCATTGGAGTGTGCTTTTGTGTGAGACTCCAGCACCATTTCCTGGTGCCTGGTTCGGCGCTGATAAGGACGCGATCCTCTCAAGACTTAACACACTGCAAATGGAAGAGACAATTAGTGCTCTGTTGTTTTACAGTCAATAAAGTTGCTGCAGCACACTTAAAACAGAGAACACCATTGAATTAGCGCGATATAGGTCACTTGTTGTCATTGTGGCGACTTACAAGTGCTTTTGTAACAGGTGTGCCAAGTATCAACTGGGCTGTTTTTAAATGAATAGTGTATTCTACTGCCATTTAGGCTTCTATGTGGTTCTAACTAGCAGCTTGAGGCTTGATTTATCTGCTGCTATCCAACATTAATCTCCATGTTGGACAGCCCCCCCTGGTCTCATTAATTGCCAGCACTGGCCACCTCTCCAAACACTTTTATAAGAGAGAGCCACCAAGTATCACCTGTGTTCTGTGGCTCTGAAAAACAACAGGGCCCATTTGTCATTGTATTTACACTTTATCAGATACCAATCCATCTCCGCTTCCTAAAATACCGAATTGTTTTCAATTTATTCAGCCCCATAGGAACCCTTCACTTTCTCCCTTCCTTCTTTTCCTCTACATCCTTCCTTTGCTACCCCCCCACCACCTTTCCTCCATTTGTCTCCCCACGATCCCCCCAGGCCAAGATCAAACTGTGAATTACAAAAGTCCTTGAGAAACCCTGATTCAGACGATTCGTTGTCAGCTCTTCGGCCCTCCCACGTCTCCTCGTGAACCCCTGCCCGTCCATCTATTACTCCCGTTTAGACAACTCCCTCCCCACTGCCCCATTGCTTCCTCCTCGCCAGCTCCTCTGATACTAAATCACCTCCAACAGCCATCTCAGCCTGCAGGAGGGAGGGAGAAGAAAACAAAACAAAAAATAAAGTTATGTCAGCTGCACACCAGGGACACTAATGCTGATTCCAAATTGCTCAGGTTTCCATTTTCTTTTGCTGGTGGTTCTGCACCATTTCTTTTATGCAAAAATAACTGTCATTTTGTCCGACATCCACAACATTTACTAATTAGAATTCTCAGGAAAAACTGTATTCAATGAGGTGAGTAATTACAGTTTTTTTTGTTTTTGTTTTTTTTACAGGTGCTGCATGAACAAGCCACATCTGTAAAACAAGAGTGAGCAATCAAGGCTTCACATGCCTCAAAAATAAAGATCCACAGCATTTGACATAAGTTCACTAATTGATAAAGACATCAGTGCTGGTCAGTGTATAAATTCCCTGCCTCTTTTGCCCAGTGTGTTAATTTTACAATTGCAATGCACAACACGGAAATGAATAAATGCAGACTCTTATTCAAGAACACATCCAGCCTCTACTCCCCCTCATGTAATGGCTTTTGAGACAACAGTGAAGTGGATGTGGGTCTGTATAAACCATTACAGAGGAAAAAAATGAAGCAAGAAAAGGAGATGGCAGTTGAGTAGAGGAAAAGGAAAGACAAAAAAAAAATTACAAATCAGAACCAATATTCATTTAATTTGTGCCCTCTTTTCTTTTCTCAGCAGTAGTTTGATGGACAAGCCTCAGCAATTGTATAAAGGTGTAGTGAAATGTGTCATCTGTCATCTTTCCTGGTGGACTGATGTCAACCCCACTCTCATATGAGATGCTGTTTGTGTGACAAATGGCCCTGGGGCGTGCCAGCCAGAGCGGATGAGGGGCAGAGGGAGGGATGCAGGCCATTTTAATATTAGGATGATGGAGACGCTGCATGCTCCGGTTTCCCACTGAAGGGCCCACAGCCAGATTGCTTCTTTAGAGAAATGAATTAAGCTCAATGTCTCCCCACGGGAGACAGGAAGTTTACAGAACTGAGAAGAATGGGAACAAAACACACGCAGGTGCTGCTGTTCTTACAGAAATGATTGATGAGATGCAAGATCAGGATTTCCTTTGGCAGAATTACCCAGGCCTGTCCTGAAATTACAGTGTCGCTGCATTGTTTGGTATTCGCCTTGAGTCTGGTCTATTTCACATAAGACCTGCTGGCAACTGTGTGTGTGTGTGTGTGTGTGTGTGTGTGTGTGTGTGTGTGTGTGTGTGTGTGTGTGTGTGTGCGCGTGCGTGCGTGTGTGTGTGTGTCTGTGTGTGTGTGTTTCTAATCTCTATTTATCCAAGGAAGGTTTGCTCAGCACTCAGCTCTTTTTGCAGTAGCACTCTGCTTCACATTTATATAGATAGTTAAGAACATTCACATTTTCGACATTTTCAAGAACAATTAGAGTTATAAAGTGTCAGCTACTGAACAGTTTCAACAAAGCAAATAGGAAATAAGTGCTTGATAAATACCTCAGGGTATCTTGAAAGTAGTTGTAATGGGACAGCATTTACTTTCTCATTTTTGCTGCCAGGGTATTCTCATCTTCATTGAGAATACCCTGGCATTATGAAATATTCGCAGTCACTTCAGGACAGGTCTGAAGGGAAAGTGTTTTATTGGCTGGAACTGGGTGACAAAGCCAGTGTGATCTTAAAGCGTGTGGTGGAAAAAGTCATTAGGATTAAAGGCCCAATCTGATGCTAATCATGCAGTCGTAGGGAACAAAATGGGGTCTTGTTTGCCTGTTACAGTTGAACCGACACAAATACACAACGCAGGAAGGAGGTTGAAATATCAGCCACACATGCAGATACAGTTTGCACGCACGCACATGCAAGCGCACGCAAACAGCAAAAGAGGGCAGGTGTACGAGATGCCCCGCCATGGCTGAATGACTAGCTGACTGGCAAGGTCACACAGCTTTTGGATGAGTATGCTGGGCATCACTGAACCCAGCACTGACAGCGGAAGAGGAGGATGCACGTGCACCCGCGCAAACCCACACACAAGCCTGCGGGGATCTCTCGCCCCGTCTCTGCATTGCACACACCTAGACACACACAGTCACTTCTAGGCACAGACAAGCATGCATGCACACACACACACACATGCACACACACACGCACACACACACACAGAAATTCACAAGGGCAAAGAAGCCTCCATGATTAAATTGGTTTATTTAAGAGGGGGAGAGCAGGGTTGGCAGTCAGGGAGCAAAGGCAGATAGGGGGTAAATACATTTAAATGCATTTGTATGGTTAAGGAATGGGTGGGGTGGGGGGCAAGTTAGAGCGAAACCAATAAATGCAAGTTTTTAAGGATGATAACAGAGGCAGAGGAACTTATAGCAAAACACCATGAACATTGATAAGAAAGTGGGCAGTGAAATAAATATTTGAAAGTAATTTACGTATACACAGAAATGCAGATGATTCACGTATAGGCTACGAGTGCATGCTCCCACATCCACAAATTGACATGTACACAGGAGCAGACGCACACACACAGTCATGCATGCACACAAACATGCATTCATGCACAGTAACTGTCAGAGACAAGCGGGTGGTTAAGACTGGAGCACTTCCCAACCGCCTCTTTGACAGGCAGCTAAACCGCATTAGCAGAAACAATGGAGCACTCAATCTCTTCTTCCTTCCCTGGAGAGTCCCGGAGGTAGCGGGGTGAGAGGAAGGAGATTTAGCCTAATATATGTGGGGAGGCTGGGGCTTTGGCATGACCCTGTTTCCACACGCCTGTCTGTCAGCTGGTAATTGAGGAATAGCAAGGTATAGGCCGGTACCTGAGTCAGTGGATAAGTAATGATCTTTTTGGGTCATTGACCCCTGTCCATTATAGCTAATCTGGTCTGAAAAATAAATAATGAAACTCACTTATGAAGCGATCCTGGAGCGGATCAGCACTCATACCAATGTGTCAGCACTCATACTAAAAAGTGTCGATTGCTGCCTCCTTAAAAAGCAGCCAAAGCCAGCTGATTCCCACAGACCAGCTACAGCTGTTTTAAGTGTCTGACTGACCGAGGAACCTGTCTGTCAGACTCCCAGTCTGTCTTTAAAGCAGTATTAATACATATTTTTTTGCCACTTGGGGGCTGTGGGATAAAGTGCACACACAAGATCGCTTTTACATTACATAATCATTTCACATATTGTTAAAATAATAACATTTATTAGTGCAACTTTAAAGAGTCCAATAATTTAAGAATATAGTCTGTGCCTAGTTTAGCATAAAGAATTAGCCTGGCTATGCCTAGCTATACTATAAAACGGATCAGTTTAATTGCTTTATTTGTTTAATTCCTTGATAGACAAGAAAATTCATTTAGATAATTTGAGGTTTCGGTTATTTTTTATTTGTTGTTACACCAAGCCTCCCCTGAAGTCACATATTGTTGTTTTTACACTTCTGCTCTGCATGGCCTAAATAAGTCAGTTTTATAGTTGTAGGTATAAAAAATAAAAACATTTTTAAATAAATATAAACATTTCTTTTCAGGTGAGGTATTTCCCCATTTCCAGTCTTTATGTTAGATATGCTAAGCTAAGCAAAACACCTCCGCGTCATGTTAAATAAACATGAGGACATCAATCTTCTGATATCCCTAATAACAATAAATACATTTCCCTAATATGCTGAACTATCACTTTAAGTAAAGTAACATAATCTTATGGTCCGCACATGGCCCAACATCAACTCAGTCCAGGACTGCAGAGCCTCTAATCAACATGATATACGAGTTATGACACGTCTCTCTCTCCCTATATCTCTCCATCTCTCTCTCTCTCTGTCTCACTACCCAACACATTCCCATCTCCTATATTAGATAATGCAAAGCCCACCATGTAAAGAGCAATAGATTATCCTATTCCTGGTGACAACAGAGGAGAAAAGGGGTGGGGGGAGGATTATAAAGAGCAGAATGATGAGGAGGCTAATTTAAGCAGTTTGAAAATGCAGGAGGGAGAGAGAGAGGAAAAGAGAGGGATGGAGCGAGTTAAGGCTTAATGGAAATAAGTTTATGTGGTAAGATGCCAACTGTCGAGGAGTTTTAAAATATGGTTATTTATATGGGTGTTTCAGAGCATGTATTTAGGAAAACAAAATGCCCCTTTCCTAATCCACTCTCCTCACCCCTGTTACCTACGTAAATCTCTTCCCAGCACTAATGAACTATTATGACAAATTCAGAGAGTATATTTACTGTGTTGACAGAGGCTGCGCTCCTCACTCCCAGAGGGCCAGAGTGAGTTATATATCACCTTCTTTTTCGCTGCTGTCCCCCTGCCTCTGTCTCCTTCCCAGTTTTCTAGTTGTAGCTCTCTTTCTCTCCTACTTAGCCATATGGAGAATGACACGTGTATCTCTCATCTTCCCCCACAGAGCGACGGCGAGGCTGTACCGCACTGCTCTGTTGTGTGTGGTATGTAGTTAGCAGAGGCTGTGGTGATGTATTGAGTGTAATGGCCAACAGCGTTTGTTGAGATTAATTGATACTAATGGCTAACACAGTTAGCGGTGAGTGATGGCTGCTACGCCGCAGACACACTGGAGGATTAGACACAAATCAAGTTGCGACTCTGCTCCCACTGCAGCAACACGCGCTGTCTGCTCTGTCATCTACAGTGCAGCCTGAAAACAAAGGAGAAACACCAAACAGCACTTTGGCCACTAGTTAGACATGTGCTTCACTGAACTGTGATGCGTACAATCTGACGGCTGAGATGCTAAATAATGACTGCTGATGTTAACTGTTGGGCTTTATCTCTTTTATGTGTTAGAAACTGTGAGCAGATGCAGCAGTTCAGAAAAATACAAGAGCACAAAAAAATGCAGGGTACCTAAAAAGTTTCCTCTTCTTCTTCTTTTTGTGCAAAAGTTCACCTCAAAAAAAATCAATCAGGATGTGCACGGTGCATGGCTGGCAAATCAGATCAGTTAGCAGCTTCATGACAGGAAGTGATGTGAACAATGGATATGCATATTGTAAAAAAGAAGCTTTAAGTGTAATCCATCTTAATCGTGTCTATGCAAAATCCAGACAAGAGATGCATGTTAAAACCAGGCACGGAGCCAAGGATATAAAATAATTTTCACCACTATCACTAAGAAGCAACTTAAATTTGGTGGAAGCTCTGAATTGAAGTAAATTTGCAAGAAAGGATTTTATGACAGTGCCTCACAATTCCCATCCAGAAATGTCAGCAAAAACTACGCCAAAACTCCCCTAGCAAGCCTCTGCTTTGCTCGACAGAACTTCAGCATAATTTATTGAGTATTTCTTTGTGAACGCTGTGCTGTTAAGCTACCACCAGACCCACCAAAGCCCAATAGAGAGGCAGCTCATGTGGAAACAAAGAATCAGAACCTGCAAGTTGAATTGATTTTCCTGTTTCAAATTATGAGAAACACTAATCCAGAGAGCATGTTAGGAAAGAGCAATTACAGGTACACGTGAGGAGGCTTATTTCCCAAATGACAGACCAAGAAGTTAACTCTGCAGTCCCGACGGTGTTATGCGTGTCTCAGAGTTAAATGATGAACAGATCAGAAACCTCATCAGTTCCAGTCACGTCACTATTGCAATGTAGCATAAACCGATCCTCCCTCTCCTCGGCTTCTGCCTCCTGTTAATCACAGAATGTGACTTGACAACTGTTTGAAAAAGTACCCATCATTCCCCTAGGCCAGGATGACTCATCCAGTATGGCTGCCACTCCATCACAGTGGGCTGGCCTGAACAGGTTCCCTTCTTCCTCCAATCACTCCATCATCGGTCTTCCTCACCCCCCTGCTCATGACTCATTTTTGTCAACTGCTCCCCCACCTCTGAACTGGACCACTGGTCTTGCTTTGCCAAGACAAAGCGTGTGTCATTGCTCTTCATCTCTTTCAACTGCCTGACTGACAGCTCTGACAGCGCGGGGCGGGGCGGGGCAGGGTGGGTGGGGTAGAGGAGGAGATACTCCCCTCTCGTGCTTCCTTCTCCCTCATGCTGCACTGTGCTTTCCAAACTTTCCTCCGCGTTCAGATAAGATGCTCCTTTCGCCCCACACGCCCGCACACATACACACAGGCTACATGTGCTACTGCCCCCTCATCCACTCCCCAGGAGGGCTAAAATCCCATCATCCCTCTATGTCAGAGTCGCTGTTGCAATCCTTGCTACATTAGCATAATATTCCCATTCCCTTGCCACCTCACTCCTCCTGCATCAGACAAACTGCTCCAGGAATCATAGTAGGATATGACCTACTCACTCTACTTGACTCTATTTGTTTCACTCTCCCACTCCCATGCAACCACACTCATTCACTATCTATCTATCTATCTATCTATCTATCTATCTATCTATCTATCTATCTATCTATCTATCTATCTATCTATCTATCTATCTATCTATCTATCTATCTATCTATCTATCTGTGCAGACGACTCTATTAGAGTTGAAAGAGAGAGGTAGGAGAGGTAGCAAGGAAAGAGAGAGATATATGAATGAGATACAGAGTAATGGTGGGAGAGATGAAGTGTAACACTGTCTGTTTACATGGGTGGCTGACTCAAACCACTTACCAGCAATGATCTATAATGTGTTTGTATCTTACCACTTCAACCCTAGACACACACACACACGCACACGTACACACACACACACACACACTCACACAGTGTGTATGAGGACAAAGCTCTGACGCAGTTCATGAAAGTTTGTTGTTGTTGTTTTTTTTTTCCCCCTGCTTGGTTGACACTCAACAAAACACATATGTAGCCTAATTGCCATCTCAACTGACAACAAAAAGATATACAACGCAACAATCATTCATGAGTGTTAGCAGGGTTTAGTGTATGTGCTGGAGGGCTGACCAGAGCAGTGTCAGGGACATGTAGGTTGTTTGTTATAGCTTTGTAATTGTCTAAACTCCAGAAAGCGCCCGGAGCTATACATCTAAGGAACTGCCTTTAGTAAATCTCATCTTCTCTCAATAAAAAAAAAAAAGCTGTGAAAAAAACTTTAAAGCATAAATGTTGATTTGTAGTCTCTAACAAAAGATACACTAAACGCCTTAAATTTAATACCTCCTGCCGTGGATCCAGAGTAAAAGCTATGGTTGATTATCTTCAGTGGAAGGCTTTCACTTTGAAGCAGCTGCAGGAGATACTGAGCCTCTATTAACCAGATACAGTGCCATTACCACAAACCTGCAGGCTGCAGCTTTTATTTTCCAGCAGCTTTTTCACCTGCTGATACACTGTAGTCCTCTACTTTCTTTACATTTTTTTCTCTCCTTAGTTCGGCTGGTCAAAAAAAGGAAAAAAGAAAAAAGGCAATAGATTTTTTTTGATAAATAAGCTAAGGTAAGGTGAGATAATACTGTTGGGATGCACCAGTCAAGTGAAAAATTGCAGGCACTCCAAGCAAATTACAATAACCTGAAAATCTTGAGATGTCAAGATATCTTATTGTCATTCAGAATTGTTTTTGGCCACAAAACAAAACAGATCACTGTATAGACTATAATTGATATGAATCAACATCTTAAAGTGAACCTGTAACCTTAGCTTTGGACATGACCAACAACACACAGGAGCAATGCACAAAGCATGCGAGGAACTGGGCCAAACGTGCCATTACACAGTGACCTTGTGTGACTCTGTGAAGCGTCTCATTCTGCCTGTGTCTTCCTCTTAGACTGATTGCTACGCAGCTGCCATGTCACAGGGCTGATGTGAGTGATGGAGGACTAACTTAACTCCATCCAGCAAAGGACAGGAAGACAGAAGCATCACGTCCTACGCCGTCTGAATGTCAACTGTAGTCCACTGCTGTGCTACATCGCCCTCTGTTGGTAATTTGCAGTACAGAGGAGTGGTTAAAAAAATTTTTTAAAAAAAGAGTCGGGAGTTCCAGCGACATACGAGGAACATTTGGTCACTGGCTGCCTCAATGCAAAAACTTTTTTTTTTTTCTTCAGCAAGTGTAACTAATGCAAAAGAGTTTTAAGATGTTTAATTAGCGATGACACAATGGACCGTGTGCCATATGGTATGACAGGAAACAAAAACAGGATTGTGCTATTCACTAAAGGTCATTTATAGTTGTTGTGAAAAGTGCAGTGTGGGTGATTAATTGCCTCCTGGACAGTGACCATGTGCAAAATATACGGGTAGGCAGTGTGTGTGTGTGTGTGTGTGTGTGTGTGTGTGTGTATAAATCTCTTTCTATAGTTGTAAGGACAAATTTTGGTTTGAAACCATCATTGTGAGGACATTTTGGTATTGTGGGGACATTTTGGTATTGTGAGGACATTTTGGTATTGTGGGGACATTTTGGTATTGTGAGGACATTTTGGTATTGTGAGGACATTTTGGTCAGTCCTCACAACTTCATACTGTTTCAGAGTTAAGACATAAGGTTTTAAGGTCAGGATTAGAGTTAGTGCAAAGGTTGGAGTTAGGCATTTATTTGTGATTTGAGATTAGGGTTAAGGGCTAGTGATGGCACTATGTTCAGGACTGTCCTCACAGTGAGAGCAAAACAAGAATGTGTGTATTTATGTATGGCTAAACATGAACGAGCACATTTATTCAATCGTTATCCTTTTTCAGTTTATGGTTCTTCATATTTCTACCCACGATATCCTCAATGAAACATATCGCACTTTACTCCACTATAACTCATTAGAACAGATGTAGCAGAACCAATGTATGTATGTTTTAAAAATTAAAAACGCAACTGAACATGCATCAGTTCAAAGTATAGCTCCACGTCCATCAGTCACACTGATATATTGAAATGTCGTTAATATATCAATAAGATATATTGTTGCACGTGGGGCATTTGCTTGCCTGACTTCCTGCTGTGACCAGTAGATGGCAGCAGCTTCTTGTTACATTTTCTCAGCTTCCAGTTCAGCCAGATATTCAGATTGATGTAAAAAGGGCTGTGCGCTCCAACTTTTTTGGAGAGACAATACAAGTGGGGGATTTTTTTTTTTTTTTTTTTTTTTGTGGTCCATATAAGCTAAGTATCTGATTGGCTGGAAGTTTGGAGTAGTTTCCCCCCCTGCTGAACTCCCCCATATAAAACTCATGATGATGTGAAAGCTTCACTCTTTTAAAGTGCGCATCAGATCCAATTGATGGAATTACTGAGTTACTGAAGGGACAGATTGAACTTGAACACTGGATTAACTTGTGTGGTGCAATATCAGTTCTAATTGTAGAGTTCAGGCCACATTTTGGTCAATTTTGTCAACAGGCAAAATTGAACGATTTTAACCTTTATAACGGTTCCAACTCAACTCGGGACAAGTGGTCTTTACGCACAGTTTGCGCCATGGCGAACTCCTGTCTCCAACTGAGCGGCTTCCTCGTTAGCTTCCTCGGCTGGCTGGGCATAGTGATCGCTACAGCCACCAACGACTGGGTGTATATGTGTAAATACGGTCTGAACACTTGCAAGAAGATGGATGAGTTAGTTGCCAAGGGACCGTGGGCGGACTGTGTCATCTCCACAGGACTATACCACTGCGTCTCCCTCACGCAGATCCTGGACCTTCCAGGTAGGAACTACTGTTTACATCCATGCAACAGCGCAGTGGTTTCAAACATCTTTGGTACAAATATGAATTTATCCAGTTTTCTCACTTCATGTTATGTAGTTAGTTGCATTGCATTATTTCCAAGATCTCATCTCATCATACATTTAGAATAAAATCTATAACTAGACTATTTCTGATTTATCCAATAAACTTATTTTTTCCCCTTTTTTGCTTTATATTTATTATTGTTTGAAAGTATTAGCATGTCTTTCATACAGTGTATGTCTTTCTATAGCCTACATCCAGACAACTCGTGCCCTGATGATCTCAAGTACAATCCTGGGTCTCCCGGCTGTGGGAATGATCCTCATGTCCATGCCCTGCATCAACCTTGGCAACGAACCCCAGAGCTCCAAGAACAAACGCATCATTGTTGGAGGAGTGATCATATTCATCGTTGGTAAGAGCCCCTAAGTTTGTTTCAGTCACTTTTACACAATGTAGTGGACAAAACCTAAATGTCATGGCCAGACAAAATGTAAATCACAGCAGATCAATATCTGTGCTTACAAGCTGCTTAGAGAAGAGGATGTTGAATATGACTGTCTTCCTCCCTAGGGTGCACACACACATATGCAGATACATACAGTACTTTGCAAAAGTCTTAGGCCACCATTAGATTTGATGTTTTAGGAATGCAGATATGAGGATGTATCTTTATGAGAATAGAACCAGAAAACACCGGAAATGTGTCTGCAGTATAAAAAAAATGGGAAAAAATCTGAAAAAGTGGGTTAAAGTGGTAAAGTATTTAATGTGACCTCCCCTTACACCTGAGCAATAGCAGGAACCTGGCTCTTAAAGCTAAATGCAATGGAGCCCTAATCGCTGTCATAACATTGTTCTCCAACTATCTCATGTCAAAATGATGCTGTGAAAAAGGTCCATTACACCAGGTTTGTGCAAGACATGCTTGAGCATACACATACATACACGTGTTGTATGAGTTGAACTCATTGGAAGCTGCTAATATGTATAAGACCAACTTTAAATCACATCATTCCATTCAAAATGCCAAAGACCACAGAACCAGAGGGAAATCAGCAAACAAACTGGAGACTCAAGATGTGGTATTTAAGATGTTATAAAGAAATCTGAAAAATCAGGAGAGGTCAAGGACAAAAAAAGGACTGGAAGGCCAAGAAAACTAAAGTCAAAATCTGGTGAGAAGTTTCTCAGAGTTTCTTCTTTGAGAGACCGGAAGAAGTCCGGCAAGGACCGGGCCCAGCATCTGGCAGCTTCATTGGGATGAAGCCAAGTTGACCCTTCTACAGTCTAAAGAAGGTTGATCATAAATGGTCTTTGTGGAAGGGCAGCTAGTGGTGGCCTCAGACCTTTGCACAGTACTGTATGTTCCTGTTCCATTGAACCCTTCCCCCCCAGATCTCATCACATTCCTCTCCTCCACCTACTCACCTCCACACCCAGCCTTTGTCCTGAACCACATGGAAACTCACTCCCTCAATTGCCCAGTTTATGATGCTTAAAAATATTTGACTGGTGCTGCAACATTTTCCAACGCCCGTGTCCCTCAAATGAAACTTTCACCTGTGTCTATGTTTGACTTTTCCACTCTCCATGTTAGTCACAGCAAAAGCATCCCTGATGCGTGGATTTTATCAGGGAGGATTTATTAGCGCGCTTGTTTACGAAACTGCATAGCACTTAAAATCACCCACTTGTCATACTGCCTTTCACTGCCTCCATACTGGCACCAAAAAGCATCCAAGCAACAATTAGATTGAGTCTAACTTCCTTTTTTTGTTTCAAATGTCCTGTGACATATCATTTTGGAGGCTTTCACACACTTTTTGTGCATTCTAGTGCAGCATGTGCAAAATTCATTAGTTGTAATATCACCTCATATGGTTGCTTTGTGTTAGTCTCTGATGCATAGCAATATTAATCCAACATATACTACAATACATGTGTCCCTGTCAATATTTGTACAGGTCTTGGAGGAGGCTAAGCCCTTCTTCTGTAGTTCAAGGCTAAGCTTATGTAACACCATTCAGTCTTACTGAGCAATAACATTATTGTACCCACTATGTCTCACTCCCTTGTGTCCTGTGTGGAGATTACACAAATATCATAAAACTGTAACATCCTTATTCTTGAAATGCTTCCTCCAGCATTAATATAAGAAATATGTATCATAAGTAAACATGAGAATATTAAAATGCTAATCCTTTCCCTACATCCATCTGTTATTTATCTCATCGCTCCTTTATTGGGCCTGTGTTTGTACAGCTACTGTATGCGTAAGGTCATGCAGTTAGTGCCTGTATCCCACAGTCTGTGAATGCTGTAGATACGCACAGGAAGTCTTTATGGTTTTTAGCATTATGGAGTTACTGACACTCACTGAATGGACACCCAATGGATAAAGAGTTGAAGCATGAGGTTCACATGGCGTCTACTTTATAATAATTATTCCTCTAGCCTTGCCTTTGTCATGGACCTGTGCTTTCAGCTGTGTCATTTTTATCCCAAAGTTTAATTGCACTTTATTCTCTGGAATTGTGCCTTTTTGCCACCAGACTTTAATGGCATGCATGGTGGTGAAATAAGACGCATTATGTGTGTTTATTCTCTACAGCAGTACTATTTTGCATTCCCAGTATAATTATGCTTTGATTTTGATATTTACTTATACCATTCTGCATCCCTAGTGGACTGATAGTAAATGCATATGTGAACTTTTTACATTTACATAATTTAGCAGTGGAAATGTATTCATATTTTTTTAAAGCAACTTCTGTCACCTTCATTTGCACTATTTTGTATCCCACGTTTAACACTTTTTCCATCTCTTTCTCCTCAGCATTGTGTGGTATGGTATCTACAATCTGGTTTCCCATTGGGGCTTACCAAGAGCATGGCCTCATGTCATTTGGCTTCTCCCTCTACTCTGGTTGGGTGGGCACTGTTTTCTCCCTGATGGGTGGCTCCATTCTCACCTGTTGCTCATCAGAGTCCTCCCACTCCTACCAGGACAACAACCGCTTCTACTACTCCAAACAGGGAGGAGGCAACCCGCCACCTGCCTCCTCCACCAATCATGCCAAGAGCGCCCACGTCTGAATGTGCAGAGATTCTGAGTCCTAACGTGGAGGTGCAGGGGACTGTAGATAGCTTGTATATAGAGACAAATACATAAGAACACACAAACACAACAACATATTCACATTCAGCACAGTGACAACTACTTTCAAACCTATACTGGAAGAGAAGGAGACACATTCACACACTCATTCGTGTTGGTTTATGTGAAGGAAAATTCTTGAATGAGCACAAAAACATACATAAAATACACACACACAAACACACAAAGACTGTTTTTGTTGGAGCTCTTTTTACGCCAATGGATTGTTCTTGTATTGCAGAGCTCTTCTTCCAGCCTCCTCACGTCGGGTGTGGCGTGGACTCATCATGCTGTTACGTAATTGTACAACTCCTGAATAACTGCCAGAAGGTCTAATCACCTGAGGCCCTGTGGACTGAAATATTGATCTCCTATATTACTTTTATTTTTCTATCGTGCACCTAGAGATGAAGTCCTATGAGTGCCTTTGTTGAAAAAATTGTTTTTTTTAATCATTTAATTATCATCATCTGTTACTTTGATGAGAGCAGGGTATGTTTGAATTCGAAAATAAGTTCATTAACATTGTTCATGTACATAGATTTTCAGTGAATGAGTTGATTTAGAAAAAAGGTATTACCTTTCTGAGCCTCTGCAGAAAAACAGTGGGATGTTGGGAACAAATTTCAAACTAATTCACAGCCTGAATTAGAGCCTTAGTGTGTGCAGTCCTGTGCAGAAATTGCATCTTTTATCCATTATTCAGTCATCTAATAGTGGTATTCAATGATCTATAGTTACGTTACACATTTCTATTTGACTTCCTTTGCTGTTTTAGATTTAAAAAAGACAGAGTGAGAAAAATGTAGCTTATCCCGTTAACTGTGGAACCATAAATTTCCATTAAACATCCAAGTCAAATTTTCTTGCACAGAGTAGCTCTTTAAAAGGCTTGTAGCTAAAAGTATGTTTCATTAAATATATCACTATCATCATCACATCAGTTTTATCAACATTAGCTTCTCTTGAAGAAATGTGACTTGAATGTTCCATATCGCAAATGTGCTGAGATCTGATATTCCCAGGCTGAAGATACCTGATATTTCCAACTCAGATCTGTATAAAAGCAGCATCAGCTGGTTATTTATTATTTTACTGATGTGCTATTGTTTGATTTTTCTATAATAAAAAAAAAAACAAATAATCCAAACTGCTTTGGTCTGAAATCTGTCACACTGACATGATAAGACGTTCTCATCTCATTCAATACAAATGCATAAGACAGAAGGTGGGGGATGTATTGTATGTGACGTCCGTGTGCGTGTGTGTCTGTGTGATATACGGCAATTACTGGAACAACATAGACTATTGACAGTCATGTGTTTAGCATTAGCATCAATGTTGGTGTGACACTGCGCTGAGAAGAGTGAGAAAACATGAATTGTTACAAATGTATCATATCTGTAATGTGAGTCAGTGACCTTGAGTTAGGTCAGCAAAGAAGAGCCTGTCCCTAAGACTCTGCAAGCCAAACACTGCACAGGCCCTCCCCTGCCAACCACACACCCACACACAGACCCACACACATCAAGGTCACTGAGTCATATTGCAGATATTACAGGATACTTTGGAAACAACATTGTTCTCAACTTATCTTCAAGTTGCCTCCTGCTCTAGCTGCATATTGATCTTCACTAAGTTACTGTCTGTTGACACATCATTGTGTCACTTCCCATCATGTGTTTCTGAATTTCTTGGCACTCGTGTGTGTGCAGGTGTGTGACTGTGTGTGGTCATATGGGTATGTGTGTGTGTGTATTTCCTGAAATGTAATGCTGTTCCAGGCATAGAGCCCATCCAGTCCACAGGAAAGCAGTGGGAAGTCAGTGGGCAATCAAGCTGTTGTGTTATGATATGAAATGTTAAATTCCACAACAAGAACACCAAAAAAAGCTGACTGTGAAAAAATTTGAAAGGATGATCTATTTTTCTTTTCATGTTATTATATTCCAGATTCATTACTCTGTGATATTTGGTCCTTTCCAGCAATTATTTTCTGATTAAGTATTTGATTTTCTTTTCTCATGTATCCACAGTCCATCAACCTGACTTGTCTATTTCTACTTCTGCTTAAAATACCATTCAGCCACAAAAAAAAAAAAAAACTTAAACGAGAACTTCCCACTGTGTGTTTATGTGTAGTGGGAAAGAGCAAAAAATCACAGGAATAATAGAGCAGTGAGTTTCCCAGGGAAAGGGAGTGAAAGTTAAATCCTCCTATCAAAACTCAGTTGTGCTCTGGTTCATTGAAGCTACACTCTGATGCTTTGTTTTGGGTTTGGGTTTTTGTTTGCATATTATATGATTGATTTCTCACAGTTTGATTAAGGATTGTTGAGTGGGAAAGACACAAAAACTGATCTGACTGATATTTTTTATCTTTTAGATATGTTTCATATTTTATTTTATTTTTTTTAAAGATATCTGTAAGAAGATATATTTGTAGTTTTTTAGTACTAAAAAAACATCTCAATGTAGTTTTACACCTCCTCTCTTAGGCTTTTCTCTGGAGCTCCAGTAACAATAGGAGGTTGAACCAAAGAACTTCCTGAGTGACCAAATAAATTAATGTCAGATTTCAGGTAAACACTCCAAAGAAGCCAAATCCTACAAACCACAATGGTGGGTCTGGTGGCATCACAGAGTTACAGAAGCCCTGACAGCTGGATTTAAGGCACAGTTTTTGAATACAGGCTGTGGACATTTCTCCATGAGGTTTTTCATAGAACCTAGACCTGCTTTATAAGCCAAAAAGACATGGAAGTCTCACTTTATACAATATGGAACCTGTAAATTGCCAATTAATGTCATTGTAACTGTGCAACATCTGAGTGATAGCACCAGTTTGACATTTTGGCACATGCATTGTCCATCCTCTTGCCAAGAGAATGGTGAGAGATGGGTAGTTTACTCAACTGCAAAAAAAAAAAAAAAAAATGCTACTGTAAAATGACTATAAGTAATCTACTCTTCATACTCTTGGCAAATTCCCTTAACAACAAAAGTAAAATGTATAAAATATAAGGCACATCACCAGCAGCTTTTGTTGTTTAAGAGTTTAAGGAGGGATTATCAATTTTTAGCTCATCAGCCCAAAAAGGACATGAAAGCACTTTGCCTTTTAGAAAAAAAAAAAAAAAAAACTGGAAAAATATCTGGGTCATATTGAGTTCAAAACCAGATTTTTTTTCCCAAACTTACAACCATGCATAACACCAGTGTGTAACTAATTGCATATGTATGTATGTGCATATTCATCTTTTATGTGAATAAATGAGCAAGGCTTTCGTTTTTTGGTATTTGCAATAAATAACTTTCATTGTTGCATGGAAGCAATATCAACAACTCAGCAAAAAACAGTGCACCCAGGAGCAAAATAACCACACATGGAAGAAACCATTAACAAAAAAAGTCAACATAAAAAACAACTACATCATACAGCTTTGTGCCAAAATATACAGAAAAGAAAAGGAATATCTAGTTGTTGCGAGAGAAGCCAATCTCAACAAGTCCGACACACACTGACTGGACACTTGGCCACAGCGAACACAGAGCACAGGAAGAACATGGCACGCCTTCTCCGAGACAAAATAAACAAATAGTAGCTGACTTTAAAAGCAATAGTGGCAATATTTGACTATGCTTGTAGTTTACCCTTTATAGAATCGTATTAAAATAGTTTCTGCATGTTTTCTGTAGCACTCTCCGTCCTAAACCTTCTACTGTCCTATTGACGTCTGGAGCAGCCATTTCAAAACCCTTCACGGGAAAGGATCGAGGTTTGTAAATGAGCTTCATCTTTCTTGAGAGACTACAGTTGGTAAAAATATATTTTTAGCAGTTTCTCCCAGGCCTCCTCGTGATTAAACAAAAACACAGATAGTGAAGGCTGACTAACTCCACCCAGCTCTTTTGTGCACACCTACCCCAGGAGGGTCTGTGGATCAGAAACAGCTGTAGAAAAATACTTTTCTTTTTCCCCCTCCTTTAATGTTGAACTTCACTGTGTCGTAACAGTGGACTGATGTAGTCACTGGAGTCTAGACTAATACTTTCAATCTTTCAATGAAATACTTAGCAACTAGAATTAAAAAAAAAAACAAAAAAAAAAAACAAAAAACTGACCATTGCACTGTTGACTAAAGTCACTGTGAGAGGAAAAAAAATTCTTCTTGTGATGAACATTATTAGCTTATTAGCTTAAGGAACATCTTTAGCTCCGTCGTATCTTAAGTGTACTCCTAGAGGAAACTACAGTCTCCTGTACGTGAAAAGTAAACAAACATTGTGGACTTTGGCTTGCAGAGGTTGTGGTTGATAGAAAGGGATATACAGGAAGTAGGTATACTGTAAGTGGTTGAGGGAAAATGTGAGAGAAGTCGCCCTCGCCACACTTGTGTGTTTGCTACATGTTCTACTCCCGTTCCTAACGGAGTCCTGGTTCCCATACCTGGCTGAGACCACTTAATGAGCTTAGAAATAAATAAGAGAATATGAGAAGATTTTTTTTTTCTTCTAAATCTTCTTATAGCTCAAATAATTGATTTATAATCCAACATGATATTGAGCTGTAAAGTATAAGAATAGTTTAGGCCTGAATAGAAATGATAAGAGTGTACAGTGAATCAAGTATCGACTCACTTCTAAGTACCTCGACGATGGTGGGGTTTTGTTTTTTTTTTTTTCCAGTTGTAATACACCTGTTAAATCTTGTCAGAGCTCAAAGGCCCATAATGCCAGGTATAAGAACTAAGCCTGCGTTTGGTTTGTGTTCTATTATGTCTCGTTGCGATCAGTCACCACATGCAAGTACAACATTTACAGTTTGGGCCTCGTGCATGACAGCATGCTACACATTCACCACAGACAGTCACATTGAGGCGCAGGTGTAGACTGCAAACACACACACACACACTCATACACATACAGTACATGCACTCATAGGCATACACACAGAGCACATAATATAGAAAGTTGACTGTACAGTTCAGTGTCAGAGGCTTGGCATCGCCTGAATTCGCCTTCGTGTTTTGGCTGAGCTATGAATGCAAAGCAGCTGAAGTCTTTTTGGCTGAGTCGGGAGGTGATGTAGGTGGGGAAGGTATTTTGGCTGAACAGTGCAATAGTGGGATGTATTTTTGGATGTGTGTAAGATATAGTGTGCAAACATTTTAGGATGCGCTGTTTTTGTTTTTGAACCGTGTCACTAGATATAAAATGGATATTGGAAGATTCTGCAAAACCTCAGAGTATGATCAATGACAACATTTTGAATATTTGATTCCTACAATTTCTCAAATATCAATTTCTACAATATGCGTGCATTAAAACAACAACAGTGTGGTTAAGTTTGGGGGAAACTTGTGGTCATAGCAAATAAACTATAGCTAAGCTTTGGCAGCTAAAAAGCTTATAATGCTCAATTGAAACATCATGCTAATAGGAACTTTGATTGTTGTAATGCAGATTTTAACTAATTTTGACATCATGACTTCAAGTCCCCACAAAACACTTTTTATTTTTTTGGTAAATTTTTCTTTCCCTATGACAGTAAAAGCTGTTTGAAAACTTTCTCCTCACCCCCAAGAGTACAATTTTTTGGCAGGGAGATGCTGAATTGAATATTCCGTCTTTTTTCTTTTTTTTCTTTTGCCTCATATTGAGTGTGCATATTCAGTTGCATACAAACTCCCTCCAGGCCACTATACCACCCAAACTTCCAGTATGTTCCACTACCACTACAGAAAGGCCACACGGCTCCCTGCATTGGCGAGCTGCAGAATCATCCAATATCAGCCAGTTCCTTGGGATACGAGGCTGCTTTGTTTTAGTAGGGTTTTTTTTTGTTTTTTTGGTAGGGATGGGTACCACAAATATTTCACCGGACAACACCAACTTTGACATATATTACTACCTGAAGGAACCTTTTTTTTTTTTTTTTGAGTGTGGATGAACGTGAGACAGGAGTAGAGGTAGGGTGGGGGTGTAGCGTGGCATCCTTTGATTTAGTGCATTAGACAAGTAAGGCATCCCTGGAAGGGACAGATGCAGCAACAGGGGGCACAAGGAAAAGGTACAAGGACGACAATCAGGGCAGGCGGCAGCAGCAATTGTAGACGTGTCCCCCAACCCACCACCCTCAACTTAATATCTTCAAAATATGCTTTTTGGTATGTGCCAAAATCCCTTTGAGTGCCATGCATACATACATTCTTACTATGGAATTAGACCCCTAACCTTGGCAGCATTAGCTTACACATCCTACACATTGAGTGGTACAGGACCTTGATTTGATTTGATTGACTTTCACAATAACTTGGCAACGGTGTAAAATAGGACTTCAACACAAGCTACATGTATAACAATAGGGAGGTTCAATCAGACCAGTTTTGGCCTGGCTGAGAGCAGAACCAATGACGAATCAGAAGAGCGATTGCAGACACCCTGAGGTGGAACGGGAGCTAATGGATCGGCAGGTCACGAACAGATTGTTGCTTCAAACCAATCTCGGCTGCATCACTTGTGACTTACAGCGGTAACTCACTGCGGACATGGCCTGATGGATATCAAGAAGAGGGTGTGGTAGCAGATAGATGAAGGAAGAGTTGGGCTGTAAGAGCAAAGGGGCGGTGGAAGTAGAGGATAAAAAATAAATAAATAGACAAGAAAGCGGGAAGGAAGCAAAAATCAGAATGGGAGGAGAGAAGGAGAGAGATGGAAGAGGAGGAATTAGATTTCAGTTCACACCCTCACACCAATATATCAAAATAATAGAACAGCTTAGTTTTTTAAAAATAATCAATCTACAGTGAAAATTTTAATTTAGCCATCAACGTGGGGTCAGATGAAGATCCTCAATTGTTCTCCCCAGAAAATTAGACTTCCCTCCTCTCAGAAAAGAGACAAAATCACTCTTCCCCATTTTCTGACCCCAATCTCTCTCTAATAATTTTTGTACAGTCCCCGCGTCTGCTTTCTTCTGCAGGAGAAAAGACACAACCTCTGAGGAAAATCCATTTTCGGAACTGCATGAACTGAAAATTAATTCCTTCCCAGCTCTGGTAAACACGGCGAGAAGTGCATCAGCCGGGAGACAAGCACACAGAAAATGTGACAGTCATCACCACAAATCATGCAGGTTGTCAATTAGGATTCAACCTGTTCTCTCTCTGTTTCAGCCTCTTCTCCCTCTTCTTTTTTTTTTTTTTTTTTTAGGTACACTGATGAGCTGACAAGCATGTGTCGTATTGCGCCATGAGTTGCTCTGCTGCGGGTGGATTGATGCTGAGCTTCATGCTTGGGGCGGAGAGTGGAAAGAACAAAACAAAACAAATACCTACACATACACAGTAAAACAATCTGAAGAACACACTTTATATCTACACATACAGACATGAAAATCAATGCAAAAGGTGGAGTTTGATTGCACATACACCCTCACGCGTTCACAGGCAAAATTAAAGTAGAAAACAGACATAATCAGAAACTCACGTACACCTACAGTAGATGAAGGCACTATTGCAAGCAAAGTCCAAGTACTATTTGTGACAGTAAAACATCAACACCCTTTTCCCAATCCACTCCTGAGTCCCTTGGGCTAGATGTTAGGGGTCAGGGGAAATATTTATAGATACCCAGAAAGTGGTTTTTGAGTTTTAAGAAAGCTTTTAGTGAGTGTAGCGCATTTGCAGCCATTTTCCTGTCTGTTGCAAATGTAACAAGCACAGACAGTCCAAACTAGACGTAGGAAATAACTTGCTGTCATCTAACTTTCCTCCCTGCCTATGTTGAAACAGGAAGAGAAGGCGCTGACTCATCTGGCCCTCCCTCATCACCTTCTCCTCTCCTGTATCCCGTGATCAAGATATTATTTGACCGATTGCTAAATTCACAGGACAGTGAACCACATTGTATTGTAGCTCTTGTTGTGTCCAAACTTTTCTGTCTCGCAGTTTTTCGCGTGGGACGTGGACGGATAACAAGTGACTGCGATAAGACACTCATGACCTTGACATCCACGTTTGCTGTGCAAACAGGGGAGTCAAGTGTGGTAAAGTAAAGTTAAAGAAAAGCCATTCCACTGCCAAGAAACAATCTAGCCCAAGGGTTAGACACACAAATACACTCACACACATACACACACACACACACACACACACACATGCAGGCATGCACACACACACACTCAGACACACATCACTCATGCGCTCACACTACTCTTCCCTTCCCTTTCCCCAGGCAGCAGACAAGGCAGTACATTCAGGGTAACACGGGGTCAGTCCCTTCAGAAATCCATGGGATCCTCCTCGGCAAGGCCGTGATTGGCAACGGTCCTGCCTCCACCTTTTGATGAGATCCCCTCGCTTTCAGGTTTTGTCTGAGCGGGCGGAGTGAGCCCCGATCCCCCCTCAGGTGCACCCCAGGGGTCAGTGGTAGGTGGGTAGAAATCGTCATCGAAGCCGCAGAAGCCTTCATCCACGCCTTGATCGTAGCGCTGGTAGGTTGAGGCGTGCACCTCGTTCTCCCTGGCCGTGATCTCCAGGGTGCTGTTCCACATGCCGTAGCCAAAGTAGATAAGCACACCTGAAAGGACACAGATTTGTTTGTTGCGGGTGGATTGATAGAGTGATCAACATATATACACAAATACATAAGCACAAAAACGGATGCAGAGCTTGTGGCTTCATTTTAAGAGGTGAAACCGATTTAAAAGCAATTCATCCCACTCTGAGTGAGTCACACGAACGCAGCAATCCTACTCATACAGCAAAATAACACACCGATGCACATGAACAAAAACAGCTCTGTTCTACAGGACTTGAACTACATGCAAAGCACACTTAGACACACAGGTACACACACACACACTCAGACAAATACAGATGTGCAGATAGATATAATGGAGACAGGAAAATAAAAGTGAAATGAGACTTCCTTGTTCCTCCAAAGAAAAAAACAGCGCGTAAGTGAGACAAACTAGAGTTCACTGGCTCCCTGAGCCAATAACAAATGAGTCATTTTCAAGAGTATAAATGAAGTTCATCACTCCCATTGTTTTAAAATCATCACGGTCAGTTTCCATCAACCCAGGATGGCGAAGATAATAAGAATCCTGTCTGAAAATCTGGCAATAAAAGATATAACACTTAAATGCAAGACAAAGTGTCATGCAATGAATTAAACCCTTACCCACAAAGCACCAGATTGAAAATCGTATCCAGGTGATGGCGGACAGTTTAAGCATGAGGTAAATGTTGACCAGCATGGCAGAAGCAGGTACAAAGGGCACGCAGGGTGCCATGTAGGGAAGCCGCTTGGGGTTCTCAGGCTGCTGGAGGATGATGACGATGAGAAGGGCAATGAATATGATGAGGAAGATTAATAGCAGCAAAGCCCACCAGCGACCCTCCCCAATACTGCTCGCTCCTGCAATGAGATCAATCAAGGAAAAAAGAGAGAAAGTTTAATTTATAGTTTATAGTTACACTAAACTGTGAACTCCTTTTGTGAATTCTTTTAATGCATTCTCACCAAAAATGATGAAGGAGCAAAAAATGAAGATGAAGATGAAGAGCAGCAGCACACACACAGTGACAGTTTTGCCCGTTGCTGGAGTCGGCCTGTCCATCTTTCCCGGGAGGCCAAGTCTGATCCTCAAGGTGTAATAGCGTGGTCCAATAAGCTTCTTCAACCGCCGCGACATCCCGCTCTCTGACTCCTCTGCCTCAATGCCAGTGGTCATATCCACCGTGCCATAGTTTGGGTGGCTGGCACTGTAGGCGTTTTTGTCTGGTTTGCCTATCAGCATCTCATTGTCGCCCAGCGACGGCAGGTTTTTGGCTCCGCAGGTGTTGGTGGGCGGACCTCCATACTCATCAGCCTCGCTGGTTGGTGAGCAGGCGTCCTTCTCGCACTCAGCCAGAACGCCTTCCTTACGCTTGTTGTTCTGTTCTTCAGAGAGGAAGTTCACAAAGCCGTGGATGTCGCCTTCAGGTTGATAACGTAACAGGAGTACGCAGAGACTCACCTGTAACCAAGAGAACCACTTGGTCAAATCCCTTTAAAACAGCAATCACATTCATGTAAGTGACTAGAGGAGCCTTTATAACCTGACAGACTCTAACTTGGCTGATATTCACTTGATGACAATGATTGCTGCTGCAGCTCCCTCCTTCACCATAACCTCCTGTTTATATGTTCAATTCTTTGGTACTGTTGACTACTGTTTATATATATATGTTTACAACCATAACTATATAACCATCTGCATTAAATGCCTTACTGTAAGTACCTTAGACTGAAGACGCACTCTTAGGGTTTTGTGTGTGTGCTGTGTGTACACTGGCTGCCCTGTGTGTGAACAGGTTAGAAAGTACAGAGAATTAATATCTGTAATACAATCAGCTAAATATAGTGAGTAGGCAGCAGCACCCTGCAAGTACCCATATGGTCTGTACGTATGTGTGGGCCATTATTATCCTCCACTCACCAGGGTGTAAGCCAGCAGGGTTCCTATGGACATCATCTCTATCAGGTCTCTGAGGCTGACCAGGAGAGACAACAGGGCTGCTAGAAAGCCTGACACCACACAGGCAACAGCAGGGGTCTCTGTGTAGGAAGACACATTTGCTAGGAACCTAAATACACACACACACACACACACACACACACACACACACACACACAGAAAGGTGATCAGGTTGAGAAACAGTCGAGCATCATCCAGATTGATATGTAAATAAGTATCTTCACTGACTTAAACAGCAGGCCATCCCCTGCCATGGCGTAGATGACCCTGGGCATGGGGAACAGGGACCCAAGCAAGGAGACAGTGAGTCCAGCTATGGAGCCAACTGCAACGATATACTTTGCGAACATGCAGCCGTGCACGGCAAACATCTCCATGAGCGGCGCGTCCGCGTCAATCTCATTGTACGGTACCATCAGAGTCAGGATCACAGAAACCTGCATGAAAGTGGATTACAGAAGAAGGTTATTTATGGGAGGTCAATGTCACAGTATTCACTGAGAATTAATTTGTCCTGACATTCATCATGAAATATTGCTAAAATAGAGAGGACCCAGATTCCAACAAAGCCACCCAATTGATTAAGACGTTTTTTAAAAATGCTCATAAAAATGGAAATGAACAAATCCCTAACAACTGGGAAAACTCCATCTACCAATGAAGCTCATGTCATATGACCCAGAGGTTCAGAACAGCTACTAAATAAACATCTAAATACTGACAGGTGTTGAGCTGCATTCTCACGGTGGAGCTTTGCACAGCTAGCACGTTCAGGAACACTCCACATCACATCATAGCAAAATGTTTGTGTGCGTGTGTGTGCGCGTGTATATGTGTGTGCATTTTTGATCCTCACATCTGACGTGTGAAATCATGCAGGGCCATCTGTCACAGATACCGTGCTGCAAAAGGGGGATTTGCGTGAAGAGATTACAGAAAGAGAGAGGAATAATAAAAAGACCAACTCTCACAGAGAGGAAGATGGAGAGATCAGTTCCTCCCTTGTAGCCCGGCGCCCTTTAACCCTTCATCCAATCGCGGCACAAGCTGGCTGATAGCGCTTGTGAGCCAGTCAAAGGAGACTATACATAGTCGAAAGGGAATCCTACAACAAATCCTGGTTACATGTCCTTGTTTGAGAGGGCAAAGCTGATGCTACAGTGCCCACTTAAGCTGACTGTCATCTAGAGGTCAACAGAGCTCAACACACTGATTGTGGGGCTTTCAGAAACATGGCTTTCCCATCTTAAGTGAATTTGTACTGACACCCAAGATGGACAGCTGTTAACAAAACATTGGCTATGTAGCAATGGCAAAAGACTTATTTTAATCTATTCTTTTTTTATCAAATGAAAGGTCATAAAATTAACAAAAGCCCACAAACCCCCAAGAACCAAAAAGCACCAGGGTGAGGAAATTCAGTATGGCAAAAAAAAAAGTGGACCATAATGGTTAAAATGATTGTAGATATTAACCTGCAGTAGCTAGAGGATCCTTATAAGAGCAGCAAAGTTAGACAGCAGGTTTTTTGGAGCATGAGAGAGAGAACTGATATGGAGAAACAGATGCGACTGAGAGACACACAGAGAAAGAGAAAGACAAGGTTTTCAAAGAGAGTTCTGAAGTTGATGCAATCCTCGCCCCCCCTCGGGCGATGCCAAAAACTCTCCCTCCTGATAGGCTGCTGTCAGACGGTACCCATGGCAACAACCATCTAGCGCAAGTGTGTCAAAGCAAAAAATCTGGTAGGCTGCGCGAGCTGAATACGTAAAGATCAGAGATGAGATACACACCCGCACAGTTGGAGTGCAGGAAGGTGGCGGGGGGTGGGGTGGTGGCATACTGATGTTTGATCTTTCCATCTCTGTCAGCTGCTGCTAACTTTGGGAAAACACTTTCAGTCTGTGTTCGCAAGTAAGTCGACAAAGGAATGATAAATAATAAAAGTTGTCATGTCGCCCTGTGACAGAAATTCTGGCACAAAATAATAAAAAAAGATGGGAACGACTGAAATTCTCTTTTATTCTCAAATCAGTGATTCCTCACATTACGCACAAAGATTTGTTTCAAAATGTTCAAACAATCTATGTGGTATGATTTTGAAGCTGTGATTACAACCTCCTGCCTTCCCACGCGTCGTATTTATTTGTGAAATAGAAATTAAATTTTCTAACGTTGGAGCCAGCGAGCCAAGTCATTACTTTACCTCAGTACCACACTGTGCTGCAGCAGTGATGCTTTGAGTAACAAGATATAGTTGCTTTGCATTCTTAAAGGTCCTCAAATGACTTTTTATCTCTCAAATGCTAATAAAGGGAAGCAAATGAAGCATTTTTTTTCTTTTTTGGTAGTATTTGTGCATGCAGTATGTCCACGGTCTCCTCGATAACTCACAGAGACGTAGGCAGTGAGGCAGGTGATGAGTGAGGCAGTGATGGCGTAGGGGATGGAGGTGTTGGGACTCTTGGCCTCCTCTCCTGTTGTAGCTATGATGTCAAATCCAATGAAGGCATAGAAACAGGTGGCTGCACCCTGCATCACCTGGGGCAGAGAAGGAGCAAGAGGAGCGATGAATTGCATGTTTTGTTTTTTTGTTGTTGCTGTTTTCTGTTTTTTTATTTTTTATTTGTTTGCTTGCGACTTAGCATTTTTGCGCGTATTTGCATGTGCGTGCGTACCCCTGACCAGCCAAAGGGCAGGAATCTTCCCTCGTCCCAGTTCTCTCCGTTGACGAAGAACAGCCCGGCGATCATCATGAACACCCACACTATGAGGTTGATGACGTTCAGCACGTTGTTGAAGCCCACAGAGTTCTTCACCCCCAAAGCCACTATCACCGTCACCAGCAGGGCTATCAGCAGCGCCAGCAGGTCTGGGTATGACTGCTCCCCTTTACCTACAGAGGAAACACAAACACAACTAATATAGAAGGACAGATGGATGCCGTTTATTCTTTGTCACAACACCCTCTACCAAAAGGCCGTTATTACTGTTTGATTAAAGGGGCTATTTATGAGTTTTCTCTGCCGCTGAACATGGTTTCTTCAAGAGGTTATAATACGCCTTCTGAGCAGCACTAAATCATCAGGACACACTGGTGGCTACAGTGAGCTGCTATCAGAAATGGCCTGGGCAAGCCGTTTAGCGTTTAGCTACAGCTAGCATTATACTACAGTGGAAGTGATAGAGGTAAGCATTAAAATTGATGTTGCTTTCCACCTCTGAAGACAGCTACAGCAATAAACTTTGACACTGAACTTGCAACATTTCTTCGAGACCGGCAAATAGACAGCTATTTGCATAACATTGGCTATGTAGCAATTGCAAAAGTTACAAAGAGCTACTTTAATCTACTCAGTTTTTAGTGAATTAAATGTCATAAAATTGACAAAAGCCCAGAACCCAAGGTGATGTCACATCTTGTTTTGTGTGATCAACAGTGCAAAGACATTTAATTCCAAAAGAAAAGCTGCAAATCCTTAAATATGAGAAGCTGCAACAAGCAAACATTTGGCATTTTTTTGCATTATGAATTATTCAATGATGATGAATCAAGTATTAGAAGGGTTGTCAAAGTTGTTTGTCTTGCATTTCAACCACATGCAGCTCCTCAGTTATAACAGACATGGAAATTAAACTAAACAACAAAAGCCATGAAATTGAAACAATGGAACCAACACATTCAAGCTTTTTTTTTTTTTTAACTTGTTTTTCTAGGGGAAGTTGAAGCCTAAAAAAAAAACATTAGCATATATATGATTGAACAATTTACCCGGTGCACATTGATCATTATGGCAATCTGGTATTTATCAGACCACTCCACCCCCTCTCCCCCCAGAATAAACTTGTCTGTTTTCCAATTAAAATATGAAGTAGGACAGTTGGAAACACATTTATATATATATACACCCCATCAACAGAACTACTGTTGTCAGAGAAGCTGTCAATCACACTAAAACATTACACTGATTTTTTAAGTAAGATACATCCCATCACTCAGCACAGTAAAACAATAATTACAATTTAATCCAAATCAACACTGCATATGTTACACAAGAACTTGCTCTGAGTTTGTTTGGAAACTAATGTTAAAAGCTAAATTCCACATTTTCTCAGGGTTGTGGAGAAACAGCTTTTTTTTTTCTTTAGCAGGAAAAGGAAACAGTAACTTTCCATAAAATGTGGAACAGCTGGCTTTGCTGCTTGTCATGTGACCATTACCACTCCCTTTTCAGTGTCCAACAGGAAGAGACTGTCAGGGTAGTGTCATCCAGATAGGAATGCTATTGGCACAGACGTCAGCGATAGTATTACACTGTTTCTGACATGGAAAACTGTGCAAACTGCATGAATTTTTCAGAACATCCAAGGTGTTACTTTCCTGAATGACATGATTTCTAACATAATCAGTGTCACGTCATTCAGATTTTTCCTGGAAAAAGATCTGGCGTGGGTTGGATGTTTCGCAGATGGTGTTTGTTTCTGATTTTTTTTTTGTTAGAATTTGAGGGATGTGGTACCATTTAAATAGTTTCCCACTTTTCCACTGAGATAGTGATACAGATGACATTGTGCTTCTGTAATTCATGACTCTAAGGGACTATTTCTGCAACTAGAATTACAGCCTTGTGGTTGTATGTCTCTGCCAACCATTCAAATTTCAGGAAATATGATCACCATCCCACCTTCTGCTCCTGACTTACAGTGTTGAATATTGTCCAGAAGTGTTTTTGCAGAATGTCACAGTGATGAAGTTACAGTGGGGTTGACCTTTGACTGCTTGGATATAAATGTCATCACTTCATCTTCCATTGGATATTTGCATGAAATTGTGTCCTTATTAGTGTACGAATGTAGTCATGACCAAAAATGACCTTGACCCTTGACCTTTGACCACCAAAATCAGGTCATCCTTGAGTCCAGGTGAACATGTTCCTGACAAATTGGATTCAAGAGAATTGGGTAAACAATCAGATAAACATGATGGTGTAAACATTTTTTGTAAAATTACAATTCCAGTGTAATCAAACATAGTAACATAATATCTAAAAGCAATACTTTATTTTAGCCATAGTCATAGTCAAACTATTGTGTTTGCTATGTTTTAGTAATTTCCAAGGAATGAAAGGAAAGTTTTCTCAACTTCTGACTTCTGACACATGAATTTCCGAATACACTTAAATCTAAAACTATATCTAAAGCTAATATTAATCCAAAATGTGACAAAAACTACAAGAGTCAAACAAAATCTTCAATTTTCTCTACAGGCACACATCCATTGTTCCACTCACCCAAGCCATTGAGTGTCCCAATGTGTGAAATCATGAAGTTGCTGATGCTGTGATTGGCTAGCGAGTCGGCCATGCTGCTGAGAGCAGACGCCCCCGCCGCCGTGCCAATCAGATACTCCAGAATTAAGTTCCAGCCGATGAAAAACGCCACACACTCGCCCACAGTCACGTAGCTGTATGTGTAGGCTGAACCTGTGGTCTTAGGCACACGCACGCCAAACTCTGCATAACACACTCCTGTGGGACAGAGGGGGCGGGGGGGATACAGACGCACATACACGCACACACACATATCAGTGATCTGACTGCATTAAGTGAAAGGCTGAGTTTAAGGTATTGATAGAAACATTAAGGTAGTATTAAGCTCTTCCTTGAGTGCCTTTATATTATAGCTTTGCCCGTACAATGTCTTTGCCCTTGTAATAATTGCATAGTTATTAAAAGGCTCTTATAAATCATAACAGTGTAATGATGATAAGACTGACAGGAACCTCTATACTGCAGCAAATTATATGTTATAGTCAGTCTAGTGTCAGACAAGAGTGTGAAGTAAATGCAATGCGCGTATCTGCATTTGCTCCAGTCTCACCTGACAGTATGGAGGCCACAGCGGCAATAATAAAGGACACTATGACCCCTGGACCAGCCATTTCCTTGGCAACCAGTCCAGAGACCACGTACATCCCTGTCCCGACACAGCTGCCCACACCCAGTGACACCAGGTCCACCGTGGACAACACCCGGGCCAGTCTGGTCCCATGGGCGCCGGTGCCAGTCATGGCTGAATCCAACATGGACTCCACAGGTTTGGTCCTCAGGACACGGGACGCAAAGGTGTTCCATGTCGAACCCCACTGTATCCTGCGAGGGTCCAGCTTTCCTACCAGGCCACTCATAGTAAGGGGCTAAAGGTCAAGGCTCCAAGTCAAAGGGAAAAATTTCAACAGGAAGCGTAGAAGAAGATGCTGACTGTTTTCCTTTTGTTCTGTTTTGTCCAGTTTGAAACAGCTCAGCAAACAATTGTGTAGAGAACTGAGGAAGAGGAATTATTCTTAATCTAGCCTCAGTTTTCGGCTTCCTCCCTCTCTTTTCGTGGTTTAGTTAAATGCCATCTCAGTTTTTCCCCACATGGTGAGAGAGAGAGTTATCTGAAAAACAAAAACGAAGGATGATTTATTTTTGCAGTGTGTCGCAGCACATTGATTTCTATTATTTGTCTAAGACAATGCTTAGTCTTGTGTACACACACCAAGACACAAGACCTCAACAGTGGAGATGTATTACATAATCTTCTTCTTCTCAAATGGAGCATACCTGGATGAAGAAGCAGCTAATTAACAGCCCTCCCCCCGTAGCCCTGTTGCTATAGTAGCTCTGCTCATGAGTGATGACAATGGATGCTAAATGCTTTTCTCTTGTTTGTAGTAGAGTGAGAGGGTCATATACATAATCATGTATACATACTTTTACATACAAGTTCATTTCATTTCATTCATACAAGTTGTATTACAGATTTTTATTTGCCTAGAAATTAATTAATTCTGCTTAAAAAGCTGTACAACCAAAGACTGTGGAAAAAAAATCCATTATAATAGATAGATAGATAGATAGATAGATAGATAGATAGATAGATAGATAGATAGATAGATAGATTGATGTATTATACTATATTATCAATGTAATTATTGGGTTGTAATGTACAGGGTTACCCAAAATGCATCATATTATATGATGTATGATTATAAATTGCCTCACAATATTTCAAAATTAGCTCTTAGTCCTTACACATAGATGATCATGCTCATGTATGATTCATAATAAAATATATACGAATATAACACTCGCAGAATGTGTAATATTAGAAGTATATGTGTAATTTTATAAATATATTTGGAAGAAAGACTTGCAATGATCAAAATTTTTAGATTTAAGTGTTTTTAAGTGCTTTTATTTAAATATTCTATTTAAACATAATTATACTGTAGCAATGCAAAAAAAACATTCATATGTTTCCTCGTATTTAGAAAATATGATCAGCTGAAAATGTTTTTGATGCAATAGAGAGCAAAAGAAACATGGTGCTGAGGATGAAAGTAAGCAGTGAATGAAACAAATCCAATCTAAAGATTCATTTATGCAGAGTAATTATTTAAGTTACATATGAACACCTGCAAGTGTCCTCATAGTTTTCCAAAGCTTTTTGACCATGTTTCTGATGCCCTATGAGTAATGGAGTGACAGAGGCTGAGGCTGTTGAAAAGGGAGATGTTGTAGTCATCAATTGTCGGCCAGTCCATCTCTCCCGCTTTCTCTCTTAACAGCAGTGAACTAACAATCATCATTCGTCCACCTCGAACAACAAGCACAAGTCGCTGAGCAAACACACTCACACTAACATCCTGCACACTCCAATTGCCTCTCAGCTATAATATGAGACACTCCAATGATGACTGCAATTACCCGGCTGTTTAACCAGAGTAGGCCGGTTCTGCTGTTGTCACTGCACTTAGCGAGAGTATGAGCATGTGCAGTGGCAGAAAAAGGTGATTTCATTTGAGTGTGATGGTGAGTGTTGGGTGGAGCAGGGGCTCTTAAACCATTCTAAGGCCAAATCACAGGTATTTTCATTATATTGTAATAAAATCAGTTTGTTTGCCAAGAAATGTATGTAAATGAAACTCATACGATGAAGAGTATGTGTTGTCCGATCAACATATAGTAACTTTTCAGGATTTTTTGGATTGTATTTTCTGTAGGGGAGAGAGACTTTGACACAACTCATACAATATGCAAGCTTTGCAAGATGCAGGTCAAGTATTTTGGGAGCCCTTCAAGCCCCACATCATTACACAATCACCCAGAGACTATAGCAGTGTCCATCGTACCCGTCCTTGCTACAGTAACAACTTTCATTCTATCCATTTTTTTTTTTCACACTACAATTCAGAGCAAATGGTTTGGCACATTCACTGGAGTTAAATCCCAAAAATGTATTCTCTGAATTGAGCTTAAATTTCCAAAAAAAAACCTCATGGCAGCAGAGAATCACTGAATTTAAATGTGATATTCCCAAAGATGCTCAAAAGTGTGCTTCTGTTTAATTCAGCTGCATAATTCGATCATGATGCCAGGGTCTCTCATGTTTGTCAATTAGTCTAAAAGGAAATTGAATTATACACTGGTTGTTTAGTTTGATACTCCACTGCTGAATAATTACACACAGAAATAGGCACAATTTAAAACTCAAGAACACACATACCCAGTAAGCAGCACACACTGTCCTATGACTAGAGGATTTTATATATATATTGTATAGATAGATAGATAGATAGATAGATAGATAGATAGATAGATAGATAGATAGATAGATAGATGAATTAAATACACTGATACCTATATATGCATCCAATCACATTCTGCACAACTCAAAAGCGTCACACGTGCAGACATACACTGCACCGCACACAACCTTTCATCAGTGCATATCGCAAATCAAACCATGCAAACAGCTTGTTTTTCAAAAACATCTGTTACATTTTAATGTTCTTTGGCTAGTTTCATCGACAGCGATCAGCACCTGCCCTGTGTTTAGCCTGTGTTGTTTTGAACAATGGTAGATCAACAATACAGAGTTGCACAAAGGACTTTGACAGCAGGTGTCCCATCTGCTCAGTGCTAGAAACCTGACTTCAGTTTATTAACAGCACGTCCTGGGATAAAGGTTAGTCTGAGAGTATTTAACATTTGTAGAAAATAAGCTCATGTGAAACAAATATGTAACTGTGTAAACAACAAATATCAACAGTATTAAGTTGTCACGTGTTCTGAAACAACTATGTTATTTATATAGAACTTTCTAAAAACAAGTTCCGTGCTTTTATGATTAAAGTAAAAGATTCAAACCAAATAGAATTAATCAAGAATAAACAGACACCAAACTGAAACTGCAATAAAAGCAGAAGGTCATAAAAGTAAGTATCTAAATATAAAGTGTTTTACATTTGACATTTTAGGAAATAGTCTTGTTTTCTTTCTAGCCAAGACTTAGAGAAGAAACTAAGAACTATCCATCTATTATCTTTGCCACTTATCCATCAGGGTTGCAGGGGGGAGGGGGGGCGCTGGAGCCACTGCTGGACAGGTCGCCAGGCTGTCACAGGGCCAAAATATATTGAGACTTACAGAGACAAACAACCATTCACAGTCACATTCATGCCTACAGGTAATGTAGAGTCGCCAGCTAACCAATAAATGTGCATGTCTTTGGACTGTGGGAGGAAGCCAGAGTACCTGGTGGGAACCCACGCAGGCACAGGGAGAACATGGAAACTCTACACAGAAATGCCCCAGGTCCGGGTTTCCTGTTCTGTTCTTGCTCTGAGGTAACAGTGCAAACCACTGTGCCACCCATATGTTGGATGTTGAATTACACAGGCCATTTAATAGCAGCATTAATCCTGCAGTACATAGAGATTTTAAGATTTATATGTAAAGTTTGCTTTAAGAAAGTGAGTTAAATGAGGGAAAGGTAGTTAACTTTGAAATTCATCAGTGATCTTAGCTTATCATAAAGAGTAGACGCAAGCACAAACAGCTAGCCTTGCTCTGTCCAAAGGTCTGGAGTCAGGTCTGCTTGTGAAGTTTCCAGACATTGTAGACTAATCTTACAATTAAGCACTAGCTAAACTAGATAGCTGATAAAATTCATTAGCATATGTCACAACAACGTTGTAACAAAAGGTGGATGCAAATAAAATTATATTATATTATAACTATTATAACATAGTTGAGCCTAAAGTGCCTTTTTAAAATGATAAAAAGCTATTTCCAGTGTTTATGCTAAGCTAAGCTAATAAACTCCATACTTACACACACAGAGTGGTATCCATCTTCTCTTCTGTCTCTCACCTAAAAGCTGTTTAGTCTGTTTTCCCAGTCACTCTGCTCCTATACTTTCTGTGGCCGCAGCAGACTAAAAATTAATTTCACCAGTACAATCAAATGAATGCCGGATTACTGCACTCTATGAGAGAGAGAGAGAGAGAGAGAAAATATCTATTAAATATTCATTACAGAACACACACAGTGTAAACGGTGGCATGTGGTACTTCTCCAATAGCAACATTTCCATGGTGCATCGTCCCTTGACTCTGAGAACAAGACAGAGACAGGTCCAACGCTCTTCTTCTCAGCCTTTATAGCACAAACTAAAGCGCCAAAGGCGACGGGAGCCACTGAATTATCTAATCGAGTGTGGGCGCAGGCAATATTTAAACCTCTAGCCACGGAAGGGTTCATATTGCGCCCATCATTTCATCACAAGCCCTTGGAAGTGTGTACGTGAACAAAACAGCATGACCAGTAAAAAACGCAGTTGTGAGCAGGAGATAGATTTGAACAACTGCTGTCATTTCCCAGTGTGCAAGCAATACAATGGCATCGTGTTTACAGCTACCCTGTTTCTCACTGACAAGCAGCATAATCGAATTTCGAACATGACCTGTCCTCAATATTATAGTCCTAAAAGAAACTCCCATTATCTGCGCAGCCAGAGTCCTGCCGTTTAAAGATCAATAGTTGAATCCCTGTCATCATAATTCTCACCACCACCTCTATCATCTAAGCGTTACTGTGTTTCCTCTCCAGATAAGAGAGCTGTCAGAACATCCATCCTTGTGTCTAATCAGCTATGACTAAGCCTGTGTCTGTGTTCGCCCCTGCCCATGTCTGAATTACTGGTTGAATAACCTGATTGAGCTCTTGTTCCGTTTCCAGTAAGAATTACAGTGGCTTAATAAGGCTGAGAGCCCTTCTGATTCACTCCAAACCAACCTGGCAACTGGCCTGCATCGCATTGCCCTGGTCCCTAGGAAAAAAAAAAAAACAGACCTGGCAAGTAGCCCTGGCCCCGTTCTCATAGCCCACAGACAGAACAGGAAGGAGCCAGCTCATCATCAGAGGCAGAGTACCTGAGTCAGCAGCATTTGTCGAACTTTGTGAAGTTATTTGCTGATGTTTTGGCGGCTGTTGAGGAAAACGTTAATGGAAGGTGCAGCTGAACAACTGTCGGTTCACCACTTTGACTGAAATATCTCAACTACCCTCAGACGGACTGGCACAAAACTTTGCACGAACATTGTAGTACAATGTACACAGTGGTAACCAGATAATTTAGAGATTGCTCGCTTTATCGTGTACCATTATAACCAGTGGAGTGAAATGTCTCAAGAACAACTGGGAGCAAAGGATACAAGGAGGTCAAAGGATAGTGTTACATAATAGATATTTAAGTTTTAACTGGTTAATTCTATGTATAGGTTTGATTAGATGTCATTTCCTCAAATGCACCATCAGAGAAAACCCTCCATTAAAATGCTGCACGCAGATGAGGAGTCTTACAGTCAGCCATATCAGCAGTAATTGGCTGGCTATAAAAATGGAGATGCTGTTGTCCTAAATTCATTTTCTTCTGCTTGGCTGACTTTGGCGACTTTCTGATTCAGTGCCTTGCCCCGACTGGCCACAGTGTCCCTATCTGACAGGCCTAATGAATCTGATTTCTCATTTGACACAAAAGAGAAATTGCCGCCTGCCAGGGTGATTTCGTTCCATCAGTCACACTTTAGACTCTATCTCTGTCCGTCTAAACCATCCAGTGACTGATTTTTAAATTAAAACTGTGATGTCCCCATCAGTTTCACAGAGCAGGCTGCACGACTGGCTCATTTTCTGATAGATTCTTTGTTTAATTTACCAATGTTAAACTATCTGTCTACATGCTTTAATCGACCGGCAGAGTCCCTTGGGTAAGCCCTGGGAATGGAGCATACCAGTGTGCCTTCATGTGCAGGAAAAGAAAACACAGTAATTGGGTAAAACCTCCCTAATGTTCCTCTGGACTGGTTTAGTCAACCAACTTGAGAGCATCGTGGCTTCATTAATAACAGCTTTATGAAGAGCAGAAAATAGGCTTATTCTACAGAAATCCAAAATTCTTAACTAAATGTTATTGCACGTGGATTAAAAGATGTAATTAAAAAAACAAAACAAAACATGTCAATGTGATGATAGAGAAGAGCAAGTCAAACACACTGGGATGGCAATGTGTTGGGGCCCCTTTGAGATTTAATCCCTCAGTCACGCTGGGCGTCCAAATCCAGCCGTGTCTTTGTGAATCACGTGCTCTAATTTCATGTCCTTCTTATCTACAGCGGCTAATCTGCTGTTTATTACGGACACATGGAACACGCGCAAGAAATTTCACTTTACCTTGTCTCATGATGTGAGGCTAGTGGGTGAAAAGAGCCAGCCAAGCAGCAAAGAGTACAAAAATACGCAGTAACACAAAGACTGAAGTGGCATTAACCCGAGAAGGACATTATGACTTTGTTTAACTTGTATTTACAGTTTTATATGTGTCATCACACAGTGTAGGAGCCAATTATGCAGGTATTTCTATTTGGAGATGGGGTTTGCATTTATAGCAGGTTATATACCGTATGTTCTGATATCAGAGATGTTATTATAGTGTTTTGGATGATGCTATGGTTATGTTTATATTTGCTATTATTTCTTCTTCATGCACCGTAGCATTTAGGTACAAATACCACAGTATTATCATTTACAACAGGTGATAGTACTGTAAGGACGTGGACTTCACACCATGTCTAAAAAACACACAGGGAAGCCTGAAAATTTGGTTTGTTTCACATTGTGTGTTACTGACTTCTGAATACACAGTTTTACTCATGAGAGAGTTGGATGTAATGAAATGGTACGCGAGTCAAAATTAAGACAACCCAAGCAGATTGTGCAGAAGTGCTCTTGGAACTCAAAATATGGCCACCGCACAGTGCAAAATGATCAGTCTGCCAGTAGAAGATACTGCTCAAAATGTATTAAAATTAAGCAAACATAGGAAATTGGGTCCAAAACTGAAGTAAACAAAGGCTTGCTTTGCATGGAGCTTCAAACAAATTGAGGTAAAGTCTAAATTTGCTAACCAATACAAAATAAATAAATGCCTGGCTACATATTATCCAGCATTGGTATCCATTTAGTGTAATTTCTCACTGGCAAATACTATTGGAACTGGTAACAAACAAATATAAATACAACCAAGGACGTCCCTGAGCTTCACTTAGTTGGCTGTCTGACCTGTTTACTCATTCACTGACTGGCTGGCTCATTCTCTAGGTTAATTAATGGATCTGATTCACTTCAGCTTTTGAATTTTAAGCTCAAACATGTTGATCTGTAAGAAATGACAGGACAGATATAAAAAAAAAAATACTGCTCGAGGTTTATCATCCCTGTCGTTCAAAAGTTTCCAAGTTGGAAGCTGTTGGCTCTGACTCCAGACAAGTCGATCATACAGACAAATTTTGGATAACCCGACCTGTCAGCCGGCCCAGTTCACTCACAGTTTGGTCTGCTGCATCCCCATCTATCTAGGCCTGATGCAGCACAGCGGGAGCCTGAAGCTTAAAGGCATGACTGATCTGGCACTAGACTGCAAGATAAATAAAAACACCGGTGTCACTCCCTCTGGCTCCTTGGTTAACCAGCCATATCGATGACATCTCTGTCTGCGTGGCCCGAAGCTCTCAAAAACAACAGGGTCATTTCAAACACTCAGGGATTAACCCCATCTGTAGACTAACCCGATGCCTGAGGATAAACCTCAACCAAAAACATTAAGGCTTGAATTTAAAACCGGCTCATCGATTCTGGTTCCAGACTTCAGACATATACTGCTGACTAATTCTTCGACAAGGAGCTCCAATACCATAAAATGTTGGTTACACTCAGAGCTAATGGAGAATGGAAATATTGCCAAAACACATTTTCCCTCACAGTCTTGTATGTATTGATCCAATTTGCTAATCCCCATCGCTGTTGTGGGCAGTACTGTCCTTTTGCAGTATCTGAGGGAGCTTTTGATGTTGTATCATTGCATCTAAACATATATTTCTCTGATCATTTATGATAGTGAGACTATGATAAATTCATTTGTCATAGACCATCAGGGCCACATCCAGTAATGTATTTTGTATCCCACTCTCTATACTCTCAGCTCTTCTCTGACAGAGGTATACTGCTTGCCAGCAAATGAGCCTGTTGTGTACAAACAGTCGACTGACAGCCGACGGCCCTTTTTTGTTTCATCGATTCCACCTTCACCTGTTGCCCTTACTGGATTCTCAAGTGTATTTCCTCCCCTTCGCTCTCTGACTGGCTTTGTTTCTGTTTTTCCTTTTTCCTCGGAGACAAGGCTTGGAGAAGTGCTTTGCCATGGCAACCGAATGGATAAAATCCCTGAACTAGTGTTTGTCCACCAAGTTTTTTAGTCTGACAACAACTTTGACATTTAAGATTAGCATAATGCTCATCAGCTCAATTCAATAGACCAAGAGACTGTCCTTTTTCTTCCTTCATTTCATTTAATGAATGTTGAATTAATGTGTGATGCAATGAGATGCAATTGGCGTGATATTAAATAATACTGAGCCTGACATAGGTAGAAGAAGCCATATCTTTTGATTAAAGCTTAACAAATGTCAAATTGTAATGACACTGAATGGGGAGTACAAGTACAAACATGTACTTGTATAAAATACCTGATCTTTATATCAGTAAGAGCATAAAGGAATAATTCTACTAAGTAAGCTTTATGTAAAAGAAGAACATCATGGCACTTTTTTTCTCTGTGAAACTTCAGCGATGGTTTAATGAGTTTTTATCATATTTCATAATTAACTCCCCTGTATTGATGACCATGTGTGTGTTTAGCACGGCTTGAATTTCCTGATATTTTCCAGTATTAGAGGTTTATTGCCTTCAGTGAGACTGATTTCAGATGCTTATTTCAGCTTGCACACAAAGGTGTGTACTGCTCCCTTGACATCAATCTGGAAAGTGCATGCCTGCTAGCTTTGTGTAATTATTATACTCTATTTTTCTATGATGGTGCACTGCTTCATCCTTCTGGAAGCTGTTAAGACACAAATAATGGGTTTATTTACCTCTACCGCTAATATTTCTCTTTGGTGAGGGTCACTGTGAAGGAGGACTATTATGAGGGACAAAGCTTTGGAGACAAGCAATTTTTTCTTTCCACTCACCCTGCAACTACTGTGTTCAAAACTTCAAGAGATAGAGGTCCAAAAAACACAAAAACAGAAAATATATGCAAAACTGCTGATATACTGCATCCATAGGGATGACCCAGTCACAGCAGAAATCTGACTACATTGTAATGATAATGACCCAAGTCCACCCACCTCCCACACACTGGCCGTCCATTATTTCTTTGTTTCTCCATATCTACTCTTCTACTCTCTCTCTCTCTGTCTCTCTCTATTTAGTGCCTGTTGAAAAAATAATCAGAGGTGTGTGTGTGTGTGTGTCCGTGTGCTGACAGAGACAAAGGAAAGGGTGTAATGTCTGCATGTGTGCCTGCGTGTGTGAGGTTCTGATTATATTATCCTTTATGCGCAAGCAGGTTCACTGACGTCAGCGCTGAGCAACATCTGATGGAAAGCAGGTGGTGGGGGCCAGTCATCCATTCATAAATATAAAGGTTTTTGGATCTGTGTGTGTTCATGTGTGTTTCTGCTGCATGAGTCACACCTTATATTTTACAGTAAGAGTTTAGTAATGACGTCAGCAAACGTAAAGCATTTATCTGACATAAGGAGATTTTTCACGTATGATCCCTCAAAACCAGCACACAGAGAGTGCAGGGATCAATTCTGACTCATGTCTGTCTTGTATCTATCACACACATGCGCACACACACACACACACACACACACACACACACACACACACACACACACACACACACATACACACATACACACACACACACACACACAAGGATTCACTCATCATCCATTATCCTTAGTAAAGATGAATGAGGGGCCACTGGCATCTCACAAACTCTGCAGTTACACAGTTAAAGCAAGACTATGTGACTTTTGAAAGAGAACATTCATTCATTTACAATGAAAAATTGAATTTATGAGCATTAAAGTGCACCCTTGTTACATTCAATACACTCAATGGCTTGGTCTGGTATGACTGGCTAATGTTTCCTGATAGTAGAAAACTTTATTGCTGTAGGCAGATATTGCTAACTCAGTTTTCATGCTTCCTAACCCCTATCCACTTGTGCTATTGTCAAGCTAGATTTTAGCATGTTATCATCCTGTGCGTGTAGCCAAAGCAGCCACTGTTAAGCAAAAGTTACAATGTCCAGATTAAAGAGTGGGATGTAAGGATCCACTGTGTGAAATAGAGCAGCTCTATCACATGACGAAGCAGGTCTATTTTCATTAAAACAGGATGTGCTAGGTGTTACATCATCAGATTGGGTTACAGGACAGATGCTGTAGTTAGCAAGCTTTGTTTTTTTCAGACTTTTATTAATCTTCCTCCTCTGAAGGAACATTTTAGTCTGAACATGTGGTGTGAATAGTTGATCGAAGATTGTATCAAGATAACTAGTTGGATTTGACTAAAAAAAAACTATTTTGGGCCAACTGTCCCTGCTGAAGTGCCCTTGAGCAAAGGGCAAGTCACCGCACCAAAAGTCGCTCCACTGGTGTGGCCCTACATGTGACTATGAGGCCTCTGATGTGAGACCTGCATGTCTTGGGGGCTGCATTATGGTGTGTGTGAGGGATATGCAGGATGACAAGCTGCAGTTGCTAAATTGGTCAGTTATGTAATCTTCTGGTTCTGCTTCTTATAGTTGTTTTCACTCTACCCATCATCATCATCATCATCATCATCACCACCAACAACAGCAACATTGTATTTCTCTACGGCTTGATCTGTTCATTACACACCCATCTTACACGGAGTTGCTGTATGGCACTATATTAGGATAGCCTGGAATTCAAGCTCTTGTATTTGGTGTATTAGCCAAACTAAAGCAGCATCCATGTCCATATGTAAAATATTTAGGCCCATATCATAGTGTGTTCTCAATTTTTTTTTCTTGTTTTTTACTGAATAGTATTGCCCAAATTAAAAAAAAAAAAAAAGACATTAAAATAGTGTAGAAGACCTGAATTACCCACAGTGCTTTGAAAAAAATAATTTAATTTCATCCTATCAACAATCTATAGTGACAATTTAACTGCTTTCTGTGAATGGGGAATATACAATTTTCCAACAATAAGCCACCGTGCTGTATTGCAAACACAACAAAGAGTGATTGAAATAAATCTTTCTTTATTTCAGTGCAGCTGCCTCCTATAGTGAATAATAAAGGCACCTGTTGAGCACTGACAGGGCCGTCAACCTTCAGCGAATTACCAAACGATCTACTGATGACTGTTTTCAGCACCACGGACAGCACGTCATCACAACTGAGCATGAGGGATGTTCAGAAAAAAAAAAAGAAAAAAAAACAATCAAGGAGGAAAGAAAAAGAGAGCCGAGACCTCATGGCAGATAGAAAGAGAGAGAAAAGGAGAGAAAGAGGAAAAGAGGGAGGGAGGGAGAGATCTGGCCATGTCATTAGGGATTAGCCCAGTTCCACAGCTTGAGGCTTTCAGTGTCTGAGTGCTCTTGTCCTCACATAGACACACATGCATCCAGCAGCACAGTATGTTGCCCCACTGTTTGTGTGAAGATAGATAGATAGATAGATAGATAGATAGATAGATAGATAGATAGATAGATAGATAGATAGATAGATAGATAGATAGATAGACTTTGCTCAANAGATAGATAGATAGATAGATAGATAGATAGATAGATAGATAGATAGACTTTGCTCAATGCAGCTGTCAGAGCTGTGATAAATCTAAATCTCTCTCCACATGAGATACACATCAGATCATTTATTATATCACAACCCTTTAGAGTAGTATAAGGACTGGAAAAAGAAAAAAAAAAAACTTAAGTACACACCTCTACTATGACAGCATAGAAAAGCCCTCTTTTTCCTCTCCCTTCCCTGAGCATAAAGACAAGTCTCAGTCTCACCGTGGCATCTTTGCCCCCCCCCCCCCCCC
>CM076661.1:6829520-6832020 GCA_038496675.1 Rachycentron canadum
CCCCGTGACACAGCCCATATCGTGAACGCAGCAACCACATGCTCTCACCTGCAGAAGCACACCTCTTAAAATGTCCCACCCTCTTTCTGTCGGGTCCCTGTCGCCCCTCTGTCTCCCCTCCGTACTCTTGTCGACCCTCCAGACCCAGCCTGCCGCAGCTCCAGCCCGGTGGGAGAAGCGACGCCCGCCCTAAACTCTCTCCTCCCCTGCCTCTTTCTCACGCAAACACGCACAGCGTTAAGGTGAGGTGGCCACACAGGAAAGGGACCGTTTTCCCCGACAATCACATCCACTCGGCCAAATACCAGCTCGGTGTCCGCCGCGTTATGCGCCACCGCTCATGGGGGGAAAAAAAAAAAAAAAAAAAAAAAAAAACTGCACAAAGGAAAACAAAAAGGGGAGGAGGAGTAGTGAGGGGAGGGGGGGAGTTAGTGAGGGAGAGGAGTGGATAGGTGATGTAGTTGGAGGTAACGAGAGGTTGAGAGGAAGAGAAAAGTGGTAATTTTAAAAAAAGAAACAAAAACAAACAGAAAAAAACAAAAAAACAAAAAACACACACTCACTGTGGCACGGCCGGATTAAAGGATGCCCATGTCGGATGCTGCAGTCGGTCACCAGCATCAGCAGCATCTCCTCCAGGCTGCGCGGTGCATCAGCGGGAGACTGCGCGGGAGATGGGGGGCGGGGGAGAGAGGAAAGGGAAGAGACGGAGGGAGGGAGAGAGGGAGGGAGGCTGAGGCTGATGATGTAAAAAGCTTTAAATCATTCAGGAGCCCGATGCACGACATGTGACCGCCGACACGGTGTATTATTCATCCGGTTTGTTTCCTGATCGCCCTCGACCGGCCAGGAGACACCGAGCTGACGGGACGTCATTGTTCCAGCCCACCCCCGTGATTTCCACTGATCCAGACATTACACAAGGATTATTACCACCATGAGCCCACGATATCCCTATAGAATTTATGTCCTTTATACAGTGGTGCATCGTCCTTTTTTCAACTTTATATGGGCTTATGTAGCCTATGTGTTATTATTAGAATATATATTATATAAATAGTGTATAGCATATTTGAAACTATGCTATTTATTAATTACATGTATTTCAGTTAAAGAACACATCAAACAATTCTTGTAAACTGGAAATTTCTAAAGAATTCATTGTGCCACAGTTATCTCAGGTAATAAGATGACGATTAATTTATTATAGATAGATAGATAGATAGATAGAAGTTGTGAAACCGTCACACCTATAGAGCTGAAGCAACAAATCATCCTCACCGATGCAAAGTGGGCGATATAGGTCATGTAGGACGTGTCCTTTGTCAAACTTAATGATGTCAGATTTAGATAGTTATTGGACATTCTCTAGGCATGTGACATTTTCCACAGATGCAATGACCTGAGGGGGTCTGGGAGCACTGCATTAGTGTTTAATGTCATGTAGGGGAAATGCACCTCCAAGAGCCACCATTCATTTCCAAACGCCGTGGCAGTGAGAGTCATGTAAAGGCCTGTTGCTAAATTATTAAGCTTGCGCTGGCCTCTGATCAAACATTGAGCAGATGGAAGTTATTTGCCATATTTAGCCAATTTATGTCAGCTGCATTGTGTGTGTGTGTGTGTGTGTGTGTGTGTGTGTGTGTGTGTGTGTGTGTGTGTGTGTGTGTGTGTGTGTGTGTGTGTGTGTGTGGAAGGGAGAGAAGGTGATAGGCAGGGAGCATTTGAAACATTAAACAACATTACCTGTGGAAGCAGTGATCCAGCCCACGTGCTGATTCAAGTGTTTCCATCATGCTACCATGGTCCACAATGTGCTGTGGCGCTCTTGCTTGTGGCAGCCATGTTTGAGAAATTACGAGAATAAAATAAAAAATGAGATATTTACAGTCCGTCACAACACACGGTAGGTTGCAATGTGTCTCACAAAACAAAATAAAACACAATTTGACGCAGAAGAAGAAACAGGATATCTATTTTCTCTGAACTGCGATTAACTACTCATAACTATAGCAACTGTAACTAAAAATCTGCTCAGTCGAGCTTTGGATTTCTCTACATAACAAAGTGATGCGGGGATGCAATAGTAATACATATTCAAGGTGGTGCATTTTTATTTATTTTTTTTAGGCTCTCCATAATCAAATATACAAGAGCAAAATTGTAAGGAATGGATTAAGCAGCATGTTTATCCACTTTAGCATGAGCTACATTTGTTAGCATCTCTGGCTAACTGGCTTAGTTGTTTGTTTGGCTTTTAGCACACTTGCTTGCTAGCTGGACTACATTTCCCTGCACTGCAAGACACAAACAGTACAGTGCCCTTACAATATCACACACATAACTATCAAGCGCAACACAACAGTTAAGATGGGCAAGTGAGTGAAAATCCTCCGTAGAACAAACGCTCTGGCCTTTGCAGTCACCTAGTATTATTAAAAGTTAGCAATATGAAAAGAAAAAGGAAATTGATTTGATTTGAAACTAAGGACTTATTTTT
>CM076661.1:6837020-6864208 GCA_038496675.1 Rachycentron canadum
ATCACTGATGCCTTCCCATCTTCCTCCTATCTTTTATTACCTCTCTCTCTCCCTCCATCACTCTACTTCTATTTTTTTTCACTAATCTGTCTGCACAACTTTCGGTAGCCACGTCATCATGTCCCACATCATCACTGATGCTCCTTCTGCTCATCCTTGTTCTGCCTAGGCTGTCTCTTCATCTCGTTGTCAGACTGGTGAGATAAAGATGGACGCTGTTTCCCCATTAATGAAATCCACCCAGGTCAGCAGTGACTCATTCAGTGTTTACCCTGGGTGATGACACAATGTCCTCTACATCCACCATGTGTAAATACAAACACATATATAGACTCAGTTTGTTTTACAGTAATAAGAGGTGGGTGGTAATAAGATTTTAAATACGCAATCTATTTGTGCACAGGCAACCTCTTCCTTTCAGACCTGAAATAAACTGCCAGTTCCTTGAGTTTATGTTCATCTGACATGCACAGAGCAGAACTGATTTTAGTATTAGCTGTGGGTGTTTTTGGAAATTCAGCATTATTTATAGGAGATGTTTACAACTGTCACTATAAGTCTCAGACAGCTGTCGCAATTTACATCCACTAAAATCTACTATTCTGACAATTAATCAGTCGACTACAAAGATGCAAAAAGCATTGCTCATGGTGACAAACCCAATGATTTTTTTTTTCAGTAGAATTTGTTGCTCCATGTAGTTTTTTAGCTTATTTGTTATGGTTGTGCAGTTTGCAACTTTCACTTTAATCAACCACATTTTTCCAGCAGCAGCAGACAGCTGGTTTCAGCAAACACGCTTTGATTTTTACCAGTCCGGCACCAAAATGCCATGGTTGGCAATTAGCTGGTGGGAAAGGTCTAAAATCCAGTTCCTGCTGGAGCTCAAATAAAAAATGACCAAGTTCTAGTTATTTCTGAAGCTTTGTCTGCTTTAATCCCTCCCCTCAGCCAGCGGGGTAGTAGCACCTTATCTGCTTAGTCAGTTTATATCAGTTGGTTTCATATCCTGTATGGAATAGTGCAGCAGTTTGTACGTGTGTCAGTGCATTCAGACTGTGTGTCTGTGTCGCATGTCCAAGAATGAACGCCTGGATTTCTTACCTACAGCACATGTAGCTGATTTTCCTTGTAATTCTAGTGAGATCAAGTTAGAAAAAAGTTGCCACAGCTTAGTTCAAATTTGGATTTTGACTTAACTTGGGGTTAAAATGATATATTCTTACAGCTCTATCAGTGATTTTTGACTAAATAAAACAAAGATTATTGTGGTAAGTTTTATTAGTGTAAATAAATGTTTTATCATATTTCCATAATGACAAGAAAGTAATTAAGTACATTTAGTCCAATATTTAATTTTGAGGTACATTTTTTGATTAGAAAATATATTCAGCCAATAAATTATGATGCATCTTTAAATCTTAAAGACTTCAACACTGAGGGGGGCGAATGAAGACATAAAGTCCCACATTTCCTAACTACAGCATTAAATGATGCACACATTAATGCATCAGCAATTATAATCCCATAGTATACATTACATTATTATGATGCATAATGAAAGCTTTTACTTTTGATACTTTTATACTTGAGCAACCTTGTGAATGAATGACTTTTTGCTCCTTACCTAAAATATCCGAGTAGCTTTTCCACCACTATACAATTTCAACTTGGCTTTACATAAAGGTGTTTGCATTTCTGTATGGACAGTTGTTTTTTTTGTGTGTGAGTTTATAGATTTAAGTGAAAAGTCTTCCTTGATTTTTACAAACAGCCAAACAAATCAGTTAAATGCCTTCTTATCAGTTTATGAAATGAATCTATTCAATTCATTATTGAGTGGACAGACTCACTCCACACCTGAGAGATAACAATTTATAATTTTTATGATCCTAGGGGTAAGTATGTGGAACATTGTTTTGTTTTACTGGGGCAATATATTTAACACCCATTCATGCACACATATACACACAAGGATTGAGTCAGTCATGCACTTGTGTGATTTCCATTAGAATCTAATTCAGTAATGAATCATATAGAGAAATTTTGTTTCTATGCCTTAACTTTAGAAACAGATCTTTCTGTCTCTCATTTCACCTTTCCCTCTTTCTTTCTCCCTCCCCCCTCTTTTCCTTTTGGTCTCCATTGCTGTCTACATCCCTCTGCTCTGTCTGCTATTACCACTGCTTGTCTTTTTGTAATGCTCTTTTTGTCCTGTCCATCTCTTTGCCCTTCAGCCATCTCAACAAAGGATGGCTGTTTTGGTGACTCTTTACTTTCTCTCCACAAATACACACTTCATTTACAGCCTGCTCTATCATTGCGTGTGAAAGTGCTGCTGGCACTTGGTGATGTTTTTTTTTTTTTTTTCCTAAAAGAAATGGCAGTTAAAGCCATGAGAGAGGAGTGATCACTTCACTGCAGAAAAGATTTATATAACAACCGAAAGACTGGCCAAACCACATTACATTTGAGTACCTCATCTGTCAAGTCAAGATTTCAGAATATGAAGTGATTTGTAAAAGAAGATACAGATTTCATCAAACACAGAATTGTGTTGTTGCACAGAGAATCTATAGCTTCGTTTACTTGGGATCTTGAAAGTCTCTCACATACCAATTTAAACTCGCAGCAAAGCACAATAAAGCAGATTTGTCCTGACAGTGAAGTGTCATCCTGCTTTGCAGCGTGTGTGGTCATTTGAGTGAAATTAATGCATGTTAGCATTGCGTCCTTGATCACGATCTAAAGCACTCAGAATCTGATTTAAAAGCAAGAGAAAGCGGCTAATGTATTTTGAAATACACAAAGTTTTTTTTTTACCTTTTACCTCTGCCCCTGTGAGTCCGCCTCTACCTCCTCTCAAATCTTGCAGTTAAATCAATTAATAAGGTTATATACAGTGTACTGTGTGTGCTGAAGCACTGTGTTGTTCTGCCCTTGGGGAAGATGAGCAAAAAGATAACCTCAGAGACCATCTGGCTCCGTGCAGGGCAACTTAACCAAAACACTGTCTGCTCAAATTAAAAATTCAGTGTGTGTGTCCTATGTAACAGTTAGTCTAGAAAAATCCAGACAAATGTACATTTAATCACAATTTTCTTGTGGCACTTTATTTTTTAAAATTTTATTAGCTTCAGATGGTGATTAAACATTGGAAATAAAAGGTCTCTGCTCTTCTCAGAGCAACCAGTAATTGTTGATCCTGCATGTTGCTTTGTTTAATTCTTCTGTTGTGGTTGCTATTACCTCATTTAGACACACAATGGGGAGCTAATGAGAGGTCTGGGACTCAAGCAAATAAACCTACACATCTGTATGGCCACGTAGACACACACATACACAGTTTATTTTAACCTCTGAATTGCAGTATCATCACACAGTTTGGAAATACTACACAGGTGCAACGAGCTTCGAGGACCCTTTTCAAACACACCCAGTCGTACTCAAACACACACAGACACAAGGGAGCAGGGCTTGTTCAACATCTGCCTCTCAGGCGTACACCCCCACCCCCTCAACCCCCCAGCCAGGTGCAGGAGGACAAACAAAGAGCTGTCATGATCTCATTACAAAGAATGGAGCCTTACAGCAAACAGCCATTTCTCTATTTCTATTTCACCCACTCTCAGAGCATCCCTTTCTTAATTTCCTTTTTTTCCCTCCCCTGGTTTCATGCCATCCCCTATTTTATGTTCTCTTTTAATTGTTTCATCTCCCGGTGTTTCTCTTCATATAGTATACACAACCACAAAGGCGCGCACGCACACACCTAAACACACAGATATGAGACAGAGACCTGATGGAGCTGTAACTGCCAGACCCAATAAAGAACAACTGGCCAATCAGATCCCAGTGCTGCAAGCAGACCATGAATAAATGATGCTGTGCAGTTGTTTAACCAGAGCTAGAGTCAAAGGGGAGCACTATAACTCAGAGAGGAAAGAAAAAAGAGAAGTGAAAGTGGAGTATTTACTGCAGAGTAAATGGGCGGTGTGCGCACTGTATGTCCCGGTACCGCCAAGTCATTGTTACAGCTCTGTTCAGTCCATTTGTATTGAGCAGGGCGTCTAGGTTCTGGCTTCCCACGCTACAAGTGGAGTAGCGGCTTCTCACTGCAGCTGTGTCATTCAGTGTTATGAAGCGTGCCCATTTTGTCTTCTTTAGCCTCGGGGGGGCAGAACTGGAGCCCCAATTACTGTGCAGTCGAAATAGACAGGAAGAAGACATTTAGGGCCATCCCCAGGGTGATGGGAGTGCACCGTTTGGGTCAAAGTTTAAATGCGAACAACTGAACACGGACATCGCTGGTTTCCGTTTATGCCCATTCCTGAAATGTCGATGTCGGACTCCTCCTGTTTAGTCTCCCGCAGCTATTTTGTTCTCAGGATTTCAGGCACTTAAAAGTTTACGGAAGAGTGAAAAAAAAATATTTCGCAAGCTAGCTGTTTTTCATTTAGCTAACTGGCCTTACCTCAAAGGTCAGCTGTGGTGATCTCAACAATATATTGTTATATTGTTGTACTGTGGTACACGTAATAAGATGTTTTTGTAAAATGTTTTTACACATTTCAATTTACTATCCATTGTGTAATCATCATGAAGATGAGGACAAAAACTGAGCATTAACTTTATACGCTGTTAGCATGCAAGTCTAACATCAACAATGGCTTGTTGTATTGTTATTATTATTATTATTATTATTATTATTATATTGTATGTGTTCTTTTGGTGGATCTGCACTACACTTTTTTTCAAGTAAGTTATTCCAGATGTGTTACTTTTTCAACTAGCATTGTTAACTTGTAAGCTAAGCCTGCCATGTCCCAGCGTGGTGCGTGAGACCACACAGGTAACGTTACTAATAATAAATGTTGACGCTGTTTCTTACTTCATGGGCTATTTGGGATTTTGCATGTGACAAAAAAAGTAACAATAACAATGAAAAAGTTTTTGAGCTTTTGGCGTTCGGTTCAGCCTGAAACATAAGAGAAGAATCTCACCTCACTGCAGCCATAAACAGCCATTATTGTTACTATTTTATCTTTCTAAATTTGTCCTTTTGAAGCTTGGAAGTTGAGATTTCACAACATCAGTAAGTTTGAGGAAAGAACCTACATATGTTTCAGAAATTAAAAAAAAAAAAAGAAATAAAAGTGAGGGGTAGGACTTTGTAATGGAGGCACTCTAGCACTGAATTGAGTCCAGATCCAGATCTGCAGTTGGTTCCCCAACACAGACACCAGTCTGACTAATCTAATAAGTCAGTGAATCCAACCGTTTCATTGGATTATACAGCAGGAAATGATTAACATATTGGGACACAGGGTCAAGTGACTGGAGTGTGCAGGAAATATCGCTTTTTCTCTCACTGCCTGTATAAGCATTTCTGTGTGTGTGTAATGTACAGCTAAGAAAGCAGTGTGTGTGTGAGTTGTATGGGCCTTGGAAGAACAGAAACACCACAGGGTGAACTTAGATCAAATCTCTCTTGAAATGGGCTCTATCTAAACCAAAACCAGATGACAAGGATCAGCTTACATTGATTGAGACATGACTTGCAGCTCGGCGTGCATGTGTGTGTGCGTGTCCATGTATGCGTGCACACAACTGTTGTGTTGTTTTTGGATAAAAAGGACACTTTCTGTTGTTTTTTTGTTTTTTTTTTCTCTTTCAGGAATGAAGGTAAGAGGTTATTTTATGACTGACATTTATCTTTGAAAACAAACAATAGGACTTTGTAACACACCCCACACACATAGCACTACATTTTCTGGACAATAATTGTGCGTGCACTTATATATGCGTGTACATTCCTACTTTAGTCAGCCCGAGGCAGGGAATAAAGCCAAAATATTGGGGAGCGAAAACCCCCCAAGCCTCAAAAGTCAGAAATATCTGCAGTGAATACCTTTCCATGAAATGCCTCCATGAAGTTCAATTCAAACCAATTACTGTTGCAAAGTCAACAATTCAAGGAAAACTCGGCCCCGTAGAGTACATCCCCTGAGATGTTATCTGACCTCTCAGTTGAAAGGTCAATGCCGACTGAGGAATGCATCAAGAGGAGGAGAGAGAGCTGGAAACAGAGGCAACTGGCAATGTGTGTGTGTGTTTGTCCATCTGTGATTTTGCACAATTCATTTATGTATGCACAGTGCACCGATGAGTGGGTGTACGTGTGTGAAACTGTATCTCACAGTAACCATTTTGCTAAAATAACAGCTCTATTTCTGATCTTCTGGATGCTGGACTAAGCAGCTGCCTGATATACATCGTAAAACCACTGGGGCAAGACTACCACAACACATACCCTGCCAACATAACCACACACTATTCATGTTCACATACACCCACATACACACACACACACACACACACACACACACACACACACACACACACACACACACACACACACACACACACATACACTCACACACCAAATAAAAGATCTAAAAATGCATGAGCTGTTAAAACTGTATTTGCAACCTCTCTTTCAAAGCAAAATAAACACAGATTCATAAATATAAATGGACAAAAATCATGAAAATACACTTGCATGGTAATGACACACTAAAACACACCCTCACATAGAGGACAAGCATGAGATAAAGCCAGCTAAGTTAAGATTGTATCACCTATGCTGAGTGCTAGATTCCTCACACACATACTTCAGACAAAAGAGCATTATTAAACTACAGCAAAAGCCTGGAACTCATGATTGCTTATCAGTATTATGGTATAATTTACTGCATTAAGTTAAAATTGTTGACTCAATTATAACTTCTTTTGTAAGGGGAATCAAGCACTGAGTGTTCCAGCTTCAACTCTGAGCAGGTTTCATCAGATGTAGGAGCTGTAGTGTGGTGGTCAGTTTGTGTTTCACTGGTAGATTCTTTGGGTAAAAATGTGTTTGCACATTCGCTTTGTGTGGAGAAAGAGCAGTTCGCCATAAGGGTCGACCATTTATTCATTATTCAGATTTTGGTTTAGTTAGGATAAGGTTAGAGTAAGGGCTGTGGTTAGGCATGAAGTAGGTGTGGTTGGGGTTAATGTAAGACTTCAGGTAAATACAGTAAAGTACAATACAGTGTCCGCATGTGAGAAAAAGTACATCTGTGTATACAAATGCTTTTCTATTTGCTATTTCTATATACATATATGCACACATAATCATGTTTTCACCTTTTTATATGCTGTAGGTGTGTAACTTCTGACACGAGTATCTGTTATACTGTAATAGAACATATACAATAGTTTTTTTCGTGTGTGTTCTCGGAATCAGCGCTGAATGTGCAAATACCGGTCTGCCTCAGCGTTGCGATGGCTCTGTGCGATTAGAAAGAGGTGGGTTTATTTAAACTGCAGAAGGAAGAACAGTACTCATCTTACTAAAAAGAAAATATAACTCAATACAACTCTGCAACCCACAAAAGACCTATTGGAGAGCCACATGCACTCTTATTTACACTCATAAGCGTGGGGTATAAATACATGGCCTCATACAGTGCGTGAGAAGCTCATACTCTATACTGGCATATAGTTGCTTAGAAATAATTTACACATTGCAAAGAAACAAAAGACGATGGTCAGTATATTGCATCAATAATCATATTGTTTTGAAGACATATAGAAAGTTAATGTTAATACTTAAAGCTACTATATGTAAAGTGTTTAAACAGTATATCGTCTTAAAAAAATAAATACAAATGTATATATTTATTTCTATCAATCTAGATCTATGTACCACGCATCAAAGTTAAACTTCCCTGAGTTTATTTTGGCCACTTGGGGGAGAAACACATTGTAAATACAACATTAACATATTTTATTTGAAGTTTATAAGTTTGATTATTTTACTGAATGACTTAGCAAAGTCAATGTTTTTCCTGACACTATTCAGTTGTAGGCAGGGAAACCAAAACAGTGAGCTAAAAGACAGTAAAATACTCTGGGCTGATGCTAACCTTAAAGTGTGTGATAAGTCTGTCTGTGTGCATTTGTCATAAGTAACCTATTTCACAAATATGTAACCATTCAATATTGAATTGTTATGGATGCTTTAAGGGTACAAAAGATCCCTCTGTACAAATGATGTATGTGTGCAGTCTTCTGTAAACACCTAGGCAGAGTAAACCGCACAGTCACATTTGCATAATAAGTGTCAGTGTTAAGAAAATTGCTCATATTTTCTGCTTTTAACTTCAACGTTATTTTCCTTTACTTTCCCTCTTGGTGTTCCAGGGTCTGGCATCTTTTTCATTATAAATAATACTCTTGCACCAGTAATGCGAGCCACTATTCTTAGTTTATATTTGCTGTTATGAGCCTGCAGTGCAGCGAGGATATCTATTAGAATTTAAAGTACTGCAAGATTGTGAGATACACATTAAAATACAATTGCTCTGGGCTTGTGGAGTGTACACATTTTAAAATGAACATGAGTGAGAGCAGTGGGGACTGCAAGAGATGGCAAGTTTGGAAAGTTTGAAGAGATTGTGGAACAGATGGTGAGGATTTGATTAACCAAAAAGTTTTGTTTTTATAGAGTGAGCCAGAAGTTGGTTTAAGCGTGGACCTAACTATACTGAGAGGAGAAAGGGAGGGAGAAAGAATGAAATAAAGAATCTGAAGAGGATGTCTCCTGGGACAGTCTCCTGGGAGTCATCACTCTGTCTACTGAGTAAAAATAAGATACAGATCTGGACCAAACCCATCCACCACAAGTCTGAACACAGTGTTTTGTTGCAGATGTTGGGTGTGCGAATACACTAAACAATAGTTTTTGCATGCACTTGTGTGTATGTGTGCCTATACCAGACAGAGTGGAAGTGCTGTGGGAGTACTGCACGTACTTCTTTTGATATGGTATGATGAAACTGAGCGTTCACAGGGAGGGGTTCAAGCCTTTGATCGCGTATTAAAGACAGTCAGTTGGTTAGGAGAGAGGATGGACCGAGAGATGGATAACAAAGTAAAGGGATGGAGGGAGGGATAACAAAGAAAAGAGACACGAGGGCCAATGTAAGCAAGACCACTGGCAGATTCTATGATCTAACCGGTAACCACTCTGTGTGTCAGCATGTGTGTGTTGTCAGTGTGTGTGCGTGCATGTGTGCCATTGCTCTCTGTCCTACTCTCTCTCTCTTGTGTGCCTAGTACACAGTAGTGAAAAACATGTTTTCGATTTGAGTGTTATGTTCATAGTGAGCATGTTGAGATAAGTGTACACACACACACACACACACACACACACACACACACACACACACACACACACACACACACACACACACACACACACACACACACACAGTGTTCCACAAACACACACACAGGCACAGCCCTGCTCCACAAATAAAATCCCTGTAACGGACACTCTGCATGGAATGATCTCTCTGCTCCAAATCCTGACTCAGTGCAACATAATGTTCTACAAAAGTGAATTCTTCTCTATTAGTGATGGTCTACAACCAAATCACTTCATTTTATCGTTTTTGGGCACCTTTTTTTTTTTTTTTTACAGGTTTTTGCACTTTTCCTATCACTTTTAAATGTTTTTAAAGCTGCGTTTATCAACATTTTTAAATTAACAATAAAATAAATGACCATGCAAAGTATGAAATGTGTCGCTTGCAAAGCTTGACAAATCCAAGAGAGAATTATCACCAGTTATGAGTTTACTTTGATCTGCAATGTGGGAATTTTTTCTGCTGTTGTGATCCAAACAGGCTTGAAATAACAGCGAGGTAGAGACAAAGGTTTACTGGTTGCCCGGCAGCATTCCTCTTTTCCAGGAACCAATATGATTTTTTTTTATTTTTATTTTTTATTATTATCTGTTCTATTGTTTAACACAATCCAGTACAACAGCCAGGCCATGATATTTACTTTTATGATGCCTGCAGTATTCAGACTTTTGTTGACACTGTCAAAAAGCTTCTTATTGTCATGAAATGATGTGTTTAAAGCAGCGAGGTCATATCAAGAGATGGTTTTGTACCGGACTACATCATATTCAGATGTGTTTGTAATAATTTGCCCCTCATGTATGTAAGGGGGCAGAAAAATAGAAACTTAAGTATGACCCCAGTAGTAAAGATATGTTAAAATATTTGCATTTCAGACAGCAATTCAAACAAAAAATAAACATTATGAGCTTTGTATAGGAAGGTATAACATATGGTAGAACTGTTGTATTGAAATGCACTAATTGTGAGAATTTGTAGCACCTTTTTGAATCTGGTTGCGCTCTGAGTCTTTGTGTACTTGGTTGTGTTGTGAGGGAGCATGTGTTATCAAATTCATGACATTTTCCAAATCTGTTTGTGCTTTGTTTACGTTTTGTCAATTTAAATGCGTTTTCTTAAGTTAAGCAGTGCGTCGAGCTCTCAGGGCCGCCATCATTTTTATTCCATTTGACAAAGCATCCTTTTGCAAATTAGCTGAAACTGAATCAAATATCTTCTGATATAACCAACCTTCCACTTGCTGTGTGTTTCCAGAGGTCAACATCCTCTTAAGGAGAGTCCATGATATTACTTTCCCTCACATTTTCAAATTGTGACATCTCTGAAGTCTTAACTCAATTAGGTCTGTCACACACCAGAAGTCAGTGCCCTTGACATTTCTCCCTCCTTCAACCGCACTCTCACATCTCAGTGCTCTCTTTCATCCTCATGCTCATGCTATCTTGGTCCTACTAAATCCGCTCCATTGTCAGCAACATAGTCTTCTCTCACGCTCAATCTCTCAGTTCAGTTCAGTTCAGTGGGTGCTTTGTTGGCCCGACATGAGAACTCAGTAGTGCTGACGAAGAGGAAGATAGCAAAATTAACCGCAGCTATAGGGGAATCACAATGAAATACGGATAGAGGTTCTTGGAGAAGAGCTGTTCTGAGTAACGTGAGAAAAATTGCTGCTTAAATTGATTCAGTTCTCTGTTATCTCTTGTGTTATCTATACTTTGACAACCAGACATTATCTATGAGTTTAACTGAGTTTGATCAAAAATAGAAATAGAAGCCAATACACGTAATACTCAGCATATAAAACTTTGGATGGTGGCTGTTTTTTTTTTTGTTTGTTTTTTTTAACAGCCTAAACCAAAAATACAAGAGTAAAGAAGAAAAGGATCAAATAGTGTGTCTGCTAGCTCAAACATTAGAATTTAGCTTATGACTTACAATAGCAATCTAACCCAGTGTTACCTCCAAGGCCAGGGGTCAGATGCAAACTTCACAATTAGCACTGCGTAGCTAATATATCCGAATATATTCTAACATTACTGGCTCTGTTATGAGCTTGTTTGGCAAAATTTACACTCCAGCAACCCCAGCCAAACAATGGCATCACATTCACCGATTCATTCACCATTCGTTCTCAGTTAAAAGAACATAGCCACAGGCTGTAAACATGTTTATTTCTGCTGTAAACTTGGACACTTTAACATAGAAGTCTACGGGGATTGACTCGCTTTTGGAGCCCAAGTGGTTGCAGTTTTTGGCACTTGCATGTTGGCATTCATTTTCCAGCCCCGCAGGTTGTTGCTTGCGAGCATTTCAAGGATTATGAATAAGATTACTGTTGAAGAGTTTCTGAATTCAGAATGAAAAATCATTTCAAACCTTCATCTTGTCACACAGGCTACGAAACAGAAGAGATTAAGCGCGGGAGTCACTGATATTTACTGTGAATCTGTTCCCGGTCATCAACTGGAGGACAAGATTCATAATGAATTGTGATTGTAATCAAATACATCATATACTGTATGTGAGTAAGGATTTGTGTGTCACATTTAACGCAGTTCCTACATCTGCAGTTGTCCAGAACTGTGGGAAAATGGCAAAGTGGCACAGAGCTCATCAGAAGACTGACCTGTCTTAGACTGTTACCACACACTCCTCAATGTTTATTATTGAGCACAGGGAAGGGGAGGCTGCTGAGTGACCTCCGGTTCACACAGACACACACTCTAACTGATGTTTATTATCGTCTGCAGACAGATTGGCAGCTCAACAATAGCGGGGGCAGAGAGCAGCCTTCCAATCAATGTGTAATTTCCACCTTTCCCATTGCAAGTGCACAGCTATGGCATTTTGTATATTAGCATGCTGGTGATTCCACGCAAACACGCACGCGCACACACATACACACACGGCGCCAAAGAGGTCGCACGCCTTGGTCATCAATAACACCTCTTGTGTTGGATCTTTCCTTTCAGAGAACAATGCCCTGGCCCTGGTTTAATAGAAACAAGTTGCAGTCCCCACCCCTCCCTCTGCGTCTCGCTCTCTGTTTTTATGGTTGTCAGGTTTATGTTCTCTGGAGAAGACATGAGAAAATGATTTCAAAGTAGAAGAGAGGAAGGAGAGGCAGAGGATATTGTTTTCATTGATTTTCAATACTTATCAATAAAACAAGCCTTCCCTCGCATGCCGTTTCTTGCTATTACAAATATAATCCTCAAACAGCTCCGCTTAATTAATTATACATCTGTATTTAAACTCAGTCATAAAAGATAGACACCATATTTTAATGTTGGTTTGTGAAGTGCAAACACTCGCACACACAGCGACACACACAATGATGAAGCACGGGGCAGTTCCCTTTTAAGTGCAGATTTATGTGGTTTTATTTCGGAGAGATCTCTTAGCCGTCTCGCTGCCACGACAACAGGCTTTGGAAACAATGATTCAGAGAAGCTCTGAGGATCATCCAGGCTATCACTTAGACAACAGCCAAGATGCACAGCCATCATTGTGTTCATCCACACAAACAAAAACATAAAGCTTTTTTTGGTCCACGGACAGGGAAATGGACAAATGCAATGCCAATTAGAATAGTAGCAGGGTGAAATCTACAGCAACTACCATCAATGATAATTAGGGGACGACAAAAGCCCTTCAGTAGATCCACAGAATTAAAAAGCAACGACACGCTAGAGTTCTCGTGTCAGTTCTGTAAACATCTTTACACGTGTCTGTTGAGAGGCTCTAAGGACATCTGTGTTGTCAATAAGGGCCCATGAATTTTGAATTCTATCTCACATGTCCACTATCAAATGCAGCAATGTTCCCTCACTGGCAACTCAACACCCAGCCTTATTGATTTGGGGCTCACGCACATGGTCCTGAAAAGCTTTTGTACATCTACTGTAGGAATGCATAGAAGCCAAAAAAGTTCCAAAGAAATGGGCTGCAGATAGATGGGCCCACATTCAACTGATAAAACCCGCCAGTGGGTGTAAGATCTCGTCTGTTGACACAAAGATGACCAACAAAACACACGTTCAATTCCATACGCTTGGTATTTTCAGCGCATAAGTGCCTTCGCCTTGGCAAGTATGGCAACACGCAGCGGTCACCATCTTGACTATGTAAAAGGAAGTGGAGGGACCATCAATGTATTGTCAAACTTCGCCCCGACAGTGACCAAATTCCCTGATTAGATGTTGTATTACACATCATTACCAGGGTGATTACAACAGCACTGCATTGTTGGGTCAGAAAGTGGGTGATCTGTAATTTAGGATTTTTCATCATCAGGGGGCATCAGATCAGAAAATACTTGCTTGTTATTTGGAAAAGCTGTTGATATTCCATGTTGCCATGACTCTTCACCTTGTACTTCCAGACTCTTACTCACTTCATCTGTTATCAATAGATTATGTGTTCCATTTTTCCCCATTTGGCATAATAAAGGTGTTGGACTGAAATAAAACTATGGCTCAAACAGTAGCTCTGGTACCTGTACATTACAACCCATACTGGTAACTTATTAAATGGGTAGTCGGGGCTTTACAGGGATTGGGGGGGGGGTGTCTCACAGGAATACTCACTCGTCTCCGTGACAGGTGCATTCCAGATGTGAAGAGCTGGAATGTTACTAGAAGGTCTGGAGGGAAAGGAGAGCATCAAAAGACACAGGTGGCATTAGAAAAAACAATGTGGCAAAGTATGAGGGATTTAGCAGGATAATGACAAAAAGAAGGAAGGGCTTAAGAGCATCGTATATGGTGATGAAAGAGAGCTGAAAGCAAAGGCAGAATAGAAAAGATTTGGCACAGAGGTTGGGGGGCAGCATTAGGGAAAGGTTGATTTTTTTTTTTTTTTTAATTTTAAGGCATAAATGCCTCATATGACCATTATATGACCTAAGGGAGATAGAGATAAGAGATAAGGCACTGCCACAGAAAGTAGGCTACCCCAAAGTTTTACCTACTCCGTTTAGAAATAACACCTTATGTTTGTTGGTTTGCTGCACGTAATGATCCCTGCCCTTTTTTTTTTTTTTTTTAAGACATTGTGGCACCCTCTGGTGTATGAAAACAAGACTGCACACATCCCACTACTAATAAATCACATAAATGGGAAACCATCAGCATTAATGGGATTAACTTCCTGGAATTCACAAAAGATGACTGTCTCACAGGCACACACTCTGTAGACCTGCATTGTCAGCTATATACAGCTTTTTTTTTTTTTTTTTTTTTCAGATTTGGTTTGAATGTAGCCCCAAGGAACTTAACAAGGGTTAAAAGCAAAGGTTAAAGGGGAAGTATCAGAAAACTTAAAAATAAAATAAAATAAAAAATGGTGATCATTCTTAATTCAAACTTTTTATACTACAGTATTGTTTTAAAAGACACCGACTCCCTTTTACTACATATGGTCTTGGTTGCGGACACACACACACACACACACACACACACACACACACACACACACACACAGACAGACAGACAGACAAATAGGTACGTCAGAGGTGATTATAGCATCAGGATGAAAACAGCCTAGTCTGCTTTACTATGATGTCACTTACATCAGTCTCAAATTCCCAGTCTTTTGGGGTCACACACACACACACAATCACTGACTCTTTTTGAGTTGCTGTCAGGCTTATCCAATTCCTGAAGTGTCCCAGCCAATCCCATAACCCCATGGGGCTGCAACCTGTGATCCAGGAGAACTGTACTCTGGGTAGAGCTGTTTTCATAACCGCTCCCAGTACTCGATCTGCAAACACACCACCACAGAACATATGTACCACATTACACACTCATTTAGTCACACTCAGGCGCACATACACACACACACACACACACACACACACACACACAGAACTAAAAGTCAAAATGGCTTTTGCTGTTAATACACTATTGTAGAAATTAACAAGTTTCTTACAGTTGTAGTACACACTACACACCATTTGATTCTAGACATTCTGAACTAGTCTAGGCAGACAAATAGAGGTATACTATATAATATCCTGCGTGTGAAATATAATTATTTTTTACTTGAGTAATTTGAACATCATCATTCTTCATAATCCAGTCATAATCAGCTCAACAACAGTACAATCTGAGGCTGCAGCTTAGTGAAAGCGGCTGGCTGTGCACTGTTAGTCACTGCTGTTTCACTTCCACAAAGAGAGATAGGCCCTCAGCATCAGGAGCAATGCTCACCTTCTCATGGCTTTCTCCTCAGAGACTAGACAAAACACGAGTGAGCTGCTTCACAAACAGCCTGCAGAAAATGGGGACGTCATCACAAAACCACAACACACTGGAAAGAAGGGCATCCTTGGGATGTTTGCGGAGGACACGAGACTATTTGTTTTCCTTTCTTGTTCAATCTAGTCACAAACACGAATACAAAGGCATATCTCATCATAAAAAGGCAGCAACATTTCCTGAATTAACCCTCAGGTCAAAAATCTCTTGACAACACTTGACAACCCCACATCCACCCAAGCAGCACAATCAAACACAAGCATTGTTTGTTTCTAGTGGTTTCCTATTATGTAACACGCCCAGTGCTCAGCTATGTACTGAAAAGTGATAAGAGTGGGAGGAGAGCGGTCAGGCACCTGTTCATTAGTATGATAGCATCGCCTGAGCATTCCTCCACCACTCCCAAAACCTCCCTGCAGCCCCATCTGCCTCAACACATCAGCATTAGTAATAAGACAAACAAGGAAAGAATGCAGACACTGCTGAGGATTTTCAACATCTTATCGCATTATCATTGCTGTAAATATTATACAATTTATATTCAGTCAGCGATAACTTCAGTAACTCACATAAGGCACAAAATAAATGGAATGTCATCAATTTTATATGACTCACTAAATGGTGGAAAACAATGATAATTATAATTTATTATTAGGGATGTATAATCATACACCCAAGATTAAATAGAAAAACTATACATAAAAATCATAATCCACAGTTTTGCTTTGTCTCTCTATAGTTAATCTGCATCTCTGCACCTATTTTGCGTCTTTGTGATATTGGTTTGTGTATCTTGGGTTTTTTTGCTGCTAGTTTCTTTGTGTCAATGTAAAGTTCTCAATATATTTTTGTGGTTGTTTTGCATTTCTGTAGTTGTTTTGTGTCTCAATCATCTAAATAAAGTGGAGGAGATGATTCAATCAATGATTTAATTATTTTTGGATGAATGACTTTGGTAGGGATGGTAAAAAAGAAAAAAGAAAAAAGGAAGTCATGAAATGAATGAAAGTGAGCAGTGAACAGTAGTGTTTTTATTCCTCAGCTATAAGAAGTTACCATCATCTGGTTTGAATAATGACCTACCCCAACTCAGCCACCTCCCCTCAACTCTTCTTTACAGCAATCTCCCCACCTCCTGCTGGAGTCAACCTCCAGATGTTGGACACAACCTTACAAACACATACTTTGTAGGTCGCACATATACAAGGAAGTTCAAAGCTGTGCCAGAGGGGAGCAGGTGGCCAGAAACAACACACTGCGTTTGACCAAAGGTCTATTAGAGGCTACTGCCTAAATGTTCAAACGGCATTCATCTGGGAAAACAGAGGCTCCATCACCATTCTGTATAAATGTCTTCTTGTGTATTTAACATTATTGTATACACAAATACAATATTGTTTTTTTTTCCTCTTTTGCAAATGTGCGTTGGCTCACTCGCATTAAGCCACACTTAATTAACCAGCTCTTAATGTAAACATCTGTATATAGTGTTAAGTAAAACTATTTTCCACAAATATTTTCCACATTTTTCGATGCTGGAATAGTGTCATACTATTATATTAAAATTATAATAACGTCCTCAAGAGTAGGACCTATAAAACACTGTTTTAACACACTGAGTGCACAGAGATTTAAATTCTACAAAAGAGTGCAAACGCAAAGACGCAATCTTTCATTTTGTTAAACTCTAAAATAACAAATAACCAGTCTAGTTGACATTGTTTGCCTGTGAATTCATTCAAAGACATGAGAAACTCCCCGGCAGTATGAGTGTAAAGGGGGGTGTCGGTTAAAGTAGAAAGTACATGCTGTGAGGTGCGTTCTCAAATGAACACATCTGTTAGCAGAACTGTTTCTACGGGCAGAACACTCCCCTGCCCTTCTGGTCTTAATCACATTCTCATACATATGTACAAACACAAAGACTCACACAGACACAGACTCCAGCAACGTCCACGCTTTTCCCAGCCAACAGCATGACACCGAATAGCCCTTAACTAGTCGCCCACAGCTTCTAAATCTGGTTCAACGTGTATATTTAGCATTTAGGCAATTTATCTCATAAAAATCTTGTAATTATTACAATAACCCTTGAATTTATGGCTGTACCTGGATTTTGTGACACCATTTGGTTGTCTTGAAAGTACACACCACTGTTAAATTTTCTTTGACTGTATTATAGTTCCTAAAAGCAATGATGGCAAACATGTGCCCGTTCTATTATGGAAGAATTTTACAAATAAAAAAAGTCTACAGACGCATTTACAGAATAAATAGCATCACTCCGCTTTTGTTTCATATGCCAATATGCTTATATGCTCACAATGACAATCCTAACATGTTGTTTAGTAAGAATACCATTTTAGTGCCATGCATGATGGAACATGTACAAATTAATAGTAAAGTATAGCTGAAGCTGATGGAGGTAACATGCAAGTATTTGGTCATAAATCAAAGTATTGGACAAATTATGATTGGATTATTGCCCCTAATGTAGAGAAGTCAGAGAATTACCAGTTTTATAACAATTAACAATGTATCTTGACGGGGATATGAATATGTCACTACATCATCTAGGGGGTATGAATTTCTTTGCAATCCATCCAATAGTTGTTTGGTTGTAGCAAATATAGTATTTTGTGTGGGAATGGTTATTCACCCCTGTACCCCCACACCACACACCTACAGAAACCTTCCCTACTGCTCATCTCTCAGTGGGATCCAACATATGAGGACAAAACACCTTCTTCTGTCCTCCTTTAGTCCAAACCCTGTCCAAAGCTGAGACAAAGTACTTTTTCTTCTCAAATTTTTTTTTCTTTAAAATCTGGATTCAATAATTCCACTGATCTTCAAAAATACTGCAAGTACCCCCCCCACCCCCACACACACAGATGCACACGTGCACCCAAACTCACACGTCGGCTACACGCATAGATATTTAAACAGACCCACAATCCTAAACAGCCACATGGTCACCTACAGACGCTATCATCAGTCATACAGATGCATATATACACGCCAGACAACGCAAACCTGAGGTAGAAGAATTTATGTTACACTATTTGGAATTAAACACATATAAAAGCCCAAAGTATCACCAATGGGAAATGGATGATCAGGGATATTATTGAATAAGAATTATAAAAATATTTATTATTCACTCTTACTGGACTCTTTTTAGTTGGCAACTCACAAATGTAGGCTAAGCGCTAAAGAGTTCAGTGATACTGAAAGTAATGACGACATTCGTTTCTCCTGTCTCTTTTGAAGAGGAAGGTGATGAATTGGAGAGATGTGCTGCATGTGATTTTCACGATAAAAGCTTTGATGATTCTCATACAACCGATTAAAGGGATTTGACAGTTGACAGTTGTGAATGTTTGTAGATCATCAAGATATTAAGGAAATGTAAGCCAATTATGTTTTGGGTCATATCTGCCCTGTGTCATATTGCCATAAGGACTCCTAAGTTTCTGATAGGTTATATATACACATTCCAGTGATCTTATACAAATCTAGTAATAATGTAGTTACATGTGGGACTGATAAACAGTTAAGAAAAATGGAAAGTAGCTCTGTTTCCTCTCAACTTTTTAAACACACACACACACACACACACACACACACACACACACACACACACAAAAGCACAGTTAATCCCATGCAGTTTCAATAAAAGCACACAGTTCAAGGTAACGCTTTGATCTCCTGTCTCTCTCCATCTCATGCTGCTTGGAGACATAGGTCCCGCAGCTCCATAATGGCCCTCCACTACACTCCGCTCTGCCCAGTGTTGATGCATGTAGCCTACATATGAGCAGTGTTTTCCCTGGCTTACAAGAGAAGCCCTCTGACCACGAGGCACTATCAAATCCCCAGCCATTCCAAACCGGTTCATCTTCTCCAAACATCAGTCAGAAATCCAGCAGCTTCATCGTCTGGAAAATCTTTGATGGAATGGCCCATAAAACCTCCACCAATCCCCTCCACAATCCCCGCTTCGCTCTCCACTCCAGGCCATGAAAGAGTTCAGCAGATCCCACGGAGTAAAAAGAACCTCTTGATGTTTTACTGTAATGGCTCCGAAGAGGAATTAATCAGTTTTGGAGCCTACAGGCACTGCAAGGTGATGTAGACGTGAGAGTTTTCCTCCAAAGCTTTTTGCCCCCCCCCCCTTGTTGGTTCCTGTGGCCTTGTTTGGAAAAGAGCTCCTTGATTATTGACATAGTCCCCAATCAGTGTGTGTTTCAAATCACCTAATGATGTAGGTAGGTGGGTGGCTAGAAAATCTCAACTATGAAAAGTGATATTTCACTGCCACCTACTGAGCAGTTGAGGTAAAGCCCATTAACAAAAGCATCCTTGAGAAGCCAACATCAGAGAAAAGATTCCTTATGTATTAGTGCGCATACATTAGTAGACCTCATACACCAAACTAAAACACTACATAGAACTATAAAATGAAGAGAAGGCAAGGTCCCATAATCAATGTCAATACAAGAGACAATCATGAGCCTTTGAACACTTTCAGAACAGCAGCCAGAAGGTGTCACTGATACCCAGAGGGGTGAACTCTTCCTGAACCCACATCTCTATGCAGTATCTAAGACTGATCTTTTTTTTTTTTTTTTTTTCCCCCTTTGAAGCTGCGTTACCCAAGTGCATTGCAGCTTCTGCCTTGTGTCATTTCATCTTGGAAAGAGTACAATTTCCCCGAGAACCTTTTTGAACTGGACAGTGGCAGTGTGTCAGACCGAGGTCTGGCTAATAAAGAGCGAAGGTCAAGGCTAATAAACAGCCAGAGGTCACCAAAAAATAAAAACGGAAGAAGGCCGGCAGAACGAATAATGGTTTTTAGAGGGCGTGAGTAAGTAACAGAGATACCAAAGGCAGTTCACAGGACTAACGTGAACCAATGAGGTCACCTTCGGTGACTATTCTTCAGCCAAGTGACTGCATCGGACTCGATTAACAGTTAAGATGATATATTGTGAAGGATAACACTGATACAATTGCCATTTTAAATAAGAGGAAACAGCTCATTTCTTTTAGCCAGTAACTTTATTTTGCCTGAACAATAAAAGTTGGGATTCTTAATACAGCAGCCATACATTGGTTAGAATAGAGAAAAATAAAGTCTTTGTATCTGTATGTTCTGGAAGAGGTTCAAGGTCAGATTACCCCTAAAGAAAGATGCCTGTGCCACCCTGAGGGAATCACTTCAACCGTTTAGGTGAACATACAGTATACAAGACTAATTGACCTATTCCCTGTTTTAATACCAATAATAATAATAATAATAATAATATAAACAACAACAACAATACACTGTACCTGTGGTCTAAACATACAAATAAACCACCGTTTCTTGCAAGAATGTAGTAGCAGCATTAAGAGGAAAAAATGTGAAGCAGACAATGTATCTGATGAAAGGACAACGTAGGAAATTTGACATTCAACACCAGAAGTGAAGGCATTTTAGATAAATTAAATCATAAATAAAAACCATGTTAATAATCTTACTTATTATCCTCACTACTGACATCATTAAAGTAACACATCTCCTAACACTCCGCTCAGCGCCCTGAGAAAATCCCTCTGGTATAAGTCATTTTGCACTTAAATCCAATGCAGAGCCAGAGCCTAGATCAGCACATGAAGCCAACAAGGAGAAGGTCATGTGTAAACATTTTTTTTTCTCAAATGAAATCAGAGGTCAGTCCTGCAACCTGTCTCCACCTGAGACACATTTAAGACAGTTAAAAGGCAGAGGATCACCGACGAGATGTGTGGGAGTAATTAGTGCTACATATCAGAGGCCAGAGCGGCTCAGTAATTGAAAGGAACTGCGTCTGACCTTGGTTATGGACACATGTAACAGGGCATGGCTTAAGGAGGTCATGTTCTATTAGGGCTGTGGAGATGGAGGGTGAATATTTTAGCATCGACACCTGCCATTAATATCACATTTCACTACTGATTAGATATTAGGATTCTGTTTATTTTAAAAATCTACACATCATAGTAGAAACAGAATCTGGGTTTAACAGGCATAATGTCATGCTCGCTGGCTAAACTAGAGCTACTTTTGTATGGCTTTGTTTACTGCCCCAAAACAGCAACTGCTACAATTTGCATATGACCACTTTTGTTCTCCACATTCTTCAGGTTCATTACTCCCTGAGAATGGTAAAATCAGGTTGAGGTGCTGGAGGCTGAGGTTGTTAAGAGGACTTGAAGTTGTCTTGCATGTGTCCCCATTTGCCATAGAATGACAATCAGCTCAACTCAGCCATACACAGAAGCCTGCAGGAAGCAACACAATGCATGTTTCTATTACACTGCTGCCTTTAGATTGTTTATATACGAGTCAAAATGTTTTCCTTGTGCCTCAAGAAATGAATTCTTAATAGGAAGTGTACCTTTAATACACCAATACACCAGAGACTTTCACATGGCTTCCATCTTTGGTCCTTGCAATCCAAATTGCTGCTGTTGTGCTGTGTTGTACCAAAAGCGAAAATATAGATGGCTAATAGAGTTGGAAGCCACCTTTGAAACACACACAGTTCCTAATTATTATTTAGGGAAAAAACACACACACACACACACACTCAATAATGCCAGAATGATAAGAAACAAAGAAGTCACAAAGAATTTGATACATAGCACAACACCCAGTGCATGGCTTTCGTGTCTTGAGAAGTAAAAAGTACTTTAGATGGACTGAAGTCACAACAAAAATAACAGACCAGCTGCCGTTGTACAAAGAACTAGATAACTTAACACAAAACCTTCCAATATCAATATTACAATCAGTGTGTTTACAAGCATTTCAGTAATCTGATTATTGTCAACTTTTAAAAATAACCTGATTCCATAAACGTCACGTAAACACTTGTCTCAGAAGCCATAGAGGGTTAAGGGATTTCTGCTAGAGAAATCAGATTGTATACATTAAACTGAGTTTCTAACTGGGTTTTTCCTAGAGCGTGGTTTAATGAACAAAACTTGAATAAGAGAAGTATTGCTGTGACAGTGCAGACGATAGAAAGGTCATATAACTTGTAATAGTGCATTCTTGTAGCCTAAAACATGCCACTCAGTTTTAATTTTATGGTTTGGAGGTAGGGGAGGAAAAGAACTAGCTGTAATGTAAATGCAGGTTCTACAGCAACCATGTTAATGCAGTGCATGTAAACACCTGATTTCCTGCCATTATTATGTCTCCCAAAAGAAGGCTTTTGAGTGAATGTAAGCCTAGAGAATAAAAACTTTTTAGCATGATTCTGCAAAAAATTTCTGTGACCTAGAATCTGTTTTAGAGTAAAAACTCTAAAAATCCCATTTCGCTGCAAACAGTCAACTCCAGTTTTACTTTCTGCAACTGAATTACCCCCAGTCTGCCTACTGCGACCCACAATACAGCTCACTATTAACCCGCAGCATAACTACCACCTAGATTTCACTGTATCGCGAAAGACACATGGCGTCTTGTTTTCACTTCTTAGTAATTAGAAGCATCAATATCTTTAGCATTGTAATAATGCAAGATTTGTTTCATCATTGAAATTAAAGTGACAATAGAGAATTTTGTTGTTTTATCAATTTAAAAAGTAAATGTTGATGTAAATGGAATGGCTATTAAATAGCAGAAATTACGCAGACACCATTGTCATGGAGATTTGTTTCTTATAAGCCTCCCTCCATATAATTCTTTCTGCCATCAGGCACAAAATTTTGCAGAAAAATGAAAACTTGATTTATGACACAAAGGAAGTGCACTTTCCACAGCACCACCAAAGTAGAAAGAGTACAGTTTTTGTTTTCCCTGGTAGATTTCTCCAGGTAGCAAAAATATTGGTTGGTGGAACAAAGAGAATAACTGTGGAAACTCTACCTTGCAAAAGAAAAAGAGCCCTGCTGTCAGAGGACACAGAGAAGGTGAAGAGGGAGAGTGACAGACACTGAGGTAAAACATGAGTGAACCTCAGACAATCATTCACTCCACCTGCACACATATGTTGCAGGCCATAGGGATTTGTCCCTATAGGCCTTATGGCCAGTCCAACTATGACTAAATGGACATTCAGCTGATGTTTTTTATACTAGATCAGTAACTAATCTGCCTACTTACTAACACAAGCAGGAGATTTACTCTGTCTTTATCCCAGCACCAGGTCTGGGTTTCTAGTTTAAACTAGGGTTCTTATGGTTGTGTCTTGCTTTTCTGGCAGCAGAATATCTAAAATGACCAGTGGTGAAATATTATATATTCTTCTTTGCAACAGCAGAACCAACATTAAACCACTCGGAAACACTATGGGGGGAAAGCTGTCTATTGCCACTTTAAGCTTCAAGAGAAAACCATTTTAACACTACAATAGTAAGGGTTTTCTTCTTCAAAATCATTTGCTATACATCTTTCAACTCATAAAGACCTCAAGTGAAAGGAAAAGTTTCATAGCATGGAGGGGAAAATGGCCCCACCCAACCACCCCTATCCAAGCCTGTTCAGCTTTAGAACAGCTGAGACAGCAGAGTTCCCAGCAAGAAAAAGGCTGAACATATTGAGCCCAGTCTAGATGCAGAAATCTTCCATAATATCTGCAATTGAACTGCAGAGTAAATTAAATTGCATGCATTTATAAGTGCTACTGCAAATTTATACGTCAAGTCACAAGTGTGCATGTAAATGCATGTGCTAATTGTCATAGGCAGGCAGGAAAATCCAGCTATTAATGAAGTTATATATTTTTAGGTTCTCTGAATCATGTACCAAGTGAAGCTGGAGCTTGCTAGAGCTGTAACATCAGTGGGGATAAAGTCATTCAGAAAATTTAAATCAAGCATCTTAACTATAAACTAACTAAACTCAACAATGAAAAAGTGCTTTATAAGGTAATGTACACATGGGAAAGCATATCACCCATACTCTAAGAGAAGTGTTATGAGTTGCTGGAATATTGTAAGGAGTTCCTGGAATAATATCAGTACCCTTGAATAAGCTGAGCCAGACCAGTTTCCGGATTTCATTTGATCAGCAGGGGAAACTGGTGGAGATGGGGAGTGAAGGCCAGTAGCTTTGGTGAAGCTTGAATCCCATAATGGAGGGTAAGAATGTGAGGTCTCCAGCATTGTGCTGGACCTATTAAGAAGTCATGTTCTTGATGCCAACTACATGCTCTTCATCCATGGCTTTCATGACAGAAACCTGAAAAGGAAAGAGAAATACAAGCTCTGACACCGGCTGTCCCACATTACGTAGTTTTTTTTTCTGCAGAGCAATGGCTTAGCCTAGCATGGCTTGCTAAATTGTTATTGCTAAGAGGTTTCCATCTGTAAAGCATTATTAAAAAAGGTCTTATTTTAAATTCATACTAACATTTTCTTTGGCTGACTAGTTCTATTTATAAAGAATACAAATACCCAAGACTAGTAGTGCCTGCTGTCAGAGTCAGTGAGACTAGAGTATGATATGAAAAGTATGATAACAGATTTTCACAGTAATGCCAATACATTATTCATACCAATTAGTGCCAATACTGAGCAGGTAATTAAGAGATTTTGTAGTTTTACCTCAAAATAAACCTCCTTTCTGCACTCTTTCTTAAACAAGTATAAAAAGCATGGTAAATCAATCTAAGCATGTATACAGCAGTCGACCAAAACAAGCACAATCATGAACGAAGAACTGATCATCAACCACAAAAACTCACCATAAGCTGTTCCTCAATGGCAAACCTCTTCTCGAGTTCTTTGCCCAGGTCACCATCTGGCACTTTGAGGTCATCTCTAGTATCTGCGTTGTCATTCATTAGGGATAGGAAACCGTCTATGGATATATCCATTACCTAAATATGCAAACCATGAAGATAACCATTGCAAAAAAAAAAAAAAAGGGGGGGGGGAAAGTGGAGTCAAATAACGGATAACCAGTGCCAGTAAGTCTAATCCTAGGTGGAATGCCATACCAAAGCCAAATAGAGCAATAGCAAAAGCTCCATCACACCTAGGGACAACTAAAACACTGTGTAGCAGACCTAATGGTGCTTTTCGACCATATGCTACAACATATATCAGGTCTACTCACTTTTGGTACTCCTTTGCGCACTCCAGATATTGCCCCCACAAAGCTATTGTGACGTCACCTTCGACACGACACGTACGTCAACAATGGAGGAGATCAAAGACATACCACTGAGGACAACTTACCATATAGTCTTTCCTTGTTACATTTGGGACATCCATGTTATGCGTAGATGGGCAGATATCTTCTAACTTCTTCTGAGTAAAGATGTCAAGTCCAATAAGGTGAACCTAAGTAAATAATAGAACCGATAAGATTGGGCCAAGTAACCACTGGGTATTTGTTGGAAATATTAAAGTAAATCATGAAAAGTGCCAGAAGCTTTGCATTCAAAAAAAAAAAAAAAAAAAAAAAATGCACACATCACTTTTACCTTGGCATGCCCATGTTTTCCTGTCTTAGAGGTAGACATGTCGACAATCTTACAGGGACGCCCTTTGAGCATGACATAGCCGTTCTTCCTCAGGGATGAGCACTGCATGGGGTATGTTGCAGAGGCCCCGGAGTCAGCCCTGGTGAAATCATCATCTGCCATGATGTCGGTTCTGTCACCCAGAGGAGCAAAAGGCAACACAAACAAACATAAAATGTCAGACAGTATACTTATTAATTTATTTTAAAGGATGCAAATGTACATGAGGAACAACATAAGATTTTTATTGTGATCTGGTGAGCACAGCAACATTTATAGCTTATGAAAAGCAATTATAAACACTGCACTGGGCTAATGCTGAGCACACTGGATCCTAGAAGCTCAGCTTTTTAAAAAAAAAAGAAAAAAAAAAAAAAAAGAAAATCAATACAACAAAAGCAGGGAAACGTCAACTCGAAGTTGGTTAAAATACATCCTTCCCGAGATGACTCAATCTCTCTCAAGATTAAAAACAACCAGGGGTCCAGTGTCTTTTTTTTTCTAATTTTAACATCCATCCCCCCAAGTTTACATACAAACATCTATCCAACCATAGCTTCTATCGCTGGTCAATCCAATGGGAAAGCTAACAGCTGAACCGCGTTGCTACCTTCTCACCTTCCCTTGTAAACAGAAATGCCCCGGGGGGGAGAGAGAAACTGCCAACGAGTTAAATGTGTCAGCTTCCTCGCTGGGTCATTACCTCCACTAAGTATCCCTCTCACAATGGCTGAAGTTAGCGTTGCAGCTTGGGTTAGAGAGCTACTAGCAAACACCAGCGAGCTATGCAACGCAGCCGTTGGGCCAGACGAGCAGCTTTAAAACGGCCACCTAGCTTGAAGCCTCCGCCGGGTGGACTTCCAGTCACCGTCAGCTAAGTAAGTTAGCATCTCCGACACGACCCACGCCCATTGACATGGTACTGTTGCTAATTGTTAGCTAAAGCAGTGTGCTAACTTCTTCCAACCCCCCCCCCCACCACCACCAAAAAAAAAAACAAACAAACAAAAACAACACAAACAAAAAACTCTTGTCACTACTTGAAGGTTAATGGGGGTGGGGGCATTAACTCGGTAGATAAGTCGTTACTGAAACAACAGCTTTCTTTAACGTTTATATATATATATATATATATATATATATATATATATATATATATATATATA
>CM076661.1:6864439-7018642 GCA_038496675.1 Rachycentron canadum
AAAAAAAAAGGGAAAGTCACGCCGCATGCGTAGGGATTTTGTACCGCAGGAGGAGCAGAGAGGTGCGGGGAGGGAGGGGGCATCAGTCTGATGACCGTGGATCTATAACCCACACGCAACTGCCCCCCCCAACAAAAAAAGAAAGAAAAAAAAATGGAGGATAACCGGATTCATTTACAAACGCTGGTGGAGAGCAGCTGGGTAACATTTAATCCACTGTGATTGCATTTGCAGTGTTTCAACACCCCCCTCCCCACTTTTCTGCTTCAAACTCCACCAAAAATGATTTGGCATTTGTGCAGTTAACTCCTACAGACTCAGACTCTCTGCATGTGGCTAAAACGTGCGGTTCAATTGAGCAGAGTAAATCACCTCATTTCCATTTTTAAGTATTTAAACATTTGCACTAACACGCTGCTTGGGTGTGAATACCCTCACGATGATGACATTTTTAATGCACAGACACCAATATGCACAGTCAAGGTGAAGTAACAAAATACATGTTGAAGTGGAGGCTGACTTATTGTGTTATTTCCAGAGAGATAAGAAGTAATTCCATGGGTACTTAATACCTGTATGTGATAACCAAATATCACCTAAGAGTAATAACTGGCTGGTTCCTCTCACTGGGCTTTTCCAAATGTAAACCCAGCTTATTTTCCTAACTCAATTAATTGTGCTCTGGTTTTTCCAATGCATTTTAGTGGTAAATCAGTGATATCTCATTTTGGCCACTTGGAGGCAACAACACAACATGAAATATCTCTCTCCCCTTTGGCGCTATGTAGGTTGCAGCCAGCAGGTTTTTACAGACTATTGAAAAGAGCTGCCTGCAGTGGACAAAAGTTAAGTTATCAGTGCAATTGAACCAAAATACTAAAACTCAAAGGTTATTGTACTGGTTAATATTGACACGATAATCTGTGTAATTCAGCAAGTAATTGTTGTAACAATGAGAGGATAAGCATATTTAAAATACTGAACATCCATCACTGCTGACACATGTACACAAACACACAGCTGTTGGTTTATGCATCTGTGGACGTTCTGAGTTGCTGCAGTTCGGCATTTCCTTTCGGGGTCTGCGCCTGCTTTTTCCGTCCCTTTTGGAAGAGAGCAGAGATCTCCTCAAAGCTTTTGCCCTTGGTCTCAGGTACCCGGAGGAAAGTAAACACAGTGAAACCAAGAAGCAGCACAGCAAACAGGATGAACACATAACAACCCAGCCAATCCTGAAAAAGAAAATGAGATCAAATTAAAATTGAATAAAATATAAGACTGATTTTTTGTGACTGAAGCAAAGATGTGCGTTGCGTTGGTTTACAGTACATCCGCATGCATGCATACCTGTATATATTGGAAGGTCATGCCGATGACGAAGTTGCTGGTCCAGTTGCAGCAGCCAGCGAGAGCAATGGCCGCCGGACGAGGTCCCTGGCTGAACAGTTCAGCCACTATGAACCATGGAATAGGACCAGGACCAATTTCAAAGAAGCTCACAAAGAGGAAGATGGCTGACATGCTGATGTAGCTCATCCAGGAGAAGTCATTCTGGAAGGCAGGGTGCATCAGTCAAGAGAGGGTAGTTTTATGGTGACTTAAAATGCTCAAATGCTTTTTAAGAGCACTATTTGTTTCAGTACCTTAAAAAAAAAAAAATGAAATTAAGCGCTTGCAGGTTTTTGAAAGAATGATAAATACTTTACTGAGTTCATAATCTAGCTTCCTGGAACTGACTTTGATGCTAGTGAATTGTGACTGGGCAGCCCCCAGTTCAGCTCAGGTTGCTGACAGTCTGAGTCTCTGACAGCTGATGGAACAAACCTGGAATCGCAGGCCCACTGTCATGGCAATTGCACAGAAGCACATCCCCGCCAGACCGGCGAGAGTCAGAGTGCGCCTGCCGGCCTTGTCCACCAGCACAACCTAGAACACAAAGTGCACGGTTTATCGGTGTGCTTGAGTGTGTGTGTGTGTGTGTGTGTGTGTGTGTGTGTGTGTGTGTGTTTAAGGATAAATGTGAAAAAAATAAAATAAAATACCACCAAATTTAAATGTATAACATCCACATGTGTGCTTGCATGTGTCTGTGCGTTTTGGATCTGTGTAGCTACTCACAGACACCATTGTGAAGACTGTGTTAATGACTCCAACTCCTATAGTTGCGTAGACTGGCTGAGCGACACCAGCCAGAGTGAAGATAGCCGTAGAGTAATAGAAAATCTTAAAGACAAAACAAGCATAAATTTCCCTTTAAGTCAAATATAAAAGATCAGTTTGTGTGTTTGCTTTGCTTGAGAAGAATGGCACATCCCATGTGTTACGCATTACTATATCTTAAATGAAGAAGTCCAACATTTAGCCGCTTTTGCCCTAGTTCCTGCTGATGGGGCGCATGCGTATGTTGCACTCTGACAATGAAACAATCAGTATGCTGAATGGAAGAGAGGAAAAGGCTGATTTGAAATTCATTTGCCACTCACTGCGTTGATGCCAGACAACTGTTGGGAGAGGTGCATCATCAGGGCAACAAACAGCTGCTGTCTGTACACAGAGGAGCGGATCTTCGAGAGAATACAGAACAGCAAAGATACCATCAGTGCAGTGGTTTGCAAATGCACGTGTTTGTTTTGTCGTCTGCTGTCATACATGAAATATGCATTTGTTGCATTTGCTGGGAGAGAAAGTGTGTTTGTCAATAATTCAATAACCCTTAAAACTACACAAGTTATTATGTTTATTATGTATTACAAAAAATACATCTCAAGTAAACCGTCTTCTTGTTGAGAGACCTACCAAAGAAAGGATCGAGATCCTGGGCTCTTTGTCCGCTTGCTGTTTCTCTCTCCGCATCTCCTCCAGATCAGAAGTTGCATCATATGCCCCCTTCAGACGATACAGACCTGCAACAAAACCAGACAGCCATTGGAAACTAGAGTCTTTATCAGTATCTTATTTAGAATTATTTTTCACACAATTTCCTTTAATAGAAGTAACAGTAATGTAATGAAAATGCCCCATTGAAATTATTGTTGCCGGGAGTTCGATTAAAACCTTATATAATATAATTTATTTGCCCACAAGTATGAGGCCACAGTCATCTGCTCTATAGCTTTGCTTTGCTTTAAGCTTTGCTTAATATGTCTACAACAGTGGTATGGATCCTCTCATGTAACTCTGTGCATGAATCCACCAAGCTTGTTTCCCAAATGTTGAACTATGGTGAATTCTCCATGTTAAACTGGACTTTTCTGAATGACTGAGAAAAGGCACTAGCGAGAGAAAAGGCATGACATAAAGAGTTGTTGTGTGTGATTCTTACTTTCTTTAGCCTCTTGCTCCTTGCCCAGAAGGATGTAAAGGTACCGTGGGCTCTCTGGGCATAGAGGCAGTAACAGGGACTGTAGTATTGCTGGAGCTCCGGACAGGCCAAGTAACAGTGGCCACATGTCATCGTTACCAAGTACAAAGTCCAAGCCAATTACCTACAGCCACATCCACACACACACACACACACACACACACACACACACACACACACACACACACACACACACACACACACACACACACACACACAGACAGTTCAAGTTGTGTCTTTGGAGCGTCAGCAAGCAAATGTGTGTGTGTGCTTGTTTATGTGAGAGCACCTCACCTGGCTGATTAGGATGCCAATGACAATAGCCAGCTGGTGTAAAGTTCCCAGAGCCCCTCTGTAAGCCTTGGGTGCAATCTCTCCAATATACATAGGCACTAATCCAGATGTCAACCCTGAAACAAACGCATCATGAGCTGACCAACTTCTATCAAGGGCAACATTCGTAACGATATACGAAGCCAACTGGCCCCTTCTATAGTACAGAGCCCATAAACATTGGAATTTCTAACTAAATGGTGTGAGTATTTGTTTAAAGTTGGAATATGTGCTTTACTGTACCACAGTAAAAGCCCATAACAGCACGGCCTGAGATGACCATAATGTGAGGCTTCCACATCCTGCAAAGACCCATCAGCAGCCCAGCTACTACAGCCAGAACATTGACCATCAACATGCCTTTTACCCTGAAGGACAGGCACAGATAGAAAGGTGGCAGTGGATACAGTGAAGGAAGGATAATGGATATGTGCATGTGCACTGTGGCACTACTCCATAATGATCCTGGCTGAACTTTTCCACCATTCTTTTATTATTGTACCCTTATTGTTTTATCCTTCCTTTCTCACCTCCCTCTCAGGTCTCCCACAAATCCCACCAGGAAGGAGGAAAACATGCCACCGATGGAGAAGATTGCTACAGACAAAGACCAGTACATGATCACATCACGATGTATTCCCTCCCCAGGAATCTCTTCGTCTTCTTCTGTGGTGTTTTTGGAAAGGACGGCTGTCCTCTCTGACCCAACCCCCAGGGCGCGGGCATAATGCTTTTCAATGACCTATGACACAGACATGTTTACCGATTATCAGTTACAGCTGCACTGCACTGAGTGACAGAACAAGACAAGAAAGGACAGGCACAAAATATGCATGCACACACACATATGGTTTCTTCAATTTAGTTACTTCTGATTCCAGCATAACAATATGTTTACAAGTTTTAAGAATCACTCAGCCTCTATTTGCTGAACCAATCATCCAGTTGCTTTAGTGAACTGAAACATACTTCACTTATCAAGAGTAACCTTTTTTTGACATATGTCCTCTTGCCCTATAAAACATCTGTATCTACGTGGTTTGTTATCAGCTTGAGGATTTGGACTTTGCCCAGTGACCTAAACATCCTTGCCACCAACTACCACAAAACACCTACAAAGATGTACAGGGCCGTACATTCAAAATTTGGTGACATGGCTCAGTGAAGAACATCGGATTTTATTATGTCCACACCAAGTTAAATAAACTAATCATAGCACAGGCGTGGCTGTCAACAGGAAGGGAAGCCAGAGCTTCATTCGATTCCATCCTCCACACAGACTGAGATGTAATCCACACTCTTTGTCAGGTCACCCATGGCGTCATCTTTAAACAGGGAATGAAATTGTGCCAACGATGCCAGCAGCTTGCAACAAAGAGAGACATCTTCACGTGGTACATTCTGACTTTGACTCAAACTGCAACTCATTGGAGAGCAGAAAATTTCAGTCAGCTTGCAGAGATTCAGACAAAACAATTCTTGGATGGCTACACAGGGAAAAAAAGTAAGGAAAGCTGTTTTTTCTGGACACTGACAAAAGGTAAGGTCTGCTCATTGGTCTCTCATGATGTTGTATTCTCTCAGGCACTGCATTATATGTCTCATAATGAGAATAGGGTGGAATGAGTTTATTTGGGCAATTTAATTCCCTGCAAATATGAGTATTTTTAGGCAACTTAATGACCAAGTAAAGAAGCAAAGCCTGTGTTTGAGCAGAAGAGCCTACCTTCTGTGGGGCATTGATGACTCCAAGACTGTAGCCGTACTGCAGGGACCCTAGAGTTGCTGTGAACACAGCCACAGCCAGCGTACCTGTTAGCTGCTGAAGGGGTGAAAAGTCATACCATTGATAAGGACACTCTCACACAAACACATGTGAATGCATGCTCAAACTCACAATTTAAAATGTACATGCACACAAGCAAGAACGTGAGTGTGTAAACTGTCACTCAGCTCTGTTCGCACAGTGGAGTCCCAAATTAAAGTGCATTTATTTATACAGAAAAAGACTATCTACATTATCAGTGGATTTATTACTGTTCTATGGACTAGCCTTAAATGTGCTGACACAGAAGTTACATAAGAATGATTAATTAAAATGTGTTTCAACTGAGCTCTTGACGTGGCAGATGAATTAAGAAATTATATCATGACAATGTCCTAAGCAAAATGACAATACAAACACAAAACACACTGATGAATAAAAACTCCTGAGCCACTCTAAGCGCTTAAAGCTTCATATCTCAGCACTTTTCTGCAGCCATGTGGTTGCCACAGAAGAGCAATGCATTTGAAAAATACTCCTTACAACATGATTCAAAATGAAGAGGTTGCATCTATAACCATTTTGTACAATCTTAAGAGTGTATTTGTCGAGCATTATCTTACCTTTCCAGAGTCCATGATGGGTCCACTGTGTCAACCGAGAGGTAATGATCAATGAGGCCATGCTCGATCACGCTGTCCTCACTAATCAACAGACATACATGCCCACATGAACAGTGCACACACACACACACTTAAACCTTGTATAATGCTGACAAAACTCTTACACAGACAGTTTTATTCATCCTCTATACATTAATACATGCTATAGTCTAATTAGAAGGATGTAATAAAAGGATATGTTAAACTGTCTCAAATCTATTTATGGAAGCTCTGGTTTCAGGATCTTATGTGTGGTGTTGCTGGATAATTATATATTGTAAATGATATATATATATATATATATATATATATATATACACAATAAACAATGAAATGCTTTGTTGTGTTCTTTAACAGTGTTAATGACATTCTTTCTCTCTTTCTCTCACTCTCTTTCTCTTACACACAGACACACACAGCTGTCACATGCTGTTAATGATATACTTGGGACAAAGTCTGTGGGTTAAGGGCTACAAGGTGCACGCTTGCAAAAGAAAAAAGGCTCTCTCACGATCACCTTCACAAAAAAAAAAAAAAAAAAAAACACAATTCCAGAAGCGTAATGCTCTAGTTTCATTTATTTCTCTCTTACAGCATCTCTTTTACAAAACAAATAAATCCCAAAACAGGACATTAGTAATGCTCTTTTAAAATAAAGAAAACAAGAAAGAAACAGAATAAAGAATACAGTGAAAGGAGGGTTCTCAGTGTAATGACCATCACCATTTTTTTTTTCCCCAATTGGAAGAGTGAATTGCACAATGGACAAACGTAGTAATAATGCCCCATTCACACTTGTTCATTAATCATACACACACAGATGCACGCGTGCACACACAGGGAAGACGGTGGTTTCTTCAGCTCGGCTCTTTATTGCTAAATGTTAGCCTGCTCTCCCTAACAGAGATCAGTGAACCTAACTTGCAGCTCCGCAGGAACAGCTACTGCATGGATGTGTAAAAATAATAACAATAATAATAATAATTTAACAGAAGTCATTTCAAATGACCATTACGTAATTTGGGAATGAGTACATTTTTTGTGCCACTTTACGTTTTTTTTCAGCGTAGGCCAACTGTCAGAAAGAAAGACCAATCTGCATTACAATGCTCTAGTATGCATGAACTCGTCTGCCCTCAATAGTGTTATTAATTTAATACAATATGCATTCATGATTTGAGCTGCTCTAAATATTTAGAAATGGACAAAGTTTTGTCATCCCATATTCAGTTACACCTTTCAAAGAATAAATCAGTTTTAACTTTAATGTGCATCTCTATTAGAAGAGACAAATAACATCAGCAATGTGTTAAAGTTAGATAAGAACACACAAACACAGCCAAATTTAAAAAAAAACAAAAAAAAAAAAAAAAAAACATATAGGCAACAAAAAAAACAAACAAAAAAAAAAAGATTAATCATAATGTGAGTGATAATCTCTTGGCCTCATTTTAGTTTTGCTTACATCATGCTAGGCACTGTACAAACAGTTAGGAGCCAAAATCAGAAGAGCCAGTGAGGAGAGGAACATGATTCAAAAGGACACCACAGCTGTCGACGACAAGTGCCTCGACGTGCACACAGTGTTCGGGACAGCAGCTCATATCCAGTGGAGGTCGTACCCATAAGCTCTTTATATGCATCTGCACATCTTCTACAGTAACCTGGCTGTGGTGGTGAGTATCCAGGGCGTTACTGACTTTAAAAAGGAAACAAAAACATACTCCAAAAATAAAAATAAAATAAAATAAAAATCAACCACTAATATTGCCTAGTTCTTTTAAATGCATGGTGTTCAGATACACCAACTCATTAACTTCATACTAAGAAGACAAATCTGCTTGTAAACACGCTCGGTGTTGCTTTGATCGCATCAAGGTAGAAGTTCACGCATAGAGACAGAATTACTCCAATCCAGTCTCGGTGGACATTACGTCCCACTTTGATTCAAACTTGATTTGAACGGGACTCATTTCAACATCAAGTCACAAACACACACACACACAAACACACACACACACACACACACACACACACACACACACAGTTATGCACCCATTCATACACAGATTAACGTACACTCCTGATTTCAGAGACATGTGCTGTACATTTCAATAAGCTTCAAAGACTGACTGACTCCAAACTGTTACACAGGAGAAAGAAAAGAAAAGAACGAAAAATAAAGAATGAACAGAATGACGCTCTCATTGTTCATTTAATATTACAGTATATCTGATGCAGCACCTTCAGAGTTTAAAGAGTGAAAAGAGGAAGAGAAGAGTGATGATGACTGGGGTTGACAGAAGGAAAGAAAGGAAAGGCAGAATGGACAAGTGTGTTCAGTTTAAAGGGACACAGACATCATCTTTGCATACTATTCCGACCCGCCTATGACAGCAGAGTCTCATCGCATCTCTATCAGCAAAATGCGATCGAACACTAAAAATCACAATTCAGTTTACTCAGAACCCGAAAGGATGGCGAGAGGAGGAAGTGGAGGAGGACGAGGCGGACTGACGGAGGAGAAAGAAAATCAATCAGGCTGTCTGCTTTCACCGCCGACGTCCTGAGTAGATTTGTCATCTCTCAGCTGCCCTCCCTGCACTGTCATATTCAGAAACGTACATTTAAATTTATATTAAATCTCATTCATCTATTCTTACTCCGTCCCTTGAGGTGCAGTTCTCAGGGTGAGGGTGTCAGCCCACACATGACAGACAGGGAGGGAGGAAAATGGAGGGCGCAGGTGTCAACGATGATGAGATCCAGCAGGAAAGTGGGGGAAAAGGAGCAGCAGTTTAAGAAGCAGAAGGACAAAAGGAAGGAGAAGAGCGACAGAAGGTATGCAGGTGTAAAGTGTATTTCACTACAGTTGCACACACACTTGAATGCACCGGTCTGTTTGGAGAGACAAGACAGAGAAAAGGGGGGGGGGATACAGACAGACAGACAGAGAGAGAGGGTCAGAAGAGAATATTTGGAAAGTTAGTGGCACCAGTTTGCCAGTCAGTAGAGTAACGATGGCTTCTGCATGACCCGCATTAATCTAGGGTGACATGTCTCTCCATTTAAAACAGGTCTTTATTGTTTATCTCTACAATAACTTTACGTTTGTTTTTTTTTGTTTTTTTTTTCCCCTCTACACCATTTTAGTCTCTCCAGTGTTAAAAGAGTTCACTTGTGGCCTCTCGGGCAGTCTGGTTCATTTGTGAGATGTGCCGTGGGCCAAAATATGGGTCGGCGGGCTGGCCAATGGGAGAGTGAGGCAGAGTGGACTGTGGGAGGAGCCATCACCAGTTCATCATAGAGTTTCTGTTGAGGGTCATGAAGAAAACTTGGCTGCTACCTCCTGAACGCACTGAGGCAAAGAATACCTAGACAGAGACGGAGAGAATATTTCACACCTGAACATTTTCAGCACTTATTATTAACATTTCCTTCATTTTGTTCTGAAATGTTATTTTAGGAAGTAAATAGCACTAATAACGGGCAATTAAGGGTATTTATTTCATGTATTTAAAGACAATTAAAGTGCAGTGTTGGCATCTGCTTTTGTACTTTCTTTTTTTTTTTTTTTTTTAAATGTGTTGCATTTTAAGTGTTTATTTGTGTTTGTCACATCTGGATCGGATCATCTCCAAGGGCCCAGATACAGTTTGGTTCTGTTATCCAGACCAAAATCTGTGTTGTGAACCAAACTTCATGCTTAGAATCAGTGTTTTAATAAATATAAACATATGTGCATGAAGCAGCGATGACATGTTACGGACATTAAAAGAACACACTGTGTTTTACCTTGTCGTTCCGCTCACAGAGGAACTTAAGTCTCTGGGCTCTCTTGTGCATAAAGACTCCATCCAGATGACCCGTCTCAACAGAGCGGATCTCAATGGCTTTCTCACCCCAGCCCATAATCTGATTAGAATGGATATAGGCTGGAAAAGAGCAAATACAATTGAGAAATAAGCAACGGTGTGTGGAAAAAAACAAAAACAAACATATCGCAGCTACACGTTATCAGGTTCCTTTCCAAGAATGTTACTACACAACAGACACCTTATCACTCTTTGGATAGGTTAATAATTGATGATTTGTTTCTTTTGGAGCAGGTAGCAATGTCATTTCCTACAATGCAATGATCAGTTTTTTTCTTTGTTCCCTCATTACTCCTGACTACTGAGCAGCACTGTCGAAACATGTTGACATTTCCACACATTAGATTAAACCTGCTGACATTACACTTGAACCTTGAAAGTGGGAACTGTCTCTGTTCACACCGATGGGAATTTTCAATCTCTAAACCAATATCCATAACCCAGAGCATCAACATTACACAGTAGGATCTGGAAGTACCAGCACTTTAAAGGTTGTAATACCCCCTGTGCCCACACAAGGGCAGTAAAATACATAAAATGTACGTGGTATTTTCTGTCCAAACAGTGCTCATTCAAATTTCTTTGTTGGTCTCTCTCTGGCTTGCCTACTCACTCCTCTTTTTCCTGTCACGTTTTCCTTTTATATTTATTCATGTTCATGTATATCCATTTATCCTTTCTCAAACTTTTACCCTCACTCCCCCGTCCCTCTTCCTCCTGCTGGGTGCTAAGCAGCTCTGGAGGCCCTGCTGAGGCTGATGTCATTAAGTAAATGTTGTATGTAATTAAACCTTAAATGAACCCCCCCATAAGCCCATTTCTCAGATACCTCACAACACTTTTATTTGTGTTGCAACACACATACACAGGCGCTCAAATCAATATACTGCTAAATCACTGCAGCTTATCTTTGAATTTAGTATTTCTTGTATGCCAATTTAATTATAATTAACAGTTAAACACATGTACTGTAAATACACGTGTGGGTAGGACGTACCAACAGAGGTAGGCATCTCTCCCCACTGGAGCACCACATCCTTGGTGATTCGACCGTAGGTGTTGACGTAGACGCCCTCGTCCTCATAACACAGCAGCATCTCCATTCCATCAGTCTTAGGTAGCACCACGATGGCATGGGGCGTCACCTGGCTCTGGATCTGATACAGATACACACACGATAACATTTCTGCAGGCTTTAATTTAATCTGTCAAATTTAATCACAATCTACATTAGATTAAAACATTACAGAGGTTTCAACATAGGCATTTAATGCAACAGAATCTGGCTGGCTCTGGCTTTTTTTTTTTTTTTTTTTTCTGGACAGGCCTGTGTTCTGTAATCCTCTAAAGGGCAAGTGTGTGAACACTGACGAGCCTGGCAAATATCAGGAGCATCAATGCATCAAGAGGTTCAAACTCTGGATTGTTACCCGAGAGGCCTCGTTCCACATAATAAGCAAATAGACAAACTACAGCACTTTTTTCTGACCTTAATTAACAGAAATAACATCAGAGGAGGACAGGGCAGTTACACACACACACACACACACACACACACACACACACACACACACACACACACACACACACACACACACACACACACACACACACACGTAACTTGATTCTGTGCAATTTATTCAAAGTGCAGCCCAGAGACCAACCGCATTTTCTGTGCCAACAGGCTATCACCAGGTTTGGTGTGAGACTATACACTTCAGGGGTACGACAAGGGATCGTAATCAGCACAACAAATAAGTGATAAGGTCATGAAGAAACTCATCTTAGCCCACAAAAAGCTGCATTCGCACAAGAACTCTGCACTTATTGCCACACGTCTGCTCACTCACTGGAGAGGTCGGGTTGCTGAAAGCTGAAAGAAACTAATGATTCTAATAAATATGAAGCATTGCTTATGTTTTGCTTTTTACAATTTTGTGTTGTGGCTTCAGCGTGATCAAACACCTCCTGGTAGTAAACACATATTTATTTTTTCAGAGTCATGTGATGTCTGCTGTGGGTAAGATGAATTTCTTCACCCAAACCTACTTCTAGCTAAGTTTACCCATTAATATCTACACTAATGAGCTGCACTGCACATAGACACAATGTAGCAGCTTATGTGTATCCACTATGGGGTTTCACTAAAGATCTATCGATCTAGTCTATAGGGTGGATGGCAGGATGTCACCTTCATCTTTTTGGCACACTGGAAGAGAAGTTGGCAGGAAAGGAGAGAGAGAGAGGAAGCATGGATGAAAGGTAGAAGCAGGAAGACAATCACTCTCACAGTTCATGAACATGTGTAGTATGGGCTATCAAGTTGAATGCGTGGTGCAATTGCGTGTCGTTACATTCGTATTCGGTGGTTTATATATGAGAGACGGCTACGGAACAAACTAATCTGCATGCATGAACTGATTTGCATTCAAGCACGCAACAGGACAAGTACTGATGATCTACCGAGTTTCCCTGAATGATTGAGTGACTCTCTGGATGCTCTTTGGATGACCTTTGCTGCAACAGGAAATTTGGGAGCAGCTACTACTTTCTGTAATAAAAGCAATTCAGTAACTTGAGCTGCTTACCATAGATAATTGAAGTCCAATGGGCCATATTTAGCAAACTAAAAAAACTCTGATATAAGAGGTAAAACAGTTCAATCAATCTCTTAATTGCTTTTCAATCTTTTAATCTTTTAATTGTAAATCAAGCAGAGGTAATCTTTCAAGAAAAAGTCATTGTATTCACTGGCGTCCTCGTCAAGGGAGATCAGCTCATGGATAAAAATCAGACTCCAGCATGAAAGAGTGAAAAAATGCATCAGGTGTAGGCTTTGATTCATATTCATTAGAGTTGGGGGAGCCTTATTCAGGCAACCTACACACACACGCACATATACACACAGAGACATATACAAACACACAGCCCTGCACGTACATGTGAGGGGATGTAGATGTCGTAAGGGTTGCCTGAGTCCACATCAATGACATGGAAGCCCACGCTGGAGCCGTAGATGACCTTTAACCTCTGGCCTTCCTCCACCGTCAGGTCAACCAGCTGGGGACGGTGCTGCAGGTCAGTGAATGACTGAAAGGCAGACAGAGTGGAAGACATCAGATACTTGGGGTTAGAGTGAGAAAGACAAAGAGGAAAGGAAAACATCAACAAAATGAGAAGTCATTCTGAGGATATCCATATCGTGTTCCCTTCCATACCTTGAAGGCCATGAACTTGTGGTAGGGTTTGGGAGCCCAGGCATAGATTTCAACAGAGTTCTTCAGAGCAATCACCAGGAATTTAATCCTCTCATATTTTACTGGAAACATAAAAACACAGACACACGATGATTAATTCATGAATTTTAATGATGATCGAAAAACTTTTTCTCAAATTAGCACCATATTTGTAAACCTTATTGCCTCCTGCTATAAGGAGCCCTGATACCTATCTCCTATCTCCTTGCTGCTCTAAATCTCATTGTATGTTAAAGAGCCAGCAAATGACCTTGTGTTAGAGTTACCCTAATCTAGTTTTCGTTCAATAAAAATGAAAATAACATAAAAATACATGGATTCCCTTTGCAGCATAAAGCACTCTAAGTGGCAGCAGTAACTGGTAACAAAAGTAAAATAGAGAGAGAAAAAGCTGCTTTTAAAGATGCTTTATTTTGAAATTTCCCAATGTGTGGTATTATATACGACCTATAAATATATTTTTTGTCAATGCAATTTGTCCATCGATGCATATGTATATGTTATTTGAATGCATAATATTACTGCAGCCAAAAAACTAAACTACTTATAAAAACCCTTTTCTTTGTATATACACACATACGCACAGATACAAACATTTACACAAATCCTTACCAACTTTGTAATGCACACAGCCCTCCAGCTCCCCAACTGTGATCCAACCCTGCTTCTTTTCTACTTCTGGGTCATTGTGTAATATTCTGTTCCTCAGCCAGGACAAGTAGTAGACACGCAACTTATTCTTTTTCCCTGCAAGAGGAGGAATAGAAGTAAAGAGAGAGAAGAGATCAAATTTATTGGAATAGAGCAATAAAAATAAAACAGATAAATCAAGATTTCTATTCACACAATGGTAAAGTACCCAACCATTGTGACTGACCTAGATGATTTAAGTTTGTACTTTTATTTCTCTGGAAATATGATCATAAGTTGCTACTGTTGTGTTTGATGAGTGAGGTGAGTGAGTTTAAGACTTGCCAGATATGGTGACCAGCACATTGAGCCCCTCCAGCACATCCATCTGCAGGAAGCGCCGCCTGGTGATCAGGTTATAGACTTTTCCCTGTCCGCTCCGGTCAAGCAGCATCAGACCATTCTCTGTCCCCACCAGCAGGTTCACACCTAAATACACACATAGAGTCAGGGGCACAGAAACATACACATTAAAAAAAAAAAAAAAACAGACGGGAATATTTAAGAGATTTTTTTGTGCTGTGGTGAGGATATAGGATGCATCCTCTTACCCCAGAGTGCAGCACACAGGATCTCAGAGTTGAAGCGTTTCTTGTATTTGCGGATCTCGGGTGTGTCACTGTGGGGTCTGATATTAGTAGGATTGACGTTGACCACAGAGATCTTTCTGGCTTCGTTTAGTCTGGCCTGCTCCTGCCTCAGCAGCTCATTGGCAAACATGGCTGAGGTATCACAGATGAAGACAAAAAAAAACAAAGAAATATGTGATGTTGTTTTATTTTTTTTCCTGCAAAACGGGTGATAATAAAATGTGTAGCCAAAAACTTCCATAGGTTTTTCTTACCTGCTGCTGAGTTCTCATTGTCATTTTCACTCGGGGATGTTTGATAGACACGTGGGTCAACAAACGGGGTAAAGGAGGCTTTAGATCCACCCAAACCAAACTGTAAGACACAAAACAATGAGCAACTGTTGTGTGTGAATACACATTAAGTGAAACACTCCAGTGATAATAGTGCACATCAGGTGCTTCCTTTCAGAGGTCTGTTTTAAAGGTCCCTTAATTTACACTCTTTGTTTGAGGCTTATTTGTATTTATAAATGTTGACATCTTTATCTTTTTATAAATATTTTTATATTTTTATATATATGCAGATATAAGTGTGGATTTAAGCACGAAAAACTCTCTCAATGTAGAAAAATAGGTCAGCGAGCCAAAGACCCTGAGTTTTCTGTGATTTAATGCCAAATATATAAATTAAGAAACCAAATCATGTAAATCCTGAGCTTGTTTTAAGGCACAGTTTCTAAATATGGATTTCTCTTTTAACTTTGACACTTTCATAGTGTTATTATAAAACCCAGACCTGCTTTATGATGAAATCTCACTTTGTACAAAATGTATTTAATAATTACTTTAAAACTTTTTAAATATGTACTGAATTAATTCAACTCATGTTTAATTCACAGGTCTGTATCCAGGAAAGGGTGCTGATGTGAGCATGTCTGACCTCAGCCATGTCGCCCAGTTCCTGCAGGGCTGACGTGGGTGTGGCTGAGGGAGAGTTGCTCTGCTGTACCAGGTCAGGGAGGTTACCATGGTTACTGTGATTCCCGAACCCGTTGCTTTCAGTGTGACCACCTCTCCTCCTCTCCTCTGCCTGAGAGACAGGAAGAGAGGGATGAGAAACACAGGCAAGATAAAATACGATATTGGAGAGAAATCTACAGCAAAGGGAGGTGAGTAGAAATCCATGTGACTAGTGTATGTGTGTGAGTGTGTATATATTCATCACCTCTCTCATCACAAGAGTGCCGTCCTTGGAGCTATTATAGGCGTCTCCCAGGGAGTCCTCCGTCAGCCCTCCATATGACTCGCAACTACTCTGCACCGCTGGCCTGCAACACACGGACACACGCAAAAAGAAAACACACGCAGACTTGATTATTTACAATGCAATTCTGCCAAAACTGTACTGACAAGCTCCTGGCACGGTGCATATTCCAAAGACATGCATATCTCTGCACAAATGAACACTGACAGGTCCAGCTTGAAAAAAAAAAAAGAAAAGAGAAAAATAAAAACAGAACAAGAGAGAGAGAAAAATAAAAACAGAGAGGACAACTTACATGATGCGGGGGATGTCGCTAACAGCAACGGTCCCGTCATGTCCCACTGTCTCCCCGTCCTCATCACTGCTCTCTGAGTCTTCACTAGAGGATGAGTAGTCTGTCACCTTCATCAGAAGAAAAGAGGCACAAACAAAAATGAACTTCAAATAAAACTGCTCAGAACTGCTTGTATTACCTCCTAAAGTCATGCACTCACAAAGCAATGTTTATCAGGGGAAATAAATCAAATTAAAGGTACCCTTTCGACCACCAACTACGGGGCAATGTTTTCACCAGTGTGTACCTGTTCTGTTTGTTTCATACACACATGCAAACATGTGGGAAATACACATTTCTGCTGCAGGTTTCACGCTATCCCACTCATCTGCAGTTGGTGATAGTAACGCGCTAAGTGTGTCATAATGCACCAATAAAGGCAAAAAGAAAAACACAGAAAAGTAGCTACCATGATGTCAAAAATGCCTGATCTGAAATAAAATCTCCTCTGCAGATGTTTTATAAGGAAGAAAATACATTTAACACACTCATTAGACCTCACACACAATGTGTTTTGGTGATAGATACATAACATAACAGCAACATAACACATCAGGGCACATTAGATCCCACTTTGACTTTGTAAATTGTATAGAATCAGTTGAGAGAAATCAGTCAGAAATGTAATAATTACATATATGAAAAAACATATTCTGAAATGCTGCAGTTCACTGGTTTAGTGCTCAGAGATCTCTAAAGCAAAACTAAACTGAGAGTGGTTATGAAATTGTGTGTTGTGTTTGTTTTATTTTTGACACCTGTTTGTGTCAAAAATAAAACAATAATGAGCATGATGATAGAAATACACTTTTAGCTTTACTGTGTTGTTATTCTCAGGTCTAATTGTAGGCCAGGATTGGATGACTGCAGCCTTATATTTACCTTTCCTATTACTGTTGAGTAAATATACCAACAGTATCTGCTCACACTTATCATTATTAAAATGTCATCATACCTTGACTGGAGGTCTGCTGCCTTCCTCCACCCTCAGCTCTCTGAGTTCCTTAGCCAATGCACTTAGGTCCTTTAAAGAGGGACAGAAGAAGAGACACAAGCAAAGTCATTCAGGTCCTCAGTAACCAAGATGCCATATTACATACAATGACAGGGGAGGGGGGACCAGAGAGGGGCAAAGAATAGGACAAACCATCAGCATCATGACAAGAGGACAACTGATTTGTTGTCACACAAGCATCAAGCCTGTAAACACAGGTTCCCTGGAACAAGAGTGCTTATCTGAGACCACTTATCAACTTAGCAAGACTGTAAATTTGAGGAGTGATCAAAGATGAGCTCTTTCATTCATTCACAGTCAATTTTAAGAACACCAGTCAAAAGTGATACAGATAATCGGGCCTGGTGTACTACTGGAGTGCAGCATCAGTCTGCACCCTCTCTACCAATCATTCCCATGCCAACTGGCCCGTGGTTCCTCCCTTCCCCTCCCTCCCCATTCAACCCAGCCGATGGATCAGACCAAATCATGCAGACGGGGAGGGGGTGTGGGGGTGGCAGGAGGACTGTCATACACGGTGGGCTTACCAGCTCCTCCTGACCAGTAACCGTGACAACAGAGAAACAGGAAAGGAGATTTAGAGACTGTTCTGGTGCTTGGCAGTTCAGGTTCACACACACACACGCACACAACGTGTTCATTCATACACGCAAACTGGCACAAGCAATCCACATACACTCTCTCAGGTATATGTGTAGAAGCACACATGCACTGCCAAACGCCATTACACCCTAATATTTCAAAGCTAAAAGAAACAAAACATTGTCGTCTCGTGAAACCGACTAACTCCACCATGCCAGGGTATAAAGAGGGGCTCTGAAGATCGAGGCAAAAGGAAAACCAGGATAAAAGAAAATGGGACTCAAGTGTCACTGACCTCATCTATGGCTTTCCTATAGCTCTGAAGAGTGAAAGGAGAAGGAGAGAGAGGGAGAGAAAGAAAGGAGGAAAGAACGAGAGCAAGAAAGAAGCAGATGAATAGCAGAAGAGATCCCGGGGGGATTCCCAGAGAGGAGATTTCTGTGATAGAAAGTCAAAGTGTGTGTCTGCGTTGCGTGACTCACTGCAGGTCTGCTGGGTCTGGCTGATTCACGGCCCTCCTCTTGTTTAGACTTTGCCTCCAGATTGGCTCCTGGAGGGGATCCTTCCTGCTTGGTTTGACCTATCAGAATAAGATAGACAAAGCAAGATAGACAAACTAAAAAATGGTGACGAACAAAATGATCAGATAAAAAAAGATTCCAATGTTGGTCCCAATCTAAATGTGTTATTATCATCTTGTGCCTGTACCTGTTTGCAAAAATGTTTTGCATAGTTACTGTCAACGGCACCCAACAAACATGAAGGAATACTGATCCCACCAAATTGCCTCCTCTATTTATGCCATGTGTTTGTCAGAGGGATATCCATGCGCATCTTGGATATCCCTCTGGTCTGGTGTTTGACACATCCCCCTACACCTCTCTCTATCTCCCTCTCTCATTTCCTCTCTTCTGTCCCTCTGGAGGCTGAGAGCAACAGGGCACATCAGACAGGTTGATCAGAGCAGAACTGAGACTGACAATGTCCCGCTGATAGCCTCTGAAACATGTCAGTGTATGTGGATGTTTGTGTGTTTCCCTGTCTGTATTTGCACATAAAAAGCACGTACACACATTCCCTAATTTTTATCTGTCTGCATGCGAGGGTAAAGGTGCCTTTGCCTAGTTTCGGTGTGTATGAATGTGTTTTTGTGGGTTTGTGAGAGCATGTGTTTGCACCTCTCCTCTCTGCTGAGCCTCCTTGAGATGAAGGGGAGGAGGAAGATGAGGAGTTGGAGGAGGTTCTTTGCAGCATGGCGTCCAGGGAGAGCTCCGAGCGCCGCAGGTCTGGGTTACTGAAACAGGGTGAAATATATGTCATTTCTCATTTCAGTTTGTTGAATTATATAAGAGAAATATATAATTTCTAGAATTGTAAAGTTTTTATATACTGTTAAGGATAACCTGCAAAATAAAAATCTAATGAATTAATCAATTTCTGAAAATAATTGCTTCTTCTATAGCAGTTTAAATAGAAGTAGGGCTTCTTGCAATGGCATTATAGTGTTATATATTAGAACATTGCAAGGAATTAATATAAAAATCACTTAAAAAACCCCCAAGACTTCAGAGGTGTGTCAATATGAGTTTTACCTGGCCCGTATGAGTTGAGAGCCTGTGCGAGGGCCCAGACCCACTCCTCCATTAGGGGAATTCTTCCTCACAAGGGCTGGGGAAATGGAAGTGGTCCTCTGGGGGACCTGGACACACACATATACACACAGACGGAAGGTCACCATTTCTGTTACAGCTTTTCTGTTTAAGTCTCTAAAAAATGTGTTCAGAACTTGTATCTAGTGTGTCTCATGGTGTGCTTTATTTGTTACATTAGTAATACACCCATGTAGTGACTGGTGCTCTAATAAATGTTGGTGTCAGCTTGTACTGACACACCCATCCTGGTTAAGAATGCCACCAAAGTCTTATCAAAATGAAGCTGTGTTGTGGAAAGTGAAGCATTTCACATCATGTTTGTATGACAATATATTTGGTGAATATTTTTGTTTTTTGTAAAATACTGAAATCCTCCTTACTGATTGTGATTCTCTGACCTTTGGTGGAATATCCTCCTCTCTCAGCCAGGCTGTCCTGTCTCGGTCCCTGTCTCTCTCCCTTTCCCGATCTCGTTCCTCCCTGCCGGTGACGCGCATTGGGGGTCCTGGGGTATCCGAAGTGGGGTCCGAGTTCTGCCGGGGCATCTCGGGCCTGGGGGACCCCACGCTGACGCCTTCACTCAGCGCTGAACCTGTTTGGTCCTGCAGAGACTGAGAGCCAGACATGGAGCTGGAGTGGGTCTTCACTGGGACCAGGTGAGCCATCTGGGGGGCCGAGAGGGAGAGGGAGAAGAGGACATGAAGGGAATGAGTCCGGTGGATTGAAGGTTGAGCAAGATGGGGATAGACATTAGGGGGTGTGGGGGAAAGAAGAATTAAAGAAAGAAGATAAAGATCGGCCAGAGTTTGATGATGCGTAGTGTAGAAAAAGAAAAAAATTGAGGAAGAAAGATGGAAAGAATGGAGGGGAAAAGAAGAAGTAGACAGAGGTTGAAGAAGGTAAAAATGGAGGCAGCAGCAGATGAAGAAGAGAACGAGAGAAAAGAAGGAATAGATAGCAGAATAGAGGAAGAAAGAGAATATTGAAAAGGTAACAATGAAGAATGCACAAAATGGAGATGAAGAAAAAGAGATTAAAAAAGAAAAGAGAAAGGAGGGTGATAAAAAATGAGACTGACTCATACTGAGGCATTGACTTTGAAAAAAAGGCACAGAGGGTGGTGAGGTTTGCATTCATGCATATCCTTTTTCACACACACATAGGGCAGACACACCTGTGGTTCAATGGAGCGGTGGATGGGTGGGGTGCGTGCGGGCTGCATGCCCCCGCTGCTGAAGGACTCGGAGCGGGGAGGGAGGGAAGGGTCAGAGATGCGGTTGGACACTTTGTGTTGCAGCGCTGGGGAGCTCTGTCTGTTCAGTTTAGATCGCTCCTCCACCTGGGACAGGTCACATACAACGGTCACTCACAGCCCAGCACTTAGTACAACCAATCACCACGTTTGACCCACTGCGAGCATCACCCCCCTACCCCCATGCATCTCTACAAGCCACCAGACTATCTTAACCTCACTCAACTCTATGGGACAACCTCAATGTTGAATGTAACTGATTTGATTTATTGAGAAATGCCCATGGGCATGTTGCAGAGCATAATTGTTTCTTTCTGAAGAATTCCACAACAGAGGCAGGCCAGATTTCCACAGAAAAAATATCTGTGAACGAAACTGACAGGTTGCAGGTGCCAACATGACTTTTCTCAGCACCTGTCATTATGCTGATCTGTTTATGTGTGATCTGTTTGGTTGTTTCACATATAGTTGAGGAAGATGAATGTCTGATGGCCGTGGGGAAAGGTCAAGAATTATCTCTAATTATTATTATTACAGTCAAACTACAATCATAGTTTGAATACCTGTGGAGGTAATGTGCCCACGCACACGTTTACCTGTGCACATAAGCTTTTAAGCAACTTTTGGCCATGCACATGTGTGTCAACATCAACACACTCCACATTTGCCAGAGTAATCATATTATCAGATAATCTTCTGTGCAGGGAGACAAGGCTCGGAGGAATGCTCCTATCCAGAATTATACTTTCCACTCTGAACAATCTACTCATTGGTCTGTGGATTGCTGAGTCATGGCTCAGCAGGGCATAGTGTCAATAGCCCCTGGTAAACATGCGTGTGCAATGAGAACTATCCTCCTTTGTTAGTTACCTGCTAGGGAGTCAACTACAACAAAGGAACTATCTATGGCATCTATGGCAGCAGAAAAGTTCCCAGATACTTTGTTAATATTTCCAATGGGAAAAGCAAAGTACCAATGGAAAAGAAACTTTTGGTTATTCAGGAGAAGCAGTGCTGCGATTGAAGTGGCGTTTGATCTGTGGAAGCAGTACGCCGTTAAGGTTATCATAAACATCAAGTGACCCACAAGAAATAGAGAAATTACTATTAAAAATAAGTACTATTAGATCCCATAAACAGAAGAAAAACCTTTTGGGTAGTATCAAGCCTTTGGGTTCGTCACAAGTCTACCACCCAAAAGCTCTTTCTGCCATCGTAGGGATTCTACAAGACAAAACCAGAGCATTGGAGGAAGTAAATCATTCTGACCACAGCTGTATCTACGCATAGAAATGACGAGATGAAGAGGAAGAGCATATTGAGGACAAAGGGCATCGTCTGAGGATCCAGGTTTGTTAGAAGGATCCCACCACCACTTGGCCACCGCCCATCACCATGCTGGGGTTTGATTAAGTGGTTGACTAACCTAAAAGAAGTTGGCATGGGTGGGTTTCCCCGATGACATAGACACCAACATGTCTAGAGGCAGGCTTGCCATGGTGCATGGTGAGGCATGGGGTGAAGAGGGTCTCAAGGGGGCGGGGAGGGTATGGGGTTGAGGCATGTCTGTGGTTAAATAAGCTACCCATGACTCTAAGTGATATTAGACAGTCCCTGAATATTGGCACCTCTCCTGTGGATTTCAGCGCCAGTAGACTAAATGTAAAATTAAAATAGTTATAGCTTTACAGAGATGAGTGTAGATATATTTACAGATCTTATATATCTGTAAATTATTTACAGAGCTAATATACACTGTACATGCATATGTATTAGGGCTGCAGAATTAATAAAAATATAATCAAAAGCACAATATGTACATGTATGTTTTATTTTTTTTCCCATAAAAGTAAAATGTGTCATAACATTGTTGTGCGTTGTTAGCAGCATAAGCCTTGTGGTGATACAGAAATGCCCCAGCCAGCAAATCATATTCTCCAGACTTAAGGGAACATGTTTGTTTGATACAACACCCATAAAATCCCTATCAGTTTAATTTTTTTTTCTGTGATAAAAGTTGCATTAGCAATATCTTCCAACATAATTGCAATATGATTTTTTATTTTTCATACTCTGCAGCCCTAATGTGTAAATGCGGGTAGTATGTATGTATGTTCTCTACTTCTGTCTTTGTGTGGAGTAATTTTAATAGCAGGGGTATTTCCAAAAAGTTTGTGTGCCTTTAACAGTGTTGGGACTTGACTTGTAGTTGTGGTGGTTATGGTTTGGTCTTAGGGAATGCTTTACTTCAATCTCAATTCAACTTTAGAAGCACAAACATGTGTGTGTATGTGTGTGTCTGTGTGTGTTCCTATATACATGTGATTTGGAGAAGGGTCTAGCACTATGTCCTTGCAGGTATGATGTCAATATGGGTCTGGCATTCAAAGGGAGAGTTACTTGGGGAGGTGAAGAAGGGACTGGTGGACCGGGTGGGCAAGATGAGGTGGCTGTTGAAAGATGGAGGATATTCAAGAGCCATGTTTAGCCCAAGGCTGACAGGAGAAAATACAGGGGAAAATGTACTTGTGGACCATGAGCTTGGGGATTTGGGGGAGCAGGAGGGTGAGGTTTGTGGAGAGGTGTAAGGAGAAATATCCAAACAAGGAGTTGGGGAGTCTGGAAAGCCAAATTGTAAGTGGTCAGAGGAGCGACTACTCATTTTATGGCTATCAACCAGTTCCTGCCTGAATATGACTGCTGGGCCAGAACCACTAAGGTCAAAATCAGAGTAGCTACCTCTAATTGTATTCTGCCAGCCACCCTCACCTCTTCTATCTGTATGAGAGGGAGGTGAAAGGAAGTGATTTATCTGAGGGACTTGAAGAACATTGCCACTGCTGGAAGCAGGTGAGTAGGAGTTCCTTTGTCTGGGTAGGGCAGAGCGGAAAGCACTTTCAGGGAAGGATTTAGAAAGGGGGTTAGTTAAGTCAGAAGCTGTGACCTCGTAGTCCGAGGGCACAACAAGGCACTCGTGGCTGACAGTTGCTCTCAGCCCGTTCCAGCACCCTTCCTGGTATTGAGGTTCTATATCTAAATCTATTCTACAGCTGGGTGAGTGCGACCTGCTACGATAATGACCACTAACCAGTTTGACCGCAGGGTTGGAAACATGCTTTGATCCAGACTGGGGTTTCTGGACCTGTCCTGGGGACTGAGGATGAGGTTGTAGGGCCATAACCTGTCGTTCTGGAGAAATTAGCCCCTGGATGGCTCCCTGACTGGGGACAGAGAGAGGCCTGTCTCTCGGTTTCTCTTTCTGATTACTGGGCCCCAGAGGGTAAGGGTTGGGTACTGGATTAGACTGACTGACTGGTCCTTGGCTAGAACGCTCTTTATGGCCCTTATTGGGTCCTTGGCCAGCTGCTTGGTTCTGTTCCATCATGGGCCCTGGGCTGCGACCTCTCTGACCAAGTTTCTGAGCCCTAAATTCTCTGACCTGCTGACTTATCTCTTTCTTCAGCCCTGGATCTAGGGGTTCCCCAGGGTCTAGTGAAATACGGATCTGGGGGAGGTGGGTGGAGAGGAGCTGAGCACCATGGGACAGGGTTCGTCTAGGGGCCTGGGCTCTGGGTTGGCCAGGGGAAGAAGCCGGTTGGTTGAATGACTGGTGATGTCGTAGGTGGGAATGGGGTGGGTTACCATGAGCATGCTGCTGCTTCGGGACCTAGGAGTCAGAGTCAGAGGAGGATAAGCAACAAAACAAACACACACAAAGCAGACATCACAGTATCAAAGCAGCAGCGTTAATCCTCAAGTAAATGTAGACTCAAAAAAATAATCTTTCAAAGTGGAATTCACCACCACTCTCCCCCTTTTTTCTTTACTCCTTCTCGTGAGACCTGTCAAATAAGATATTATAGGACAAAAAGGCAGCTCGGTATACATAACGTACATGAGGATTTTGCTTGTGCTTGCCAAGGAAAAAAATAACTTCACAATTTCAGATGAACATGCATGTTTTAGTATGTCATACACATTGGGACTTACCTCTTTAGCCCAGGCAGGCTTGTCATTAGGATTGATGACATCTTTGTAGTGGTAAAGCTGTTTCTTCTCTGCTTGCCTTCCCTCCTGCTGTTGCTGCTGCTGTTGCTGCTGCTGCTGCTGTTGTAGAGACACCAGGTAGGCTCTCTCCTGCTGGAGCTGCCTCTGTAGCCGCTCTGCCTGCCGCTGCTCCTCTATCTGCTTTCGCTTGTACTCCTGGAGAGAGATGAGAGGTAAGTATGGAAAACAGACAGAAAGCGAGGGATGACATAGCGAGGAAAAGGAAGAAAGATTACAAGGAGGGTGAGGAAGTGACAGCAGTGACTAACACATCAACACCAAAATATTCACTGTTATGTAATTTTCAACCCATTAAAAGGTCCCATATTGTCTGATTGGCTCACTGACCTGTTGTAGCTGACACTCCAGAGAGAGGAAATGTAAAAATACATTGAGATGGTTTTTGGTACTTTTTTGGCAAAAATCTATCTTCTTATGGATATCAAAATCCATGAAGAAAAGATTAAATATAGGACCTTTAATGATTTGCGGTGAGTTAGTAATTGCAAATAATTCATTACAACTTGCCAGATGTGTTGATTTTACTACCTCAGTATAAGTTGGATAGTTACTGTCATTTGAAATTTACAAACTGAACTGACAGTATTTCTTAATTGTTCAGTTTTGTTTGTATTTGCAAATACTACATCTACCTTTCACAGATCACGCCAAACAGACAAATGCAAATACTGACAACTGGGATAGTAGATATGGAACATGAACATATGCACTTTTCACAATCACAGTCACAATCGTAGGCCTGATGATAGTCAGACATAAGATGAAGCCAGACACAAGGCTTGAGGAGGGGGAGAGTAGGGTAAGAACTTCTTGAGGGATGGAAATAGGCAGATTGTCAGTATGCAGGGAAGGGGAAGACACTGTTGTTGGAATGACTCCAAACATCAAGTTTTGTATGGGTTGGATCTCAAAAGGTATTCTTGCAGGTTGAATATGTTCACTTTAAAAAGACGCAAAAAGTGGTGGACCTCCTGTGGTATTGTATGTACTAATAAAGCAACACTTTACCACCCCCCCACCACCGCTCTCTGGAAAACAATGTCCTATTTTTTTTTTTTTTTGATGTTCTCACTTGTGTGGGCCCAGATGATTGGGGCTGACAAAACACTTTTTCCTCTCCCTCTGGGGAATCTTTTGAGATCCAGCCAACTTAACAGCTCTGTGCATGCAATCAGTGATCTGAATAAATTTAACACCAGCATAAGAAATTCTGTGTTTGAGCTTCACATTTGTTTTTCTCAAATCTGTAGCTAGCAGGCTGAGTGAATTTCCTCACAGTGAATTCCCTCACAGCTGTCACTTGGGTGCATGCAGTGGGTATGATAGGGGGCCACATAGCACAGATGGGGAGCGGTAGTAGCACATGGGAGGGCTATGGTTACCAGCAGTAACGCCTGCTCCTGTAGTAGCTGCTGCTGGAGAATCTCTAACTGCCTCTGTTCCTCCTCCAGCTGTCTACGGATATACTCCTGAGCAGCATGTCAGCACAATGACACAGAAATAGATCAGGAGGAAAATCAGGAAATCTGAGCATCCAAACACAGACAGGGATAGACAGAGATAGAGAGCGAAATAGAGACAATAATCTCCCGAGATGGCTGCGAATGAGGAAAGAAGATGAGAGTCAGGAGCCAGATGAGGCGAAGAAGATTCGTATTATCGAGCAATTGTAATGTGTTACAAAGGAAAAATTACAAAGAGACAGTGGGAAAAAAAGAGGTTTGAGGATATATTTCTAAAACACTTGTAAAGCATGGGAGAACAGCAACAGAGTGATAAAGAAGGAGCAGGACAGACCAAAAAAAAATAAAAAATACACACCAGAACAGCAGTAAGTTCATTGAAAGGACAAAAGCAGGAAAAGCAGGAAAAATACGGAACATTCAAACTCCACACAACAGCAGAATCAAAAGTAGATCCTAGAAATAGTAACTGCTCTCAGCTAGATACATATGATATTTAGATCTCTAAGGATATAACTGTTTCTGGTCTGCCCATATTATAATAGGGCCCTAATGTCATCATTGTGCTTTCAAAAAGCTAGAACTCGTAGCTCATGATAAATTATAGGAGAAGGAATTGACAGATGAGAAAGTGCGTGAAGAAAACTGGGATCGCTTGAGAGAAGGAGAGAAGAAGGCAAAGATCTGCCAGGACAGAGGGACAAAGAAGACAAATATGGTTTATATAGTCTGAAATACTGAAAACACATACTTTGATTCCATACGTGAAAATATTTCTTTATTCAGGCTTAAAGACGTAAGCTAACCTTAAAATAACCTGGAAAGGAATTAGTTGTTTAAATCCTCTGCATTCTGGATCTGGGAGCTGAAAAGAAGAAAGTGACTTAACAACTAATGGGGATGGGACCATGGGCAGCGATAAATAAAGCATACTGTTGCGTAACTGTATCATCAGATTAAAAATGTCCAAGTTCTGTGCTTCTAAAAGTGAAATCCTGAAGGGAAAAAAAAAAAAAACATTGGAAAAACATGTCACTGAGATGATTTAAGGAGACAAGTAAAAAACAGTGACTCAGGAAGCCAGAAGAAGAGACAGAAAACAAGAGAGTTTGAGGGCAAAAGCGAGTCATCATGATGGTGCACATTTTCTGTTGCGTCACTGTGTATGTTTTAATGTGCGGCAAGTGCACAAACCTGTTCTCTCTCTGCGTGCCTCCTCTCCTCCTCTCTGCGGAGCTGCTCCATTTCCTCGTAGCGCCTCCTCTGTTCCCTCTCGTGCTGCTTCCTCAGCTCACGCTCTCGCTGCTGCTGCTGTTAGAGGAACAGAAGCACAAGAAGATTTGCTTTCTGTTTCAACACAAATGAAGAAATCAAGTCAAATCAAGTCTCAGATTCTCAACTTTGCAATCAATGTTTTTAATGGATTTCTTTTCTTGGGTCTCAGCTTTGACTTTGAATGGAATTTTAAAACACAACGCAGCATACAAATACAAAAACATATGTGTGCACAAAAGCAAAACATGCATTTGTTCACGCCCACTTAACGGACACACACACACGCGCGCGCAACCCTGAGTGGAGGGGTCATGTTAGTTGAGTCCAGTCATGGTGCTTAGCCGTGCGTTGGGAGGCAAACCCTGGTGGGAACCCAGAGAGAGCACACAGATTATGGGCTAAGGATTTCCTTCTGTAAGCCTGCTCTTTGGAACTAAGAGAGGGACGCTGGGGAGAGGCTGTGTGTGTGTGTGAACCACTTTCTCTCTCTTGTGCAGCCTCTACCAAATGGTGAATGCAATGTTTCAAGTTTAAACAGCCAAAACTGGGACAAATTATGTTTGCAAATGGGTCTCCAAGCACTTCACAGACGACAGCATGGAGAGCCAAACAGACTGCTTCCATTGGCTTTTGGCATGTGAAGGTGCTGAGAGAAGTTGAATTAGATTATAGTTATTTTCAAATTGATTACTGATACTTTTCTGTGACTAATGAACAATCCCCGTGTGGTGCAATACCAACAAGCAGATTTGTGCTATCCCTGCTAAAAACATACTAAACATAGCTATCGAAGTCTTCTATATAAGCTGCTGTGGATGAATGCTTTCACTCAGGTCAAAGGTCATGGTTCATGTCTGCCCTCTATCCTCCTCTTGTTTACCTCCTCCAGCCGCCTCCTCTGCTCCTTCTGCTCCTCGATGCGTTTCTGTCTCTCAGCCAACAGCAGGCGCTTGTGCTCCTCATTCTGCTGCTGCTCCAGCTGTTGCCGCCGTTGCGCCTCCGAGCGCTCCTTGTTGGCCAGCTGCAGGCGCAAGAAGTCCCGCCTCAGGGTCGACTCCCCGGGGATGTTGATGATGGAGCTGGGGACGGGACCAAAGAGAAGGTGGGATGGGTTTGAGCTGGTGAAGAGATGAGAATTGTGTTTGCTGAACTTGCTGTACATTGGCGGGGATACTGACCTCGGTTCCCCCATGTCTCGTTCTTCATCTTCCTCTTCACTACCACTGTATTCATACTCTGTCTCATCTGATGGGGAGGGAGAGAGAAGTAGAGAATTTAAAGAATAAAGCAAAATTGAGTAAGGTAATAATCAACAGAGCACAGCCATTCCACTTTACGATTAGCATTCTTCACTTGAACTACTTTTGTTCATCACTAAACTGTTCACGATTTTGGTATTCCCAGATCCTCACTCCTTCAAGGCACTTTCTTTTAGCCGCTTTGAATAAGAGTATAAATTGTAATTTTACTGTGTGTAGCGAGTTGGAGAACATTAGCTCAGAGCTCCTTCAGTCAAACCGGGGCTTAGAGCATAACGGTTGTAGAGAGCAGCCCGAGACACATCTGCACGGACTTGTCCTCCGATTGTGACAAAGTGACAGCTGCAGCAAGGCACAGTCTCCACCATGACAAGACACTTCTATACATCATCACGACATTCACCCCGCAGTATGTTGTTTCTTGGAGCGGTTAATGTGGTTCTTACTGGCACAGTCCCGCATGCGAGCGTCAGTCTATCACTCAGACGCTCAGAGTGTGTCTTTGTGTGACGTGGTGGAGAAGAATGAAAGTGTGTCACTTTTATTTCTCGCCTCGCTGAAAAGCCATTAATGTGACAGCACGTACGTGTGCGTGTGTGATTTTGCGTCAGTGTGTATATATGAAAGTCTACTACAGTTCATCCTTGCAGCTTCACATTTTTTTTTTTTTTTTTTTTTTGTGTGAAATGAGTGGGTGTTTACATGTGTATCTGTGAAAGAGCACTTCGGCCACACACTAAATGTAATGCACAGGCCTGCTGCCCTTTAAAAGCTCATGAAATAATTTCATCCTTTGATAACATTTATAACCTGCAGTCATTAAGCAGAAGTTATTAAAAGTATTTATATTCAGTAACTACCATTCTATATATTAGTCTGGTGCTCCTGTGTAGGATTCAAATTGCCTTCACATGCACATCTTTAGTAAAAAAATAATTTTTTTTGGATATAATTAAACATTACAGTTTTTAAGTCCATCTCAGTCATATCAGCCTCACTGTTTGCTGTTCACTCACATATTTAAAGCTGAGGTAAGTCAATGCTGATCTAATGCTAAACAAACTTCTTTCTTTCCTTCACTGCTGCTGCTTGGCACATCTGGCAAGCTCGATCCTTTAAAACGTGAGTTAATTCATTATTAATATGTTGACTATGCGTTGACATTGCGAGTTGTTAAGATGCAGAATTTCAGGTGAAATTCCTTGCAGGCCACGTGAAATCAAATCGCGGTTTAAGAATGTGTAACGCAAACAAGAATTTGACTTCAATATACAAAGCCACTTTCACTTATTTCACGTATTTATGCCAAAACAGTTGCTCAATAACTGTCTGGTTTGGTAATGAATCACACGTTCTTACCTACAGTGACAATGGCCATTTCCAAATAAACCAAGGCTATGGTTTATAGCTTTTACTGAGAATAACGTTATAGACACAGGTTTCAGTTTCACATAACAATCTGAGCAAAAACCATTTATATGAAACAACTTTGTGATGTAGAGAATTATCACTGTAATGACTGTACATACAGGGAACTCCCTTTGACGTCAGGCAGCTGCTGCAAGCTGCCGTCTGTGAAGTCATGAAACTGTTGCTCAACCTGCCACGTTTGTGTGCATCCGTGTTTAAATCCACATGCCTGCAGCACGTGTTCTCCCTAACTCACCCCTCTCTCCTCTCTTCTTCTTGGTGCGGTCGATGTGATCCTTCAGCTGGATGCGGACCTGCCTCTCGTTGGGCAGGTCCCTGATGAACGGGTGTTTGAGGAGCTGCTCTGTGCTGGGTCTCTGGCTGTGGCTCTTCACCAAGCAGCTCTCTATGAACGACTGGAACTTCTTCGACCTGAAGCCACAGACACACAAATGAAAAAACCATCTGCTATGATATGACAAATATAAGACTCTTGGTCCTGGATTTGTTTCCTTGCTTTTGGTGATATTGCCCTAAACTGTCGAACATGCAACACCACTGTCAAGCTGTACACTCACCACTTCTTCGACTTGAGTCTGGGGGCAGGGTTGCGTGGGATGAGGAAGAGGGCTCTCATTGGGTGCATGTCACACAGCGCTAAAGAGTCAGATATCACAGTTACCAAACACAGGCGTGTTAGGGTTGTGAGTATTTCTAGCTAATTGTACTAAACATTATCATGGCATATAGTCAAAGCTGGCTGGAGTTAGCCCTCCCTTGATCAATGCATGCTGTCGATACCGATAACAATCTATTAGTTTTACACACACACTTGGGCCTCGTCTCCTTATAGAATACCTACGATGGTAATCTCGCAAATGGTGCATGTGCCGCATTAATATTCTGTTTTTTGCAGTTTTATTTATTATTCAAACTTCACAAACCTGGCCATGAGCTAACAAGTATCCAGCCAAAAATGAAAATTAAAAGAAATAAATGTTTTGAACTGATAATTTTCTGGCTGTCGATTTTACCAAACATGCCATGCCAGTGGCAGTTTTTACCAAATGCTGGTTTCCCTTTGTGTTTACATCCATAATTGTTCCTTTTTATATTTTATGTATTTGCTGAATCACACACCGACATACCCTCATCCTGTTAGAAGTCCATAATGCAGCGCTGTACTATCCCAGACTAGAACTTAAGTCCTTTGTGATTACTGTGACCAATTACCCACTGTAGTTTGGGCAATTTTTTTACTTGGAGGTAAGAAAGAAGTCCCGTTGCCACTAATCATAAAAACTGTGTGCAATCACCTCTAGGAATAAGATTATGAATAGAGGAAACACTATTGTCTTTTAAGGAGCTTGGGCAGCAGCCCAGCAATCTGACAACCAATTTTACATCCCCTCCTTGGCCTTCATTAAAATTATGTCTTGAGATGAGTCGTATTGGCCTGGATTGAAACATTATCTGACTCCCGATCATAGTGATCTACTGTGGTACCACTAAGAAATGATGTGTGGCAGGGGTGTGGCTTATTGACTGGGTACTTACGTGGTGCTCCTTCAGCCATCTCAATTGCTGTGATTCCCAGTGACCATAAATCACTCTGCAATGGAACGGAGAGACAGAGCATAAATACTCAAGATGATAAAAAAAAAAAAAAAAAAAAAAAAGCACAAGAGACAGACATCTTCGCAGGGAAGGAAGTTGTTGAAGCACCTTGAAGTCATATGTGGCGTCAGGGTTCTCATCACAAGCGATGACCTCTGGTGCCATCCAATATGGTGTCCCAATAAACGTGTTTCTCCTTCCTACAGTCCTGTCCAACTGCGCTGAAACCCCAAAGTCCACTACGGGGCAAACACACATACACACACAAAAGTTTGGGTTAGTAGTGCAGTTTACCTTAATACATGTTTCTGTCCTCGCTGTGTGGGTTTGTTTGTGTGTGTGCCGATGCACAAGAATACCGGTGGGCTTTAGTAAATTCCATAATGGACTCTACAGAGGAACAAATTACCCAACCTGCAATAGCTTGCTTTACAAACACACACACACTTTATAATCCCCTGCCCACTGGGCTTCCGGGGGAGAATGAGCAAGAGTGAAAGAGAGAGAGAGAGTCTCCTCTCCAGCAGTCTGCACCATGAACAGTGGCACAGCTACAGAGAGATGAGTAGGCCGGTATTCAGCATAAAAGAAGAAAGAAAAGCCTCACACACACTCACACAAATACACACACGCACACACCTCTAAGCATTCTGAAACGTTATACCTCCTACTGTTCGCCCATTCCTAAAGCCGTTTTATCAAGTGGGGTTGGATGACAGACTGACCTAGTTTGACCTCTGCATTCTCAGTCAGCAGGACATTCTGTCCCTTGATGTCCCTGTGGATGACCTTGTGCTGATGGAGATGAGTCAGACCCTGCAGACAGCAACAGAGACACACCATGAAGGAACACCAAGTGCAGCAATGACCATTATCATTATTACTATTATTACTTAAAGAACTCATTTCCAAAACCAAGTGTCCTTGCTATCTGTGTAGCTGACCTTGACCTCTGACCTTCCTGTGCAGGTCTGGTGTTTCCTGTCTGTAACTGTGTCACTAAATGCATGAGATATTTTATTTTTCCAGCATAATTCAATTTGTTGCACAAGCTTTGGCACTAATAATAATAATAAGTGATTTTTTTTTATTGACTAGACTGAGTTAACAAGTGAAACAGACATGTGAGACAGTCTGGCGACAGATAGAGTAAAAATTTTACAGCAGAGGGAAGAGGGGAAGAGATAAAAGAGGAAGCAAATAGTAATAAAAACATTAAAAGCAGAGTCAAAGAAAGAGCAATGGGACGAACAGATATAACGTAAAGGAACAGAGGCAGACATGGAGGAAAGAGGAGAAGAGCAAGGGGAGAGAAAGCAGAGAACAGGAAATAAGACGAGAGATGATGGGTGAAAAGAAAGACATAACAGTGTATGAAAGGAAATCATTGTTGCCACTGCTCGGAGCAGCACTGCGCCTAACTGACAAGATGCAGTGATACCACTGTGCTCTGTTTGAGGATATAGCCTTCAGCACACAAAACGCACAATAAGAGATAGTAGAGATAAGATGAGGGAGAATTCCCCAGAAGAACCCATTCTTGTCCTTACATCAGTCTGAAACGCAAACAAGTGGTGATTGCTATCAAAGACCAGGTCTGTGGCACAAACTGAGGTGAACTAAGAAGACTGTGAGGAGACACTAGGGTTATTCGGTTTGAGTTAAATCAGTATTTAAAAAATAACGCAGATGAGCCATTTAAAAGAGGAGTAAAGGTTTGTCATGGGTTGTTTGTTAATTCAGACATCAGGGAGACGCTTTGTCAAAACTTCACTTTATCTTGTTTTCGCTGTTGCTTAGTTGCAGTGGCTGGTAGCCATTAGTTTACATTGCAGAAAGAACACAAGGAACTGGCAAACAGGAGATAAGCGCATCAGTACATAGACGCAGTTTTGCCTAAATTCCTGAGATCTTGTTTTAACTGTCCACGTGAGACAAATATCCAAGTTATGTTGTTTATTAATCCTGTTTATTTCTTGTTTGACCTCAATGCCACAGTTGAAAGTTTGTCTTATTTCTTTTTTTTTTTGCCTGATGATTGAGTTAATGATTGGGATTCGATTGTCGGCTCTGGGCAGTATTTTTTTCTGCTTCTGCTTCGAAAGTCAGGTCCAAGCGTCACGTATCATGTATGTAAGGAAATTGTTTGGGGAACTATAGTTTGCAATAGCCTGGGAAAGTTACGGTTACATATCTTTGCATTATCAAGTAACTATATTTATCTGTTCTGATCATCTGAGCTTCTCCAGTTGAGGTTGACAGTTTCAGATTTGTTTTATGAAACATTTCAAAATCAGATGTTCACATCGGCCTCATAAAGTTGCCTTGGCTACTTACCCTGAGAATCTCTCTGCAGATATAAGCGGTCCACTCCTCTTTCAGAGAATTGCCCTTGGTGTTCTTGATCAAGTCTGTCACTGAGCCAGCACCACAGAACTCCATCACCAGCTACACATGCGGACACACACAATGTTGATTATTGGCCTCTCGACATTAAAAAGCAGAATCTGGTCTAGGATGGACACACACATGAGAGAGTCCAGATCAGTGTGTGGAAGTCACATTTTTACATATATATCAGCACTAGCGTGATTTTATTTATTCTGCACTTTCATTCTTTAAGTCTTAGTGTTTAAAATTTTACTGCACCAAATTAACTGCCTCCAACAGCCACCATTACTCGTGTTTTTGAAAGTGTGGCAGAAAACTAACCATGATTTCATTTCTCAATTAATTGTTTGGGCTGTAAAACATAATAAAACAAATTAATAACTTGGCAATACCAGTGAAAATTTTTCTAGAGGTCAAGTTGGCGCCATGAACTTGAGACTACTTCTCAAGCTGTCCAAAAAATATCTGAAGACAAGGAGTAGAAAGGAGTAGAAAGTAGCCACTTCTCCTATTTGGCAAGTTTGATCGCTCCAATCTTAGACTTGAAAATGTTCTGCTGATGGACTAATGAACAAATCGATTAATCCAACTTGATTTGAAATCTGACTTTCATCTGTAAAATAATAATGCAACGTATTATCTTTACTGATTTTATATTATTCCCAAGGACTGATATTGTTATCAGCTTCAAAAATCTGGTACTGATTAGGCCTATAAATGTTTTGGATGTATTTATTTAGTATTTATTGACCTGTGCAGAATGAAAAGATGTTATCCACATCATAAAGAAAACATACAGTGTGCATAATCACATTACTGTTACAGGGTTAGTGATACACTGAGCCATGTTACTGACAATCTTTGTCTGTCATCCTTTCCGAACACACAATGGCATGAACTGACTCAACAGGGTCACAAGCTCTCATGAATGAATCAAGTCAGTGTCTTGACGCAAACACAATGTGTCCTTCCTGTCTATCCCTCTACACACCATTCCTCTCCTTTCATCCTTTCCCAGCAACCTTGCCCAGCAATACATCCATGGAGATTTGCGGCCAAAAGTTCAGCTGGTCAGTTCTGGCTCTGCTTCAAGCTCCCCTCATCATCACTTTGGATTACTGGAAGAGAGGGAGTTGGCGGGTAAAAGCCAAACCACTCTCAACCAGGCTGCTGCACGAGTATCCAAACACGCAAAGACAAAAGAAGTCACAAATGCACACAAATGTAAAAACACTAACATAAAGCTCTTGCTAACTCACACGCTCAGGGAAAACAGGGCAACTGGTGAGTCGGGGGAGTTATGCAGGCAGTAGATCTAGCTACTCTGTCTATATGCATATGTTTGTGTGGGTTTGTGTGTCCTATTGTTGTGTGATGAATGCTACAGGATCAGAGGAGAGAGAGCTCCCTTAGATCACGTTAACACGTGATTTATTGCAGCACCAGCCAGCCACACACGCACTCATATCCTTTATATCTTTCACACATACACACACACACACACGCATTCAGCATATATACATATTCCACTGCACACAAATGCACAGTCACTGCGTGCATGAACAAACTATACACACCCACCTCTGTGACTGTGTGTAGTATAAATGTAAGAGTGAAGAGTTGAAAGTCACTTTCTGTTCTGCTGTGTTTTCTCCAAACAGACTACATCCATCATCTCTTCCCATCACACAAAAATACAAAACAAAAAAAAAAAAAAAAAGACACACAATAGTAATGCCATACCCAGAGCTGGTCATCGATGCCAGGAGGGTTTTTCTTGATGAACGCTCCATAGTAGGTGGCGATGTTCCGATGGTGGCTGTACTTCTTTAGCATGTTAATTTCCGCTTTAATCTCCTCTTCCTCATCCTGACACACACGAGGGGAGAGAAATCAACAGATGTTAAAGCATGACCTCATTTGTGACCCGTCAAGATAGCGTTGTGGCAGAGCAAAGGGAGTCAAAAAAGTTGATGAGTTTGCATCTAAATTCTGAAATATGTTGTTTTTGTTTTTTTTACAAAGCAAACAACTGGGCTCTAAATTATCCACAATAACAGCATGACTTTTTAATTACTTTTATTTTAAAGGGTTAGCGCCACAGAGCCAAAAGCAGTAGCCTGAAACAAGTTGTTATGGTGGCAGTTGGTTTACTTAAAAATGTAATTTCTTATTCATTATGCGGAACGTCAGGAAATTATGCCTCGATTACTTCAATTTGGTGCTCGTTGGTGAAGAAAACAAAGACACTTGTTTTAGTAAGCTGATTTTGTACAGTAGCAGCTCATTTTCCTAAGCGATTGCGCGTTTGGCCTTTATTTAATTTTCAATCATTAATTAACACAGCCATTCATTTTTATTGTGTTTAGGAAGATTTATTCACACTAAGTAATTTATACACAGTTTCAGTTACTTGTTCATTCTTCTTCTCTCTGGTAAATTGTTCATTTATCTATTTCCATACACCTCCATGCATATGCTCATTTCCTTATTCATTCATTCATTCATGCTCCTATCCATTCATTGATTCATGAGTTACTTTGTTGCTTCGTTCCTGCAGACTTTCATTGTTTTGCTGGCAGCTGAATGCTGACAGAGAGGCGTATGGTGAGAGGATGTCTAAATATAGCTGAGATTCCCTCCTGCTTTACAGACACACCTGAGACCACACTGCTGTCCTAATACCTCCAACTAATATTACCAAGGCAATGGGCTTGTCCTCATTTCCTCTATGCCACATCACACACACACACGCACACACATGCCAGCACTGACTCATCGCTCATAATTAGATGACATGGTTGACGATGGTATAATCACTAGAGATGATTTACTGTGCGTGGGTATGTGCAAGTGTGTGAGTGAGTGCCACAGAGTGCACGTATGTGTGTTTCTTACCCCGGTGACATCCATGACCTTGATGGCTGCCAGCTGCCCCGTCTTAACATGGCGACCCTGGTGGAAGGAGGAAAAGAGAGGGAGAGACAGAGAGACAGGACAGAGCGAAGAGAAGAGAGGAAAAATATCAGCGTCCGCAGTTTACATTTCTCTCAAGTAAATGGGGCATAATTGCACAAATGTAAATCTTTCTCTTTCGGTCAAATGCTACACTGCATTCACAAATGTGAAATGGACAGTCTAATCTGTGGCAAATATAATACATCCCATTGCTTTTTAAAGAATTAAATACTTTGACATCACTAAAATCGCCTACACAATCTGTAGCCTGTGCAGTATTTTTTGAGATTTAATGTCTTTATTAGATGCTTGACAGAAATTGAGGGGGCAGATACGAAACAATTGTCCCTAGTTTAAGTCTAGTTATGGATGTAGTGGTTCATGGTCAGTACAAGACCATCAGGGTTTAAGTCATTAATGCGTTTTAATACTGCTCAAGGTTTGTTTACACCATTAATGATTTTCAGAGTAGCTGAAAAACAAGTTATCGCAAGTTAAAGTCAGACTTTTCTGATGTGGTCAGAAATGATGGCTTGCAGACTTTCAGTGTTTCACAGCCGAGAGCAAGAGGAATCCCGGCATCCCTGATAATATTCAGGTCGAGGACATGACAGAACTCGCTGTAGACCGCTCGGTCAAAGGGACACCCCAGTCTGTCAGAGATGTGACTCATCATTGTCCAATCAGTGCGACTTCAAAAAAATGGTGGCTTGCGCTTCAGTAAAAACAAATTTGACTGTGTTTGAGATGTCAGACAAGAGATAGGAGGGACACATAGATACCACAGACCCGTCTGTGTTGTGTAACATTGGGGCTAGTAAGATGCCTGAGGGAGCTAGGAAGTGAGGAACCAGGAGACTGGAAGCTGAGGGGCTAATGGAAGGCCCAAGTGGTTCGTTTGCAACTGAGCATCTGTGGCTGTGATTAACTAATGAAGCTAACAGGGCTGGAGACGCTAAAACCACTGACGGCTATTACTTCCACCTGTCTGGACTCAACTGATTAGCATGTTACAATCTGAGCAGAACAGCTTAACAGCACTGGCGCAAACAAACAAATACGCACACACACACAGGGAAGGACTCGCATACACAAACACACCGAACAAGGGCAGGACTGTTTTCGTGGTGGAATTGTTATAAACCAGATGGCATTAAGGTTCTGGCTCTCAAGTGCCTGAAGGCTTTAATCGGAGGGTCATCCTGATAAAAAGCGATCCAGCCAAAGCAAAAAGGAGGAATAAGAACAAAACCATTGCAAGGCTGAAACTTGGTGGTTTCATTGTTTTGCAGTTCATTTGCAGGAGTGACTTTACAGTAACGTGATAGTCTCTGCACCCTGCCACCGGCCATTAGTCATTCTCACCGCTTCACGTTCTATTTTTATATCGTTTCAACAGATCAATTGTACCCACAGGCTGGCCAAAACTCACTTTACGTGATGAATATCTTGTGAGTAGTTGGAGGTTATGTTATTAACTGGGAAATAATGTAGGCGACTCAATAGCTTACTTGCCCCCTTTACACTCTATACTGATTCCAAAAAGTGATGTTTTTGTCCCCTGGTGTTTAGACTGGGGGCCAAACCCCAAATTAAAGACCGATTTAATAAGATAAAGGGTAAAAAAAAGCTAAATCATATGCAGTATATGCGCTTATTATTTGGTAAATAAATCGGCTCCACATGTTTACTAAGGTCACCACAGTTGTGTTGTTGAGCTGTAAGTAAAAAAAAAAATTTTCCATATTACCATAGGCCTGCCAATTGGTGGATTCCCACAAGATGACTGACAATGCATTAACATCAGCTGAGGTCCCAAAATGATGGGAATTTATAGTCATGAGTTAAATTTCTCATTAAACAGCTCCTCTGGAATTAAAAAAACTTTTTAAACCTTTTAAACTTGCTGATTTATTGCTAAAAAGAAAGTTAGGGTTTTTAATATGATAATTCACTGTGTCACAATCCAGCATTGCACAATGCAAACTAAGCACCACTGGATGGTAGAAGACTATGATCATGAGAGAGAGAGAGAGAGAGAGAGAGAGAGAGAGAGAGAGAGAGAGAGCGAGAGAGAGCGAGAGAGAGAGCGAGTCCAAATTCTGTGAGAGTAAAAGAGCTGGGAAGATTGAACAGGGATTTCTCATTAGGATCAGACTGCCCCAATTCCACAAGCACAAGGACTGGCTTTGTTGGAGACCAACAAAGGAATTACAGCCACTTACCAACCCGAAACTCAGACACACATACACTTACACTCTCACACACACAAAATACAAAAAGATATCCCCTTTTCTTCTACTACAGACAGAAGAACTCTTACAAACACCCACACATGTGCACACAGAGACATGGAGAGGGAGGGAAGGAGAATGACTGAGGGAGTTCGAGATTGATGAAGAGAGAGAGAGCGAGAGAGAGGGAGGGGGGGTATGTCAAATAGATATTGGACATGGATATCATCAGAGCTGGATAAAGACTCATTACTCTGAGCCACCTGACAACCTCCCTCCCTCCATATCTCCCACCCTGTTGGAGCAGTAATATCATCCACCCTTATTAAATGACCAAGTGTGAAAGGAGCAACAGAAAGGAATTAGCACGGTGTCTTCATCTTCATCTCTCGCGCTTTCTTTGTCTTCTCCCCGTTCATTTATTTTCAAATTCATAGATGGTGAAACGAGGTGGGACTCGGTTAAATGAATGTCAACGAAAATAGCATTTCCAGAGCAGTTAACAGGATAATGTGTTTAGCAACAATATCAAAACAATTCAGGATGAATCATGAATAATGTTAAAATCATCTTTCAGGTTTTTCAACATTTTTTAATTTTGGTTAATTTGGGTTTTGAAATGTTGATGTCACAAAAAAACAAACAACTGCTTTTAGCTAATGATTTTTTTTTTTTTTTTTACAAATGACAGATTTAGGGAATAGTTTGACATTTTGGCAAAAATAAAAAGACAAAAAACAGAGTTTGTGCTGAACTGTTGAGAAGATTGATACCACTCTCATGACTGTGTATTTAGTATGGAGCTAGAATCAAGAGGCTATTAGCTTAGCTTATTTTATTTTGGCATAAACTGGGTTAAACAGCTAGGCCTTTGATCTTTCCACGGTTTAAAACGACTCCAAATGTAAAAACGACAATAAAATATTGTATTGTTTTGAAGGAAGCCTTTAACTAATTTCCTGACCAACAACAGATTCTGTGGCTGCTAACAAACCTCAAACCAAACGACAACAAGATGCCATGAAATCGCATTAAATTAATTATTGAGCTTTCGAGGTGTTGGCAGCCATTGGACAAACCCAGCTGACCTCCCCTACTGTTCCTCCTAGCCTCCAGCCTTTAAACTAGGCTAAGCTAAGCTAACAGGCTGCTAGCTCCAGCTCCTTTCTGAGCACAAAAGCATAACAATGGTGTCGATCTTCTCACGTTGAACTATTCCCTTGATTAAAAATGAAAACAAATATCAGCTGCCCTATGATGGCAGTAAACCGCTGATAGGACAAGATTTCGCAGTGTCGTCCTCTCCTCTCTCTTTCTCTCTTCTTCATAGGGATGGCCCACTCTCTCCCTGATCCGTCCCATTCAGTACGAGCATGTTTGAGCCTCACAGGCCTGCTCATCCCTTCCTCCACTTGTTTGTTGACTGCTTTGCCTCTCTGACCTAGATCTGCCGTCTCTCCCTCTCTCCCTCTGTCTCTCTCTCGCTCGCTCTTATCCCTCCGATTCTCTCTCACTATCTAACCCTCTTAACTTCTCACAATCAATCTACTCTGTATGCCTTTCATTATTTTCTCCCTCCCTCTAAATGTCTCGCTTACTTTTCCCTCTCCCTGTCTCTTGTATTCTCTGTCTCTCATGCCTCGCAGCTCAGACCAGTGGCCTGTGAAAAGCAGGTCCTACATGAACATGACTGAGCCGAGCACTAATGCCAGCGAAACAGCGCTCAGCTTTGAGCTTGACAGGCAAATACGACACAAACCGTGGACTTGGTGCAACCCTTTCCCTTTGCCTCTGCTAATGCATCTCGCGCCTTCTGTAAACCACAATGCACTGACACGGGCCTGAGTGCCTCCACAAAGCAAAACAAACACGTATATGAGCTTCTGCACACGGCTGCTTTCATCTAATACTTCCAAACCGTGATTGTACTGCGTATGCTGTGCATTTACTTCAATCATCGCAGTGACATTTCAAATGAGGTCTAGGAAGTCATGTGTCCAATCCACCATATTTTTTCAGTCCTTAATCCTGTAGAGGTATTTTTGACCAAATATGATAGCAAAAACATCTGTCACTCACACACACACCCACAAGGAGCTGTTATGCCGCCAGGCCAGGTGTGTTTCGGCGATAACAGACCAAATTGACTATGTTTGCTCCGCTTGAATGGCCGTGCTGTGATGGAGGCAGAAAACTGATACCAAACTGATCTCCAATCAGCCTTCAGGCGGCCACATCACGGAGGAGTCATTACTCGCCGTCCTTCCTGCAGGTCAGTGTGTCTTAAACTGCTGGATGGGTTGGAAATTCAAAATTGACTGGATGTTGTTTTCAAATAGTTCCACCAAAAGAAATATATATATATATATATAACAGTATGCTTTCATAAACCAAGATGATTTTCACTATTAATGTCTAATAATATCTGCTGTGTATTAGTCACAGAGGTATTAGTCACACAGGTTATTGTGAGTTATTGTGTTAATGCAGATTGTTTCATTAATAAACTAAAGGTGGATTATTGACTCTTCTCCCTCCATTTGTTTCGCTGTTTGTTTGTCAAGTTATTGTGTGTTATGTTTCAGACACTGCTGATCAGATTGTAAATAAATCAGTGACAGTGATGCTTCTGTTTAATCTCTTTAGAGCCAGACATCTCAAACACCTTCAATTTATACACTCGTCAATTTATTATTTATTTTTTGCAGTTCAACAAAAGAGCCCTGAAATCACTAACTTTGTCTGACTGAAAAGATATTCAATCTTTTATCACATAAGGCCATGTACATATGTTTTCCTTTTGAAAACTTATGTAGATGATTACATGTACATGATTTTGAACAAATTAATCATTAGCTTAGTATATAATGTAAATGATCCCCTGGAGTTCCCAGAGTCAAAGTTGACATCTGAAAGTTTTTTTCCTGATGTAAATAACTGGGCAAAGGTATTTAGCTATTGAAATGATTATCAGAGTAGCATGCAATTAATTGTTTTAGTGGCAGAATAAATACTTATGTGGGTTTTTTTTGTAAAAAACTATTAATAATGAACACTCAAGCCTTTTCCTCAAGTTAAAATGCTTCAAGTCTGATGCTATTGTCTGTTGTGGAATACTATCCTTTCAGATAACCACTCTTCATGTTGTCTATAAGTTCATGCTGTGACTGTGGCGCCGATAATATGGTGCTATCTCATCCCTTATCTCATTTGTTCCCTTCCATGTGCAGCATGAGGGAGGTGTCAGACTGACACTGAGTACACCTCTTGCAGCAGTTATCATCAACGTATAATTGTGATTAATTGCAACTGCCAAGTGACAGTAAAACGCCAGTAAAACACTGTGGCAGCCTGTGGAGAAAGTATGTGCGAGTAGGTATGTGGCTTGGGATGAGAGGAGGAGCTATTGTGTGTGTGTGCGTGTGTGTATGTGTGTGTGTGTGTGTGTGTGTGTGTAATGATTCTCTTTTACAATTTTTCTGCTGCCATAGGGAGCTGAGTTAAGAGGAACAGACACACACACACACACGCACGCAAACACTGCAGGCTGCAGAGGGAAGCATCTCTTCATCATTCTCATGCAGCTTCAGTTAGACCAGACTGACCTGGTAACCACTACCTTAACACAAGCTGCTGGCGGATATCATGATACACGGGACACAGGACTGGGGAGAGAGAAATGCTCCTACAGTGTGTGCGTTATTTGTTTGTGTGCGCATCTCTGCCCTTGCCAAGTCAATTACACAGACCCCCACCCACCATTCGGACACATTTACTATGCAGGACACTTCCTGTCGTAGCCTAGCAACAGTCTTGGCTGGCCAGAGTACAGTGGGCACAACACTTAAACATACACACTCACTCAGACACACACAAAGAGGGAGAGGATGGGGAATAACAGACTATTGTCCAGATATGGGAGAGTTGTGATTTAGAAGACGAAGAGGTGGGGTGAGGAAAGGAAGGAGGGAGACAGGGAGGGAGGCAGAGGGTAGAAGGTGGGTAGGAAGAAGTGATTGGAGTGGATGAGCAGAAGGCTAGTTCGCTGAGAGCTAAATTTCACAGTGCATCTGTCCTCAGAGTCACTGGGTGGCCAGGCTGCAAGGTCAAGAAGAAGAACCGTCCAAGTTTTACTTTTAAATGAACGAGCACACGAACTTCCTTAACTTAAAAATGGATCTTACTTGATTTCTTTCTTTAAATCTTAGCATTAACAAAACTATAGACACCTATACCAGTGGCTCTGCACGTCTTAGCTCATTAACTTCAAATCTCATTACTGGGGAACATGTCCAAAAGCCTACCATAATTAAGATTGATTACCTCCTTTCCAGAGAGCCATTGGTTTTTACTCATTTCAAGAAAGTTAAGTTAAAGCAGAGACTTGGAACTTAAGATGTGCATTGTGGGGGAGTGTTGCAAATTCTTCTTTTTTTTGTGTGTGTGTAAGTGCCCTATGAATTGAGCTATTAGCTATTACATGTGACCTTTAACTAATAATTGGAAAACTAAATATGACAGTTTACCACAGCTGCTACACAGTTGGGGGAAACTCTATTCTAACTGCTATCACGCATTTCAGAGCTGGCTCCCAAAAAAGGAACTTCTTTATACACATGGGACATTGTGTTTGTTTATCAGTTGTCATCTATCTTTAATCTTACTAATGGCTTAATCTTACTCATCAATTACAATGCTTTTTTTTTTTTTTTTTAAATCAATGTTTTCCACTAATCACAGTTGATTTGTAGCTAAGGGACTGCAACATTTTGCAGATAGTGACCATAAAAGTCAAATTATTCAAACGTGTTTGTGCAACCATGCTTTTATAACCCATTTCCCCTGTTTGCAAAGAAAACAGGAAGACAAATGCTAAAAAAATATAAATGCATACAGGCACACTCTAAACTAACTAAACTGGGAATGAATTGGCAGATTGTGTTGCCAGCTCTTTGTAAAAAGGAAATGGGTCACACCATAATCCTAATCTGTGGCATCATGATAATCCACACCAACACACACAGACATCAGGCAAGAAGAGACTGGATGTCATCTAAGCATGCTTTTCTGGCATAAAGCTTATTGGCATGGTAATGGTATCACAGGGGAGAAGTGGGCTATGGGATGCGCCTCTTGGCTTTCACTCTATACATTGTCTTTCTGTTTGTCTTAGAAGGAGGTCACCCACTTTTTCCACACACACACACACACACACACACACACACACACACACACACACACACACACACACACACACACACTTAACTGTTGTTCAGCTGTGTTAGGGTTGAAGGATTTCAGACAACCGGTGTTTCAGTCTGTACCTTGGTATCAACACCAACTGGTTCTAGTCTGTGGGTCTTAAAATCCCAGCATGCTCAGCGTCAGGTGCTGAAGCTATGATGCAGAATTAAAGCTACTTTCGGCTTACAAACGTTACACACACACACGGTTCTGCTCGAAGGAGCCCAGAGAAATAAGGGGGCATTGCTCCCAGACACACCTCATTGCAGTTCAAACACCTGCAATCATTCTGCATTCACACATGCTCACACACACACAAACCAACACACAGGCAAGTGCATGCGCGCACACTCGCACGTACGCACGCTGTTGTGGAATCAGTGAGGCAGTAAATAAAAGTGACAAAGGCCTCCATTCCAATCTACTACTGCACTGCCCAGGAAATGTAGAAGCACCCCGAGGCTGCTCTCACACTCAGACATGAGAAAGCAAGTGAGGGGAGAAAAAGATTGAGACAGGAAGACATTTTAAACGAGTGAAGATGAGGGAAACATATACAAGTAGAGAGTTTGTGGGAGAAGGAGGCTCTATAGGAGGGAGGCAGAGGTGATGAAGGAAAGAAAGAAGAATAATGAGGGGATGAAAGATGAGAGCAATGAGCTGTAGAATAGTCCAGAGGGCTTTTATTGACGGGCAAGGGGAGTTTGCAGAAAAACGGAGCTGAAAAGCCATCGCGCCTTGATTCCACTCTGAGTGAACCGGAGTTATCAGCTAAAGCCTATTGAAACAATAATCTATCAGCAGACTGAAATATAGCTGCTCATTAACCTGCCTCCTCGCAGTACTACAAGCTAATTAACAAGCCATTGGACACACAAACGTATACGAGAAACAGGCTAATCTGGGGTCATGGAAGGGATTTGGCGCAGTGCTAAATAATCACAAATGCAGGCACATTAAACCAAAGCCTGCAAACACAGGACAGCACACAGATTTGATCATAAGCAGCAGTAGCACATCTGTCACTCCCTGTGGTGGTGTGAAGATACTTGAAAATGAAGAAACGGGGCAGAATGTCCATTATCATGTTACAAGAAATACAATTATTAGGAATTTAATCTGTGGGCCTGTGGACTCATGTTTTTATGTGACACATATGTCTATAATAACAATAAAGGTTTGTCCTCGTAATACATCTTTTGATATAAATCACCCCCATCCCCAATAGGAAAATCACTTAATTATGACCATTTTATTTATCCTAGGCTGACCCAGATTAAGTGAAACACAAACTCGTCGCTCACATTAAGACGTGATGTCACTGAAATGTGTCTTAGCAGCTGCATGATCCCCTTCAAAACAGTTCATATAATACCTCATTTAGCATCTAGGTCATTTACAGGTTAAATTCACTCAGTTAGCCGTGGCCCCTGCACCCACTCACTAACTTGACACTACTACATCTGCAGAACAAGCAGAGGCAGAGAGTCAGAGAGTTTGCACGAGCGAGGGAACACTACACAGGAGGAGGAGGAAGAGGAAGGAGGAAAGGTGCTGCGGCGGGGAGACAAAGCGGCAGGTTCAGCACATCGGGCCTCACGCTCCAGCAGCTCTGGAGGTCGAACGAACAGCCGAGCTGATTTACTGTACAGGCTGGAGCTGAGAGGGAAAAGGCAGAGGAGAGGAAGAAACAGCTGGGGGGGTGGAAAAGATGAACAGATGAAGCAGAACAGGGAAAGAAAACAAAGATGAGGAGCAACAGACAGTTGAGTCAGAAAAATGAGTGAACAGAGAGAATAAAGACTAATAGAGAGAGTCAGGGCTGCTATAGGTTATTGATTTAGCTATTGATGAGCAGTAATTCACACTGTGGGAAGAAGCCTTGGCTAAATAGCTCTTTACAGTGTACACTAGCAATTAAAGAGCAGTGCATTTCACTGCAAAACATATAGTAAGAAAGCGAGAACGAGAAAGAAAGACAGGCAGAGATTGTTATTGACATCAGGCATGGCTAATTGACCCAGGTCTGGGTGGCAAGAGTGAATTGTGGGTAAGTGGAGCGTGTGGCCTTGGGGAGGACAGAGAGAGGATGTATGTAGGCTAATGAACACACTGCCAGATGTGAGCGTGTGTGGCTGCACGCGTGCGCGTTTGTGTCGTCGCATTTGGGCAGAACGAGCGCACTGTCTCCTGTTCCCACGGTAACAAGCAACATCCACCTCAGTCACAGTTCACGGTTCAGGGTTCATTCATAACGACTTCAGAGATGAAGGTGTGTGCGCGTGTGTGTGTGTGTGTGTGTGCGCAAGTACAGTATGTGTGTCAGCGCAATGGCTGTAACCAAACAACAAAAATACAGCTATAGAGAGGGACAATGACACAGAGTCAAAGTGTAAACATTTGCAGCAGTGCCCCTACGCCAGGGACATGAGCCGTATGTGTCAGCAGGCAAACACACAAACACATATACACTTGTGCACATAGAAACACAAACCGTGCCCGAGCTCTATAGCTTGCAGACACTCCCAGATGAGACCCTCTGACAGCATCCCCATTAGCACTAATGCTTCCATACAGTACTACATTCTTTCTTCATTTACCAGTGTCAGCCCCTTTTCATGACACAGTGAGCATGACTAGCCTATATATTTTCTAGAGGAGGATGATTAATGAATAATGTTCCCAGTACCACCGGGGTGTTGTTGCTTAACGATGAGAAACCCAAATTACTGCATTATGGTGGGTGTCTATTGTGTTGCCCCTCAACCAGAGACCACTTTATCCTCTTATTTAAGAATTAAAATACCCTTGTAAAACACTGATGGTGGTCTCTTTGGTCAAATCTGCTGACCACTTGACTGCACAATATTATGCAAATGAAATGGCAAACATTTCTCTCTGTCCAGTAAAAACATGCATATTTAAATTAGGTGATTTTCAATTTATTTAGACAAAAAAATAATAAGTAATAACTTCCTTCCTCCATGGGTTCAAAATAATTATCATGCTATTTCAGCTACATAAACCATATAAAATGGATAATCTGAAAAATGCATGGGCATAAGGTGAAAAGCTGATTTATTTTATCTGATGTCTGATGTTTCAGAGAACAAAAGTGTCTCAAAAATGAGAGTTGTGTTTTTCTTTGTGTTTATGATAAGTCGTGAAATATCTTTGGGAGCTGGCCTGTTGACTGTACAAAAAAAATTATACAAAAAACAAGCAGCTTCAAAACACTTATTAGGCCATTATTCACTACTTTCAAGCCAGTGATAATAGTTTATAGTTTATAGACTTAACTAATTAAGCAAAAAAAAAAAAAAAAAAGAAGGAATTGTCAGACCTGTAACCAGGACTGAAAATAATCAATATCCCAGCACCAATTGTCATTTTAACAACAGCAGTAAATGAACAGATAAAACAGGAAAGGGGTGTGTCTGACAGTCCTCCTGTGCAGCGCAGGCAGTATTTTATCACTGACTGCACCAGTGGAGTTGTGAAAAGGCCAGCGATGAAAAGGCTCTGCTCTTACAGGTACTTGAAGCATTTGCCAATTAGTAAAACATTCACTGATCCCTATTTTAGGCATATTGGGTGAGTTATGGACGACAACTACCAGTTTGTTTTCTGTCAAACTATTTAAATTAAATTATGTACATAGGAAAAAATAACATTCAGTAGAGAAAGTAAAGATGACCACTGATTTGTCAAGTTGCCATTTTAGTATAGTCTATCAATGACTACTTTCAGAGAGATACAGACTGTGTGTGCTTGCTTGCTTGATCTTTCTTCCTGCTGTCAAACACTAGCAGGAGGAGTTTAGAACATCAAACAAAGACGAATAAATGAAGTCACTCTATCTTCCATCCTCTTTCAGAGTCTCTTATGCCAGGCTTCACTTCATGCTGTTTCTCTGAAGTGTGTGTGTGTGTGTGTGTGTGTGTGTGTGTGTGTGTGTGTGTGTGCCTATGTGCATGTGTGGTGGAGGGGAGGCTGTGCCGAGCATGCAGAGAGAAAAATCTCCCAAAGTCCTTTGCAGCGTGACTTCCAGCAGATAAGTAAGATAAAAAAAAAAAAACATCTTTGAAGTTGTATTTGGTTCTTAAGAGAGCAGAGGAGGGAGAAGGAGGAGGTGGTGGAGAAGGGTGGGTGGGGGGTGGAGGGTCAGGGTGGAAAACAGACATGGCATAGATAGAGTAAGTGAGAGAGGGTGGAGGATACAGGTGTGATTGGATAATGAGATGACCACCTAATCCTAATCCACATCCCATTCACTTGTTTACATTCTGAGACCCCCGGTTGCCATGGTAACGAGATTATCAGTGAAGGCTTGTGGTCGGAACAGTCCATGCCTCCGTTTTGTGGCTTGCGTTTGGTCTCATTGGTTCAGTTTTAAAGATGAAAGACACGCACACACACATACACCTTCACTCCTGACACACATGCAACACAGGCCACGTCACTACATGCATGTTCCCTTAAATGCTCTCTCACACACACACACAGGTTCATACACAGACACACACTGGTGCAGTAAATGGAAAACACGCAGCTGCTTTTTGTACAGAGTCGCTGTCACAGTGGGTGAACATATGAACGCCCATACAGCCCAGGTCCCCAACCATCTCTTTTGCTCTACTGTGTTTGCGTGTGTGTGTGTGTGTGTGTGTGTGTGTGTGTGTGTGTGTGTGTGTGTGTGTTAGACCGACTGGTGAATATTTAAAGAGTGTATGAAGCACTTTGCCTCAGGAGGACCAGAGTGGATGTGTTCTGTCATCAGAGAGAAAAAAGATTGGTTGCTTCCTTTTCTCTTCATTCTCCTGTTTCTTCACTGCATGGAGACAGCAGAATCATTGAGAGAAAGTATGTGCAAACAACACACACACACACACGCACATTCACGTACAGAAACCCACACAAACACCGGAAATGTTTTATTGCTGGCAAAGCCGAGGAGACAGTCGATGAGACAATGGGCTGACTGTGTCATCGTTCACTTGTTTGTGCACATGAACGGGCATGTCAATGCTGTTTTTGTGCTTTGGGCACCAAGATATGATTAGTTGCCCTTTCAACTTGTCCTTGCATCCATCAAGGAGAAAAATGACTTCTCCCACAGGAATGAGGAAGAGATGTGATTAATCAATTAGTCAATCAATAAGTCTGTTAGTCAATAAATCGTCCTGTCAGTCAGTCAGTGAGCGATCCGCCCAATGGCTGGTCACCGATGGCCTTTGTCCCCGCCTCCTGCCATGGCAACATGTGAGGCATAAAGTGCTTCCTCAATTTGGACAACTGCAATTCCCATAACCACCATCAAATATTCACGGATTTTAGACAGAAAGAGAGAAGGGAGAGACAGCAGAGAAACACAAGCCTGATAATATATTTTAAAAAAAAAAAAAAAAAAAAAGGGTGTGGGCAGGGGAAGGGAAGGGAAGGGAAGGAGGGAGGGCTGGAGAGATGAGAGTGGAGAAGAGAGACGTGGCAAAATAAAGGACGGAAATACCAATCAGGGAGCGATGGAGAGGCAGATGATGAGAAGGAGAGTGACAACAGTTGGAGAGAGAGAGAGAGCTAAAGGAGGAAAGAGAGTGGAAGATGGAGAGGGAGGGAAGTGGAGAGAGAATGTGTTTAATTATTCAGCATTACCCATGTTCTCTATTTATGGCCCTTTTAGAGCAGCCAGCAGAAGCTATATATACACATACTGTAGGCACAGGCTGCTCCCTTAAGTACAGCTCACCGGGGAAGTTTCAACCCAAAAAAATAAAATAACAGGGAGAACAAGAAGAAAAACGTGATTACATATTGATAAGAGAAATGTGCAGAAGGGAAGGATGTGGAGGTGAGGGCGGGATGAGTAGACAGAGGAGAAAAAACAAGGAAAGAAAACCACCATAGAGATGTAAGATGAGAAAGGGAGACAGAGGCAGAAGTCAAGCTAAAATTATCTTTCCACTGCGGCTACTCGTCTATCACTGCTCTTGGCCAAACTATTTTTTGCTGACAGGGAAATTGCAACAAAAAAAAAAACAACAACAACAACAACAACCTGGGACAACTTTTCTTTCTAATTGAAAAGTGATGTTATTGGTGCACATGTAAAGGGGGAAATAGGATGGATAGAGAGAGAGAGAGTGAGAGAGAGAGAGAGAGAGAGAGAGAGAGAGAGAGGGGGGGGGGAGAACACCGAGGGGCAGATCCGTATCATTTAACTAGATGGGGTAGTGCAATTGTTGATAAACCTTTTATCTCTTGCTCCCAGAATCACAGAGCTGCAGCTACGTGGCACATTACTGGCCCTCTATCGCCAATAACATAAAACACCGCGTTGACCACACACACACACACACACACACACACACACACACACACACACACACAAATAGATGCATGCATGGGTAGACATAAACCTACATATCGCTAGCTTCATTACACAGTGTGCTGAGGAAAAACTATTGCAGCAGAATGCAGTGGACTGGGATTTGCTGTGGGAAAGACACCAAAGTATCAAAGTATGTGATGCAAGAACAGGTTATAAAATTCCATTAATATTAATTCATTAATTCCATTCGTGTTCCTTGTCTTGTGATGTTTTAATATCATATTCCTGTTCAATAAAAATTTTAATCTCAAAAATGTCATCTGCAGATGCATTTTTCACTTCATCCAACAAGTTTATTAAAGTTTTAATAACCCCAAATGTAGCCTAAATTTGTCCCTCTGCAGAAATGATTACTTTCTCATTTCAGTGAAATGAAAAGCAAGTAAATTTGCAGTTAGTTTCATCCCATAACATTGAGATGTACTATTAATCTGCATAAATCACACAATTACATTGACCAAGGAGCAAAATAACACAGTTTGTGCAGCTAGAGGAGCTGCCTGGAGATTTTCCTGAGTTTTTAAACTGGAGATTTTCCTGAGTTTTTAAACTGCAGAGCTAAACTGAACCCTGGCCGCAGAGAAAATTGAATTTATTTTTGGAATCAAAACGAGGAGAAAAATCATGTTTACAGGCCGCCTGACTCTAACCTTTACATCTGAGCAAACATTCAGACTCCACCTGTGCTCACTCCACAGCACACCGACAAGGATCCATCGATCCAGACTGGGGGGATACTACAGTCCAAAGCTACACACGCTATTCTCATGTGTTACTCTTACAAGTGTCTAAAAATGGTTCGGAGAAAGCCGGAGCAATTGCAGTTCACTAATACCCACCAGGCTGAAGGTCAATTTATCATCTCAGTGACTCAGAGATTCACCTGCTCACAAGAAGTTGATCCTCTTCAGGCGGCTTGCCTCGACTAGGGAGCTCAATCACCCAAGGAATTTAAAATAGATGGCATTTTTGCTCAACTGACTCTGCTCCTTATCTGTATGTATGAGACCAATCTTTTCCAGTTTACATCTGTACCTACTTCCACAGCACTTAAGGGTAATATCTGAAGCACTGGAAGGAATTTTTATGATTTTTTTAAAATTAAAATGCAGATTTTTTTTTTTTTTTTTAATAATGCGATTGTCTTCATTAAATTGTTAGTTTAAAATAATTTGTCTGATATTTGACAAGATATTTGGTTTCTCATCACATATGACAAAGAAAAGCAGCAAATTCTCACAATCGAAAGGTTGGTGCTATAGGGAATGCACTTCTTTTTAATTTAGTGAATTTAATTATCAATACATTTTCATAGTTGTTGCTTTATTTTCTGTCATTGGTCTAAGCGATGTGTGTTTTATTTTCTAGTTTACACCTGTGGTGTTTTGAATGTGTGTAACAGATTTGTTAGAGCTTTGTAGGCTATTAGGTCCTTATATTTGTTTTAAGAAACAATATAACAAATTTTAACACACTACTGGGGATGTTATTTTTGAACCTGTCATCCAACAGCAGCAACAGAATAAACTTCAGTGTGGACTGGGCTTAGTATTATACACTGTGAAACACACCAGTGTGGATGAGCTTAATGGGCTCCTGAGCCAACAGGCCGGTGCTGTTGCCATAGGCATTCTGTGGCTCAGTAATGTATAGGAACAGACTGGCTGAATGTCAGCCAGTAAATGAGCCGTGACTTTCACCAAGACAGCAGAGTCAGCAATAAATGGATACACATAACTCTCCTGTTCTCCATTCCTTTTGTGTTGTTTTTACTGCCTTCTGTCGCTCACTCACACATACAAACACACATGTGGATGTCTAATTATTTCTAGAAGTGTGGAGATGCATGTCCAACCTCTGCCTGACCTTTCATCTGGTCCAATCAGCTGAAAGAAGCACCAGTCTCCATTATCATCTGACCTTGACTCTCTGCTCCATTAGACACATTGTCGCACATGTACACGCACACACACTAAATAAATGCTTTCACAAGGGCCTTCACATGTCCACACTGTCACATATTTGAACAAACATATGTTTATTCCAGAGAGAGGTTGTTAAACTAAGTGCCACGTTGCTCTTGCAACATCCTGCAGAGTGGCAGCATAGGAAGGAGCAGAAACAGGAAAAGGAAATGAGGACCACTGAACGGTGGGCCATCATCATGGAGGGAAGAGGAAGTTCAGACAGTGACATGGATGTGGAGATAGTGTTTAAATGACAGCGGCAAGCAGCTGAATCCAGCTGACAGCAGAATCCACAAACCACAGTGATGTCACAATGCCAGATCAAGCACAAACACTTCCTCTTCATGACCAAAACACTTCCCCTTCAAATATATCATCTCTGAAAGGGGGGGGGGCTAAAAAGCTGTTACACAGGTAGACCAGTCAATGTAAGAGTACAGTAGAGACAGAGGAAAAAGGAGTGAAGGAACTTCTCCTAAAAGCTCTTGAATGTGCCCCAGATTCTTCTGCATTTAAGTCTCTTTTACATTCGCCCCATTTCTCTCAAGCTTGTGTGCTGCTTTTATCTCCTGTTTCCTTCAGTCAGAGTGTACATTTCTAGCCTTAACTCCATAAAGGCTACTCAGAGAGAGAACAAAGACAAGTTGATGGGGGGGGGGGGGGGTATATTACACAAGTGGACATATTTTTACCTTGTACACCTGCCCATAGGTGCCATTTCCAACCAGCTCAACCAGCTCAAAGATGCCAGCGGGATCCTGTGAGAGACAAAAGAAACAACAAGATTAGATAGAATTAATACGACTCATTAAACGATTCAAGCTTGCCCGGTGCAATGAGCTCAAACTTAGACAATAGTCATATGTATGACATTTTTTAGCCACGTCTGCAGCACAGTTAGTACAGAGCTAATCCTGGTCAGTTCAGTTTGGGCCCTGACCGCAATAACTATTGGATGGATTGTTGTGAAATGTTGTGCAGACATTCACATTCCCCTCTGGATTAACTGTAATAATATTGGTCATCTCCTGACTTTTCCTCTGAGTCTGATGTGATGAATGTAATAACTTGGGTGGATGACTTTCCACCAGCGCCACTAGTTTAAATACCATCTCCTGAGGTTAGCTCGCTTATGTTAGCATTAGCAGTGTCATAGATGTGCTATCTTAGCTGTGAACTGAATTTCTGTGTCACAGCAGTGAGCATGTCTAACCCAGCCAGTGCTGGTGTCTTGCTTTACCAGCTGAGCTCTCTGGGTGTTGATACATTGGTCTGAAATGCAGTCCTGGATTGTTTTAGGCTTGTATCCAGACCAGCTAATAATTTAAGCCCAGAGTCGCTAGGTTGCCAACACCGAACTCAACGCATCTCTGACAAGCAGCAGCTCGAACAGAGCTTAAAACCCACTGACCCCTGTGCACACACAAGCGCGCACACACCTCCCCCTTCCTCTCTGCTGTGTGTGTTGCTGCAACAATAGCTGGTATTCACCCTCTCTTTCCTTCTCTCTCTTTCTCCCCCCCCCACACACTCCCTCTGCTCCTCTAACCAGGCCGAGTCCATCTATGTCTCTCTCGTTCTTTTATCTCCACGTTCTCTCTTCCTCTCCTTCATTCCTGATGGAGTCCAGGACATGTACTTTTTTCTAACTCCTCTCATTCCAACATAGTCCAAGGAACACTGAGGCCCTTTACCAGCTTTTCTTATGTCTCTTTCCTCCCTGTGCGTCCATTGCATTATAAAGTTTTCTAAATATTACATATACCAACATCCATTTTGCTTTGGTATGAACTTTTATATAAACTTTATACCTCATTTTTCCTGCTCGAGGTGCCCCTCGCTTGTCTTGGGCCCTCATCAACTTCAGAGATTCAAATCCACAATGTCTGTAAATGTATATTATCAGCAATCCAACACTGTAAATGAACACATGGTGTAATGTGTAGTCATGTGGATTACCTTGAAGTGAGATGTTCTTCAGTGGGCAAAGCTAGAGGCTTATTTTGTTGCCGATTCACCAAAATAAACTGCACTATTGTGTAGATCTGAGCTGGAACTCATGCAACGCTGGAGGACAGATGATATTACACGATACCCACTTTTCACAGACAATTCCCCTCTCAATAAAGCATCGTTTTATTTCCACTCTGAAAAGCCACACGCACTATTACCATCCCCTTCTCTCTCCTCTAACCTCATCACTTTTTCTTTCTTTTTTTTTTTTTTTTTTAATCAGTCTCTTTGTTGCTTTCTCTATCTCTACTTTCTCTGTCATGCCAAATCTGTGAATTTTTTCAGCTGAACTTTGAGCGATAGCTTCGCTGGCACATCATGCATTTCCATGTGTGCTGCCATGGTACATAGAGAAGGAAATAACAGGATTGTGGCCAAAATTAAAGAAATTTCAAAGGCGCATTTTGGACACAAGAGTCTTATACACTGTACAGAGCATGCTCAAGATGTTTAATGTTTGATGTGTATATTTTAACACTATTTCTTGTGTTTTTATCTGTTTATGCCTCCCTCTCTTTCCCCAGTTTCTTTCTCCATCCCTCTCTCCCTCTTTTCGTCCCCCTCTGCTCTGTCTCTATATGTTTGTTTCTGCAGGTCTCAGCAGACCTGTCAACCTGTCAGCTGTTTCTGAAGATAGGGCCTTGTGCTTTTCTTGCACTCTCCTTCCTTTTCCTGTTGTTTTTTTCACCCCTCTTTCTTTCTTTCTTTCTTTCTTGTCTGTAGTGCAGACACGCACACACAGAAACATGCACTTTCTTTCAAATGCAAACACAAACGGCAACAAACTCATTCTCTCACACTTTGTCTCAAGTACATCCTCCCGCTGTCTCCGTCTCTCACGCGCTCATAACCACACATACACGTACTGAGCCAAAAACACACTCCTACACAAGGGCTAGTGTTCAAATGTTCTAACAAGTGCGAGTGGGAACAAAATGAAAAGTGTGTGTCTAACTGAACGTGTGTGTACGTGCGAAAGAGAGAGTCAGGGGGAGAGACTGCAAGCCTCTTTCAACAGTGAAGACAGCAGCATTCTGCAAGCAGTGCAGCTGCTCGCCTTGCTATCTGGCCCTCAGCTTAGGCAGGTAGAGTTTTCCTCCCCACACTTCCTTCTTCTCTCTACAAGCGTGTGTGTGTGTGTGTGTGTGTGTGTGTGTGTGAGCATGTGTGTGTGTGAGCATGTGTGTGTGTGTGTGTTTGGCAGCTGTGTGAATTAACTCTCAGAGCAGCATGCAAAGTTCTGACAGCAACTCCCAAGACACATCTATGGATGCACCCTCTTCATCTTCTCGCTTTTACTCAACAAAAACATTCAGATAATAAAAAACTACACACACACACAGACACACAAGGCACATCTAGTAAATGCATATGCATATAGGAACCACAAGCATATGATGTGGGCATACATGTGCATGTGAAGCTTTCCTTCACGCACAGAATACAGAATGAGTGCTGTGGCTAGAGAAACAGAGCGTTTTTGCTGCTCCAGTTCATACATGTCCTCAGGCTCGCTGATAAAAATATAGCACGATATCATTCATATTTTATAGGCCACTTGCAGAATGAGCTCTCTGCGTGCACCGGGCTTTGTCAGTGTGTTTGCATGTGTGTTTGTACACACGTCTGTGTGTCTTTGGTTTAGAGTTCCCTATGAATGTAGCAAATTTTTATTTTTTGCTCCCTTCCCCTTTTTCTTAATTTGTGTTTGTGCTGGGCACATGACTGAGACTGGTGGCGAATGAATCACAGTGCATGTGTGCGTTGACGCCGCTGAATGACAATAACAAATTAAATATAGCTCCTAAAACAACATTAAAAGTGCTGAGGGAAGTAAGAATGAGGATCCGCCAACTGAGACATGATAAACGCTCATAATTTCTCCACAATGTCAATTTTGGAAATAAGGGTTTCTTTAACCTCAATGACAGTGCTTTTTTTTTTTTCTTTATCCACCATCTTTCAAAATTGATTCAGCAGCAGACTAGATGTCTAAGAATTTTCCAAACCCACAAAGTAACATGACTTCCTTAATTCCTATGAGAACATTTTAAAGAAAAGTTCTGTCTGAAAGGCTTTTCAAACAACAACGATGACGATAAGTGTCTTTGAGATAGGACATGGTTTGCCTAACCTCACTCACCACTTATCTAGAAGTCTGAAGAAGGAACAATTTTATCTTGCCAGCATTCAGTGCCATACTCAAAGCATCGTTTGAGTAAAACTAGGATGAAGTAGAATCCACTTTGGGCACAAGGACACTGAGATGAATGCAGCACTGAATCCAACTATTTTCTCCGAACGGGGGATATCGGCCCATGTGTGTGGCACAGGCCATTAGAAATAATGGGTTTTAGAGTGCAGGACTGGAGTTCTTGAGAAAGCCACTTTACAACATGTGTAAGGACTTTTACTGACTGCATTCATTCTTTCATTCCTTAACCTAACCCTAATCCTCGCATTCCTAACCTTAACTCTTGGCTAACCAAAGGCTGGTTAAACCTAGCTCTAACTTAAAGCTTAAAACCAGACCAAACAACTTCCATTTAAACCTCCAGGGATCTGATCATTGCTGAAAAATAGGTGTGAACCTAAGGTGATAAAGGGTACAATGAACCATAATACATTAGCATTTCCTGACCACAACTCTGAGAAGTAATCAGTAAACATTTGTGGGTCAACAACATACAAAAAATAGTTAGAATTGATTACAATTAATTGAAATATAATCGAAATTGCAACGTGGCCAAGTGCAATATCCAAATTGTAGCATTATTTTTGGTAAAGGCAAAATGTGTTAGGTGAAAAAGTGTTTTTTTTTTTTGTTTTTTTTTTATTTCAATTAAATGAAATGGCTTTTCTTCATTAAGGCTCACGTAGCATCATAAAGACTGGCAGATTCCTCAGTTGAAACACATACACACACAGTATATTCCTTGTGTAATTAAAGCCCTTTCATTTACATCAGAGTGCCTTGAAGTTCTCTGAACTGACAACTAAAGAAACAACTTGCTGATTGAGGAAACTGAGCAATTAATGTTAATTATTAAGATATTGTCACTTGCCAAATTCTGAAGAGCACTCAGTTTCTTTTTAAAAACCGCTGCAGCTCTCCACGTTTGTTTGCTTTCTTGTCTCTGGCTGACACTCAACTTTTTGATTCATTGTCAGCACTTCAGTTCAAACCAAAAGCACTTCAGTTCAAACCTTACATTTTTGCAGATAAAACTTCAATATAAAAAGCAAACAAACAACACCTGTTGAACAATCAAAAGATTCTTATCTAAACCACTTTCAGTGCATACTTTCTCTGTACATGTTTTTGTCAGCCTGTCAGTTGTGTCCAATTCAATTAGGAAAACAACAAAAAACTTACTGAAGGTCAAGATAAAAATGTTTTGCAGACAGACAGACAGAGGCTTTAGATAAGATGTCTGTCATGTTTTCTTTTTTTAGTTTAAGATCACATCAGCATTTTCATCTACACCCATCACACATACTTTACCAATATTGACAGCTGACAGCGTGGGCTATAAGGAAATAATCAAATAAAATGTGAGACAGTTAGAGCCATGGTGGTTGTGCAATTCCTTGGCTTAAAAATGAGAAAACATAGAGTGCAATAAGCGAAGATTAGACTTCTACTCTAGAAGAAATAAATCAGTGCAGATGTGTGAAATCTAATCTGGTCATGTTCATGAGGTCATGTTCACACAGTGACTGACAGGATGAACTGCAATATCAAGCACAAACGGCACTCATTGCAGAACAAAACTGTCCTTTGTTTTCATGGGAAGAACATTTTAGGCCTACTTCATATACACACCGCCTGTCTCTATGTGCACAGTTGTTATTTTGATTATTAGATGATTCTGTCCGGCTGATTCATTGACTGATGAGTCAGTTGACTACCTTGTTCAATGGCAGAAAATGTCTTCCATTATTTTATGTTAAGATTATATCAAACAATGATACTGGGATTAAGTTGGGTACACGCTGGACAGGTTGCCTGGGCCAACATCTTAAGAGAAACAATAGTACACGGAGGGAACCCGAATAGACACAGGGGCAACACGCAAACTCCACACAGAAAAGGCCCCAGGCCCGGGACCTTATGGGATATAATGTGTTTCACATAGATATAGACAACATTTCAGCTTTTCAGCTTCTTGCATTGGCCTTATAACACTGCATCCTTTTTAGAGAGTGTAGATATCTTAACCCAGTGCTAGATGCATTGTCTTAAAATGCCCAATGCCCGTGTGAGAGGTCAGGCATTAAAAAAAAAAAAAAAAACATCTACATGTGATAAATTTTTTATTGACTCTGATTGTTTATTAGAGAGTTCATGTACGCCTGCCGTGTATGTTTAATATATGTGTCTGTGCAGCAGACAGCAGCCAGGTGAGTGCTGTTAGTGTCTGCAGAAAGTGAATTACAGAGAAGTGAGGTGGATTGAATTAGAGACCCTAAGAGGATGATAGGAGTCATGCTGAGGCCGGGTCTGCCTCTTATAAAACCACTTACATTTAACAACATAGCTCACCACTGCTTGCTTTTACAAGGAGATGCTGTAGTAGCCTAATTCCCAGTACATCTCACCCAGACATGTACGGTACATTAACAGGAGTCAACTCTTAATCACAGATTTACAGCCCGCCAAAGACGATCCGCTCCACAGTTTGTTCTGCGATGCTAATGAACCCATCCCCTCCTCGCCTCTCGCCTTCCATTTGTCTCCACCAACTTGTCATCTCACACCTTTCCCTGTCATCTCTCCGTCCATCCCTCCGTCCCCCTCATCATTCATCTTTTCTCCTTGATTTTTTTGCCTGCTGCTCTCTCTCCCTCTGTCGCCTCGATCCATCTTTGTTGCCTTCCTGCCCTGCACCATGTGGATCAGATGCAACAGAGGGATTCAATTCCTACTATGGGCTTGTTTACATGCACATGATTCCTTCAAGCACTTCAGATCAAGTGTGAGTGTGTGTTACAGCACAAGAGGGAAGAAAAAAAAAGTGGGTTAGAGAGCATGTGCTTGTGCATACTCTTCCTTTAATGTATCCTTAAATGTCTTTAAAGCATGCAGGACTATAATGTACGGTGATGAAAAGTTATAATCTAGAAGATCATAGCTTCTGTTTATCATATTTTATGTCCTGGCAACATTTTTGCTGGTTGTGTGTGTTGTTTACGCTCTGCACTTCCAAGAAGCCATTTGGAAAACAAAGAGTGTGGCTACCACTCAGATGTCTTTTTCCCTGAATTTCATTTACATTACCTGCTCAGGAACTTACACTAAATAAGAAAACACTGACGTTTGCTGGAAAGAGAATTTTCCCAGGAAAACCTGCCTTTAACTTAAATGTTTAGGACAACACGTCCTCCCTTTACTTGGTATTGGCTGAGTTGCTACTCTTGAAATCAGCAAGCAAGTCTCAAAAAGTAGTAAAATGTCAAGGAATACTAATTGAATTTGGCAAATTCAAATCAGGAACTCTATTTTTAATGGATAAAGCTTGTACATCTTGGTGCTTGTGTAAGTGTAGCAGACAATTAAAGACTTGATGTGGCTCCATCAGTGACTTGGGGGGGAAAATAGGTCAACTAGAAGCAAGCAGGCAGAGTAGAAAAGAGGGTGGGAGGGAGAGGGGCATTTCTCAGCGACAGACTGCCATACAGTATATAGACTATTCATGAATAAGCTCTGTGTAAGCCTTGGGCACTGCTGTGGCCCTGTTACTATGGCGTCCATGGTGAACGGCCGAGGAATGTGGTCTTACTGGGCGACGAGGGAGGGAGGGAGGAGATCTGGAGAGGGGCCTATGCCTTGGACTACTTTGGTCACTGGTCACATCTCCACCTTTAGCCCGAGCAGAGCTTCTGTTGCTTTCTACTTCTGTTTCTCTGCTCTCTGTGCCTCTCATTGTTCCTGTAAGTCCCTCTGAGCTGCATTCATCCTCACGTCCCGTTTCTCTTTCTGAATCCATCGATCCTGCGATCTCCCTCTGCGTCTGTTTTTTTTTTTCTCTCTGACCATGTGACCATCCCTTCATCCTCACCTTCCCTCTCTTTCATCACAGATCTCACACCTGAGTCCCTGCACAGTGCACTTGTCTGCTGCTAGTGTGTGCGAGCATGCCTGTGACTGTGGCTGTACTTCCTGCTGGTTTACCATCTGTTGCTCTCGTCAGCTGACTGGATGAACCCGTGCTTCTGACGCCTTTGACCTGCATGTGTGCACGTCATCACTTTACATGAAAAAAAAAAACCCATGTCTCTCTTTTTAAAAAAAAAAAAAAAAAAAAAAAAAACCACAGCGCTTCAACCTCTTTGGTTCTTTTGGCTTTTGCTGTCAGTCATAAAGACAAGAAGCACTGGTGAGATATCTGCCACTGCCTCTAACTTTGACTTTTCCCACCCCAGTGAAGGCATCTATACAGGTGCTGGTGGGGTTGATGTGACGGCAACAAATGTCACAGAGGCCAGATAAGTCATAAGAAACGAGAGCGAGAGATAAAGATGTAGAGGAAAAGGGAAAAATGCAGACACATCAAACATGAAAAGCCACTTCTCTTTTTTTACACTACTTTCCACTCACCTCTGTCTGTCTTTTTGTATCTGTGTGCGTGTGTGAGAGAGAGAGAGATAGAGTGATAGAGAGAGAGATATGGTCAAACGCAGCTGAGTGCAAGAGAAAGCTCTGCCTTCTGAATCCCCCACTCCCCCACCCCACACACACACACACACACACACACACACACACAAAAACAATCCCCCATCATCGCCACCAATGCCAGTATTATAATCAGCTACCCCCTCCCCATCTCACCAGAGCCAGCTGACCTACTTCCTGTCTAGCCAGTCCAGTGGTTGACTGTACACTATGTGATATGAGAGTGTGTGTGTCTGTGTGTTTGTGTGCAGAGGGGGTGGGGACGGTGGGTGGTTGGAAGGGTGTGTGGGGGGTTATTATTGATGAGTCAAAACACATGGTGAAAAGACAAAAAAATGTGAAGGAGCAGCAGAAGAAGAATAGCGCCAGTGCAGACAGATGCCCAGCAGGTCCAAGTATGTTGAGCTGGCCCCTGTTTGCCTGAGTGAGTTTTTGCAGTCATACGCACAAACATTTCCCTGGAAGTCTGGATGTTTATTTGTGGAGGAGGGGAAAGAAAACGACATGTCTGTCGTCATAAGATGGAAATATCTTCACCAAATTTCAGCAGAGCTCAAATGCGTGGGAGTCTAATAAATCTTTGTCTAAGAAAGCATGAGGTTCTCAGAGATGTCGTGTTTCACTTATCACTAAGTGTGTAGATGCAAAAACACATTGGGGACGCGTCAAGCGACATACATCAATTCACATTACTTCACATACATGACCCTGGCATGTAAAAACAAATGTGAGCATACGTGTGTGTGTCCTCGCAGCTGCCTCTGAGTCATAGTGAGAGACAGGCGATCGACACGCCTCTGAAACGAGGGGACACACATGGGCTGACTCCCAATGCACAGACACTTCCCTCCTCTTCCTCATCCCTCTTCATGCCCTCTGTCTGTCTCAATCCCCATCTCCTTGTCCGTCTCTTCCCTTTCACCTTCTCCCTTCCGTCCTGCCACCAGTTCCGCTCTCCCCGCCAGCGAGAACACACACACACACACACACACACACACACACACACACACACATACACACTAGGTGCAAACCGCCAAAGTAGCGTTTGTTGTCTACACATCATTCACCTCCCATGTGGACATTACTCTTCATGCGGGCAGGGCACAGAGGTAGGCAAAGAGAGAGAGAGAGAGAGAGAGAGAGAGAGAGAGAGTGAGAGAAATAATGCTAAAAAGACAAGACGGCTGGCAGATAGACAGGGAGGTGCGTTCAGTCAGTCAGACAGAGGAGATGCTGAAAAAAAAAAACAGGCGATAAAAAGCAGCAACAGCATGCAGGTAGATGAACAGTTGTGAGTGATTTGATGAGATAGAAACAAATAAACCACAATCAAGCAGGTTAACACAGCCAGACAGACAATGACTGCATTGTGTGTCTGTGTGATGTGGTTTAGCAACAAACAGGTCTTAAGCCGAAGCCCTTTTTTTCTTATGTGCAGCTTCCTTTTACTTGTGTGCAGCTGACTATCAGCCTGGCAGACACCCACACATTCGAAACACACACACATACCATGCCCAGCAAAGCGAAAACATGGGTATCCACGCATAAACATGGGCGCAGGAGGCTGTTTGTGTGTATATCTGTGTGTATATCCGTGTGTGTGTTTGCAGCACACATTGGATGAACAAAAGAACTGGCTATTGCAGCATGTAAGGCTCCAGCTTTAACGAAGAGAATAGGCTCCAGTGACTACAGGTAGGTTGGCACTCTCTCTCCCTCACTCTCTCTTTCTCAAACACACACACACCAACACACACCAACACACACATACCAAACAGCACTAAAAACAGAAAAAGGAGGGAGGGGGTGTGGGGCTAGTTTAAGAGGGATAATTAACAATTTCAAATCTGAAATCAGGTGTCAGTGTCTGTCTCTAATTCTCTAAAACACAACCCAAGCCTGAAGAATCAGCAGTGTGTGTGTTTTTGTGTGTGTGTGTGTGAGAGAGAGAGAGAAATAGCTTAAATTCCACTGCTGTCTGAATCAGGGCTGATGGGCCTATAATAGGCTGGTCCAGTGGAAAAAAAAGATACATAACCCCCCCCCCCCCAATCCAGGTCAGCAAAATCACTGCCACAACCTGAATCCCGCACCACACACACACACACACACACACACACACACCATCAACCTTCCTGTTACTGACTAGAATGAAGATGAGGCTTCAGATGCGCGAGCCAGCTGTCACGTTAGTTAATGTCTATATATAAATTGATCTATAATTTGACACATTGTGGCGGCCTGGCTGCTCGTCTCCCACACATCCGCCTCCTGCAGCCTCCTGTTCTCCTGCCGGTTGCTATTCAGGGAGCGCTGTCAGGTGCAAGGAGAGGGAGAGGGAGAGCGCGCGCACGGCACGCACACACCAGTTTGTTTCTAAGGTAGAAAAGAGGGGACAAAAAAAAAAACCCCACAAACAAAAACAAAAACAACAACAACAACAACAACAACATCTTACCCTCAAAGCGGACAGGTCGATTTCGTCCAGACTCCGAGCTGGAGAGTCACTCGCCATGATGGAGGACACACACACACACACAAAAAGCCGCTCTCGGTTGCCCTATATCCTGAAACGGCCTCTGCTGTCACGGCTGTGTGGTCCTCTCTGCTGCTCAGTCTCTTCTGTCCCCCAGCTCTCTCTCTCTCTCTCTCTCTCTCTCTCTCTCTCTCTCTCCTCTACACAGTGATGTCTCAGCTAAGCGACAGAATAATAACAGCCCCCCTCCGGTCAGCAGCGGGACGTGCCTCGTGCCGCGGGCGCACAGCTAGAGCGCAAAGAAGGGAACCAAGAGCGCCATGCACACCAGCCCCTCCGGGTCCATGTCTGCGGGATTTGGACGGTGCGGGGCTGCGGTGGAGGGCTGCGGTGGGGGGCGCTGGGTGCTTGTCTAAGCGGCCGCCGCTGTGACAGCCAGTGAATATACCGAGGGGGCGCGCGGCCTCAACAAGCCCCGCCCAGTAACAGGCGGGGCTTGTTGAGGCAGGGACTCCCAAACTTTTTTTTTTTTTTTTTTTTTTTCCAACGGCCTCATACTTTCTGTATTTTTGAAACAGAGCAGCACCCTGTTATTAAACGAGATCTAACTAAGGTCTGCTTTCCAATTCTGTGTTGTTCAAAAATATCAGAATATGTTCAGAGCGTGTTTATTTATTTATTTATTTAATAATAATAATTATTATTATTATCATCATCATCAAGTTATTGATTAATTTTGCTTTTTTTTACACATTTGATCATTTCTGTTACATAATAATAACAATAATAATAATATGACAGAAATGATCCATCTTTATCATTAGAAAATCAAACATGTAAGAAAGAGAAATGAGAAACAGTAACCTGAGTTGCACAAAATAACAGGCAACACCTCACAATGTTAGGCAATGCAGTAAGACAACAATACAAACACTTGGCAACCTGAGATAAGGCAATATCTCATTGACACTGTTAAAATAACTTTTGATGTTGAGGTTCTCCAGCTGCATTTTCATTAAGTTTGGGGACTTAAGGCCGGGTTGATGAACATTGAATCAGCAGACGATGGGATATTCTGATCAGTGAAATGTATATAATTGAGTAGGCTAAGTGTTGTATTTAAGTACAATTTGAGGTACTTTATTTTTGAGGTATTTTACTTTAGTTCTTTATGTAACATTTTTTAAATACTCATACTCTACTAAAATTCATAGGGAGATATTCAGATTCAGATCTAGATCATTGTACTGGAATTACTATGATAAATTCCTATGGATTAAACATTCCAATGGTCCTTTCAGAAATATGCTTACTCCTCACCAGGTACACTATTATCGTGACATTGATTGCACAATATAATATTTCCAACAACTGTTTTCATTCTTGTCATTTGTCATTTGCTCATGTTCAGTGATGACAAGAATGTTGCTCTTTACACTGACGCTTTCCAGGGTGACAGCTGAGGAGATCCTGCATTTTCTATAATCCACTTCAGGCTGTGTCTTGAGATCTGTCTATCCCTCCACTGTGTAAAATATAACTCCTGTTAAATGGTTAAAGATTTTCCAACTTCAGTAAGTCCCTGAAATGAGACTTATTATCTAAGAATCATTTATGTTGTATTTACATGAGAACCCTCTTTCCAAGGAAGTTGGATGGAAAAAGATGAAAGAGGAAAATCAGTTGCTGCTAAGCTCATAATCACGTTCTCTAAACAGTACCAGGTAACCTGTGTTAAATTGTTTTAATTGTAGCACGCACAATTTTCCATTGACTGTTATTGGCCCCATTCCTTCTTATATTACCAGGGAAGTCCATTTTCACTGTTTGTCCTAACCTGTTTAAACTGGTATAGTCACATGATCACTGCTATGGAATTGATTCTGAGTAACAACAAACCCACATTGATGTATGTGTTCTGTGATGCACAACACTTGGAAACCTGGGGATCATGATTAAACTTGCTTGTTTTCCATAGAACATTTAACGTGAAAATCGGCACAGATGGTGAAATTGTTGAGAATTAGCAGCTTTGTATTTGTTTGAAACTGACCGTTGTGTGCACCGTGATTTAAACATGAAAATACAATAATGATTAACTCTTCATTGCTTTTCTATTTCAATACTTGGTTCATAGAACCAGAGGGTCTATCATTGGCCTAATATCACACACCCCACTGCAGTGTTTCCTATTACGGTTTACTGTTGATGCTCTTGAGAGCTTATGGCCAGATTGTTCTTTCAGTGAAACCCAGAGTTACTTTGCGCCATTTACATAATCATAGCTTTTTTATGTATCAGACTTTTGCACAATATTTAAGACTAAAGAAGTTTTTACAGGAACTTCCTTTCCAAGTTGCAATTGCTGATTTTATTATACAGAGAAACAAAAGTTGCAACAGGGGAAGTAGGTTATATGTTACCTCTATTGTGTAACCGTGCCAAGTATTTCTTATGAATATTCTTTGAGCTGCCACACTGCTACTTGAAAGACTGGGACAGCTTTGCAGTTCCACTTGCTCCAAAAATATTTCAATTTCATCCTATTTTCATGGGATGAAACAAACAAACATTTCAGAGATAGTTTTTATTTGTTCACCATTTAAGTTATGAGATACACTGTGTTAAATGAACAGATATAGAAATTAGAAATACTTTCAACTATACAAAAAAAAAGGAAAGGAAGACCAACTAAATGACGATGATGGTGGTTATGATAAAGAAACAAGAGGCTTAATTCCAAATCTACAGCCAGTCACATAACCATGCTATACAATTAAACAATAAATGTTTAAAGAATGTTAAATGATTCATATTCCATAAATAATGCACTGACAAAGACGGCAAGGGGAAACAAGGTGGGAAACATATTGTCTACGTCATCAACATAAATTCAAGAAAAGAAAAATTGGTTTGCTTACATAACCACAAACAAACAGCATAAGGTTTCCAAACATTATCTCTTCAGTTAACATTCATCAACTTCCTGGTCCCATAAAGTAGATCCCGTGCGCCGCATTTATTGCTTCTGTTAAATAAATGTCAGGTATTGTCCTTTTATCAGAAGGGTCGAATGAAGCGATTTCTGTAGTTGATGTACAGGGCTACTCTTTTGTTTTTATTGTTTTATTACCTTAAGTGAAGAGCTTTCACCACTGATATGCCATAATATTTTATGTGTTTGTTGTAATAACTAAGCGTAGCTGGATTCCACAGGAGTGGTTGTTTAACTTCACATTTGAGGGGGTTGGCAATTAAAATAAGACACGCTTTATGTTAAAAAAAAAATAATAATAATAACATTAGTCAACATTAAGTTCAAACATTCACATATACAAAATATTTCAATTGCGTCGTAGGTCACATACCATGAGAAAAACAAAAACAAAACAAACAAAGCTGGAACTGCCAGAAAACTTTACCATTACAAATAAATTCAAACTGTATCTTCATATGAAAGCTCTACCTCTGGCATCAGCTACATGCTGGATGGAAAATATTGGTTTTGTGTTCATTGTTTACAGACCAAACTGAATAAAAGGTCTTTACCATAAGATAAAAAGGAAAACAGGCAGGAGATGTGAAAGTCCCACCTCAGACTGTTCCATGGCTGTGTCTGTGTAGTTAAAAAACTAGCACCATCTGTTGAGCAAAGACGAAAACTGCTTCTATCTTTGACTTAGTGGGCAGATTGTCTCATCCAGCCTCTGACACAACCATTTTCTTTGATCTTTCTTCCTTAACCACAGTCATTTTCAAACACAGTATGAGTGTTGAATTAGCTTTTGTACCCATGCAAAGTTTGCTTAGATTCACTTTGATTTCAACAGTGTCGAAAGCTCTATTAACTCATTTGTCAATAATTATCTCTCACGAAACACCCCAGACAGTAAATAATAATGCCTCCAATGGGTTGTGATTGGTACATGCATTATGGGAACCATGTTAACAAGACCGGAGCACAGTTAGGAAATCATGCGCCAATGCTGCACCGGTAAAATTGTCTGTGTGCATGTGCGAACACAGTGAAGAGCAAGCACATGCATTTGGATTTGAAAAGATCTACAAGATACATCAGAGACAACAAAACATCTAAAGCAGCACGTATGCAAGCTCAACAACTCTCCTGTGAGCTCATATACAGCGTGTTTAGCACTAAAGCACCTTACGTCACAAACTCAGCAAATCACATGCGCCATCATCTCAGCGTATTTTGTTATACTTTCATCCAACAGCTGACCATTTGTTAGCATTGTTGTCCAAGGTTTTACCAGTACGTCAGTCTGATCCCTTAGAAATCCTCTTGAGCTTTTCCAATAGTCCAAAGGTGAAAGTGAAAGTCCAGAGTTGAGTTTGATTTCCAAAACCCCAAGTTCATGTGCCAAAAATGGATGCAGTCACAATTCACTTACAACTGCAGTCCTCAAAAGTGTTGTCATATTATTCTTCATACATCCAAAAACTTAGTGCTTACCCCTTTCCAACTGTAACTACTGTTTAGTGTTTTTCAGCAGAAACAGATCTGAGAGATTTGTCAGTGCCCAGCAGTCTGATCAATCCGGTAGAGAGCTGTAAACCTGCCTCTTACAACCCAGAGGCTTCACGTATGAAGCAGTTCAGTTCAGATGTTGTAAGCAGGTGGAAGTGGTTTCACATCCCTTATGTCCAGATCTCAGTTGGGACCATGGCCTCCTTGGTTCCAACAGAGGGCATGAGGTTATGCTCCGACAGGAAGTCCAGAGGAAACTGAACCAAGAAGCCACGGATTTTACGCAGCTCCTCCTGAGCGCGGGTCAGGTCCATCTGGGCCAAGCCTGGTTTTGACTGGAACTGCTCCAGCTCGGACATGTTCCTCACCAGAGATGATGGAAGGCAGCGAAATACCTGTAGCAAAACACACGTGTGTACTGCAAACATGCTTCTGTCTTTACCTGAAGCTCACTCTGACGATGATGGAAGCTCAGCCTGTCCTTTACTTGGCTTTAGGCTGAAATATCTCAACTACTGGATGGACTGACATGGTATTAGGCACAACTATTCAAAGAAAAGGTTAGTCTGTCATATATACATTGACAGATGTCATCATTCATGTGAAATGTGTCTAAGGGTTCATCTTAAGTTAAAATGAGGCTCCAGCAGTCTCTGTTAATCAAATTAAATGGGTATACATAGTCCAAAGTTACAGTCTTTTTAATTAATTTAAATAAAGACTGGTGACCAGGATACACCCTGGTCACCAGTCTATCGCAGAGCTGGCACACAGACATCCGTGCACACATTCACGGCTTTTTTACAGACCGAGGACTGCCAGTTAGGTCGCCTGTCGTCTTAAGTCAAACCTGAGAAACTGCAAATGTAGCACGGAAACTAAGTTCAGCCAAGGTTGACAAAGACAGCTTTTGTTGAGATGAAGCGGGAAAATCTGACACTTTCCCCCTATACCATCACATCCTACCTACCTTCTCATAAATGGTGGCATTGCGGCCAGCCGTGGTCATCCACACCTCCTTATAGAAACGATCACTGATAGGGTCAGACAGGTCGATGCTGCTGTCAGTGTGACCTCCAAGGATGGTTCTGTACAGAAAAAGGATGGAGAGAAATGCAGTAACTAAAAAGTAGGGGCAAAAAAAAAAAAAACAACTTCTTTGTGGGTAAAATGTGGTTTAAGTCACTTTTGTCACAGTAGAGAATGTTTTTTTTTGTTTTCGGATTTAATGATTTTTATTTAAATGGCACCTTTGTTTTGACAAACCAATCAAAAGCATTTACACTGAGCCCTTTGAACATTATACGCAAGTGACAAGATAAAGCAATTAAACTGTACAAGTTTGTAATGTGCCCCTATCCTTCTGTTTCTCACACACACACACACACACACACACACACACACACACACACACACACACACACACACACACACACACACNCACACACACACACACACACACACACACACACACACACACACACACACACACACACACCTGAAGCATTCCAGGCGTAGCTGGAGTGCGTAGGGTCCAGCTTCATACTCCTGGCCATCCATCACAGAGGACACCTTTTCAGAGTCCTCAACAATCACCGCCACCTCACTGTCACGTTTACCCAGCATGCTTCTGTCGTTGATGTTAGCAGAACCTGAAACAAGCAGAAAAAAAACCCGATTTGCTGTTGATGTTACCTCTGTGAATCAGATTCTGCTTCCATTAACACTGCTTTGTCTATAATTGAGCAACAGGATGAGTGGCAGGTGAGGAAAGAGGTAAATATCAGACACGACTTTTAGCCTCATGTTGATTGTTGTTGAAGTACTTTGAGAGTGAGCTGCAACAAATGATCCAGCAGGTGGCACAGGAGAGCTACATGATGCTCAACTCATGAACTGTCAATTAGCTTCACACTTGGTGAGAGAAAAATAAGAGGCAGATTTCAGACTTCAGCACATTATGGTGGTGGCAAGACAGAGTGGTACAGTAGCAGCTGGTGAAAAAAGAAGATGGTGAAAGGGCAGAGGAAAGACAGACTGACCAATGATGACCGTGTTGTCGTCGGCAATAAGCATCTTGCTGTGGACGTAGATGAGCTCTGTGACCAGGCGTCCCTCCAGCTCAGCGTGAGTCCGCAGACCAGCGAAGGAGATGTAGTTCATCCACTGGTCGTCCACTGAGAAGCAGAGCAGAGGAAGAATACAAAAAAAACCAGAAGAATAAGGGATGAAATCACTTTTTCCAACTCTAACCTTAATATCAGGTGTCAAAAATAATGGATGTCATAGTTTACTCCTGCACTTACTCTCCTTTTTCAGCTGGGAGATGATGGAGTATTCTCCTCTGATCATGGTTCTGAGGAGACATGTATTTACATCCATGACTTAAATAAACTTGAATGAACTTCCACTTTCCCTTCACACTTTTTCTTTCTATGTAAACTTCTTAAAGTGTGTGCAGTTCACCTGTAATTGAAATGCATGACAGCCTGAATGGCGTTCCCTCCCCCTGTGGTGATGTCTCCCTCAAAGCCAGGAAGCAGCGGGGTGACTACATAGACCCGGTACTTCTTACCCTCCCTGTGGGCAAACAGACATCAGTTACATAAAGTACTCTCAGTGCAGTTGTAGGAAGCAGAAAGAATGGAAATCTTGAATAAATACGCAACACATAAAGCCTCCTTTCATAATCACAAGCTCTATGTTAACAAAGAAAGGTTTAATATAAAGGGAAGTACTTGTGCGCCCTGATGATCCTTTCAATGATGGCATCTCCAATCTTGTTGTAGACCGTTCTGTTGTCGGCACAGCTGATGAAAAACTGGTTCTGAAAAGAGAAGAAGGAGAGAGAAATGGCAAGCATAGTTTAGTAGTAGTAGTAATAAAGACACATCAAAGTGATTCCCAATGGAGCCATCTTATTACTGATATTCTTAGTAAATACTGTAAAGGGTTCAGTTTATGGACAATCATCCGTAACTTAGAAGTTCTGCCGAATAAACAAGAGGAAACGTTTTTTTTTCCCACCACAACTGAGTAATACGAAGCTCAGTTCTGATTTACCTCGATGTAGATGTAGTGTTTGCTCTTGGCGATGACCTGGACGTAGGCATTATGGATGGACTCTTCGTGGTACTTTATGCCTGCCGACCAGTCCGCTGCTGAGCGCAACACCTTATATACACACACAGGCAGAGGAGTATTATAGCAGTAATTCTAAATAAGGCCTCATATTGCATCTATTTCATCACTGGCAGGAGTATGTGTACATAAATACTGTATTAACTAAATGTAGAAGAAAGCGAGGTGCTGCCAACACGGACCCCTGTGGCTATTGCATTGTTTTCTGCGCAGTATGGAACTTATCAGCTTCATGTTTATATTTGTATTTACTGCAAATAAAAAGGCAGTTTTTTTCTTGGTAACCTTTGGCTTTTATTACATCCATGTTTATAAATGATAGATATAAAATGACACGCAATACAAAATGAGACACAGTAATAATATAATACACACTTTCAAATGTATTGAGTATTATCTGGGGTGTGTTTGATGGATGCAAATGGAAAAGTTGTAGATTGAACAAACATTTAACAAGTGACAGAAGTGACATAACACCCTCTCTTAAAACAGAAACATGATGGACCTATGACAGGATCTTTAGTCAAACATTTCACTCAAGGGTTCAGCTATAAAATCTTAACAGTCAATGGCAAGTGCAAACCTTTGCAGTTATATAACTTTCTGGCCCATGGAGAGTTGTTTTTCTTTTAATGCTCACTCTCTTTTATCTCCGTCCAACAGTGCTTGCAGACTGGGATGCAAAAGATAGTGTGGGAAAGTGGGAGTTTACACTGCGTGGTCTTTTCTTTTCTCTGTAATTTTCTACTTGTGGGTCTACTTTTTTGTTGTTTGGTAAACTTGACTTTTGTGCAATTTTACAGGTAAAAAGTTACCCATATACCTATAGTTCACTATATTTTGTTGTTATGTGATGTGATTGCAGTCAGGCAAAAAAACTAATGTGTGCTGTCTTACCTGCACTTTGGCATTGACGCAATCAGGGACTTGGTATCTGAGCTCACTGGCACCAGAGTGACTCTTGGGCAGAAGGAACGGATAAGACAGAGAGCGATACTTTGGCTTCATGATCTGTAGAAGAGACAGTTGGAGAATTGTGGCAGAGAGGGTAAGTATAGAGTCAGTAGTGTTGTATAGTAGAGTCAGAAACAGAGGAGAAATAGAAAAGTGTGGAAAAACTGTTGCTGTGGAAAACAGGCGTGCAAGGATTACGGTGTTTTTCCCACTGTTCCAGCCAAATATTTCCTGTATTAGCAGGTTAGTGTTTACCCACTTAAATTTCACGTTAGTTTGCTGTAATTACAAACCTGTTTTGCTGTACACTGTAAAATGCCACTATCATATAACCAGGAAAAGGCTGTCAGTTAAAGTTTGCCAAAAAGGAAACTTCAGTTTATATAGATCCTGTTCAACCAACTTTATCTTAAATCTTAATCCCTACATGACCCTAACCCTTTCTCCATTTGTCAATGCACATAATGTGTGTGTTCAAGTGCCTTTGTGAAGTTCCAGCGTTGAATGAAGTGTCTGGCCACGTCCCGGGCAGCTCTGCCATGAACCACTGAGGCGATGTCGTGCCAAGGCATTCTGGGAGTGGTGTATCTGTCGATAAAGTCTGCGCACAGTAGAAGAGGGCACAAGAAAAAAAAAAATGAGGAAAAAGGAAAGGAAAGGGGATGAAAAAAGAAACAAATGTTATAAAGTGTTTTATAGCACTCAGTTCTAGTCTATATCATCATTTTTCAGCTGACTGAACTCAATAGTAATGGAACTTTTGAGCTAAAAGAATTTTAATTAAAATTTTAAGTGGAATTTTGAACCTAGTGGAAGCGGGACCTAAATAAGAAAGTGTGAGCACATGTTACAGACCATCAAATGGTTTTTCCAGCTGAATCCAGTCCCTGTAGACAAAGTTGCAGTAGTCTTTTCCATGCCAGAAGCGAGTGTTTCCCTGCAACTCTCCAACACCTGTCTTTAGGCTTTGCACAGAACCACTCCCTACGCATAAAGAATGAAAACACTATGGTAAATGGGCTGCATTCACAGTCCACGGTACTTTTATACCAAAGAGCTTCACAAAGTGCCTCTGAATCACTCATTCTCCCCAAAACCAAAACACAGATGTAGAGGTAGTAGAGCATGTTTTTGTGAGAGAGCTCATTCTTTCATATGCTTTCTCTTTCTTCCCACAGAGACATACCTGCGCTGTCCACACTGCTGACACTGTCTGCGTGCTGCAGAGCGTGTTTATGCAGGTGTTTGTACAGACTGAACCGAGCCCTCCTGCTGCGACCAATCCCCTTCAGCTTGGGCAAGTCCACCGGATCGCTGGGCGGTGTCCCTCGTCCGTTGCTCTGGGAGATGCCATCGACACAGGACACGGCCTTAGTGGACGGAGCAGTGGTGGAGCCAGCCTGAGACTATGAAAGCCACAATGAATTACATAGTGAATGTGAATATGGTCAAAGTCAAACCTTGCACTATAAGATATTGTGTGTAAAATGTTTGGGAGGGCTGCAACACACCAGGATTTAACATCTGGAAACTATAAATTAAAGAAATTTAATGAAAATAAAGCTTTTATTTTTTTTTAACTTTGTGACGAAAGAAACTTAGAGAGACTTTATTCAAAGGGTTCAGGAATAACATGCTTAATATCTATGGCTTGCCGATGTTCTGTTAAGAGTAAATGTTTTGCTCAAGACCAGGAATAGGACGAATTGGCTGGACAGACATACCCCTGCCAATCTAGAACAGTGGAAAATCATTTGCTGGATTAAGGTTAAGTAATTAAATATATTGATTGTTAAGGTCAATGGTGCTGAAAATGTTTTTGAGTTGTGTATGAAGAGTCCTGTTCAACTGCTGTTTTGAGTCTGTATTCATGCACATAGAGTCACCAAAGGCTGAGCACTTTGTCACCACCCCCCTCCCCCTAATGTGTGAGTCTGAATGAAATAGTTTTCTCCATTTCCTCTCCTCTGCTCTATCTACTGACATTTGGACCATTTGTCAGGAGGTTAGAACCACATTTATTGCCAATAACTCCAAAGGTGCGAACAGGCAATTTTAATTTGTTGTGTGTATTTGTGTGCGTTTTGTGTGTCTGACCTGCTCTAGGGCCACAGAGCGTGTCACACTGCCGACATCTGTCAGCCGGTGCTCTCTGTCGTCCCAGCGACCATAAGCCAGGTCGATCCCGCCCACGAAAGCTACCGATTGGTCAATGACAACGATCTTCTCATGATGTGCCCACAGATACACGGAGGAAGAGACGTGGTCTGGATGACGCATCACCTGCACCACAAACATATGAAACAGCACACAGGCACTTACATAATCGAGACAAAACTTACAGGCAAAAAGGCCCTAATTTTTGCAACTACCACACTACATCCTCTTTTCAAACACATAACTCACCTTAATGTTGGGGTGAAGGTGCATGAGGGTCCTCTTACTGTAGCCTGAGTTGATGCCCAGGGCAAGCTCCACCTCTTTATACAACATCACAAAGACGCGCACTCCCTGTTGCTGTTGGCAGAATATTCATATATGGAAGAAGAATTCAGATCTTTTGCTTAAGTAAAAGCAGCAATACCAAACTGCAGTAAATTCTTTAGTTTGACTCAAAATTTCGAGAAATATTAGAAACTAAGAAAAATATACAACTAACAAAAATATAACAATTGCAATAAAAATGCAACACTATAATAAAAAGAAGAACTTGGGTAAAGTTGGGTAGTTATCCCTTATTGTATAATTATGAATGTATAATTTGTATAATTATACAAATATTTCAATGCATTTTGTATAATAAGAGGTAAAGACAAAGATGGAGCTTAAAGTTAACAAATACAAAGTACAGCACCCTTAAAAGAGAGTTCAATCACGTCAGGTATAAACTTGAGTTAAGCAGTGAATATTAATGTTTTTTGTCTAATACCTTTGTCATAATAGGTGTGTAAAAACAGTCCATTTATCCTCCTCTTATGAACTATGCATATTCAACTAGTTAGCACCAGCAGTTGTTTCTGTTTTGTAATAATCCCACTAAGTTGTAAGGATCTCAAGACCTAATACACATGAAAGTAATGGAGGACAGCTTTATCTTCCCTGCCTAAAAGGCAAACTGATCTCACGTAGTCAGTCAAGAGACGACTTACTGCTTTGCGTTTGAGGATACAGTCCAGTCTCCATTTGTTTCCCTCCACTACAGGTCTCTTCAAGAAGATCTCCGGACTCAGCCTGACCAAGAGTGAGACAGAGAAACAAATACATGTAAGGAGAGACACAGGCAGCACAGCGGATCCATCTTTACTTCAAACAGAAAAACAAAACGCATTAAAGGAAAAGGACAAAAATTTTACATCCTTTAAAGCTACCAACACATTTTATACACTGTACATATAACAGACATGACATAATGATTTATTGTGGTGTCATGAGCCACTCATGTCGGTATCCTGAGCTTACATGTCTATAATGCCATTGACTCACATTACACTGGCTGACACCTCATTGGTTAAAAACATAAACCCAATGATTACTGCGTTGCAACAGAGGGATTTTAGCCACGTCAAACAGCCAGACATTTGGCTCAGAGGGACTATAAACTATAACATTTGACATTACATTGACAAGAACACCGTAACAGTGTCTGTGGAGACAAATACAGTATTTATTCCCCATGAGAAAACTCCACACAAGATACTATTAACATCTAAAAGTAGAAAAGAAAAACTCCCTTCACTACATAGACCGGTTCAGCTTGTTATTGGTTATGTTATCACATTAGATTTGCATTTTATGTGTCGCAACACTACTTCCCAGGTTATTATGCCCTCAGGGGATAATTAAGTAGAATGACTGTCATCTGACAAGATTATACATGAGAAAGAAATGAGCGTTTTCTTTCACGTTAAAGGAAACATTTGCGTTTCTTCATTTCACTTTTCCAACCTTTTCAACATATACTTGCCAAAATGGAAATATTTGTATGCATGCAAGCACAAAAACAAAGCGCTTAGTGACACAACTATTTTTTTTTTTTTCAGGTCATCTGACAGGTTGCATAATAATTTCTGAGGTGGTGAACATGACTCCTGACAGGTACAAAAAAAAAAAAAAAAAAAAAAAAGGAGAGAGAGAGAAAGAACATGTAGCAGAAGTGTAAACAGATATGGAGCCTGTATCTTTCTGTTGGTGTATTTCTATTCTCGGTGTGTGAATGAGGCTGTAATCAGAGCCAGTGCCATTACACTGCCGAGCAGAGAGCCAGGGTTTGTGGGTAATACATAATGTAATGTGCGACAGCATGTACTACACTAACTGGGTATCAGTGTCAAGCTGTCAGCTCATTCTTTGGCAACGGTCTGATGGTGGCCTTGGGTGTTTACCAAACTACTGAAATAAGCCATTACTACTATACTATACTATGTTTATCTGGTGCACGATATTATTTTTACAGCATCATCTACACTCACAGTTCAGTGCTACTGTAAAGTTTCTCTGTCTTTTGTGTTAAAACAACTCAAGGATTACAGTCGCACAGTATGCTGCACAGACAGATGTTTCATGGCAGATTCTTGTGTAGTAAGTAGTGCAGAAATATGCACATACACACTACTTCTGCAATACAACATATGTAGTCATGACCTCAACCATAAACCTCTTTTTTTTTTTTTTGTCAAAGCATTGAAAGCAGAGAGAGGGAGTTAAATACAGTGGCAAGATGTATGAGCTGGTGAGCTTTGGTTTTAAAGGAAGTCCATCCAATGTGGTTTCACACTGAACAATGCACCAAGATAGAGCAAAGAGAAAAGAGTGCTAGCTGGTGAACATTAATGTAAACAAAGCAGGGCTCAAACTCATAAAGAAAAACTTAACTCTTTTCAAATGTTTTATGAGGAGGACATGATAATTAGACCTCAAGGACACGTATGATGCATTTTAGTGGGTCACAATGAAGGTGAACATAACTTTTCTTTGTTAACAAGGAAGCTCCATGATGCACCTTTAACTCCTCACAGCTAACCTAAGCTTGAGTTCACGTGATCAAATCAGGCTGAGTCAAATTTTATAACTTTGTCATTATTTTTGTTTGACTTTTAATACCCTTCCTTTTGTTTCCGGTTTTAATCACTTCAATATTATTCTATCTTTATCTTTGGTTTCTTTCCTGTCTTCGGTGTTTCTTCAATGCATGTTTATGAGATTCACTCAAGCCTTTTGTGTCCTGTTACTGTCTCATTTTTATTTTTTTATTCATCAACTTAATCATTCATTATTCTGTGTATGGATGGTGGTGGTGGTGTGGGTTGGTTTTTTAAATGCTTTTATTAGATATAAAATATAATAATAGATATAAATCACTTTTTTACATTGTCTGTATGAAAAGCCTGACTAGTGACCAATCAGTCCATCACTGCACTATGAATTATTTCAAAAGAGGTTAATTCAGGCAGGAGATTACAACGAAGGTACATGTGATAGAGAACAATGAAGAAGCAGAAGCTCAAAGTGAGCTGGACTAAGTTGAACTTGTTTTATCACACAGGGGGCTGCGCTGAATACTGAAGTGCTGTTTATCTCTTCACATGCTTCACACTCAACATCACACATGTGCACACAAACCAAACACTAGAAACTCACCACCAGTCAGTGATAAAGATTTCCTCCTTGGCCTCCTCCAAAGCATCAGCCACATCCTCCATGTAAGTCTTTCCATTCACATACCTGCAATAAAACAGTACTGTTATTCCTGAAAACAGACATCGTCATAGATGCTTGTGTTGACACAGGACCACACAAGGTAACCAAGCATATGCAGTGTTTCAATTTCAACATACAGTAAATTCCATAGTTCTACTGTCTTGCCTCAAAGCTACCACAAAACCACAGCAGATTGAAAAAAAAAAAAAAAAAAGAGTGACAGGGAGGTTAATGACCGTTCATTTCCCTGACTTTCTTAACTATGCAACACCCTCACAAGCTTCAGACAACTCCCATAGCGGTGTCATTATAACAGGTCTTTAAAGACTGTTTTTCCAGCAGCTCACAAGGCCACAGCACGTTTTCCCATCAGGCTCCGGGCTGAGTATAGATTAAAGACAATGCAATGACAATATCAAACAGATGATTCAGTATCAGGGAAGTCTGCCAGCTGAGGTGAGGGGAAAAAAAAAAAAAGAAAAAAAAAAAAATACCAGAAACCTGGCAAAGCAGTGAAAGAGAGAGTTGACTGCTCGGTCCTCTCAATGCATTTCCATAGTTACCGGTGAAAAACTTACAGAGGAAGGCAGATAAAAATAATACAGAAGATCAGTGTGTTTCTGGGTGCAATTTATTTTTTCTCTCCAGTGTGCAGCTTTTCTTTTTCATTGTACGAAGTCTTTGTAATTACACTTCAGTATCAGGAACGTCCACCAGTTGTGCTCCAACACAGTGCACTTACCATTTGGCAGGGATGTTTTCCTCTTCCTGTGCAAATGATCCAAAGCGGTGATCTCGGAGGAAAGCCTTCCCGTGACTCCTCACAAAGTCCTCGATGCTCTGACCCCACCAGCGGGCGTGTCTGTAGCTGCTGCACTTAAACACCAGTGTCCTGCGGAACAAACAGTGATTTTATTTGGCCCGAAACCACATTAATGCCAAAAAATGAGTCAACATGACTGAACACACTGATCAGAATTTGTGTGCTCCCTTAATGAGATAATAAAGATTGGTAATTATTCCTAAAATTAAATAAGCCGCAGGTTAAGAGTGTTGGAAAGGAGTTAAAGAAAACAATCCATCCTGTAACAAAGCTGTTAACAATAGCTTTAAGCAATTTAGCTATAATTTTATAGTCAGTAGCTGGTATTTATTTCTTTCTTGGAGCATTGTTTGAAAAGCATCTGCTCTTGTCTTCATCTGGTCTTTGTGCCAGTGCTTATGAATTATAGAGCAGTGGTTGAGATTTAAAAAAAAAAAAAAAAAAAAAAAAAAAAATCACACAGGGAGAAGCTGAAGCATCTCCTTCACTAGAAGAACAGAATCAACAGATCTGCATGCAACGAAACAGCTTCAGATCATTTTCAGACGTTTTCAGGGAGAGTTTTTCCCCATCACTGCTATTATAATGATAGCAGTGTCCACGCTGTTCACCTGCGAGGGAAACCCACAAATGGATACAACAAGTTTACGTCTGTTGCTTGGAGGTTGCAGTCTTTTTCTTTTACTGTAGGGAATCACTGAGTAAGAACCGATTGAGGCAGGCTGAAAAACAATGTACCACCTTATTGCAAAGTACCCCAGATGGTCCAGAGGGGATTGCAAACTGGATGAATGCAGGCCTGCAAATGCATGTTCACTACTGAGACATCCTCCCAGCGCTCCCACGGACTCCACCCACAGACACATTCCAGTAACAGCAGGTCCAACGAACCGACTAACACACTAACAATAACACCAAGTAGCACTAACATATCCACAACTGTGTGTGTGATTTATGGTGACAGTGTGAAGGTTGGTTGGACGGTGTGTGCCAAGGGAAGACATACAAACACAAGCAAAGAAATATAACCTGGAGAGGCTGTCAATCCGGACTCCATGTTTGGTCTCTGTGTCTTTGGAGTCCATCTTGATGCTGAACTCTTTATCGACCAGCAGGACGAAGGAGATGGCCCCTGAGTCTGGCTTCATGTACAGCAAGCACGAGTCCTTCACCACCAGCCAGCTACACAACACACACACACACAGTTGTTGTTATTATGATGATGACGATCATCGGGATTTGTGATCAGTTTGTTTGTTCTCCAGATATCAACTTGACTCGTTTCTCATATTTCTTGTTTTCAGGAAAGGGTGTAGGAAGAAAATCATCATGGGGATGTGCAGTAGGTGGATGGGCTGAGCATTTCAAACGTGTGGGATTTTTTTGTTGTTGTGTTAAAACAATAAAATAAACAATAAAGACTGTTCACATAATAATTTGGCTGTGATAGAAGAAGGAGAGTGAAACATGAAACTGATGAAGGGAGAGAGGCATGCATGTGCCGATACAGCTGGGCTAAAGATGTGACACTGCAGCAGACCACAATAAATGAATAAAAATTCACGACAGCCAAAAATAACACTTATTAAGATGATATTATTATTATTTTATGTGCAATGAATGGTGACTGTGTCTTAACACTTCTTCTTTTCCCACCGTTTCAACACCCACACCCTGACAGCTTCCTGCCAGAAATCTCAATCTGGAATGTTTCATTTCGTGTGCACATTACATCCATCACACCTACATTTTTGACAGGTTTGCCAGTTAGGAGGAGGATTTGTGAGTTTTAGAGTCTCAAAGATATTAAGATATTTAAGTAGTAATAAGTATTAAGGAGCCTCACTTGAAACATCCATCAAGTTACAGAAAATTGTTCATAATTTATTTGCATAATTTAATTTAAGAAATGTCAAGACAGTAATATTCAGTGTTAAATTAAATTCATACTTTATTCATCCCTTAAGGGGCAAGCTGAGTATGGCGTGCCAACATGTGTATGTACTATATGTGAACATGGACACTAAGACAATAGGAGGGAGAACAAATGAGGCACAAACAGATGAAGACTGAAAGATTTAAAGACAAGGAAGGAGACAGACAAAGAGAAAGACAAGGACAGAGGTAACCACACACCGTTTAGACCAGCGGTAGCAGGCTTGGCTGTGACCACAGCAGTTCATACCAGGGATACGGTGTCCGCCCGAGCGCTTATAGATCATCCCTTCCCTGGTGGAGGACACAAACAAATTGTCAAACATTTTCTTAAAATAATTGTAACATGGGTTGGAAATTATAAGAGGAGACTTGGAAGTTTGTAAATGAGCACATTTGAGGAAAGTGTCTAAGACATCTCACAAGATTTTTATCCTAATTCACTAGATTTCAGATCATGGGCATGGGCTCTTGAGTTCATCCTCACAGAAGGGAGATAGAACTGCTTTTAGAGGGAATTGAAAGCGATTTAAAGAAGAAAAAAGGCTCACAGTCCTTTGGGTCCCAAGTCATGAATGAATGACAGCTGGCTGACGTCAATGAACTCCATCTGAGAATAGACAGGAAGACAAAACAACAGGCTTCATACAGTGAATCTTGCAGAGACACAAGTGATATGTGTCTATTAATCAACAACTGAGCAGTTGAACTGCTTTGTTCACATGTACCATCCAACTGGAGGCCACCTGACTCATTTTAAATGATCTCATGATGTGTTGCTACATCTTGTAATGTGTCCAAAATGATGCACAGTATTAACATGTCAGCACACAGCAGCCACATTGCTAAGCTATGCTATGAAGCTCATTCCACCATAAGCGTAAAGTAAGTAAGGGTCAGGATAGTTTAGTATACAACAGAATACACATTGTATGTTATGTCCAAAGATGGCTCTCTATTTTAAAACCAGTTGTTTTGAAAGTATAAATAACGTGTAAAATCCTGTAAATGTTTTGTCACATTAATAAAAAAAAAGCCAATTTCCAAACAAAACAGAAAAAAAATGTCATTTGTTTTTCACCACCACGCTTTCTTTCCATCCATGGCATTTACCTCGCTCTTAACAGCAGCTTAAACAAGCAATGATAATACAATTACATTCCTTGAGTGTGTCAACCTAAAGCAGACACAGTGCTATGGGTAAACACATGACTAATATGTTTCAACACTCGATGTCCCAGCAAGAGGGTGGAGCGCGGTGAAATGTAGAGAGACACCATTTATTTTATTTAAAGTAGATGAAATGACACATTTGGCTCATAAACACACAATTAGTATAAACCTGAACTTCATTCTGGGGTTACATCAAAGTGTCAGCGCTTGCAGAGCTTAGTATGATTACTCACAGTATGGTGATATTTGCGGTACATGGCCATCCTCAGCAGCTTGTTCAAATAGTCTTCTAATTGTCTCTGTAGAAACACACACACTATGTTTTGCCCACTGTCAGTGTTTTAATGACAGAATCCATGCATATAAACACACTAACATGCACACAAAGCCACGCACATTCAGACGGGGCTTTACAGGACAGAAGTACTGGCAAGGATGTAGTACTATGGCAACAAGCGAGTGCCAGGAGATGATCCTCGCCATGAAGGTAAGATGTGACAAGAGTGAATTGTACCAACAGGAAAAACAGGCAGAACAGCTGCAGGCACGGTTGCCACGACGTACCCTCCTGCTGGAGACCTGCTCGTCTCGCACCAGCTCGTCCCCTCCCCCCCTCGGCAGGGAGGGCATCTCCCTCACCTCGCTCTTCCTCACCGTCCTTCTCCTCACTGTGTGACTGCGACAGAGAACAGAGGCCATTAAGATCTAAAATAAGATGCTTTTCCAGAGAGCACATGTCAAATCTTACTTTCAATACTTTCATGCTACTATATTTGTGTCATCGTGGCTTTTGTGGCAGGTTCTACCACAGAGTTTGAAGATGGATGTGCCCCAACCCATGAGCTTTCAGTGCTCATGTTATAATGTGGTAATGACTACTGCATACACATATAGTAATAATAATAATAATAATAATAACAACAACTAATAATAATAACACTACTGAGCCCTCAAGGGTCACAACATGCAGTTCCTCAAATGGCCACTTGGCTCCATAAGCAAGTCAATCCCCATTGATTCTCATATTAAAATGCCCAAATTTTACCACAGAAAAAAGAAATAGTTTTGGTCTGATTAACCCCTTTTTGACAACTACTGTATACAGGGTGTGTGAATCACCTGTAAATTTTATTAAGGTTTCATATTTATCGTTTGAGGGACAGGTGGGTGAGCATTTGTTTGCCACACAAACTATCAAGCAACAAAGTCTCGGCTCCATACATACGGCCACCTCCACATTTTTGGATTAGCCAGGAGTTGGGCGGAGTCAGCCATTGGCAAGATGGCGACAGCAGCCCACTCTGTACATTTCAAAAGCTCTCTTCAGGAGCCTATGGGCAACGTCCATCTTTATTTACAGTCTAAACCCGTGTTTCGTTGGCGTTTGTCCATGTGGGAATAGAAATCTATGCATGTGCGTAGGCGCCAACCTGCGCGAGGGCAGTGGTATCCTCATGAGGGTCTTGTATGTCCTCAGCTCTCTGTGCAGCTCCATGAAATGTTTCTCCTTCCTCTTTACGACCCAGGTAAACTCGCCATGCTTCAGCTCAATCTTAAACACTGCTGGTAGACACTACAGGGAGACACACAGTGAATAGGGAGATGGTGAAGAAGTCAGTGTGTGTTTGAGTGAGACCTATTAAATAATGAAAATCAATTAGGTTAAAATACTAAAACTAATGCAAGTCATTTGTAGTAACAATTAACACACTGAACTCATTATTAGAACCAAATTCTCATATTTTCCTACATAGCATAGCAGGAGAGTTTGCAGTTGCAATAAAACAATGCGCACAATTTTTTGGCAGGAAGTAGTAGATGGTGTTTTTGATTGTATAGCTGTGTGTGTGTGTGTGTGTGTGTGTGTGTGTGTGTGTGTGTGTGTGTGTGTGTGTGTGTGTGCACGCCGCACCTTGTTGACACTCCTGTGGTGCGACAGGTTGAAGCGGTCCTGAGCTGTGGTGAATCTCTCCACCTCCAGGATCCGGACAGTAATGGGCACAGTGGGGAGGTAAACCTTAGCACTGGACTCCTTAAAGCCCACTGTGGCATACACTGCTGAAAATGGGATACGACAGTCCCCTAGGAGAGAGGAGGAGAAGAAAAAGAAGAAGAAGAGAGGGCGGGCAGTCAGTGTGGTTTTTCTGTTTGTGCTTGTAGGAGTTGCTTGGGATGCTTGGGAGTGAGTAGGCTGCATGGCTGAAAAGTCAGCCTTTTGTTCAAGATTTTTATGCTTTGCCGGTTTGCAGTGTTGGGTCAAATGTTCCTGTTAAGTCTTTGGTAAAGTTTGTGAGATCTAAATTATGTAAAGGAAAAATCCACCCTCATACTCTTGCAGTGTTAGATTCCAATTTGGAAGCTCAGAGCTTCAGCTGAAATATTTTCTTTTCAGCCCAGAACCTTCTTTCTCTTACTCTGCCTGAGTCCTTAATTTCCTTCATCTCCAAGATACCCTTGGAACAGATCACAGTCACAGATGTATTGTTTTGGGCTTATATCTTTTATATATATATATAAAAACCTTGTGTATGAATTTTGAGCCTGGTTCATAGTCTGACAAGTTAGATTTCCTGTAAATGTACTTGCTTCACATAATCTCACCAAATGAACCGTTTACTGAAAGAATGGGCTGCTTTGTTTGTTTTAACTGGTTTTGCATGGTTTGCCAGGTGTTGTTCAGATATCTTGTTCTCAAAATGAACACAAGTGCAGCATGTGTTTATATAACTGGGGCTTATTTGGTTTGGTCATTGTTCTTTTTTTTAGTTGGGAGAGGTTATGCTACTTGAGGAAGATAGAAAAGATGCAAACAAACAAACACAAACACAAACACACACACACACACACACACACACACACACACACACACACACACACACACACACACACACACCTAAGTAGTTTCCATCATAGTCGATCTCCTCTCCCTCTCCTATATCCAGCTCCCTGGCATCCAAGCTTTCCACGAGGTCGGCCATCTTGATACCGTCGTGTGAGTCTGGGGTTGCTGTGGTGCTGAAAACTTCAGAGTTCACCAGGTTGAGGCTACTGGTCGTTGGCTGTTCTTTGCCTAGCATGCTTAACAGTCAAACCCCAGAGCAGGGCGTACCTAGAGGAGATAAGAGATGATAAACATTATCTTAAAAAAAAAAACAAAACAAAAAAAAACTTCAACAGTTTCATGAGCGTACAATTATTCCCACAGAGAGAGACCATTTGACCTTCCAGTGATCCAATACTGACCGGCTGTTTTATCTTCTTAAAAGATCCAGATGACCAACCATAAGAGTAAGAGTAATTGATGGTAGTGACAGAGAGGAAAGTTAAGTTACTTTCAGTTAAAGGACTTAAAGCTTTAAAATGGAAGCCACATTTACCACATTCACAGATATATTCCCACTGTGTGGGGGTTTTCCACCTCGTTTCTTTAGTAAATGTCCACATTGTGGACTGGAGGACGACTTGCTCAATCTCCTGAGCCACAGCTTCCACTAGATATGGGCGTAGAAAAGGGCCGAATTAGAACCCAGGTCACCGCAGTAAGGACTCAGACCACACAGTACACGGAGTCAAATACCACTTGAGTGTGCAGGCTCTTCCATAAAATACAAAGGAAACTCACCACTGTAGACACAGCTAGAACCAGTTTCATAGTCACATGTGGCCAGCATTCAAGTCACAGCAGTACAAGAAAGAATCCAAGACGACAGTTTTCTGCTGAAAGTGAGCTGATCAGGTGACAGAACTGAGAGAAAATGGTGTTGCTCCTAGTTAATAAGGTAAGTTAGTTAACAAATAGATGTGGATTACTTTTCATACCTATCACCAAATATCAGCAAAGCACAACACACAACTAGACAAAATGATGAGTTATAGTCTCAGTGAGGGTTTCGCAACTGCAAAGCTTCCAGAGCAGGGTTAATGCCCCTGGCTCCTGCTTTATAAGAGGGAAGAACATCACTCTTCCATAATATCTGGGGACTGCACAGACTTCAGCATACGATTCATACCATACATTTGTTTCTGCTCTTAGAAAATTTTAGTGACACCCTGTTGGGAAGCATCTGCATTTGTTGTGATTCTCCACCTCCTCCTTAAAAACTTTCTGTGAAAAAAATATATCATTTGCAGATTTGCAGTCTGCACCAACATGAGAACACCACAAGACACTGTCTCATTTGTTGTCTTCAATCACATTGGGCCTTGGTGGAGAACTTAAAAATTTGTTTGATCAGATAATTATTTTTGCTGTTTGAGGAAGCTGATGTGTCAGAGTGTCAGACAGATAAAAATATAGTACTAAATAAAATAATTTCTGAAATGTTCTGAAATGTCTGATACTCATACCAACATTGGTAGCACCTTAAACTGTGGCGTGGCCGCTCTTTCCACGAGACATAGGTGGAGGTCGAGTGAGTAACACTTCTGACTTAACCATTAAAATGGTTCAGTAATTCAGTGAATGACTCTCTGCTTCCCAAACACGACAGAGGGTGCACACCCAAACCCACAAACTTCTTGATTTCCCAATTAAGCACGTGTGAGTCACTATTTTAGTTTGAAGTCAGTTCATGACAAACTAGCCATCTGACTAGAATTCACATGTTTATCATTGATACTTACAGTAATTTAAGTTGATTTGTGTAATCGTGAGTTTACTAAGACACCATGAGATGTACATTTTTTGACTTCCTCAAAGAAGATATTGCGGAAATATTGAGTCTGCCCATGTCATGACTTAATTTTTGACTTTGAGGTCATTAAATGAACAATCATACATTTGATCTCCATTTGTGGTGCTTGGCTTTTCATTGGTCTTATAGGCTGGGTACCACTTTTCAAATCCGAGCCAATACAATAACAAAATAAGCCGATGTCAAGGGTTCAGTACAAACCCTTATTAAAAAATTAAAATACCATAATCTTTCTATTAAAATAATTAAAATCTTAATTATAACCAGCTGTAAATGAAGAACATAGAATACAATATAAACTATAATACAAATATAGTACATTATATAAACACAAAATATGAGAGTATGTCAACAAAACAAGTATTTTTGGCATTTGACAGACGCCACAGTGTTACCGATTCTTCACTTAAGAACATGTTATGTACAAGCATAAACACACACACACACACACACACACACACACACACGCACACACACACACACACACACACACACACACGAGCCACATGCTTCTTTTCCTCTGATCCAACACATATGCTGGGTCAAAAGTTCATTGTTGTTGTCTGGGCCAAGCAGCTGATTATGAACAAGATCAAAATCGTCCACCTCACAGGTTCATACATTCTGATTTGTAAGTTACGTTTCTCTGTGATGCAGGTTTGAAATGATTTATGATTATGATCATAGTTTCTGATGAAGCAATGTTGGTGATGTAATTTTCTACATAAGGCAAAGACCATGCTGAGTAAAGACATGAGAAGGCTGGCATCAGCCACATGCATGCATCCAAGCAGCCATACACTTCTCTGAATTGAAATAAAAAGACATGTATTCATACTACACTATCACAAGAATAACTTAGTTCTCTGTTTTAGTTTCTATATTAACACACCAATAAATGGTTGAAAAACATCAGCTCAGTTTTGTGTAATAAACAATTTTCCAACACACTGAAAACCTGTTAGACCTGAAAATGAAACTTCTCATGTGTTTGCTACACTGCTGCCCCAACTTTATTTCAGTCCCAACAGCAGTCAGCCATAAAATCCTGCATTTACTAAAACAAGCAGTGGCAGGGTGTGGAAAATAACAGTAACACAGTGATCTACATTTTAAAAGCTTTCAATAGGACACCATCCATTAAAAAGGAAAAAAAAAGAAAAAAAAAAAAAAGAACGTACACCAGCCAATGTGCTTAGTCATCCAAGATTATCCATTCTCATATGGGCCATTAACAAGCCTCCCTGTGAGTCCAGAAAAAACAGAGAAGAGTAAAAGACTCAGCAGGAGAGGCAAGACAGAGAGCAGCTGCATCAGCAGATAGACTCCGACTGAAGATTTCATCCCAAGGCTGTTATTGGATGATTGGGATACCCTATATTTCATACACTCCCTTGTTGCTTTATATCACCGTGGGATGTTTTACTGCCTTCTGTCATGCTGCCTCCCCTTCTTCTCCTTAATCTTTGTGAGAAAAAGGCCTCTGCTGTATTTCAAGTTAAGTCAAGTCAAATGCGATTGTACCCCAGCTCATCCCAAACAACTGTCAGCATGCTGACAAAAGGCAGACAGGCAGAAAGCTGTCATTTATTAAATAAACACACAATAAAGACAGAAAAGAGAAGGCTTTAGGGGAAATGCGACCTGAGGGGACTCAGGTTAGAAATCAGCAAAGAAAAAAGGGGCAGTTTCTTTCCTTCTTGGGTTAAAGTTTGCAGAGAGGAGCCACACCAAAGGATGAGGTATTGGCGATTCAGATTTCTAGAACGTTTTCTCTCAGGCAAGTTTGGGCAGGAGCAACACAAGAACACATGTCAATTGTTACATGTAGCCAGTGAAAGCAAAACACCACACACTGCAAGACTCACAGACTCACACACCAAGCCTCATACAGGTAACTATCTTCCACTGACTAGATTCACTTAAGGTGCAAGTAAATGTATCTTTCAGTCTATTCCAGATTCACCTAACAAGTCTGAAACTTTTTGTATGCGATCCAAAAAAAAAAACATGCCCAAGTAAAGAGGATGAAATGTCCTTCTTTCCCTTGAAAAGAGATAAATTCTGTTTAGAGCTAAAAATGTTTCTGACAAGTAAATAACACATGAGCAAGTACAGCCACAGATAACAGCTTGACAGTAAACATTCCCACTCTGATGAACAAGCTCCAACACGCTCAAGGAGGAGTCACCAGCTGCCTGAAGTTGCGGCATGTCTGTCTGTTTACACTTAGTCTTTTCATTCATGTTGTTAAAATGATGATGATAAAACTATTTAAAAGTTCCAACAGTCATTCTGGTGAGATGGTTATCCATTTAGGGAACAAAATATTATAATACACAGATAAAATAAAACATCATTTAACCTGCTGTTTTCAGGATGATTCAGAAGTTAATCTGTAGTAACTGTGAAAACAGTATTGCGTTGCCAACACAATTCCTCTGGGCCACTTGAAATCATTACTTTCATATTCCCAAACAGAGCTGTGTTTTTTCCCTTGCCGAGTCAGCACCAGCTCTAAAGACCTCACTTTGCTGTGTCACATTTTGTGCAGAGGGAAAACAAAGCTATTTCACACAGCTAAAAATGAGAGATGTCTAAATGTGGCACTGACACTTTCTACTTCTTGGCCTTTAATGACAGTAAAAGAACCGTAGGAATATATAAATGTTTAAGCATGGAAGAGACATGATACTGTCTATATCTGTTTGCGTCATGAAAGACAAGACCATGCAACTGTGCAGCAAACTTGATTAGTCTGTGGATCAATATTTACATCATATACCTGTAAAATTTATTTCTAGAAGAAGAGAAAACAGCCAATACAAGGAAAGGTGAATCAAAATGTTGAAATCAAAAGGTCAATTTTTTAAAAATTTAAATTCCAGAAGAAGTATTTATGACAGTGCGGTTATTTCCGTGCTCTAAGAATATCCGTGACCTGCCACAGGCTTGACCCACACAGAGGTTAACTGCAGGGGGACTGGGATGTAAATGTGGGTTGAATGCCTGAATGTTTGGACTCACATGTCAGACATATGCACACGCACACATGCACAAACTGTATCCATATGATCCGATGGCAGAGAGCGGAGAGAGGGCCAGGAGGTAATAGAACGAGGAGTTTGCAGGAGTTATCTCTCTGCTCCACTCAAATGGAATGCTGGCTGCTTCCTGCTTCCTGTCCTGTTGTCATGGCGATAGTTTTAACAGCCAGCAGGCTGCTTATATATATGTATCAACAGAAGCTTTGTCCGCCTCTCATTTTAGCATCCCTCTTAAATGTCAATTAGTTGGAATCAATGTGCCGTGAGATCATTGATGAAGAAATGAAAGACTGTTGAGTGGGAGAAGAACTGCAGAGTTTGGCAGACAAGAAAAAAAAAAACAAAACAAAACAAAAAGAAAGATGTCGTAATAAAAGTAACATGAAAACTTGTGAACTCATCTCTTTTAACATGTGACGCATGAAAAATTTTGTCTATTGCCACAGACCCATTGAATACTTACTGCACTTGTCATGCAGTGACCAACCATCATTAATTCAATTTAATTTATAATTCATTCATTTGGTTCATTATTGGGGATATGACTTTGACTCAGATCTAAAACTTCTGGCAGACAGTTAAAAGTTTTATAACAAGGCTCCCTTTATAAAGATTAATACCAACTAATAATGGCATCATTCATGATTTATACATAAGTCAATAATGATTCATGGATCAATTATAATTAAGGAACTCTGACCTTCTGGAGAAGAGCTACAGAGCATCTGGAGTAAAATCCATTTAATTCAAAGTCATTAAAAGGGGCATTTTGAAATTTTTAATTTTTTTTTTTTTGCTGCTGAATTTGTTTTTTTTTTTTTTTTTTTAATTTACTTTTACAGTTGTGGGTGGACACTTAACAACAACTTCAGCTATTGTTGCATTTACAAGACAAGAGGTTATAATACACCCTGGTAAAGAGTTACCAGTGGCATTGCTTCACTCTGCTGGAAACAAATCTTAGAGAGTAAAGGAATGAAGTTTGATGCTGAACAGCTGTAAATGTTAATGTTGGCTATGTAGCGATAACAAAACTTACAAATAGTTTGACATTTTGGACTAAATACGAAGTGTGATACGAAACTGATGTCTTTTTTTTCAGCAGGCAGTTTAGCTGAGCACTTTAAAAAAGGATGTGGAAATGGTAGAAATACTGCTCTTAGCGTTGCTAGATTTTAAGATGGCAGTTACATTAGCTTAGCNAGAGAGACAGATAAAATCATGATAGTCCTGCTAAAAGCTTATTATATCCTGGTTAGCAGAGTAGCAGTGGCTGCTGAATGTGTAAGCACTGAATAGTGAATTGAAATGACATATTCATTTCAATCAAACCTTTATCTCACATTAATGTATGTAATTGGTTAAGAGAACAACACACAAAAGAAAAAGGAGCAAGTTTGTTTTGTAGAGGAAGCATTTTCCCTGCAGCTTTTAGCCTGACACTGTAGGAGCCTGTGTCAGTTTAATGTAAAATCTGTGACAATGACTAATAATCATTAGAATTAAGGTTTTACAACATATATTCAATGCTCTGTGGTTTTAATCTGGTCGAGAGGTGAATATTCTACTTATTTTAATGTGTAAACCTCCATTAAATCTTTGCAAATACATTTGACGCATGCTGTGAGTACTCTTTAAAGGAGGAATAATGTGACCTCTTCAGTGCTGTAGCATGGCCTCATCCTGCAGGGGCCAAACTGGAGCCATGAATTAGGCTAAATTTGCTCCAGACTGGATAGAATGCAGTTTAGTTTTTTGTGACTGTGGAATTAAACAGTTCTGTCTGGACAGTTATGAGATATGAATCATCAAAGATGCCATATCCCGCTGGGTAAAAACTGTACTTTTCCAGATCTTAAGCCCAAATGGCTCTTTAAAAAAAATCATTATGTAAATAACTCTAAGATGCAAAGACCAGAAAGGATCTTAAAATTTTATGAGCCCGGTGGGAAAACAGTTTCACTCTACTCCTGGCAAGATCTCCTGCAAAACTGCAGTTCCGGAGGAGATAGAAACACTGGGTCTTGTCCAAAGTCATTTCTGCAGCCCCTGGGTCCAGATGGGGGTGGGGGTGGGGGGGTCTTGGAGGTTATTGGCCCCTATTCCTCTGTACTATGCTCTCTGAGAGGCTTTTGTTTCAGATTGATGAGCATTAACCCAAGTCATCACTTCCCTAACATCACCTCTAGGTGGCGTTGCAGCACTGACCCACTGTAACCCCCCCCCCCAGCCCCCTCCTGCTCCTCCCCGGAGCAGCACCACTTCACCTGTATATGATGTTTTGCGCACTGGGAATCAGGAGCCACACACTGGAACCGGAACTAGAGGAGCGGATTTGGAGGCTAGGGCCGAATTTCTCTGCCATTCATATTTACTTTGTTTGAAATTAAATCTGTCGAGCTCTTATCTGCGTGATTATGTTGACAATGCGTCGTTCCTTCGTGGTTCTCGTGACTTTTATAAAACTGTCTCCGTTCCGTCGCACGGTCCTGTTTGTTTTCACGGTGGTTGTCGTTGGTCCGTTTGTGTTTGGCTGAGTTTGAGCGTCCCTCCCCGGACACATGTTCACTGCTGCAGCCGCATCGTGATGACCCTGCATCTGACTCACCCCTGCTCTGTTTTTGCCTGACGCTCACACGCAGGGACGCGCTGCTGGTGATGGGAACTCTCTGAGACTCTTTGAGCGCATGAAGGATCATCATGTGTCATTTCCCCCCGAAGCGGCTGGTAAAGGATGTGGTGGGACAACTTGTCCTTAAGTTTTCGTAGATAAAATGTGCTTGCGCTGCTTTTTGCATCCTACCGCATCTGTTTTGTTTGGAACAGCCTACACCTCGGTGCCAAATTCTGATCGGCTACGTATAGTTTCCAAACATCCAGCATGTAATCTCCTCTTCTATTGAACAAGTTGTCTACTTTCTGTGCCAATCATTATCCGGACACTTCAGAATGTGTGTTGCAGCCAAAATGGATAATTCTGGATCCAACTAAATCAGCTCCATTTTTGTGAAAGGTTCTGGAGGGGACTATCTGTTCCCTGGGGAATCTCAGACGTCCTTCGTCCCTTGTGCGCTCAGAAATTCATCTGAGGCTTTTCACCTTCACTGTGAACGGAGGCTACACGAGACTGCAACACCTGCAAGGATCTTGGTTTTACGCACGGCTGCCAGCCTCTGCTACCCTTCACCCGCAACTCCGCTTCTCAGACAGTGATGATGGGAGGAAGCGGCAGCACCAGGGGGCTCGAGCAGTCCCAGACCAGGGGTGCCTTCAACTCCCAGGGCCAGGCGCGGTCCCGTGTATAACCGCGCGGCGACAGCATGCCCTCTTGGCCCAACCACTCGGAGTGCATCTCCCATAACTGCAGCTGGGAGGAGATCGACAACACCACAAGGAATGCTGACCCCGTCCAGCCTCCTCTCAATTACTATTCAATCCCTCTCCTCACTGGCATCACCATCGCTTGCACGCTGCTGTTTTTAGTCGGGGTTGCCGGGAATGTCATGACTATTTTGGTGGTCAGTAAGTACCGGGACATGCGCACCACCACCAACTTATACCTGTGTAGCATGGCTGTGTCCGACCTGCTCATCTTCCTCTGTATGCCACTGGACCTGTACCGCTTGTGGAGGTACAGGCCCTGGCGCTTTGGAGACGTGCTCTGCAAGCTCTTTCAGTTCGTGTCGGAGTCATGCACCTACTCCACCATCCTGAGCATCACCGCGCTGTCAGTGGAGCGCTACCTGGCCATCTGCTTCCCACTACGCGCCAAGGCTCTGGTGACCAAACGGCGGGTGCGCGCCCTCATTCTTCTACTCTGGACAGTGTCTCTTTTGAGCGCCGGGCCCGTGTTTGTCATGGTGGGAGTGGAGCGGGATATCATGGGAGTAACAAATATCAGCTCGGGAATGAATGAGACTGGCTTCCCTCTGGAGGACGGGGACACCCGGGAGTGTAAGATGACGCACTATGCCGTGCAGTCAGGTCTAATAGGCGCCATGGTGTGGTTGAGCTCTGTTTTCTTCTTCATGCCAGTGTTCTGTCTCACAGTGCTCTACAGCCTCATAGGCCGTCGGCTGTGGCAGAGGCACCGAGAAACAAACATCAGCTCCCGCGTGGCTCACAGGGACAAAAGCAACAGACAGACCATCAAGATGCTGGGTAAGTTTGGAGAGCGCGCAAATTACGCACAGCGCATAACGTGGTTCAGGCTCGATTTGTCAACAAACAAACTCATGGATCAGCTAATGAGTGAGGCAGGGTTTTGAGTTTAACGGTAGTCTTTAAATACACCCATAAATAATACCAGAAGAAGAAAGTTTAGATCTAGACTTAGTAGAAAAGCTCTTTTGTCTTGATCAATAACAACGTTTGCATGCTTTCAACTCCCTCTCTCCGCCCCACCATTTCCTTTTCATCCTCCTCTTCATCATCGTATATCATCTTCACCTGTTTCTCTTCTTCCTCCCCCTCCAGTGGTGGTGGTGCTGGCCTTTGTCCTCTGCTGGTTGCCCTTCCACGTAGGTCGCTACCTGCAGTTCCGCTCGCTGGACGCACCGTCCCCACTGCTGTCGGTGTTGTCCGAGTACTGCAGCCTGGTGTCGGTGGTTCTCTTCTATCTGAGCGCCGCCATCAACCCCATCCTCTACAACACGATGTCGTGGAAATATCGGGGCGCAGCAGCGCGTCTCTTTGGCCTGACCGACAGCCAGCCACCACGAGGCCGCACAGCCAGCACCATGAAGGGAGACGGGTCGAACGGCTGGACGGAGTCCACAGTCAGCTTCTAAACGACTCTCCAACCATCCGCTTTTGATTTGTAAAGATAACACGTTGAGAACACCGACCTAAAAGCCATTATTACTGTCAGTCCGAGGAAAAAACTGCTCTGTGCAGGTGCGCGCAGCACCTGCCCATATTTGACTGAGACTAAAAGAACCAGAGGATCAGCCACAAAAAGCTGCAAGCCTCCCTTTCCCTTTGTCTACATGCACCAATAGAACTTCGATTTTTCTTTTTCAAGCATTTCATTCTCTTGTTGGATTATTTCAACATCGATGCATCCACTATTCACACAACTCATGCCTGCTGGAGTGCAAATTACCCACTAGCCTGAAGTGCTTATATCGATCCAAATGTGAACGACGTAGAACAGGGACTCACATGCCCCGATACACACACGTGTCTAAGTATCATAGACATTTACAATTGCCTTATATTGTATTCATATTCTGGATGACAAAGAAAGCACTGTAGAACTTGTGGCACTGCTCTGTTCTCCTTGTAGGGAGGTGCAGAGGTGCAGTGTGTGTGTGTGTGTGTGTGTGTGAAAGTGAGACATGAGAGTATGTGTGTATTGTGTGGCAGGTGCCATGCTTTTGGATGAGATGCATCTAATTAGTTGGAGAGAGTGTGAAGATGTAAAAACACTATGTTACTGTTAATTTCTGACACGATCAGCGCCCTGTATCTTGGAAATTCAAGTCCATGTTGTGTTGATGCTGCCAACAAGGGTCAGTGAAGCTCATGGACAGACCCGGAAAAGAAGACGATTGATGTTGTGCTTCACAGCAGTAGTTTATTTTTGGTGATTGTGAGACAATATACAGAATGCAAACAAAGATGCGGTTTGTGTGATTATCAATTCTTGTTCATCACGATCATCATTATTAAAGCTGCAGGCCTCTTGTGTGGGCTGCTAAATAAATCATCTTATAAACAAAAAAAAAAACGATATGAGGACTGTCTGAGAAGGCGCCACAGACATTTTTGGTGGGTAAGTTAGACAGTGAAATGCATTTAAGAAATATCAGTTCGGTACAACTATCCATTCCTAACATCATCACCTACATGTTTCGGCCATCTCAGGTGTACTAATGTAGATTAGCTTGATACAACATACAGATCAGGGCCTTTTCTGCTTTCTACAGCTGCATGGGGACAATGTGCCAATCTGTGGAACCTGTCGTACAAAACGTAGCATAATTGTCATTGGTCTGATTTGAGAAGATTTGCTATGCTGCTTGAAGTAATGCATAACTTTGTAAGTCATCAAAACAGTTAGGAACTAACTTCATTTTTCACCATTCACGCCCTCTCCACAATAACGGAGCAGTCAGCCTGGAGTCTTAGCTGCCCCCTGGATCACAGTGATCTTTAAAACGTGTTGTTTTTCCCTACAAAAACTGTTCAGTGTGAACACACAGTGTTCAGTCAGTGACTTCTTCAATGGTTTAATCAAACATGCACATTGTAAATTATATTATGTATATCTTGTATATCTTGATTTCCCAATGAATGAACAAGGCCCAACGTAAATCTGGGTCGACAGCCAGAGTCTGGCCCATATACTGCTACCTCTGGCTGATTCTGGCTGTTACCCTTTGGTATTATCTGACAGTGCGCCGGAGTTGGTCCAGATGTGGGAGTCGCATCTGACAATCATGCTTTATATGGGCCAGATTAGGGCCGTGGATCTGGGCGTATACTGGGCCAGAGCAAAACAAGCATGTGGCCCAAGTATGGATCGTATTTATTTTGCTACCTGGATGAGACTGCTTGGCTGTGCCCAGTACATTTTCATGGGTGGTTAAACAGTGCATGCTCTTGCGTGAGCTCAAACAGAAACATTCAACAAACAACAGAAACATGTGCCAAAGGTGGCGACCTTGACAAAATGTTGCAACCAAGTTTTGCAAGGACATTTTTCAAACAACCATCTGTTAGGTGATGCAACACATGGACAAATAAAAGTAATTTAATTTTGTAATTTGTGTATCATGTATTCTTTTGGACAAAGAGGATCAGTGAACTGTCTTCAAGTGATGATGTTATGCTTGCTTTAAATTGTAAATAGTAATGCTTTGTAATGCTATACACTCTGTGCCCTCAGATGGCTTAAGCAGCCCAAATCACCGCAGCAGCCTCCACCAATCCTGCACTGGATTTCAAAACGTGGCCTCCTGCCTCTGAAGAATGTATCTCTGTAAATGAATGTTTCTGACTGTACATACTGATGTCATGACATACTATTTATGAATTCAGGATGTGTACTGATTAAAAGAGTAAACTTTTTTTTTCTTTCCTGTGAATATCTCTTGTTGGGTAATGTATCTGTTTAAGTCTTGTAAAAGTAAAAAAAAAAAAGGAAAAACTCACTTCCTCTTTGCTTTTCTTTTATAAAAAATGTTTCTAGTCTTTGTGCTTGCTGAAACTCTTACTTCAGCTGTCTCCAACAGGTATGAGATGCAAACCACTTAACAGTACTTCTACCCACATCTAACAACACTGGTGTGAATTCTCCACCATTCAGAATGGACTGAGACACATAGCCCCTCATGACATGTATTTTTTCCATGTGACCTTGCTACATCCCATTACACTGTATGATGTTAGTCTCAGCAGGGCATGATATCAGCCAGCGGACTGTAATATCAATAGACAGTCTCCTCAGCTGACCTTATGTATATGGCTGACCTCATGTAATGACCCCTCAAAGGTCACCCCAGATACTTGATCAAAAAAAATCTAGAGCACCTGCAAAGCCCTCTGAGTACAAGATGTTCAGCAGCGGTTTCTCAACATCTGTGGGAATAAAGAAAAGAATAGAAAAGAATGTGTGAACATGAGCACATGAAAAGTGTTATAAAATCCAAAGGTAATGAAAGAGACACAGTAAATTAATGAAATAAAAGTTGGGTTGTTATCTCTTTTAAGTTAGTGCGTGGATGACAGGTGAGGAAAAGAAGAGGTGTGAAAGAACAGGGAGGGAACAGGGAATGAGAGGTTCCTATTAAAAAATGTGCAATGAAAATAGACAATAAAACAAAAGGTGAAAGAAGAGAGGTTTAATCAGTGAGTCAGACATCATGACAGTTTATTTTAATGTGGGCTGTGCAGTCGAGAGTGAATAAATTACCTTTAGATAAAAAGGAAGAAGGTGGGATTTTAGATCTTCATCTCTATCAGTGTGTGCCCATCCACGCAGCAGACTTTATTTGGTATAAGAGTTAGTGCCAGTCATAACTAGCTGTTGTCTGCACTAACAGAGAACTAAGACGCTAAGGATCTGTGGTGGTGCAGGTTCCTAGAGGTGCAGTTTCATGTTTTTTAAAGTTATTTTTGGTCATTTTATGTGTTAATTTGTAAAGCCTGACAGGACAGAGAGCATAGGAATGATATGCAACCAGGAATCTGGCCAGCCAAGACTTCACTGCTCAGGACATCCTATCCACTTGGCTATCAGGTAGCCAGCCCGGTGTTTTGACCATTTTTGTATTTTGGGTAACTGTTATATGTAAAATACAAAATAATGCACAATTGGAAACTCACCATTTCTAGTTTTTTTAAGTGGTCTACTGAGGTGTATTTTTGCAAGAGTGTAATTAATTCTGATTTACCAGCATCATAAACCAGCAACAAGATTTAATGATGGTGACTCTTTAGTTTTGAAAAGGTTGTGAGGTCCAACTGTCTGTCTCAATTCTCAAAATTCTTTCAGTCCACAACTGTCCAAGAATCAAAAGGGGTTTCAGAAAAGTATACCAGTTGAAAACCATTCTATTTCAAACTTTCCGGTTTGACTTTACTTCCATCTCTTACTTCCATCACTTCATTTATGAATATGTGTGCTATCAGTGTTCTTATGACTCTCCAATGGGAAAACGTGTTACAAAGCAACAAACGTATAGTGCACTTCATTTCCTTTTGGAAAATGAAGGCAGTAGCTGATTGGATTCTGTGGTAACTGTTTGTGAAAATCACAGGAAGTTTGCTGCTTAAGAGCAGCCAAAGTTATGATCATAGCACACTATGATCACTGGTGTGAGATACTTAAGTCATTTAAGATGTGCTTTCTGTCCAGTGATTGACAAACTACCCAAACCACTTGAAACTGTCTGATCGCTTCATCCTTCAGTTTTATCCAAACGGCCTCTCACTCTCTGAAAAAGCAAGTTATTGCATTGCCACTGCTTACAGTGCACTTCCTATCGGCAGCTGACTTTTATATTGTAGCTGTACTAAAGCCTAATTAAAAAAAGATAAGGATGAGATAGTGGAAGGGGTTTGTTTTGCTATTAAATTGTTTAATTTTTACACCATGTTAAACAAAGCTACGTACATGCACTGCAGAATAATCAAGGGTAATACAGGGCCTGTGGTCCTGTGGTTACTGCAGGGTGACGGGGAATTGAGCGTGCAGTACAGCAGTCTCTCTCTGGTTGCCCTCAGGGACAGCAGGGGATAATAGTCTGTGTGATTTACTCTTCCCAGCTATCTGGCTAAACACTATCAAGGCCAATAGAGAGTAAATCTGGTGCTGACACACCTTCACACATATACAAAAATTGACACATGCACTCGCATCACATCCTTGAAACCTAATCTTAAAAAGAAGATAAAACTGTCTATAATTACACAAATGAGTCTGTGTGACATTTAAAATGTCGTCACCTTGAAGAATTACAACTGCTTTGAAACATCATTCAGAGTATTAGTCGTAATTTAAACCATAACATTATGAATATTGATTATTACTCTGGTGTGTTTACAGCAGTTCATAAAGGTGTCTCGAATGAGGGAAGAATCATCAATCTCATATTAAATCTTAGAGGATAAAAATCAATACTGCAACACAACAGTAAATATCAGTGGAAGAGTTGACATTGGCAGTGGCTAAAGTGTGAGCCTGCCCACCAAGTACCTGTCTATTTCCCCGTAATGTGACACATCTTATATGTTTATCTGCAGAAAATGGACAATTATCTCCAATTTATAGGCACTATCTGTGAGAACACATAATAAAACATACAGTTTCAATCAAAGTCAGAAAAAAATTAAAACATTTATTGGGCATAAATATATTATATATACGCTACCGATACAGTTACGTCTTACATACAGAGGGTAGTATTTGCAAAAATCTATACATTAAAATTGATATGGCAGTTTCTTTTATATAATGCATATGAAATTGTCTAACATTTACAATACAAGAAGAAATGCATGAATTTCTCTTTTTTTTTCAATTCGTAGACCATGACAACATTGGAATGTTTGTTTTTAAATTGTGAGGTAAAAATATGTTTCTTTTTTGTCTTGCTTAAAAAATAGTTAAATACCTGTGAATCTCTGTACGTTTGTCAAATCGCCAATCTCTCAGTCGAAATCTCTACTTACTGTAAAACGTACAAAACATAAAAAAAGAAAAAAAGAAAAAGGAAAAAAAATTATCAGAAGGCACAGACGTGGGGGTTGCTGGGCAAAAAAAAAAAAAAAAGTCTCTCATTCTCAATATACCCGCCAAATGTGCAGGACCTGCAAGGTGATTGGGGTGGGTGGGTGGGTGCTTGGGTGCCTGGGTAGGGCGGGGTGTCTATAATAAAATCACCAGCATTTGAAAACAAAAACAAAACAATAACGCACATAAAGGGAGTACCCTGCCCACAAACGCACAGCCTGCCAGTCAACACTGTGTTAACCTCAGACTATACAACACTAACATAACTGGCCTGAGTTTGACCAAACACAAACCTCTGCTCTCCCACTGGGGCATTAAGGCTTGAAAATGAGGGGGTTGGGTGGGCAACATAACATCAGGGGGTTTTTTGGGGACAGGACACCCTCACACATTACCTGCCGACTACAATGCAACAGGCTAGGTAGACACACCATGAGCATGTCTGAGAAAAAGGCACCGCACTCCCTATGAACTGTACTTCCTTTGTTGCCGTAGTTTGAACTCTGCAGGGAGCAGGGTGCCGCTTGAGAAGCACAGAAGCGTGCTCCAGTAATGCCAATGTCACAGTGATGCCAACGAAAGAATAATGCCAATGAATGTAACAGACAGCGTTGGCAGTAGTGTTTGGAACAGAGCGGGGGTGGTGGTGGGGGGGCTGCATGTCTCCTCCCGCTCTTATTAATCTTATCAAGACTAATGCTCGGCATAAAAAAAAGTGCTTCAACTCTGTTAGTCATAATGTATTTACCATCTCATTCTATAGCTCTATAGATACCTCTGTATAATATCTCTTAGCAAAATACTGGATATAAAATACTCACTACTGCTATACCAGCACTAGCCTGAACAAGGAATCATCAATATTATTATTGTTGTCATTTGCCTGAAATCATCGTGTGATTGTTTTTGCCTCTTTTTTTTTTTTTTTTTTTAACCTTTCAGTGTGAAATCAGGTTGTGTTAAAAACTCTCCTCCAAAAGGGGGCTACACATTTCAAAATGGCACATTTTGCTTTACAAAACAAAATAATAAAAGATAATATGAAAAGAAGCATAATCACAGATCAAGTTAATGTTTTTTTTTTCCTTTTGAGAGAATAATAATAACAATAATAATAATAATCATAATGCTGTGTCGTTACAGAAGAACATCACAGAAACCCTTTAGACGACTGCAAACGCAACATCTAGTGGACACGAGAAGCCTGCACTTTGGCAATAAAACAGTAAAAAGATATCAGAAGCTTCATTATAACACTAATCAGAAAAAAAAAGCCAAAGGCAGCGACATTTATCCCAATATCAATGACTTGAACTGACTCTAAGGCCTGGCTTTTTGCTACATGTCTGTCTAAGCATTACAAGAACTGCTTGGCTGTGCATGGCCAAAACAGGAGATGAAAAAAAATACATAGGCATTTGGTTACATGTTTGAAACAGCAATGATAACTGCAAGGCATGGACTGATGAGCTACAGGTTCCCAACAGCTGTAAGAGAAATACTTAAAGGGTTACTGAGATAAGGAATGCTGGCCTTAATCATACAATCTAACATACATCCATTAAAAAAAAATTAAAAGAAAAAAAAAAGACATGCTACAAGGAAAAAAATTAGTATATAACTACACTTGTCTCTTAATCTTTAAACAATAAATAAATGGAGATTGCACTGTAATTGGCATGTAAAGTACTGTATGCAAATATATAGTATAAATAAAACCTAGAAAAGAACTCTACCTTAACTTTCCCATCAACTTTGGCAAAGGTATTTTGAGCTAGTAAACCACTTTGCTTACTGACACTTACAGGAGCAAGGCACAGCATAGACAGAGGACAAGATACAGCATCAAATAATGAAAGGAGGACTGGTAGGAAGACAGAGAGAAACAGAGGAAGGGAGGCTAACATGATGACGACGACGATGACGATGATGACAGTGATATGGGGGTGGGGGTGGGGGGGTGACAGGATGAAATCTCCCCTCTGTAAGGCCTTTTCCCTGAGGTACGTTACAGGCTGCCAATCAGAGCTAATCATTACGCGTCCCCCCCAGCCCCCTTTTCTCACCCAATCCCTCCCTCCTCCCACACGCCCCCACCCGACAAAAAGGGCACATGTTGCACATTGATCATGCAGGTCAGGGTGACTTCTTTGGATCATCAGGGTTTGTAGTGGGCTGTACCTTGGCTTTGTTTTTCAGGTTGGGTCAAAGAATAAAAAAAAAGGGATGTGGGAGTCATGGGTGGGGGGAGGTCGGGGGGTGTTACGTGTGTCAGAATGCCCTGTTCTGTTGAGCTGTGTTCTGTCAAAGGCTTGTTTGGTTAGTGAACATTAGTTCATGTCCACAGAGAACATGTCCGTCTGAGGAGAGACCACAGACTTGCTACTGCTCTGATTACATGTCAATAAAGCACCTTTTAATAGAGAGAGAAAGAGAGAGCGAGAAGAGGAGAGAGAGTAGTGCATGAGCAGAAAGATGGGATGGATCGAAAAGCAAGAGAGGAGCAGCCAGAGCAAAAAGGTAATTACAGATAATTATGGGCAGGAGAGGAGAAAAGAGGAGACGAGTCTTCAAATGTATCGATTCACAGACTAGCTGGAAGGAGAAACTACAGCTTCAGCGCTGCTCTGGCCGGCAGCTGGCTAAAATTCAAAGGGGGTAAAGCTCAAGCTAACTCCTAATGGCTTTCCTGGTTATCACGCGCGCACACGCACATGCACACACAGAGCTCTGAGAAGAAGGGTGGCTAGCTGGCAGGCTGTTAGCACCTCTGGGTCTGTGATGCTACGGGCGTATCGCTACTAAAGCTACAGATAAATAGGCTGGACATATGGTATTTGAGATGGTAGAGTATGGAAGGACTGACCAAGGGGCAGGGCAGGGTATTCACCCCCCCCCAGAGCCCTTTCCTGGTTAAGTTGCAGCCAATCACGATTTAAGCCCGGCTTCCTAAAATGCTACAGCCAGTTTACGCCCAATATTTGAATCCCTACAAAGGTTCATAATCTGATCCAAGACCAGTGTTTTAGGGCTCCTTCAAACCATACAAGCTACTGAACTGACCTCAGAGCTGCTGTTGTGAGCACCTCGAGTAAACTCCTCCCCTTTTGCACTGTACTTCAGACCTTACATTGCCATCACTTATATTACATCACTTCTATAGCATCATAGATATTTGTTATAATATATATATTGTGTGTATATATATTAGATTACTGGTTTTCCATTCTTTCTTAGATATAATAAAATCACAGGATAGCAGCATCTTACACCACACATGGATTGCATTACTTTGGTAGCTGAATGAGTGAGTGATTGAATGTTAAAAGCTGAGCAGATATGCGATTGCCTTCTTAGGAGGAAATGTGTGTATTTCATTGTCATTGCTTGAGTGTAATTGTACACATGTGTATGTTTTATGTACATAAGTCTGCAAAGGTGTGTACTCATTGTATCTCTGTCAGTCTGTACGTGAGAGCAGGTGCACAAATCGACCGACAGCCTGTAAAGTAGTAACAAACTGAATAATAAGGTATGAACGGCTAAAGCTTTTGAAGGCCTACATTGGAATATGGCTGAATGAATAAAGATCGCAGCAAAAACAAAAAAGAAAAAAAAAAATTAAACATTAAACAAAAACAAAAATTGTAAGGCAATGACTGTCAAGAAATATACACGTTCTCTAATCGAATATGTTTTAAAAAGATACAAAATAAAAACATGCAAGTCAGTCTGAGGAGCATCTGCTTTGCTCACAGCTATTTTAAGGCTTGATTATCAGTTTTCTTTCCCAAACGAGGTACAGCTAAGACAAGGCTTCCCTCGACAGAAATCCTTAACAAACTAAACAGACAATGATACAAAGACAACAGAGACACAGAGAGAAATGAGACCAAACCGAGTGAAGGCAGAAGACAACAGGAACATGGTGTGGAAAGCCTGAATCGATACTTTGACAAAAAAAAAAAAAAAAAAATTAAAAAGAAAGAAAAAAAAAAGAAAAAATATACATAGCCTTAGAAGTACATCTCAAGTGTTTGTTTTGATTTCATTCGGTTCTTTCATAGACGTTTTCTTTTTAAAGTTTCTCTGTGATTTAGCTTTCTCTTTCTATCCATTAGTTAAAATTCCCTCACTTCATGAAGAAGTACTGTAGCAAGCAGGCGATGAGGATGGAGAAGCCCGCGAACACGCACACGATCAGCGCCGCGAAGCGCTCGTCGCTGGAGATCAGGCCCGAGCCTTTGCCTGTTTCCACGGCACAAAACTCTCCTGACGACGCCGTCTCCTGGCGACGCAGCGTGAACAAGGAGGAGGGGCTCAGTGGTCCACACAGTTCCTGGCACGTATCCTGGCAACGGCGGCAGGCGCCCACACGGAAACGATAGTCTGTGTTGCCCTGGAGACCAGAGATTTGGAACACGCCCTCCTCTCCCTTAAAAACCTGTGGGGAGGAAAGAAAAGAATAAAGTCACTTACGAGGCCACATTGATTTCGAACTGAATGATGAAATTTTGTCATCATTGTCAAAGCTCATCTACCTTGAGTACTGTTTACATACAAACATTTCAAAAGAGCTTCAGTTTTCTTTTAAAGACAAATCCTGTAAGGCTGACCAGGCTTGGGCACAGCCAAGGGCGGTAGCTGCTTTGCTGTGACATCACAAAGTTACAGAAATTGTGACGGCTGGTTTTAGTAGTTTCTGAAAACAGGTTGTGTGGATTTTTTAAGTGGACTGATCGCTTTAAGACTTTTGCAGTATTAATATGGCACCTCAACCTGCCTCATCCTCAAAAATCTAACTTCATACAATATGGGGACTTTAACGTCTTCATTACCAACTCACTTATTCTATTTGAAATGTATTCCTATCTGAGTTGCAAACAACTTTACTATTTAAAGAAAAAAAGGATGGTGCAGTTTTGTATCCTGTAACATGCAACCACTGTTGAAATGTCCTTGAAGACACTGAGCACATATTTGTTCACATCAAGTACATAACTCATTTTTATAATAAAACAATGGACCAATTCATTCTGTGACTGAAAAAGGACAAAAACAGCCCATTAATGTTGTGGCTCTGATCACATTTTGGAAAAATCATAATTCTCCAATGTGAGTGGAATTGGAATTGGAATGGCTAATCAGGAACACTGATATTGTTTTTATGTATGTGAGAGCAGCTAACAAATAATTTGTCTTTCTACTTTAAACAAAGGTGTTTTTTCCCTCCTTGTTATGAATTAAACTTACTAATACATCGGGAAACTGTGTGTGTTTGCTTTCACAGTTTTCCTCATTGTGAAGCTAAGAAACAGGCAGAGAGCAAAGCATACAAACATCAGATATGTATTGGCAGCTGATGTGTATACAGTGAAATGAGCAGCTATGTATCCCAAATGCCCACATCTACCCAGCTGCAGTTTTGTCCCACTGGTGAGTATCAGCAATTCTTCCCTGCAACCATTCAGTAATTCAATAACAGAAAGTAAAATGGCCCTGGAGACAAATGTCTTTTTCTCTACTAGTCTGCTCATCTCTCCAACTGCCAGCCACCCAGTTCCATATACCCAAGTGTAGCAAACAAAAACTTTTTCAGTTATTATTGTACTGTATTATTATTACTTCAATAAATGCTGCTGGCACTGACCAAGAAAGCTGTATTTCCCAAGACACACGCACATTTCATTATTCCATGTACAAAATTCTGTCTAGGTGTGTGTGTGTGTTTTTATTCTACGAGCAAATTTGCGTCCCTTTGTGTGGGTTGTTGAGTGTTTTGTAATACCATCCCCATCAATGCTAACTGAATTTTTCTGCTCCCTGAGGAGATTTAGAAAAATCCTCCAGGTAGTCGTACACACTTCCCCAGAAATAAGAATGAACCAAATCATCATCACTGTCCTAATACAACCTGTGTGTGTGAGTGTGTGAGACAAACCTGTTTGTACTCTGACTCGCGTCCCACCAGCACCTGGAGCACATAGCTCACAGGATCCCCTCTCATTGGTGGGATAGTCTCCCATGTGATCTCGCACATGTTGCCCTCCAGCTGGTGCACTCTGGGAGCTGTTGGGAAATAAAATAAGAAATAAAAATTGGCATCAAAATGTAGTATCAATCATGAGAGGATGTTATACGTAAAAGTTACGCAATATAACACATAAAGACGCACACAACGAGAAGTGCATGTCTGCACCTGAAACAAATACATCATGTCCTAGTAACAATTAATTCTGAGCTTCCTTTTTATTAGCAAATGCTAACATCGATCTCCCTGCCTAAATCTAATTCTTCATATCAACACTAATTGATACAGTCACATTAATGGTTGTTAGTGTCAGGCTATTTACACTGTATAGGTACTGCACATCATCCTGGATATGAGCCAAACACAGAGAATCCATTATTCATGTGCAATCATTTTGTTTTTCAGTGCTGATAATTGCTTTGCAAAGTAATAATATCCTTGGGGGATAATGTTGGATATTACAGAGAAAATTCAATTCTGACTGCATTACTTGCTGTGCAAAATACAGCTCATATTTTATTAAACTTTTATGGTAACGTGTGACCTATTCATTGATTTGTCTTTACTCTTTCTGGTCTTTATTTATCTGAATGAACGCTGGTTTTCGGAGAACCTTTCCAATAGAGCACATGCTCTTCTAAAACTAAACTAAAAGTAGTTGTTTGGAACCTTACAGGGTTATTTAGCTGTTTATGGATACAGGAGTGCTGCACTGCACATTTACAGCCTGAGAGTCATACCCATAATACTCTCCGGTTATATCACCTGAGAGGATACTATTTACTGTGATTATTGAAGCTATAACAAGGTGCCACATCGGTTTACGGCAAAGGCCACATACTGGAGGCAATAATCAAGCAAGACTCTAGTAAACCTGCCAACACCAACGGCCAAACAGAGACAAATGTATTGGCTTGTTTTTTTTGCCCTGTAAATGTATCACCTCTTTTAAGGCAGTCTGCTGGAGCTGTTTGCATCACCTCTTCAAAAGTTCAAATTTAGCAGAGTTATCACATCACTGGCCCATCAATAAATTAGATTTGAACAAATTTCAAACCAAATTTCACAAACAAATAATTTAGTGAAAATTCCCAAACATCATACACATAACATACAGTAAGCCAGGTTAGTATATGGTATTTCCCTCTCTGAAAAACATGGACTCACTTACAAACAAAACAGCAGACATTTGCAAGCAATTAGGTTTAAGTTATATTTCATCTTGTTGTGCTAAAGTGACTTCCTGTTGTGCTCCTTTTGATTGGACAGAGCTACAGATGTTTCCTAGCAACCAACTTTGAATGTCTTAGCTAGCAAAGACATTTCTTACATTTTATTTTGTAGTTTGAAAGTTGGTGCAACCACATCCTGGAGTGCAGCAGTGACACATTTCACCAAAACACACACACACACACACTCTCACACACACACACACAGCCTGGGTCAGTTTACCTTTGAGGGCGGGGGGTACAGACTTGGTGGTGCAGAAAGTGTGTGTGTCCGAGAATGGACCCTCCCCGGCATCACTGATGGCCTGTATTCTGAAGCTGTAGCTGCTGGACTCGGTCAATCGCTGGACCTTGTAGGTGTGGCTGGGACCGCGGTAGATGGTCACAAACCTGGACATAGGACACAGTGAAGAGTTAACGGTGAGTAACAAACCTACAGAAAAATCTGAAAGAAAGGACCTGGGGTGTGTGTGTGTGTGTGTGTGTGTGTGTGTGTGTGTGTGTGTGTGTGTGTGTGTGTGTGTGTGTGTGTGTGTGTGTGTGTGTGTGAGATGGAACTGGAGCCCGTGAAGAGTGAGGTGGTGGTGATAGAAAGAATAGATGGTGCTGTGATTAGATTAGAGGAGAGAAATGTGGTGTTGGAGAAGGTCACACTTAAAAACTTGGATAACAAGAGCAGTGAAGAACGAGGCATCAACACTTGGATCAGACAAATCACAAAACTAGTTTTGGGAATTGATTCAGACAAAGTTATTTTATTGGCCCGATGTGTTTTGCCTCATATTTCACTTACTCATCACAGTAATTAATAGTTTGCAGGGGTGCGTGACATTGCTGGCCTGAGTGTGTATCAATAAATATCCAGTTTCATAATGTTCGTTCACTGAGGAGCCAATTCATGTCTTAACAGGCAGTCAACATAGGTTTAGCATAGGATGCCTGCGATTGACTTGGGGGGGGGGGAGTAGAGGAAACCTTGAATGGATGCTATCGACGAATGGAGAGAGAGAGAGAGAGAGAGAGAGTGCATCTTAAAAAAAAGAGATAGTGGTGATTTATGAACACGCTGGACAAAATCTGGCAGGCCAGAGTCACAAATCTGATGAAAACGAGCACCCAAAAAAGTTGGCAAGACGCATAGATTGATTGACTGAAAGAGAGATGATAAGTGGGCGAACGAGCGATTCAGGGAGAAACTGAGATTGGAGCTGAAAATTGGTTATTTATCTCAACTATCAGCTTTTTCGGCACAATAGGGTGAAAGCCTGAGAGAGGAACAAACTAACGCAAGTAGGGGAGAGGGGAGAGAGCGAGAGAGAGATAGAGAGAGACTAAGGTGAGGGAATAAGCAAAAAGAGAGGGGGCAGTGATGGGGAGAAGGATGTGGACTAGAGGAGAAATAAAAGAGGGGGAAAAGAGAGGTGGATGGTAATTACAAGAGTGGAGATGATGATGGAGGATCTGCTGGGAGAGCAAAGAGAAAGAACAGAAGAGAGAGGTCATGGCTTAGTGGAAGGCTATAACTCCAGATGAGCTCTTTATGTAGCTGTACTACAGAGAAGTTATGCGTTCTTCTGGCTGATATATGGTGCTGTTAATTCTTTGCCTCACTGTTGGGCTTTACAGTTAACACACACACACACAGAACCGCAGTATGGTTGCTGCGTAAATGTACCCCCGAGTCGTCCCTTATTTACTCTCTGTTGACTCTCGGCTAACGACAGCGTGGCCAAAAAAGAAATTAGCAACTTTTACATTTACACAGCCAAACACATCAGCTTTTCCATTATTTTGAGTTATGGCCTCTTCTGATCAGGACAGAGCTGAGTGGCAGAATATCAAAAACAATTAACAACCAGCAGAGCACAGACAATAAACACACACACACACACACACACACAGAAAATCATTGGGCCGCAGTTGATGAGATGAACTGCATCCTTGGTCTGGAGCCAAACAGCCGACCAATTAACCACGACAGGGAGCAGAGGAGGACAGAGAGGTTAGAAGTAGACAAGACACATGCTTTTTGTTCTCATCATGAACACCTGTTTATTTCTACTGACTCACAGCCATGAAAAAGGCAGAAATTTTTGATGCAGACTTCGAGTGTATACCAGCTCTGTTTAAAAATGATTCAGCTCACACAGAAATGCTAAGATTTATTTAGGTGTGACATTATCAATTTTGTTTTTTCTTGAAAATGTTCCTGTGATATCATCAGACTCTTGGCTCAACATATCAATTTTACCAATAATCAGAAGGAGAAATCTGATTTAGTTTTTTTAAACCATCATGCAGTTAAAGTACTAAACTAAAACCTATATCCATTCGGCATTGTTTGGAGCACACAGATATAGTATATTGAATTTCATGGATAATATCATCATTTTGTTATTAATTCCAAAAGAGTAAACAAGCCATCACTGGCTGGTATCGGTGTATCATGCATTAAATAGAATGAGAAAGCACTTGTTCCCAAAGGGGCTCAATTCCTCACTGGCTCGAAAAATAAATGGGCGTACATGAAGAAAAACTTGGATGGAGGAGTAAAGAAAGAACTTTGGGTGGTTAAAAATACGGCAGAATTGACCTTAGGAAGGGTTGAAGGACAGAACATAAGATAAGAAGGTGGATGGAAGCATGGACGAAAGGAGTGATGGATGTATAGATGGAGGACTGTCTTTAAAAAAAATCCATTGTGTCAGAAGGTTGTTGCCTTCTTTGCACTGCACGGCCCCTGTTGCCATGGTGCCCTTACACTCCAAATACCCCGGCCAGAGGGCATTTTGGGTAATATGAATGAGGAGAGAGTGAAACGAGAAAGATCAAACAAATTCAGCCAGCTTATAAAGGGCAACAATGGAGTGAGGAAAACAAGTGAAAAATGAAAAAGCTGTGAGCGAGGGAGGACAGAACATCAGCAACAAGTCTGCATACAGGGAGATAAGACAGAAAAAAATACCCTATGGGAGAAAGAGGGACACAGAAGGAGAAGGGAGGAGAGTAGAATGGAGGGATTCAATATTGTGGACATGAGAAAACAGCTTTCTTTATCATCTAATACACCTATGCGATGGGGACACAGCAGGGCGGACGGGAGAAAAACAAAGAGGGTAAAAGATGAGGTGGGAGGGAGGGAGGGAATTTATGAAAGGGGAGCACATTTCTCAAGAGGTGAAGTCACCTTTCCAAAAATAAAATAAGACGAATGAATAGGAATTAGATCAGCCAGAGACAAAGGCAGAGATAGAGAGAGTGAGGGACAGCCAAAGTCAAAACATAAACAGACACTAATGCTATTTGGTCAAAAAGGACGCTGATGGAATTTATTGGCAAAATCCTAAATTATATTTGCAGAAACTCCAGCCAGCTGTGTGATATGTTTATGTACAAAGCTAAATATTTTCAAGATTCGATTCTTTCTCTTCCTGTTTCCCTTGATGCTTTATGATTAGCTGGTTCCCATGGTGATTTCACCACCAATAAGAGTTTCCTGCAAATTCATTTTAATAGAGCGTGATGAGAAGAAAGAGGAGGACCACAGCAGGAGTGGTCCTGTAAACCAGCTCAAGCCATTCTGGTGATAACCCTGTGCAAACACATGTGCACACACGCACGCACACACACAAACACACACACGCACACACACACACAGTTCAGCAAACAGTGAAGCATCACTAATGCAGGCACGAATACATCTAAGCCACCTGTAGCTGCATGTAATGAATCCTAAGCAAAGACAATTGGGCTGAATCAGTCAGGAATCGCACATCGTCATTAGAGAGTGAATCAGTCAATTAGGGATCTTATGGACGGGCTCCTAATGGAGGAAATGATGGCGATGAAGAAGAGGGAGTGAAATAATGTTTGTGTACTTGGGCTACTCGGAGATGCTGCTATTTGTGTCTGTATTAGTTATACCTACCAAATTCACCACATTTGTGTCTGAACACATCTGGAAAGAGCCAAATGCTAAAAGAAAATCTCCCTCTCCATCTCCCTTGCCTTTACTATCATGAAATCCACAACATTCACCCTTTTACAACCCTAATAAATATCAACCAGCCTTGAATGCTTCTATGAAACGTATTCAGATATACTGCCTTGGAGAGACTGGCCGACAAGGAGCGTACAGAAATGTGTCTTCAGCTGAATAGACTGAGAGGACAGCTTTAATTCACTCCAGCTGGAATCAGCCGCTGCTAAAAGTTTACTATCAGAGCGTGGGAAGGACACTGGCCAGTCTGAGGATAAACTGGAAACCATTCCAATGGTTTTCTTGGAGCAAACAAAAGGCTACCCCGGCCGTTTCTGCATTCTTTGACAGATGTCACTCAAGTAATTTTCAGAGTCATCGTTTTGTGAGACTAAAGTGAAGAATTGATGCAGAAAACTGAACTGCAGTTATCATTTTCCGGTTTGACCTGTATGTGTGTGGGATTGAGCTTGTCCAGTATAATATGTGGTAAAAATGTATACAATCAAGAGAAAATCAAATATCTACTTTCTTCGTTCAGTTTACAGCAAAATGTAGCACTTGCTTACGTGAGCAGGTCAAAACAAATGACAGGATAATTCACAAAACACCATCTGAACCAGATCTGGTGAATGCACTAATCACTGTGCCGATTAAAAAATGGGTAAATAACACTCTCTTAACTGTGAGAGCTATTTTCATTTAACTGGTAAGGGAGTGTGTTTGTCTCTTTGTGCACGCCTAGGTGTGTGTGTGTTGCAGAGGTTAGCAGATCACAGCCTGTCAGACAGAGCCCCATCTGTTGCCTGCTGCACTCTGGCCCGTTCCAGGGGTGCCAAGGTAGCTGGGTGCCAACTTGACGCCAGCCAAGCCTTAATTCAAACACTGTTAGCCGGCCAAGCATAATGGTAGAGGGCAGGATGGAAGGAGGGAGCGAGACAATCCGACAGGTGGGCAGACAGGGCGAGGAGATAAAGGTGGCTCTAGTTTGGTTGCTACCTTCTCTGTTAACTCCTTTTTCATTCCCAGTCTTAAATAAAAATGCCCTCCTCTCGTGCGCTTCCTAACTAAAGTGCTTAACTCGGTGGTCATGTTCTGCTCCTTCCCCTCCTCCTCAGTCTGCTAATTTTCTCTCACTGTTTCTCTCTTTCTGGCCAGTCGGTTAAATGGAGGCTTGATTGTTGTAGGCTGTATCCTGGCTGGCTCTAGATGCCCTCAACGTGACTACTCCCTGGTACATCTGGTTACTGCACACACACACACACACACACACACACACACACACACACACACACACACACACACACACACACACACCCCAAGCACAAAGATCTACACACATACCTGTTAACAGGGTATTCACACGCACCCTCACCCTCACTCTCTGTCAAGCTGCTCATGTTCTGTCCTCCTTTGCTTTGTGTGTCTGTGGTGCATGCGTGTGTGTGTGTGTGTGTGTGTGTGTGTGTGTGTGTATAAAAATGATTGACCTTCTGGATCCCTGTTTGCTGTATTGAGTAAGGAGTCAGAAAAAAATAAGCGTGCAGGGTGACAAAGAGGTTTATAAAGCACATCCTCTACACGTGTCATCACAGTTTCATAGCTGTGGATCCATGTATGAAACACCTACAAATTTTGACGTGTGTGTCGAAGTGTTGAGTTCCTCTTTTGACCAAAAATATCTATAAATAAACCAGAGGACATACATGTAAAACTATTAATATTCATGCAAATGCCTTGTCCTTTATTGAATGGATAATATATTGATGCTTTAACTGTGAGGTTTATGATGTGTACCTGTAAATAAGTGTATTTTGGATGTTTGACATTCTATCTTTAACATGTACATGTGGTCTGAACTGCAGTAAACCAGAGTAAACTGGACCCCACCCCACCCCACCACCACCACCTGGTCAATACCATGAAGTAAACAATGATGTAAGAAGGGCATTTAGTTCTATTTACAGCACCTGTGGTTCTTGTCCTCCATCTGTAGTGTGTAGACCATGTCGTCGGCGAGCAGGGCGCGTGTGTGGCTGGCGTTTTCGCCCCATTTCAGCTTCAGGCTCTGAGGGCCGGCCGCCGAGCACTCGAGGGGGGGCGGGGCTGGAGGGAGGGGACGTGTACTCGCCTGCAGCGGCGGGCTTGTGGGACTGGAGCCGATGGCATTCACTGCCTGGATCTGTACACTGCATGACGAGAAGGAATGAATTTTAGTAAAAGACGTGCACGGATGAGGTTCATGACCCAAAAGTGCATGTACATGAAACTGCTGGAAAATGTATGTATCATGTTGTTCTCCATCTATTTGTCTGCAGTGGGGTAATTTTCAGTGAAGAGGCTAATCTGGTGTATTGGCTTTGACCTTAGATCTCTTCTCCCACTACTATTCCCATCTTCATTACAATTCAATGTACTCTCCAGGATCAGATGTCACTGTGTCAGACCAGAGCGGCTCAACTTTTATCCAAATATATTCGTAATATGCAAGGAAAATCACATCATCATATATTATATCACTGCTGCACAGCGTTTTCTAAGATTTGCTGTTTGGGAAATTTTTCTAGCAACAGAAAGAAGCTTCTCTTTTTTTTTTTTTTTTTTAAACTTGATTTAACCAATCCAGAGATAATAACCAGCATTAGACAAGTTCCAATGGGTTTTAAACAATGCATCTATAAAAAGAAGAGTGTGTGTAATTTGTACACACACAGACACATGTCCTCCTATTTAAAAAAAGCACTGGCAGAAATGGATTTTTGTTTTTCAAGTTATCTCTGCTGTCTTTCTTCTAGGAATCCCCCTCCCATCCTCACCCGTTTTCTGTCGATGTCTGATCAGCTGATTAGCATCCACAGCAGAGGCCCTCGGCTAGAGAGCGTCTACCATCATTTGACATTTAATTGGTGATCCTCTGTAACTGTAACCTTTCATTATAATTCACTCAGTTGAGTGAAGACTGAGGAGAAAGGGCAACATTCACCCATCCACTGGGGTAATTAAGCATAAAGATAAAAGATGATGAGAGACGGATAAAGGAGAGAAGAAGCAGCTTAGTGTTTGATGATGAGGGATTCCATTTGGCCATGAGGAGATTTGCATATCAAAGTTCACAATAGATGCATTTTTGTTTCATTGTGAAATGAAAACTAGAAGATTTTCTTGAGAAGAGTAAGTGGTAGGTCAGCCACAAGGCTTGAGGCAATCACGTCTCATGCCGAGGACAACACCGAACCCCATGTGTGGTCACTTACTGCATGCTCAGCTTAATGACTGCAAGTCAAACAAGTAAAATATAAATACAACGGCAGGGTACGTGATCGAGATATATTTATTTTTGTGACTGACAGTGGCTAATGCAATTAAAGTGAACACACAAAGCACTGTCTTCCTCTAACATGTTGTTAGTTACCAAATGTGGTGAGTTTCATGTGCACTTTCTTCCCTGTGACCCGGCACACATTAACTGTATAGATAATGGATGGATGGAACTTTTTTGGCTCTGCAGGTTTAGGAAGTCTGATGTGCAAATGTGTGCCAATTAACCTCTTGTCTATAGGTGTCTATACCTTTAACATGATGAATGGACTGTGAAAGCATTAGCATTCTGCTAAGGTTTTTTGTTTTGAAGATGCTTTTTTAATGAGATGCTTTCTGTGAGAACATGTGACTGGAAAACAGATTAAAGTATCTAAATTGTTGCGTTAGTGTTTTTTGTTATTTAATTTTTTTTATTATTCCAGAAATGTAAACATCTTAATCTTATTTTTCTCTGGAACATAAAACTATTGTTTCTAAAGGAGACTTTTAACCTCAGAATGAAGACATTTTAAAACTGGCACTAAAGCACACACACACCTCCTGACAGAGCAAACAACATTTACCGTGGTCCTTCACAAAGCCGTACACACAAATAAGATGAATAATATTATCTGAAGCACCTCACTGCTGTAAATAACAACTAGCATTACTGTTATTGGCGCGCGCGCACGCATGCATGCACACACACACACGCACATTGTTCTGCCTCAGTGGCAGCCATTATGCAAGAGAGCAAAGTGACATTAGGACAAAAACAACCTCAGAATGAAAACAATGGTGTGTGATCACTCTGCCTCGTTACACGTCCCCCGACCTTGGATGACCCACCCCCCCCCACACACACACACTTCAAAGAACTCACTACACAATAACATGCATGAACACAAGCACACACACGCATTCACAGAATTGCTTGCAAACACACAACAACAGTAGCTGGTGATTCAGATTACCAAGTGGATGTTTACTGTTGCTCGAGTGTGACATCACCGCTCATTTTGCGTCGGACAATGTATATGGTAATGGTAATTTAGTGCGCAGCCTTACTATCCCCCTAGCTATTTGTGGCAGCAGCACAGAACCTCTGTTTACAAACCACACAGTTTAAAAGACTCTACCAGACAGGGAACTTTCAAGTATAGAATATGGTATTGGTTGCATTATGGGACACGTAGGATCCAGCATTTCTGGAGCTTCAAGCTTAAAGCCTTTGTTGCTCCTTGTCCATTGCTTGGTGCTGCCCACCCATCATCAAACCTCTCATTCACCAGGCTGTCAGGTACATAATTCCAGATGAGCACCAGTGTGATTTAAAATAAACTACTTTTTGCAAACATGTTCTTGGTCATAGAGGTCAAAATATCTGCTAATGTAGCTTTGTTTTTCCAAAATGTCACACTTCTTTAAAAATGTTCTGACATCTGATGTCTGCCCACCACTTAATGTCTATGGTATTATACTTTTATTTCTACAAAATGTCAAACTGTCTACATAAATCACACTTTGTATCCAAGACAGCATCAGTTTGTATGTTCTACTAATTTATGTCAGTACCTGTATTCGGTGTCTGGCTGCAAGCCCGTGACAAGGTGACTTGTCCCTGATACCACGGTGATTGTTTGGTCGTCCAGGGTGATGACGTAGGAGGTGATCTCCGCCCCGTTGCTGTTCGGCTCGTCCCATTTCAGGAAGAGGCAGGTGGATGGGGAGTGACCTGACTCCGAGGAGGTCGGGAGGTCCAGGAGGGCGAGGGATGAGACCTGGTCCGGATTTGTTGCCGGGGTTCTGAAACTCACCTGCTCACTGTAAGGACCGGCACCCGCCTGATTCACCGCCTGAGAGGGAGACACAAAAACACAGACAGGGTGAGAGGCGAAGAAAATGAGGCATGGAGGAATCTGCCCAAACTATACAGATGAAGGTTAAGAGTGAATAGAAGAAGAGACAAAGTGAAATGAATTGGCAGAACAGTGGCATAGACAAAGAGCAAGAGAAAGTAAAATAGAGGCGAGAAGAAGGACATGAATTTAAATTAGCTTTGAAAGAACATTAGTCTATTCCTTGTGCTATGCAACACATTTACATTCTCCTCAAGCACTCTCCATTAAATGCCCTTCAATTGCTTTTGATTTACAATCATCAATTTTATTGTTTCCCACAAACTCAGTGAGCAGGAAGCCAGGACAGAACATACCAGCTTTTAAAGAATACATCTGCTATTATTTTGAAAGCTTCAACTAAAATTGAAAAACAAATAAAGACATGCTTTAATTGTTTTCCCATATCTGTTTCCATTTCCAAAAATATGCACTCTGTTAAATGTATCAAGCAAAACAAAACAATAAAAAGTGATGGATTTATTGTAATAGTCAAATATATGTATTACTTCCAAAGACATGACGAGCACTTATTTATAGTATAAAATGTCCTGCAGCCATTTTCCAAAAACAGCTCATCAATATTAACCTCAAGTCAAGGAGAACTTAGTAGTACAGAAAAGTCTTGAGTTACTACTTTGTCTTGGCAGTTAACTGTCAACATACCTTGAGGGCCCCAAATGAGAAAAATTACACTTCAGTAGCATTTCAGATTTATATTCTGTCAAATATATCAAACAAAAAACCAAAAAAAGATGTGAAGAACTCTTGATTTAGCTCAATGTGATAGTGAGTGAATATTTTAAATGTTCTCATAAAACAAGTATGTGTCCAGCTGTGACATTTGACACAATAAAGTATGGGACATAAGGAGTCACGCTGAGTTTAACCATACTATAGTGCATCTTGTCTGATCCATTCTTGCAGGGACATCTGTTGTATTGTTACACATATGTACACACATGTGCACTGCTGCCTCAGTGCACATAAACACACACACAAAACCATTGATTAAGACATTAGGATGACCTTGTCCTGTCCTCGAAACTTTATAAATGAACCCATAAAGGGGAGAGCCATAAAACATACTTTTATTGGATTCATAGCTTTAGAGGGTACATCAGGAAAGGAAGCAAGAGAGTGTGCGTGCATGTGTGTGTGTATGTGTGTGTTTGTGTGTGTGTTAGACAAATACACAAAGACAGAGAGAGGGAGGGAAAGAGAGAGTAGTTATTTATGCACCAGATTAAGAGTCATGACACAAATATAATCAATTATCATCAACCTTTCACTGATCTCTGTCTGTTTATGTGTGTTTGTTGCCTCTAACTCTGTTCTTTTTGTGTGTGTGTTCTGCATAACTGTGTTCATGTACTGTTTATGCGCCTTCCCCTCTCTCCCTTGCATACAAACAAGAAAGAGCCTGTGTGTCTCTGCATGAATGCAGGTTGCGCATGTGTGTGTGTGTACGCATTTGCATGAGCGCTGGTGCGAGTGCACGGTCCTATCTGTGGTACCTGTAGCCTGCAGCAGTAGTCTGTGGCAGGCGTCAGGTCTGACAGTTCACACTGTGTGGCGGATCCACAGTAGATGAGCTCCATGGGTTCCTCTTCCCTCGCCCACTCCAAACGATATTCAGAGATGTCTGTACCTGAACCCTCAGGACTCTGTGACACAACGAAACACAGCTAAGAAAACACAGTGGGAACTTGGGATAAAAAAGACACCATAAATGATTTGAAAATATAACAGAATAAAAAAAAAATCTGTCTTTCATAGAGGAAGTAAAGAGCTGTAGTTACAGTGCCGTGTTAAAGCAGGCCAAAGGGAAATGAAGGAGAGACTGTTAAAGGGAGGTTCATAAGCTGCAACCTGGATCAATTTGTCATCAACAGAAACAGAAAAGGGGGGATTTTAGCACTTTTTGACAGCTCTACAAAAATACGTGGCCCCCATAGGAAAGGTTTCTTTCCTTAAACACAGCTTGGTGCGTTTGTCTCACCTCCCAGTTAAGCATTACACAGGTGTTGCTGGTGAGAGTGATGAGTGGCGCCCCGCACTGACCAGGAGGGCCAGCTGCAGTCGTCACCTCCGTTGGGTCAGAGAATTCTCCCAACTACAACACACAGACACAATTAGAGGTATGTTTAACCTAACCACAAGTGGAATAGAAAGCATAACACATTTCCTGTGCGTGTAGACGCGAGTCATGAGTGCTATTTGTTTTGCGTCCCGTGCTTGGTTTGTATTGTTAAGTGTGTGTATGTATGTGTGTGTGTGTGCACGCGTTGTGTTTGTGCCTGCATTTGATCAGCCAGTCTGAGTGCTAACTCTAGTGCTCTTGTCTGTGTGGATAATCAAAGCAATAAGATGTTAACTCCAGACTGTGGAACACTCCTGCATCCAAACATGTACACTGTTAGACTGTCTGGGACACTCTGACCCAATCACTACTGGCCCTGTTTATCTGAGTGTGTGTGTGTGTGTGTGTGTGTGTCTACAACAGTAGATTTCAAGGCCATAACAGCCTTTACACAAAGACTTTCATGCTTGCCAAGTGGAAAATAAGAATTACTTTTAAACATTTTAAAAGGCTGACCGGCTGTAGCATCATCCGTGAAGTGATTTTTGTTGATTTTTATGGTCTTGCCTATTGAATTATTATTATTTTTTTTTTAAACTCATATTTCTGCTGTGTGCATGTGAATTTCTCACCCCGGCCTCGTTGGCAGCCCGCAGTCGGAAGCTGTACGTGGCACCAGGCAGCAGACTGCCAACGGTGCATTGCAACTCCGACCCGTGGTACACCTCTGCTGGCTTGGAGTCCCCCTCGCTCATCTCCAGACTGAACACACACTCCTCACACACTCCCTCAGAGACGGGGGAGTCTAAGCACACGGAGGTAGAGAAAGAGAATTATTTATAATCAAACTGTGATCCCATGGTGTGTTTACAACCCATGTGTAATGGAAAGACACAATGTTTTAGATGGCATGTGTTTACAGATCAGTTCATCAGGTACATTTCTCAGTGATTTACAAGGGATTCTTTTACTGCACCAGAAGTTTAATTTTGGTGAAGTGTGGTGAAGGTAATAAATGATGGACAGTGGGGAAAGCCCTCTGATACATCATGTCTGACCTTCAGCTCGAGCCAGTAATTGCCGCAGCGCTGCCTAGATGTGAGCTGATTAGGGCTGTGGCAAGCTGTATTAAAATTTGTAAAGCAGGAACTTCCTCTGCGTTTCAGACTGGGAGACTTTTGCCTGCCAGCAGATAACAGTACTAATCTGCAGTAATGGGCAGACATTAGGAGAGTTAAGTCAGATATGAGGCTAGGTTAGGCATATAATGGGCTAAATTAGGGTTCAATTGGGCTGAAACATGGTTGACTGAGCTTACATTTGAGCTGGCCAGGAAACATATTAAACTGCCAGAGGGTGATTTAGCTGACTTGCATAAAACAAAATTCAAATATATTCTAGTAAATAAAGCTAAACCCAGTGTACGTGGATGTCTGCACTCACCCCATTCTAACTGCACTTCCTTGTGTTTGGCTTTACCCACAATCCTTGGCGGCTGGCAGGGCCCAGGCGGGACACTTAATGTACGAACCGGAACACTAACAGTGCACTTGATGAGCACAGAAGAGAAGGAATAATAATTATAAATCAATTGATCAATAACTGGCACAAATGTCAATTATGCTACTTGAGCATACTGATTAAGATTAAGAGTCAGAGTCAGTAAGAGCCATAAGATTTTATTGTGAATGTCTGTTACCCCAACTCCAAACCCGACAACTGTTTATGAAAATTCAAAGTTCACAGGACAGCATTTTAAAGTTGCGTATGTGTGTGTGTTTTACCGGGCTGTGTCCTCCGGTGGTGATGCTACACACGCGTAGGCGGTAGAAGGTCCCAGGTGTCAGGCGCTCACACATGCATTCTGTTGCTGGACCACTGTACGCAACCTCCCACTGGCTCGCTGCACAAACAACAATACACACACACAAATGAAAAAAAAAATCCACAATTACACAACCCATCCCATACGCAAGCGTAAGTGCATATACATAATCTCCCGCTGTTTGTTTTCCTGCAGTCAACCTCATTATTTTCTCAGAAACAGAATCCCATTGACCTAATTTATATCTGCTCCCCACTTTGTGTTGCTGTTGTTAGATTGTGTAGACCTGTGAAATTCATTATTTCACCTGTGAAGCAGCTCTCATGTTATGCAAATTTAGATCCTGTTTACACCAAAAGCAATTTCGCTGAAGAAGCAAATGTATTGTAATTATGTAATGTACATGCTCTTTTTTACAAACTGACAACGACATAAAGTACATTTCACATAAACTTCTTAGTTTATGCCTGTTTCAGAGCAGTAACACTGTACACGTACACGCACAAGAAAAAACAAACAAAACTTATGAATATGATAAATCACAGAAAACACAATGAAATGAGTCAGACTCATCCCGAGAGTTCACCACTGCACCCACTGGTACAACTTAGTCAGAGTGTTGAGAAGGTGAAGAGAGCACAGAAAAAAAGAAAAGGAGAAAAGAGAGAGAATATGTACAGATGATGGAGACGACGGGAAACAAGTTTGCTCTGATGTTTCAGAATTAAGATTTTTTGATGCACTGCTATAGTAGTTGACATAAATCACATCACATCATGTCAGCACAGGGTAGGAGCTGAACTGCATCAATTCAGCCTAATGAACCAGTTTATCCTGATCCAATGGACTTGCAGGAAAAGATGTCCAATTCCAAACCATTGAATAACTCAATGGAATTACATGTCTTTTCTCTCCACGCTCTTATTGAATGAAAGCAACAGGGGGACATTTATTTTTCCTGGAATTGCTGATCTTGGGGAATCCACAAAGCACCGTGCGTTAAATTGAGCCTTACAAAGGAGGAATTGTATGTGCTATTCTTTGTAGGCAAGTAAATGCAGGAAATGAATATATTGGAAGGGCAAGCACAGGGATGAGAGGACAGATGGTACATTTTAAACTTTGTTTAAAGGATGGACCGAAATTAGCTGATGGATGCATGTACAAACAGACAGATAGATGTAAATCGTACCTTCGGAGCATCCCTCTGAGATCTCTAGCAGGTACGTTAGAGCTTCTGAACCCCCGTTGTCTTGTGGAGGATCTGTTGGAGCAATTGATTTTAATTTAGGTTATAAACGCAGACAAATACAAAAAATAAATTAATTCATTTTCAACATGGTCCTTATGTCTTCAGAAAAGGTGTGCCTATAATGAGTCAATCAGCACTAAATCTATAAAAATGTGTCAATATATATGTATAAATATATCAATAGAAAATCTTTATGACATAGCATCTTCATCAATCCTGAACACGAACACAACAACAGTGTAAAAAATGTGGCAGATTGTTTGTGTTACCATCAAAGAAAAAGGTAAAATTCCTAAAAAAACACCTGTGTTTCATCAGCATAAGAGCTAATAAGAAAGTGCTCAAGTTTATATTATTTCCATAGATGGTGAGTAAGACATACTACACTATCGGTGATGATTTATGCTGAGATATTAGGTAGCAGCAGCACCGGAAGCAAGCCGCTTAGCTGAACTTAAGCTGCTACTTACTGTATCAGCCATAATCACAGTTGTACTGCTTTAAGGAATTACTAACCCAGGGGGAAATGAACCACACAATAAAGGAATTACTACTACTATTACTCCACACTACATAGCTGTTTGGTGACTGAAGGATCTGAGAAAGGACAGACAGCTCAGACTCCAGCAGCACTAACAGAGAACAGATGGATGACAGCCGATGTGTTGCCTTCTATGGCAGCACCCTTGGTTCAGTGAAAACACCCCAGAGGCAGCAGGTTGTCAAGGTTTCACTCTGCTAGACTTTTTACATTAACTGAGAAAAATACTCTTTTGGATGCAATCGTATGTTAGGGTGGAAATGGTGGATTTTATGTACGATATGTGTATTTCCATGTGTGCCTGTTTACCCCATGTGACGGTGAATCCATAGGGTGTCGCTGTGGTCACACAGGGTGTAGATGGAGGGCCCGGTTTGTCTGGATTGGTGGTGCACACCAACACTTCGCTAGGACTGCTTTTCCCCTCCATGTTTGACGCTATGAGCTGCAAGGAGTGAGGGGAAATGGATAGTATGGAGGGAGGAGGAGAGCATGAGGTGAACAAAAGGGGAAAGAAAAGGAGGGGAAGAGGGTGAGAGAAAGACGGGATACAGATGAGGGAAAGACAAATGAGGGGAATAAGAGAGGAGACAAAGTGAGTAACGATGCAGTGGAAGACCAAAGTGATTCAGAGTGACCGTGGTTAGACGCGAGAAGATAACCTGCAAAGAAATCTATCAAAGAGTAAAGTAAGTGTCCTGATTAATAGGAGCCATTACTCTCTGCTCTTTCACCTGTGCTTCTCCTGGCTCATCAGCCTTCATTCCTCTGCAGTTTACCCCCTGCATCATCTCTTCCGAAGGACAACCTGCTTTGTTCCCAAATGTTCACAGCAGATGAGCATCACAGAGAACACAGAGTTTGCCTCTTTGTGTTTCAGCATGTGTGTATTTGCCTCCTACAAACACCCACCATCTCAGCTGGAAGGTGTAAGTAGGGACATGGACATGTACATGTTTGTATGTGTGTGTTTGTGCGTGTGTCAAAGTGCATGCAAGGTCTTGTTTGACATGGCTGCACCATAATTGACACACACACACACAGGAGTATCTGAATCAACACTCTTATATAGATCTCCTGTTGGAACATTTTGTTTCACAATGTCCTCACATCATGAGCAGCTATCAGAGCTTTTAAGTAGAGCTGGACGGTGCTCTCTGCTCTCCAAATGGCTGCTGAATTGCTATGTTTCGATACTCTTTAAATTGCTGCCAATTCTCTGGCGGTAAAATACTGTATCCCTTCCTAGATTGATGGATGTTATATTGCCACATGGATAGATTGGTATCCTTGGAAACATTTTTTTTTTATTTAACAAGAGAACATCACTGACTGGACAACTTTCCTTCTGCTCGTCATCATAGCATCATTAAAAATGAGACCTCAATGTATCTCAGGGAAAATAAATAAAGGTTGATGATTGATGATGATGATTATCATGAAAACAGAACACTCAGCCAAGATGAAAAAAAAATAGATGAGCTAGATGAGAAGATTAGTGTCTGCAAGGCTGAAGTGACACGAGTCAATCTTCTCTTCTACCTCTATTTCCCAAAATGTGTTTTAAATCTTTTTTTTTTTCAACACAGAACACAGAAGTACATTACATATTACATATTACATTTTAATCATTCTCTCGCCCACACTAATACACATGGGTGCAGCTCTTTAAGTGCAGAAAATATAACACACACACATCTCCATCATGTCTTCACCTACCCTGAATTTATACTGTGTACTCCTCTTCAGGCCTTGTACAGTACAGGTCAAGTTTTCTCCAGTGTACTTTGGATGAAAGTCTGTTCCCTGTGGGAGATACACTGTCAGCAGTCTGTATGTATTAGAGCCTATTTTTGAGCACATTGATGCAATAAATCCCAGCTTTTGTATTATATATGTATATATATTATGTGTGTATTGGAGGGTTTGCACTGCATTTTCCATGTAATGTTGAATATTTCCTATTATCTATGCATCATTTCGTGGAGTTTTTTTTTTCTTTCTTCTATTCCTGTGGGATTCAACTGACTGACAGAACAGAACCAAATTAAGGTTTCATGTTTATATTGATGGATTATGGATAATGTAGTTCCTGCCACTTTGAAACCTATTGGCTGTTTCTAAAGTAATGGAAAACGATCCTGTGCCAGTAAACTTCAACTTATATTATGGGTGTGTGTGTGTGTGTGTGTGTGTGTGTGGTACTGACGCTGTTGTCCTCCTGGATCTCAAGTGTGTATTTGAGCTGCTCCTCGCTGGGACTGCCCTCAGGACGCACCCAATCCAGGGTCACCCAGGACACCCCCGCCCTGACCAGCCGCGGTGCAAGAGGCAGAGCAGGCAGGGTGCCCATGGTGTAGAACACCACCTCTGTGCTGTAGCCACTGCACAAAGCACAAACATATTTCCATTCCATTCACATTTTATTCATTTTATTCAAAATGCTGAAGTAAATGACTGACTTGTTGGGTCATTACTTTTGAGGTAAAACTGACAGCAGTGCAGCAGGAAAGGCGGTGCATCGTGAATTACAAATTCAGCAGAGACGTAGAGAGGAGAAGAAGAAACAGAAAAAGAAAACTGATGCTCATATGAAGAGAGTGCATGTGTGGGGGAGTGGTCTCCCAATGGAGTTAGTAAGAAGAAAGTTAAAGAAGAGAAATGACAGGGACAAGATAAGATATATGCATGTCAGAATAGATAAGGGGAGCTCATTTGCGGGTTGCAGGAGGAAAAGGATTTGAATATGCATCCAGCAGCAAATGTCTGAGAGGTTGTAAAACTTTTATCAAGTAAGAAAAATAGTGAGTAACCAAAAGCTTGCGTGTGCCGGAGCATGTTTGTGTGAGTATTTGTCTCCATGGCTTCAAAGTAGGCTTCAAGCTGAAGGATGTATTAAAGGCTGCCTTTAGTTCAGCCAGAGGACTCATCAGACCCGCACCCACCCTCACCCCCCATCCCTGTCACCCTAACGACTGCAGAGAAGCCCGCTCCCCGCCGTAATGACAAAGAGCGAGGACGAGAGCACAGAGGGAATGGAGGTAGAGGACTCATCTCACATGCTACAGAGAAGCTGGTGCATGTATGTGTCTCTCTGTCTATCATAATGGTGGCGGACGGCGCATGTTGTGGCTAACATTGATACAATGTGCTCCCATAGGTATCAGTATCCATGGTTACTGAAATATGGTTTGTAATCTCACACAGGGACATTCGGTGTCAGCTGCTCATTTTAAAAGCTGTCATCTATTCTAATATATCCTTGTTTTTACCCTAGGTGAACAAGGAACAAAAAGGTGTTATGACATCTGCCGTCTGTGCTGTTTGTGATGATGTGTATGTGTTTGTGTCTTCAGGGGTAGGCAACAGTACCTTGAGCCGATGTCGTTGTGTGCAGCCACTCTGAACGTGTGGCCACAGGTGGGAAACAGTCGTGTCAGCTTACAGTGTCTCTGGCTCCCAAAGTAACATTCTCTGAAAACACTGTTCTTCTTTCCCTGCAAAGGGGAGAGGAGACGGAAAACAAAGTAAGATAAGAAGAGAACAGGAGGACAAGATTAATTGCATTAAGAGAAAAGTAAAACAGATGAGCAAAAAAATAGCACGACAGAGAAAAAGTACAGATAAGAGAGGATGAGGGCCAGACAATGAGAGAAACATAATTCACAGACTCCATACATCATCTTCGAGGAGCCGCATATGTTGACATCTATTTAGTAATATCTGTGATCACTATAAGTCCTTTTTTGTTTTGTTTTGTTTTTTTTTTTTTTAAATAAGAGGAAGGCATGACAGATGATAGGCATCATGAGCAAAACTCACCTCATCCCACTCGAGCAGGTAGTTTGTGATTTTGGATCCATTGTCACCCGGGGGCTGGGGATGACAGGGAAATGGAAGAAGCGAGGAAGACAAGAGGCAAGAGAGAGATGGAGATTAGTCAAGGATTAAAGGCTGACACTGAGAGAGACAAAATACCTGCCGTTTTTTTATAATTGGCCTCACTTCCTGTCTGGGTGACTGATGCCACGCTTTATCAGTGACAATGTGAGTGGAAAAAAATGTGCTTGTGCGAGAAAAGGTCAGAGAGGACGCAGGGATGCATCCTGACAGCACTGTTCAACAATGCAAGACTGTCCTTCTGTTAGGAGTTACAGGCTGATAGAGTAAAGCTAGAACATAAACCAGGAGAAGTAAAAACATACTGTTGACTTTCAGAGAATTAAATTGTTTTTTTTTGCTAATAATATGACGGTATAAATACAGTGTGTTAGACACAGACACGATGGACGAGACATAAAGTATCCCGTGTTGTTCTGGTGGTGTTAAACTGATTTATAATAACCCAAGTGCAAGGGTGCCATCAAAACTAATTGAAACATCATAAATTTAAATCACTGCAATGTTTATTGGGGTGAAAATGCTTCATCAGCTGTCTTCAGGGGTGACTTAGCATAAAGATGTCAGCGCCTGTACCTTCCACTGTAGGGTAAGGGTGCTCTTGGTGCGGTGGGAGAGTTTCGGGGGTAACGGGACGTCAGGGACGCTGCAGTGTGTGGTGAACGAGCTGGCCTCTGAACACGAGCCTCGAACCGAATTGTACATTGCCGAGACCCTGAAGCGGACACACACAAAACAAAAAAGGATGAAACATTTGAAAGGATGAGAGGATTCTTATCTTGGGCAACTTTCAGAAGAAGTGCGAACGTGATGCAGCATCACACGTAAATCAGTCCTTACCGTACGTGGTAGTCTGTCGCTGGCCTTAGGTCTTTCAGATGGTACTCCAATTCTTCACCACTGAGACACAGACACACAAACACAGTGCAAAGGTTACTCCAGTGTACTTTATCTGAGCTTATACGAACTGCATCTGTTTGTTTGTGTGTTTCCTACCTGTATATGAGGCGATACTTTCCATCTCGTCCCTTATCTGAGAGAGAGACCTCATAGGAGCAGGACACTGGCATGCCGTTACTATGCCTGTTCACCAGCCCTGCCGGGGGGACCCAGGACAGTTGTGCAGCCCGCGCCTGCACATTGGATACCTATAATACACGCATAAACAAATATTATGTACTTTATACGCAGAATGAAAGAAGCACAATATTTTTTTTGCGTACTGTGGCTGTTGGTTTGCAGTTGTGCAGGTTGATTAATTTCATAAACTTCTATTATACTCGATTTAATGTTATTCTCATGTATCTTGCTCTGTTCTATCCTTGGCAGCAACAATTCAACCCCCCATTTTTAAGTAAAACTGTTCAAGTTCAATAACTTTGAAAGTGCATGTGTGCTTGTTTTTGTCCGTCCATGTATTTGGCGCCATATGATTCTGTGTGCGGACACAGTGAAACCACTGCTCCAGATTTGGCTCTTCTTTCTGGCTGAAACACATCCATGCCAAGAACGCACAAGAAAATTAAATGGAACAAACACAGACACACTCACACAGACACAAACACAGACACACACACACACGCACATATACACACAAAAAAAGAGGCTTGCGTGTTTGCGTGTTTAACTCTGTGTCTGCCTGCAAGTGCGTGCATGTTTATGGGAGTTTTAGCTGCAACACATGGTGGGTGAGCCAATTTAGTGTGATTTAGCACAGTCTGCTGCAATTCCAGACTCCACAGCCACTGAATAGGCGATGAATGTGCCTTAAGGGAACTGCAAACCACAACCATGCCTAGACTGTCTATAAGGAAAAGCAACAGACAGACAGGAAGAGAAGCAACGGAGAGACGTTTCACTGTCATTTCAGGATCACAATGATTAGCTTTTATGAGCCCACGTCACTGTGTCCATATGCCTGAAAACATCTGTGTCTTTGATGGGATTTAATCTGGGTCCACCCATTGGGTCTATCACTTTGCTTGTATGTCCACAGCGGGAACATTAACGTGTTGCCAAAGCAACGGCAGTCTGATGTACAAAGAAAGTGACAAACAGATAGAAAAGGTGCGTGGAGGAATAGGATGAGAAGCAGATATGACGGATGAAGGGCACCATTCAGAGGTTTGTCATCTTTTTGCCATTTGACCCTGAGAGACCGCCAGTGTACCATCTGCAAGGGATTGGTCTGACAGACTGTTACACAGAAGTACAGGGGTATTCAGTACAGTAAAGTATAGTATACAGTATAATCTATTGTATATCCATCATCAGTTCTCCTTATCTATTTTGACCTTTCACTCCATCACTTTCTCAGTTATATATCCACACAATGGCTGCTTTTATGTACAGTCTGAGGCCACTTCACAATGGGAAAGTGACTTCAGACTGTGTTCATCCAACCTCAGTGTGATTTGGACAGGACAGGAGGAAGGCTGTGCTCATGTAGACACCCAATTCTGATGACATTACATTCAACTTTATATTAGTCTCATTGTAGAAAAGCATTGAGGGCTTACACCATGTTAGCACCATGACAAATAGGACAGGTGTAAACAGGAATACTTGTCCAGCTCCTGCATCTGTGACTTATCCACTCTGCCTGCATCGGCATCTGCACAGCAATGTCCCACACCAGTGAATGTGGATTGCAAGGGAACAATGCAACCCATAGTGAGTCTGCACCACTGCTGACATTTTATTCTCCACTAGCACTTAACCCACAGCACAGGTCCAAGATGATGGATTGCCGTATACATTTTACCATATCAATATAAGATCTCGCTCTGTAAACCCCTAACATTTTTATGGTCATAACCATAAACCCATTGGCACGCTTTTCTAATAGAACTCTTTTTATAGTGGGTTTAAAGTCATAGACTGTGCAACAAACTACATTTATAGTCCAAAGAAACTCTCACATTCTGCCTGGTTAAAAAGTAACTACTGAGGTGAACGAGCAGTATCCATAGCGCCAGATGTTTCCTTCTCACAGCAGGGTGGTGATTGTGCCTACTTCAGCTGTTGCAAAATGAAAAGACACAGTATGAGAAATTAACTCTGGCTTTATTATATTTATATATGGCATTTATATTAATGTCATACAAACAACCTGTAATGTAACCCCTCACTGTGAAGGTAAATGTAGCCACAGTCTGCATCTTTCTTCAAGCACAGAGAGCAAGATGCTACAGGGAAGTGTACTTCTCCTTTATTCCTCCACCACCTCTCACAATTCAATTCAGCTGAAGCAAACGTACTTTATTGATATAAAAACAAACAGCACAACCAGAGGAACAAGGTAATATTGTAAGCATTTTTAAATTAAGGACTTTCTCATACAGGTTCTGTTTCTCGCAACACCTGCTACCTCTTTGGCACACAGCCGAATCCATCATTTCAGTATATAACCCATACCAAAACTACTGCTTCTTGTATAAATGCATTGTGGTTATGAAGGGTCACTGAAAAGTCAAAATAAAGCGACGGAAGCAAATCTCAAACTTGCTGTATTGCCTCTTTCCTTCCTTCTTCTCTTTCCTCTCAGTATTAACTATGATAAACTTGCTGTATCAGTGTACAGGTCATCTGAGGTAATAAGAGTAGATAAATCACTACTGTGCATCAACTTGTGGTCTCTTTCATGTATTTAATGACACCCCCCTCTCTTTTTATGCTCCATTTTCTCTTCCTCTCAATGCTGCTTTCTCGCCCTCTATTTCAGCCCCTGACATAAACTCACAGATATCAAATGGTCCAATTGCACAGCCTGCTGACCAAACTGCTTTCACTGAGAGTGAGCAATTCCCCTCTAGCAAACCGTGTCTGCAGCTCATTCATTCACATTGGCCATGAAGGGGGGGAAAGGGCTGTTTCAGTGTTTATAGTGTTTTTCAGCTGACAGAAGCAATGTGGTAAGTAAATGATGTGGATGAGCAGATGCTGCCCTCATGTGGCCAGGGTGAGCAGAGCTGAAGTCTCTTACCCTCTGAATAACTCATCAGAGGGTAACTCATCACTCAAAACGACAGAGATGCACTGCACACACAGGTCACAATTTTTTTTTGTTTGTTTGTTTGGAAGTGTCTCATTTTTATGTTAATCACAGAGACAGGGTGGAAATCTGGAAAAGACATCAAACCTCATTCCAACTGCATGAGACAAGGGGGTGATTGATGAAAGTGGTTAGGAAGTGTGTTGGGTTTGTGTGTCTGTGCATGCGTGCAGTTGTGGGAGGAAGGTTGCATACCAACCTGTGGTTTGTCGATTGTAGACAGCATGTCTTGAACACGTTTCCCCTCTGAATCATGATCTGAGGAGGCAGAGACACGAAGAGAAAAGGAGTGATTATCAAGAATTAATTATGTAATGTAGAGACTGACCGTGTGTTTGTGACACATGGAGATCATGAGGGGATCTCTGCCACATGTAGGGTCATAATTGCAATCTGTGCACATAATTCTCACATTTCTGAATTAGATTCTGACTCCCAACTTTTTAATTCTATTAGTAAAAAAAACCCCAAAAGTTTCAAAACAGACCAGACAGAAAAAAGAAAAAGAAAAAAGGGGGGCTGCTCATTTACAAACAGAGTTTTTTTAATTCCAACAAGCCATGTGATCTATAGCTCATTATCCCTCGAGGTCAGCCAAGGTTTGCATGCAGATTGGGAAACTACGCAAGTTCAGAAGTCAAAGTCAAAGTCAGATAAAATAAATCTTGACTGCCAAATCAACCCTAATATTGTCTGTGAAAATTAGAAATGGCCAAAAATAGAGTAAAACAGACCTAAATTCTTGTGTTGTCTAACACTGTGTGATGTAACACTTGTTTTCCTCCACGAGCGCCTATTTCATCTCATCAAGTCACAGCCCTTTGGAAAAAAAATTCACTAAATTATCCAGCACGTCTCAGATAAGGATTAGTCATGAACTACTGACTGAGAGCAAACAAAACGGGGATCACCAAAAAGAGGAAAAAAAAAAAAGAAAAAAAGAAAAAGACTCATATTCCACAGAGACTATTCTTTTCTTTGGAGTCATTCATTTCATAGGAAACACTACACTAAGCACTATCATGTATCATTTTAAATCAACTGTCCCTACACCTGAGATGAATTATCTGATGTGACATTAGCAGTGTTGTTACAGACCCACAGTACATCTTGTTATGCATGACACAATATGCACTGTGCATAGTGGCCACAGTTGTATGTAATGCAGTTGTTGGAGTTTAGAAGACAAACAGCATTAAGAAATTATACTTTGAACCAGCTTTATCTCCTTTTTCACTTTTATTGGTTTTTAATGAAATTATTTGGCTGAGATACAACAGAATCTATGTGGCACCCAGGACAAGGCCCCACAATGCCTCCTTACACCAGGTGTAATATAAGAGGAGTAATATAAGCTCTGTTATGAGTTTGGGTGTGTGTTAGAAAAAATGAAAACATCAACTGATAATGAAAATATGCACTGGTTGCAGCTCATGATGGTCACTCATTAGGTATAAAATGAGTTATAAAATGTGTTACGTGGTGCTGGACAACCTCTTTGGCTGTGAGATGGGGGACTACTCCATTGCAAGGTCATGCGCATAAATACACTTACAGCATAAACACGAGCACACACTCATACACAGGTCTGGTCCAGTGATATGGCACGGCTAAAGGTGATTTAGTGGCCACTCGGGGTTGTTATGAGGGCGAGTATCTGTGTGTGCACATGTGTGGGTAATGGAAGTCTTTCCCCCCTGCGTGATCCCCACAGTTGAGGTTTTTCCGACCAGAGGCGGCCTGCTTTCTCCATCTGAGTCTGACCACTGTAAATCACACAGGATGTGTACGTGTGTATGTGTGTGCGTGTGTGTGCGAGCGAGAGAGAGAGAGAGATAGAGATAGAGAGAGAAAGAGAGTGTCTCCATGTGGGTAAGGGTCAGCAATATAAATTATGTTTGAAACCAGGTTTGTTTGATGACTGGGTTACTGTGGTACAGATGCAGAAAAACAAAACACACCTTTGCATAGATTATACTTGTGAACAAACCAGTTTGTGTTTTGAATGCCGTATGCTTAGAGCAAGCGATGAATGAGAGATTGTGTGTGTTCAAATGTGTTTGTGTGCATGTGTGTGTGTGTTGGAGTGTGTGAGTGGCTAAGTCCCTGTGACAGATTCTGTGGAGGAGAGGGCCTTAGTGTGCCTGGGGGTACGCGTATGAGTCATGGCAACAGTGATGTCATGGAAGCACAACCTCAACTTGACCTCTGTGTGTGTGAGAGTATGCGTGTATATACGTGTGTGTGTGTGTCAGACGGAATAAAAAAGCAAGCGCAAGAGAGAGCGCGTGCGTGTGTGTCTCCAAAGTCCCAGTATCAGGTTACAGGAGATTGGTGATGGGTGATTTGAGGAGGGTAGTTAAGCTACTGTGTGTATGTGTGTGTGTGTGTGTGTGTGTGTGTGTGTCCATGTGTGTGCGTGCGTGTGTGTGAAGGGGGTGGGGGGGGGGTGGGGGGGCTGGCAGTGTTGGGAGAGTTCAGCAGGTGAAGTACACATTCTGCATCACTGCTAGACACATTGGCTCATTAGTGAACTTTTTTTTTTTTTTTTTTTTTATTACCCTACACTTGTCCCCCTTTCATCCATTTGGACAAAACTGAGCTTTTCCCTTTTTATGGAATAAAAAGCACGCTCAGACTCACAGCTCCAGACATGAACAGCTCTGTCATCTTACAGGCTGACCCAGCTTATTCCACACATTCATCACAGCTGAGTGAAAAAGGAGAATATGGCCCGTTTAGTGCTGCGGTCCTGTAGCTACTTGTCAACTGCAGCTAAGAAAAGACGAGGTGGAATTCCATTACAGCATCATTTCAGCTGTCACGTTCAGCAAACAACAGATGTTCAAAATCAAACAACAGCCAAGGCTGATGACCGCTTTTACTAGAAGTTCACGGTTTTAATCAGAAACAGGAAAAAATAATTTTGTTTTTCTGATCTGAACTATAAAATAAAAAAATTAAAAAAAAGAAAGAAAAAAAAGATTTTATGGGTTTTTGTAGATTTTGTCCTTCGTTTATTTATTGGAAACTGTCATAAGTCAATTTAGGTCAGTGAGAGATTGTCGTTACACTCAAAATCAGTCTCAAAACCACATAATATATAACAAATTATAATTATTCATATAAGAGCTTATGTTATTCCATAATTCTGCTTTTACTCCATTCTGTAGATGCTACTGGACTAATTTTACTCTCTAGTGTTAACTATACAAAAAACAAGACGTTATGCTGTTTATTTTAAGAGTTGCAGCTCATTTCTTTTTTTAGGCTGAATCAGGGCTTGAAATCTAGTGCTTAAATTACTCTGCTAGTAACGGCCCCAACCTTTCTACACTCTCAGACTTTCTCAGAACACTGTGAAAAAAAGTTGGCGAGCTCACAAACTCAGTTTGTGACAGAGACAGATTTATTTAATATTTCAGGAGACCAGTAATAAAGTTTGAAAAACACTACTGCTTTACCTCACCACTGAGTGTTATGACTCGCTGTGGTTGTTGAGTCCAGCTGTTTAAGTGTTTAATACAGAGAATAACCACAAAGAGTTGATGCTGATGGCTAAAGTAGAAACTAAATCTCTTCCCAGTGCAACTCCATACACACCAACACACCACTACACCCACACTCTCTCACTCACACACACACACACACACACACACTCCTCTGTCCTCACTGTCCCTCACCTCCTCTCTTTTCTGTTTATGTGCTGCCCACGCACCCTCACTTCCTCTCCCCGTCTGACCTCACATCCTGTCTGTGTCTGACTGCCTGTGTTTGATTAGCAAGGACAGCCAGACGGAGCAAGGGAGCACAGCGGACAGCAGGAAAAGACGAGGAATGAGGAATTGGGGAAGGGGGGAGCGGCAGCAGCACGCCAAGCCAAAACAGGGCGAGAAGGGGATTTAGAGGAAGAAAGAGAGACACTGAAGGACAGACTGCAAAGAGAGAGAGAGAGAGAGAGAGAGAGAGAGAGGACAGGCAAGAGGAGTCTGGGTAAGAGATTAGGTACAAAAACACAAGGAAATTGAGAGACAAAGAGCGAGCCAGGGATCAACAGAGAGGAGGAGAGATGGCGGGATGAAAGGGGAGAGAAAGGAGAGGGCTTAGGAGGATGTGAGATGAGGATTACACAACCTTATGTGACATCATCAGAGGGTGTACAGCAGGTGTGCATTACTGATCTCAGTGTAGTAGTAGTTACATTACAAGTTGCTGCCTTCAAAACTGACAAAAGATACCAAAAACAAAAGTCTTTTATAAGTCAATACATCAATGACATATGATAAATTGTGATGATTTCTTTCTTTTACTTATGTCTTCAATGTCCCTTAACCTAGGAACACAGGTGTCTCCTGTGTAATCTGACAGCACCACATGTTCATGTTATGGCCTTCTTCTTCAAATTATTTCAGCATGAGAAATCACTTTGGTACGGTTGGCCGAGGTTTTACAATTACCATTAACTTCAGTGCAGTTGCTAATGAATAAGAAGCTACTCAGAGGCAAAAATTAGAGCTGTAGCAAATAAAGAAAACGCTGTAATCTCATCAGAATAGTTGAACCTTGTGGAAAATACATTCTGCATCATTGTTACAGAGTTAGATATGAAGATTATGGGAATGGGAAACATCAAGCCTGCCGCTCTCAAAAGGTTAACAAAAATGCCAACCGAGATATGCTGTAACTGTTTTATTTCTTAGCCAGGTTATTAACTTCCTGGACTGTCCATTGAATGCTGGGAAACCTTGCCGTGACAGCAGTACTTCACCTGTTTGGACCTAGTTTCCAGTTTCTCAATTCCCTAATTTATCAATGTTAATAAATTTATTTATGAAAATATCAAACTATCCCTTCAACTGCTGAATATTTTATCAGGTTTTTATAGCGTATCATTTTAAGCATGAGCTCACTGTTAGTGGCACATACACAATACTATGTTCTACTCTGTGAAACTGATCAAAGAACCAGGCATTTTCCAACAAAGCTGCTCATGTTTTATCCTGATGAGTCAACCAAGAGACTTAAATTGCCATCTTGGCCTCTTAAGTGCTCCAACCTACACTATAGTCTACATAGAAAATGAATGGGAATTTTCCTGCCAAAACCCTGGACATGTAAAATAACTCCACACTGCAACTCTGTTCCATGGAACAAAGTAGGAAAACGTACGTTGGGTTACTCAGAAGCACATTCATGTAAATACTTAATGTGAGCATCATTCTGACTCTCTCCCCATGTCATTCCTTCCTTGTCTCTATAGTCTCCCTCCATGCTCCCTCGGTCCTCCTCAAATACACGTTGACGAGATTTTTTTTTTTTTTTTTAAATGTTGCACATCTACACACTTCCAAATTAATGGTGTCACTTGTAGAAAGAGCTACAGTAAAACTGAGTCACTTTGACATTGAGGAGGTTGCATTCCTACCACATGACAGCCTGTGGTTCTTAGACACAGTCTGTCTGCACTGGGACAGAAAAAGACCTTTAAGGCCTGGAAAAAAAATGTGAACAATGTGGCAGCAGTCGCTCAATCAGCCCCCACCACACACATGTGAGGCCAAAGGCACAGAGTGTGTGTGTGTGTGTGTGTGTGTGTGTGTGTGTGTGTGCGCGCGCACGCATGCATGTGTGTCTTCCTGAAGGGAACAAAGTGAGATATGATACCCATCTTTAGAAGCCTCTAATCAGAGAGTACAAAGCGAAGTGACGAACACTCAGCTAGAAAAAGGAGAGAGAGCGAGAGAGATGTAGAGAGTGGAGAGGGAGGAAGGGACAGAGTGAAAGGGAGGGAGGAGAGGGAAGAGGAAAATGGAGGTAGTGAGGGGCACAGACCTTGGATTCCACACTATTATCATCTGCTGCATAGTGAGCATTCCATCTGTTCAACAGCTGGGCTACACACACACACACACACACACACACACACACACACACACACACACACACACACACANACACACACACACACACACACACACACACACACACACACACACACACAGTAGAGAAATCATTGGGACATGCCTGAAATTGTGGTTGTCATGGTGAAGGTTTGGTTCTCATGGCCAGAGTCCTGATGGTTTATAAAGGGGATTAGAGAGGGAGAGACAGAGAAAGAGAGATAGAGACTGGCATTGAGAGCTGGAGAAGTAGAGTCAGAAAAAGAAAAAAAGGGCAGAAAAAAAAAGAATAAAATTGAAATTCAAAAGTCAAACCCGAAACAGAGAGGACAAGACTCGGAGATAGAGACATAGAGGCAGACATGCAAATAAGCAACCTGGTTATTCTCCAGAACATGATTTATTGGACTACAAGTAAATGAGAAACCCAGTTTCCTTAATCGTGGTGAGGGATTGAGAGCATCGAGCCAATATATCTAGTTTTCTGCAAGAAAAACCTGGTTTCTAAAAGACTGCATGATAAAGAGTGCAGTTACTTATATGGCAGTAACTTATTCTTCTGCCCCAGTGTCTAAAATAATGAAATCCAACTTAAACTGAAACTAAAACAAATAACTCACAGTATAAACACATATAACTGCATTCTCCAATTCCCTGCCTTAACTTGATTTCTCTCAATAACTTGGTTTCATGTGCGCATTTAAATGTCGACAGAGAGACACAGAGAGACCTTGTCCACTGCAGCCCTCTCACGGAGGAGAGAGATGAGTGTCTCAACTGCCAAGCGACACAAAAACTCTCCATTTTTCCAAGAAGAGTATGAAGCATGGATGCACGTGTGTTTCTGTAAGTGTGTACGTGCAGCGAACAGTGCAGCGACCTGGACCAGGCAGAGAGGGATTACGCAGGATGAGTTTCTCAGAACCCTGACCCCATCCGACCCTGCTCAGCCCAAAAAGTCTCAAGAGTATGACTGCAGACTGGCAGGCAGAGTGGAAGACGAATCCAAGGCCTGACAGACAGCAGAAGCAGAGAGGGAGAGTGACAGTGGCAGAGAGATGGAGAAAGGCAACCAAAGAGGCACAGAGAGACAAAGCCGCAGAATGATGGAACTATAGGACAAAGACAAAGACAGAGCCATCTGTTTCAGTGCATTTTATTTGTTGTCCACACCAAAACTGCACTCCTTTTTACGAACTGAAATGCAAACGTTTCACCTTCAGGATTTATTTTTTATATTAATTTGATGTGTCAACCCATGTGAAAGCAAAACTTTGTACAATGTGGTGGCATCACTGTCCCATTTGCACACATTACAAATTTGAAAATGAATGGACAAAGACAAACCAGACTGACTAGTACCTAATAGTAGTCTGAACTAAAATGATTTTTCAAATAAAAATAGTGATTGATAAACTTTGGTATGATTACCATAACTAAATAAGATCATGGCTAACGTAATTAGTGGACACTATAGCCCTTTCCAGACATGGAATACGTGTTGCTGCTTTCATTTAGGTGTTTAAGGCTTTTATGTAATTATTCCTTTTCTGTTCTCTCACCAACAGCATCCATGTTGGATTTTAAAAATTATTTAGTCATTGAAGCCTTCCTCAAAGATCTTTATGGGCACAGAGCAGTGATTGCCCCACTTCCCTTTGTCACCTAATAAATCTCTTCAGTTTCATCATTAGAGCTACAGGAATCATAGTGGATTTTTTCATGTGTTCACGCAGTGACTAGCAAAACATTCAGTCAGGACTTCCTGTTTCTACAGGAATGACTCATGTTAGTTTTGGCATGAGACATTTAGGTGTTGACTTATTGCATCTAAAGGAGCTTCTGCTTCCAGTGTCTGCCTTTGGAGAGACCAACAAACACTTCAGCTGTTCTGTGCAATAAACCAACCGTAAGTCTAGCAGAGACATAAAATGTGAAGGAAGTAAAAAGGTGGCAGCAGCTCTTTTCTACTGGCATCTTGTTTGTTAACAACGATGTCTCAAAATTAATGGCGTGTTAGCCTTAGTCTGCCAAATGCCAGAGCTTTAACTCCGCTCCTAATTTTGTTGAAGTGTGCACAAATCATTTGTACAGTAAGCTGCAGATGTCTGAGGGTTTGTGCATTTCGTCTATTGAATTACTTAATTTGATTAGGACAAACTAAATTTTAACACGATGAAGCAGTTGAAAAAGACTTAATATTATGTAACCCAGTTCTGGTTAATACGGAGCAGTCGGGTGCTGTAGTTTGATAATGTGGCGAGTTTATCGCCTGTATCACGAGGTTCACTCAGCTGAACAGGGAAATGTCTGGTGTACCCATTGTGATTGGCGACAACAACCTCCCCTTCTAATCCCACTAGTCCTGTTACATGATATCAGCGGGAAAGACATTCCTCTGCTGGTAAAGCCATCCCTTGTTCTCGCTTTGTTTTCTGTGCATCCCCCTGTTTTGATCTTTCAGTCCCCAATTTCCGTCCTTCATTTCTCTCCTATCCTAATTTCTTGTCTTATCTCCGTCATTTCTTTCTCCTGCCAACATTCCCTCTTCTTGTCTCACTCTTCTACCCCACTGCCCTCCATCTTGCCCTACAAACATGGCCGTATTTGGGTTTGTAGGAAGGGAGTTAGGAGTTTGTTGGGAGGAGGGGGCTGAGATTATCACCATGGCAATTCACACAAAAACAGTGCAGTAGGGAAAAGGTGCGTTTGGTCTCACACATTTCCAGGCCTGTTACTACATTGACAGCAGGAAGAGCAGGATGACAAGGCTGATGTTAATAGAAGGGCTGAGTCATGACTCAAAGGCCAGGAGAGCTAATGAGTAATACATCACAGAAACATTACATCAGACTTTGAAATGTCTCCTCTTACTACCAGCATTGTTCTTAAACCACTTCTGAGTCACTTCATTAGTAGAGCAACTTAATTACTCTGTTGTAGTGAAAAAAAATATGTCACATACATGAGCCAATGGTGGTGATGAATGTGCCATCTCTAGTTTATATCACATGTTTATCATCACAGTGATGTCACAATTTAAATATTTGGTGCCACTTTATCAGCCAGTTATTTGGTAATGAGCAGGAAGTACCTCAAGTGAACTGTTTGACCACCTTTTGAGAAAAGCTGGACTGCAATCCATGGCACCATATTATGTTGTTTCCATTTTCAGTACCTTTTAAAAACAAGCGTTGGCGGAATTAATAATAACTAATGATGCCTTGTTCAATAAATCAGCCATAAAGAGATCGGAGATTTGAATGAGTTCTTTCTTTGAAAGAAGAAACTGAAATGAATTATTCCCCTACAACTTTAAAAATAACACTTTCATCAAAAAAATGTAATGCTGCCTATTTTGGTCAGAGTCACTTGTGGTTATGGTGGTTACCAAATGTAATTTACTGACTATGTCCACTTGTGCTATAATAATAATAACATAATGAACTTCATTTACATAGTACCTTACAAGGGCAAAGTTGCAAAGTGCTAGAGACTAAAAAAATTTAAATATTACCATCAGTTAAGAAAAGCCAAAAGGTAAAAGTGAGTTTTGAGAAAAGATTTAAAGGAGGATGCTGAGTTTGGTGCCTAAGCCTTCCACAGCTTAGGGGCTAAGGCTCAGTCACCTTCTTTGTGACAAGTTGGGAATCAGGAACCATTAGTATGGCCCTGTTAGAGGATCTCAAGCAGCCAGACCACTCAAAGCTTTGAAAACAAGCAGTAAATCCTAAAATCAATTCTAAAACCCCCAGGAAGCCAGTGAAGGGCAAAGATTGGTATAATGTGGTCGCTTCACTTGGGATGTGTTAACAGCCTGGCAGCAGCAGTTTGAGTCAGCTGGAGTCTTTCGATGTTGTACCTGCTGATACCAGAGCAGAGGGCATTGCAATAATTGAGTCTGGAGGAGATAAAGGCATGGATGACCTTTTCTAAATCTATAGAGCAAAGAAATGTCCTGATCTGCATTAGCAGATTACGATGGGCGAAGCAAGATTGGACCTGCTTTTAGTCAAGTGAGCATTAAAGGACAATTCAAAGAATTATTTACACTTATCTGTTGGTTTAGCACATGAAATTATCCTGGAATTGTCAATTTCACAAACAGCAGTTGCTGCAGACTCCTATTTGCCTTCAGTTAATAAAGTTGAAAAAAGAACTGAGAGACATGAAATTCCAGTAGGGTTTTCCTTGTTTTAAAACATCCTTCTTGGCACAAGTTAATTATGTTTGGCAATGTGGAAAAATCTTTAGTAACTTCTTTGGTTTAAAATCACTGTGTCAACACTGACAATACCTAAAACGTTTTCTTTAATTTAAGACTAAGGCGATTGCACAACTGAAAACGAACTTTTGAGAAAATCTCTGGACACAGCAGTCACTGCACACATCTGGTTTCTCCTGAATTCACAGGACTTGGTGGTGACGAAGAACAAAAGATGGAGGAGGTGAGGGTGCTGGTCCATCTGTTTCTGCTGAAATCCTAGTTTCTCTGAGTGAAAGACAGGATCTGCTGTGGTGATGATGCAGAGCCAACATGGAGGAACAGAGGGGACGGGGCCCACATCTGTTTCTGCTCAGCAAGCAGCTCAGTTCTGAGGAAAAAGGCCTGTAGAGCTGGCTTTACTAGGGAATGGTCACTGCACTCGCCAAGTCAGCCTGCTGCCTTACTGGCACAGGGGCAATAGCCACACTCACTCTCTCACACACACACACCCAGACACACACACACACATTAACAAGACCAAGGGCATCAAGGGCAAAGTGTAGGCGGTGCTGTGTGTGTGTGTGTGGTATTCTGGGTTGGACCATACTTGGATGCACTAGGCCAAGCAGCAACTTTGTCGGAATGTTTGTACTCCACTCTTAAACTCTGTCTCTCCGTCTTTCCATCTCTCTGTTCCCTGTGATGTAGGAGTTCAGTTTTTTTTTTTTTTTTTTTTAAACAAACCTTCCACCAGTCTCCCTCCTCTCTCATCTGTCCTTCAAATCCTGCATTCTTCTGCTCTTTCTGCTTGCCCCCCTGCCTCCCGCCAATCCTCTGGACCCTCATGCTCTGATTGTTTTACAGGAAGCCCAGTCACGGGGTGTTTGTGCATGAGTGTGTTTGTGCATGAGTGTGTGTGTGTGTGGTACTTCTAGCTGACTCAGCCTGATCTCCACCCCAGTACTGAGACCCTAGTAGACCAGAACAGACAACGGACAACATGCTGACATGTTCCTATCTGACATGTGTGTTATTGTTGCCCGAGTACAACAGTATGTGCAACATGAAACTGTGAAACTCATAAGCTGAGCTGTCGACCTTGCTTTACTTATCCTCCCTTGGCACTCCTCTAAGATGATTCTCTGTCATGTGGCAGTCTGGTGTGTGTGTGTGTGTGTGTGTGTGTGTGTGTGTGTGTGTGTGTGTGTGTGTGTGTGTGTGTTTACTGTAAGAAGCTGTGCAGGCCACTTCCCCAGTGCAGTGCAGGCAAACACAGCCTCTTCTGTATGTGTGTGTTTTGCCTTATGCAGATATTCAGACTTGCTTGCAAACTGATTTTGAGTGTGCAGGTTTAAATGCATTTCTTTGTATGAGGGATGATACCAATCCCATCAAATGATCAATGGGATATTTTCAAAGGGTCAGTTCAACCCAAACAAATGCCCATTGTGGTATCTAGTCATGTTAATCTTGTTTTTTTTTTTTTTTGCAGGTTATTAGATGTCCATCTCAAAACCTGAAAATATTCAACCCCAATGCAAATTCCAAAAATTTTGCAGCAACAGTAACATGTCTTTCAACGTCCCATATTGTATACTATGAAATTTNATATATATATATATATATATAAGACTTTCAACAGCTTTGTTAATATACAATGCAGTTCAAAAATCAAATTACATAACAACATAGTTATGGTCATAAATGTGCAAAATTTCTTTATATGAAGGAATTTGAGTTCTGTTTAAATTTCACGCCAGTTTCATGGATTTGGGACACACACACAACCACACAGGGCCCAGATGGAATATTCCTCTGATGTGATACCATGCTGTGAGAGACTAAAGCAAAGTTTTATGAGGATAATAAAAAAAAAATTTTAAAGCTTGACAGTTACAATGATGGATTAGATGAATGAATGTCTCCCTCTATGTTTTCTCTGTCATCACCTGCACAGATAGCGCTGTGTGTTATATCTAAGTATGTGCATGCTCTACCCTTTTTTAATAACTCAGACATGCATCTGACGTGTCAAGAGACATGTCATTAAGGAGGAACAGTACCACAACTAAGTGTGTATGCACCCTAAGGTCTTTGCACATGTGCACTTTTTTTTTTTTAATGAGCGTGTGTGATAAGACTGAGCTGCGGTGTCTAAGTCTCGGAGCTCAAAGGTTTCCTTCATCTCAAGCAGGACTCTACAGGTATGCAGCTCCCCCTACCCCCCCTCCTCACCCACCCACCCTCTGTGGCTCAGCCTTCACCAACAAGGCCAGTATTGTACCAAGGGTAAAACGATAGCACTCAGGGACGGGTTCAGCTATGTGGTTACCCAGACAACCCATCTTGCGCCCCCTCCCTTCTCTATCTTCCCATCTCGATCCCTCCATACTCCCCCCCATGGCTCCGTTCATCTTAGTGAGGCTGTATTCATCCATTCATTTTTTTTTGAGTGACTTTGTGTGAGAAAAAAAAAACAGAACGAGTGAAAGAGAGGAAGGAAAGGTGTGTTTTACCTGGCCTGGTGGGAGGAGGGGGCACTGAGATTGAGGAGGTCAAAGCCAGTCACACACAGACAGAGAGAGGGAGGTCAGAGAGGGTAGAAGTTATTCTTCTACAAAGAGATATGAGCTGGTTGTGTAGCATGTTGAGATCACCTCTATTTGGGAAATAAAAAGGCTCCAGAGTGATGGAGGTTTGCTGTTGTCTTTGAGGTGCAGTTTTCAAAGTGAAAATAGAAAATGCAATGGCACTTTTGCCCTTACACATTTATCCCTGTGTTTGTGTGTCTGCAGTGCAGGTTTGTGTCTAACTGTGACTGTTCTATGTGACTTATTGACCGGAGGCGTTTCATGCTAAAAGTAAAAAACAACCAAATCAAAGTCTGCTTTCTAAAAAGGAAAACATAAAAGCCCGCTGTGAGCCTTGGCTGTTCATCAGGGGTGTGTGCCAGTCTCTCGCTCCAACTTTCTGTGATTGTGTGTGTCTTACCTTGTGTGTGTGTCTCTGGTTCGCTGTTTCGTGGACTGCTGCGGAGTCGTCTCTCTGGCTTCTTCCCTCCTGGGCTGCTGACGCCTCCGCCTGACCCCACTGACCCAAGCAGTGGGGCGTGTGATTTGTTGCTGCATCACAAATGAAATTACAACAGAATTTACTGTTATTCAAAAGAAAGAACGTGATAATTCATGCATGTTCTTGACTTTGGCAACATCTCAGTGTCTGTGTCCCAGAAAAAACTACTGACAGACACACAAATTAACTCAGAAGGTCAAAATTTTCTCCAGTATTTCCAGTCCTAACACGTAAAATTCAGAAAACATTTGTGAATGTTAAATTCAAATAACACTTACCACCTTAATTCATGTTTTAAAGATACATCAATAACTCAGTTATAATTATGCATTCCTTTAAATACATTGCTGAGGGTTTCTTGTAGTATTTCTTGCTACTGTAAGAGCTACACAGGCTACTAACATATTTCCACTTCTCATGGAAAAGTTAGAATGTACATGTATAAGTATGTACCACACAGCCAGATTTAGATGAAGTATTTTCTCAAAATATAATCATGGACTCACATGGACAACAGCTGAAAAGCCAGCTGGACTTGTATATACATAGACAGACACATAAAAAGATATAAATTATATATACAGCCCATTAAAGAGTATCAGAAGACCACCAGGAGTAGAATGGTCACCTGTATCCGTTGTGTGCTGGCCCCAGGCTGCCCTTATAGAGAGTGGAGGGAGGGGAGTTAAGTCGGTTCTGTCGCTCTAGTTGCCTCTGTTCTTTTATCTTTTTGGGCTGTGGCTTACTGTACGTCTCCTCTCTGCCTATGTAGTTAGACATCCCATAAACTGGGATGATTTCTGCAGGAAGGGGAGGACAGGAGAGGAGAGGTCGTATCAGACAAAAACAAATCAGTACAAAGCATTTTTTTTTTTTTTATAAATTGTATTAATAATTGGATTCTTAATTCCACATAAAACCCCTCATTCTTTGGCAGTAGCCAAAGTCCAGTCAGGATGTCAGTACCTGGGTCACCGTACATAGGGGGAAGGTGGTGTTGGTAGTACTGGTGGGGGGGCAGCTCTCCTGGGCTGACAGGGGGGTAGAAAGAGTGAGAGTTGGGGATGAAGTGGGGGTGAGTCAGGTAGGGGGGCAGGTGGTGTGTGGGGGAAAGGGCTGGAGAGTAGGAGGGAGGGTAGCACTCTGGAGACTGGGGGGTCACCACCACCCTGCGAACCCCTGTGGTATCCTCCAACACCTGTGAGAGAGAAGAGAGAACAAAGGCAATGAATGAGAGGAATTTAAAAGAAATATATATGTGTGACTGGAATTACACAGTGAACAGTACAGTGATGGCTCCAAGTGGAAATTTGAAAATAACCACCCACAATTAATGTGAGGTTTCAAGTTCTCTACATATAATTCAACTGTTATCACTGGGTTTTAAATACATGAAATGCCTTAAAAGAAGATGCCAACATTTTGAGTAATACATTTATTCCCTTTCTTGCTTGTGGCATCAATCTTCCTGAAATGTCAAGTATATTTATTTTTTGGGACATTTAAAAAAGCTTTTATTCTAACAGATATCATTTATTATTTTGCTGACCATTGTGAGAGCAGGTGCCCTGCCTGTGAAGTGGTGGATATTTAATAAAGACATTCATCACACAAGTTACTTAACAAATGCGACATTGTGCTGACAGGATGCTTTGTCCCTTAAAGCTGTGAAAACAAGCGTTGCAATGTTGTCATCAGATGGTCTGCAGATTTCAATAACAACAAGTTTCAAAGAACTGCCTCAAATTAACATAGATCCCATACATGTATTCACTTTCACATTCCTGAACTGGGACACACACAAACACATACACACACACACATCCCAACTATTGAGACAAATTCACAGGCCTGCATTCCAAGAAGAGAGCAAACACACACTCCCTGCAGAGAGGGGAAGTCATCTGCTGGTCCCTAACAACAACAACAAAACACACACACATACCAAATAACACTACCCCAAAACCCCCCACACACACTAAGAGGGAAGAGACTCAGTGCCAGAATACAAGAGACAGGGAGAAAGAAGCAAGAGTATTTAAGGGGGTCAGGAGGGGAGGAAGAGGGTTATAGAACTAATCCGAGTGAGAAAAACAAAAAGAGGGGGAGAAGAAGAGGAGGAGGAGGAAGAAGAGGCCCACCATCTGTCCCTCATCCCCTCCTCTTCTGCAGAGAAAAACAGAGTGTTTACAAGAAAACAGGGGCAAAGTCCCTGCATGAGTACACGTGGACCCGACCTACAAACCCACACAACATTTACTGGCAGGCTGACACACACAACTTATTCCAAATAGTACAAACCGGAGGAGACCTACAAATATGCATGCACACACACAGCCAAGAGCACAATGCAGTCATCAGTGCAAACTACCAAGGAAACTACAAACACACCCACATACACACATACACATTTGCAAAATCAATTTGTTGATGGACTACTTTCCATCAGAGTACTGCGCTTTCTCCATCCATCGCTTCTCCCAGCCGTCACCCCCCACCCAAAAAAAAAAAAAAAAAAAAAAAAAAAAACCTACCCACCCAGTGCCTGCCTCCCCCTATCGGGCTTGTTTATGTAAGAATGACAGTGTTTCCCGCTCCCTCTTGGCCCAGTTCCTACTAACACACACACACATGCACACAAACACAAACACACACCTACAGTGAGCCAATGACCTGACTACCATTGGCATAGGAGCACAATCCCACCACCAAAGTCAAACCACAGATGCATTTTTAACCCTATACTTGTGAGGACAGTCCAGTGACTTGTGTTGATTCACCAACCTTTAACACCTCCCACACCTCTAACATGCCGAACCTAGCCTTCAACCAATTCAAAATTGAAAAAGCACACAGATCAAATCTTAATTTTTTTTTTTTTAAAAACTTGTGGCAACATTTGAGATATAACTCTCTCTTTCTCTCTCTCTCTCACACACACACACACATATATATATGAGAAGGTCCGAGAAACAAATACCCCCCAACTCCCAAAATTCAGCACATTCCTGGTCGGTGCTGTGTTGGCTTAGGAGGCCGCCTTGGACACTTCGCTTTCCAGACTACAATAGCTAGAATAGGTGTAATGCCTCCTACATGTTCGGTGTGTGGTTTGATGAGGACAGCTCTGTACAAATAGCCTGACGCCCATTGTATAAATAGTGGCCATTCTTTAATAATGACCACTTGTCCCACTTGTGATAGTTGTTTATCAAACATAAACAGTGTTCAAGTCTGACAGCTAGAAGTCCATCAGTCCTCTGCTTCATCCTTGCAATGCAGCTATTTTTATTTTTTCTATAAATACATAATTTTGATTTCATTTTCCTTTATTTAGTTATTTCTAGAAACAAACCTCAGTGTGCACCCAATTAAAGAAAAACTAAATACCTTTTTGTCCTGTGCAAGCGTGTTGAACCATGAAATATTTTTATACTTTTTAAAAAGAAAAATGTGATTTTAAGAGTCAATACTAGATCACATGATGGTTGAAAAGAAACCACTGGCAAATTAAATGCAGTCACATTTAATATGTGCAATGTTGGTCTCCCACTAATTTATTTTTATTTTTTGAGACTCAACAAAACACAAACACATGACAAATATTATAAAATGTCTGACAGTATCAGACTAAGGAAGACACACACAAACCAACCTGTGAGATGTATCCTGGGGGGACGTGGATGGGGGGGATTGACCCATTTGGCGACATCATGGGAACCTCAGCAGGACCTAAAACAGGAGGAGGGGAGATTTATTTATTTATTTATCTATTCAACCAGGCAGCTCACACTACAACAAATCCTCATTTACATGTTGTCAATCGACAGCACACATTCAGGGATCCAAAACACATCCACACACGTTGAAGGGGAGGGGGTGACACTTCATTTTACAATAGCCCTTATTTCAGCGAATTAACAAGTATGTTTACACCAAAAGGTCAACAAAAGGTTAATTAATAGAGTGAGGTTGCAATGTGGTAAAGTCTACATCAGCAGGTCAAAAAGTGACTTCAAGAGAAGACTTGGTTTCTTATGTGGAACGGAAATATTATTTGAGCTTGCTTTATCCTTGGATATTTACTTCACAAGTGTCCTATTGTATTTATGTGCTAATGAAATAAACCTCAGTGGCTTAAAAGGGAAACTTTGCTCCCTTCAAACCTACCTGCACAACCTCAGAAAGTATATCTAAATGTCAGCCAGTCTTTGACTCTTCTCTCTGGCAGGCAGGGTGAAAGCTGCAGGAGGTGATCGTGTTTTTGTGTTCAGCAGTAGCATCATGATAGATGCATGTACAACACTCGAGGGGCAAGTCTGCTTACTGAAAAGCAAAACCTCTGCCCCGAAGAAGAAGCAAGAGCATCTAATAGTATAAGCAGATTGATAATGATGTTGACTTTTCCAGTCTCTCCGTCCCTCTTCCTCCGGCTCTCTGTGATGGAGGTCTGTGGCTGGTAAAGTCATTGGGACCCCGTTGGGACAGCTGGGGGCAGACCTGGCCTCAGAATAAATCAGGCTGTGCACACACACACACACACACACACACATACACAGAGGCCCTCAATACCTCAGACACACATGCAAGCATTAAGGCGCACTAATAATTTCTGTCCATGCAGACGCCAGTCAAACTCCAACTGAGTGTTCTACAACCTGGCCTCCTGCTTTAAAGGGTCACGTCACCCAAATTATAAAACATCCAGTGTGGTACAACTGAAAAAATATGTTTTCGTTCTTCTTCTGTAATTTAGGTGAACTGACCCTTTAACTCCTATTTTCATCCCTTCGTTCCTTCCCTCTCTGTCCATCATCATATCTCTATACCTTCGCTCTTATGTTCTTACTCACTTTATCCTGCTTTCTCCTTCCTTCCATCCCTATTTTCAGGAAACCCTCCTGCAAGAGCCTGTCTCTTTCCCTCCCTTCACCTATTACTCACATCATTCACTCCCTCCTTTCCTTTCAAATATTACTCACCCTTCATCCCTCCCTTCCTTGATTCATTCTTTCCCTATTCCCCAAGTCATTCTCTCCCTCTCTCCATCACCCTCCCATAAATCATCCCCATTTTTCCCTCCATCCCACTTTCCTGACCTCTCATCAGCTAGACAAATAGGTAAGAGTACAGTAAATACACACAACCACACACACATAAACACAACCCGACCAAAGTCTTCAGTGGGTTTGTGTGTGTGTGTGTGTGTGTGTGTGTGTGTGTATACAGAGTAAGTCTCAGGTATGAAGAGACAGACCTCTTTCAGTCCTGTCTGCTCCCCTACCATGGAGACTAAGAAGGATATGAAAGTCCTCATTGAGTAGAAGGTCACAGCATGTAGAGAGAACACACACACACACACACCTAAAACCTCTTTCCATCACTGCTCATTGCACACTTTCCCTCGAGCTCACACAAAGTCTCATATAGACGCTCTCTCTCTCTGTATCTCAGTTGCCCTCTCTCACACACAAACACACACACACACACATATACACTCTTGGCAAACAGACGTGTGTTTGGACAGTCTCTGCTGCCTCTGTGCTCTTCACTCAGCAAACAGCAGCATTCCACTGCTCACACACACACACACAAACACTCACGCACATACACACACACACAGAGTAAGCATTCCCATCCCTGGCCCCCAAGACTGGACCCAACAGGCCCAACTACCCCCCAACCCCTTCCCAAAATACAAGACACTCTTTGTCCTGAAACCCTTCGCACACGCACACACGCACCACACACTCTGCTGTAAGTCATATAGTATTAGACTGACTGCCATTTAGAAAAGCTCAGGATAATCAAGCAGTTGTACGAGTGCATTCGAGTGGTTGTAATTGGGTCCGGGTGTGTGTGCGTGTGTGTGTGTGTGTACACGTGCACATGTCAGTCAGTGCGGTCCTCGATCCACACTGTGGTAACGTCACTCTCTGGTCTTTCCTCACGCTTTGCTCCTTAACCACCGCAAACAGAGTGACGACTTCCTCTACCTAATCCTGCTGGAATCCCAGATAACAGAGCTAAGCAACTGCGCTCCCCTCCTCTCTCACGCCTCTCAGCTTCCATTTGTCAATTCTTCCGCTTCCGACTGTTGGAGGGGTCGGGTCAGAGATCAGTTATGAGGCTGCATCCTGCATGTGGGATGACATCACTGTACGAACTGAGTCGCTGAGGGGCATCAGCATGTTTACCCTGGACCTTTGAGAGGCATCGAATGAAGCTGAATAGTTCATTTTCACTGTGTCCCTGCACTCCTACATAAAATTGATAACTTGGTATCATTTCCAAATATATGAGATCTAAGACAAGGATTAGTCATCTTAACGTCACATATCCCATAAAGCCTGCTGTATTGGTCACAAGTGGATGACACTTGTTGCCCTATGAGACATTGCCTACATTTATGAATAACAACTATATTTATTTATCTTATGAAAGTCTGCTGTTCAAATTTGTGAAATTATACTTTTTTTCTGATGTAAAATATAAAAAAATACATTTACATGTAATGTTTACCATATTGAAAAACATAAGCATCAGCTAATTTATATTAATAATATTGATAAGAACAGTGGATGTGCAATTTTGCATGTGTCAGACTTAAAAAGCTGATGAAGATAACATCTTGAGGAAGAGAAGGGAATTCAAATTTCGTTGTAATTATAGGTTTCTTTCTCACTTCTGTTATCCATTTAAATACAGCGCAGGACAGGAGAATTATTCAAAACCTTGTTTGCCACAAAACAATCGTGCCACAAAGATCACTGGAATAAATCTGAGGTCTGTGGTCAGATGTGCATTCATCTGGGGGTCAGTGACGTGTGCACATATTTGTTTGAGAGCCATTGCTGAAGTACCCAAGCAGGACCACAGGAATGATGACAAATTATGTTTTGTTTCGCATGTTCACAAAAACACGGGGTGGGAGGGTGATGGGGAGAGCCCAAGATTATTGGCACAGAAAAAAGACACAGCAAGATCTTGATGCGCATGCACACAACAACACAATTGCTCTTAAATTCTGTTGAAATATACACAAATGTTATGGCCCATGGTAAACATCCTGACTAAACCCACACACACACACAAAATTCAAGCCAAGCATGAAAATCTATGTTGCTCGAGTGTCCAGCTGCATGTACATACATTCACACACATACAAAAACAGAGGAGATGACGCAAAATTTCATCAGATGTTTCCCATGATACAGCTGTCAAAGACAGCTGCGACTGGGCCCCCAAAGCACAAGACACACACTCAGGCACACAAGGAGTCTTGGCTTCACACACGCCCAATTACTTACATCCGTAATGATGCACACATAACCTATGCACTCTGCATCAACACACGCTCATCGATCACACAGCTATTCATCAACTGTAATGACAGTGAGAGTGTGTATTGAGGGTCTATTGTGTATGTGTGTGTGTCAGTTTGTGTTCAGTCTACCAGGCTGAAGCAGCGCGACACTTTCTCTCTTTCCCCTCATTTCAGCCCTGCACATGTGGCCACCACATTGAAAGGAAACACAGACCCTCTTGGGAAAGCATGTGTGTATATGTGTGTGTGGTGTTGGTGTCAGACCAAAGGAGCCTGTTTGTGAGCTGACCTACATACAAAACAACTAGACTCAGATGGATTTCCCAAAAAACACTAAGAAAAAAAAAAAAAAAACACTACTAAATAGACGGACTTGAAAAAAAAAAAAAAACACTTAAAAGTACAACACACACACATACACACAAACAGAGACACAGACACAATCAGACACACAAGATCTTTGTATAGCCTATATCAGAGCCCCATGGAGGCAGCTGTCTAATCTAGATGGGTATTTGTATTCCTGTGTGCATGTGTGTGTGTGTGTGTCTTAGTGTGTGTGTCTTAGTGTGTGTGCATGCATCTGTGCATGTTATGTGTGTCTGGGTCAGTTGTGACGTGGCGTTGCCTGGAAGTTATGTAAGCATCAGCAGGGTAATGTTATCTGTCCTCGGAGATCCAAGAGCAAGACACTCCCACGACAGCTTCCTCTACTGCCTGGCCAATATACACACACACAGATATAGTCAGCCACACACTCACACTTACACACACACACCTATTGTCATAACTAGGATATAAAAATGAAAACAAATCCCCATAGGTCTTTTATTCAATTGCTATTAGAAGCCGTGGGAGAGAAAAGGAGACACAGAAAGATAAAGAGTGAAACAGAATGTGAAGCATTATGGGAAGTGTAGTGAAAGAAAGAAAGAGAGAGAGAGAGAGAGAGAGAGAGAGAGAGAGAGAGGATAAAAAAGAGATGGAGAGAGAGAAAGAGACTGCAGTAGCAGGAAATGTGGGAGACAACTTAAAAATAGCTCAGTATACTGTATATACTCATCCCAGAGTGAGGTGAAACACACACACACACACACACACACAAGCCCTCTGGTCCATCTCCGGTGAGTCAAGCCCAGCAGACATTTTTCCCGTGGGCAGGGTGAGGTTCAGTGATGGAGGAGGAAGTCAGGACTTCCTGCACTGCCCTGCCCTCAGCAATGGCACTGACACTCTGCAGAGTCACGCAGAAACTAGCACATGCACGCACAGCTGCTGACTCTAAGTTCTGTGCTAAAGTCTGTGATCTTAGTGGGATGCTGATTTGCTGTAGAATGTAAATCATAAGATGGAAAGTTGCTATGTTTGAACATTGGGTCTTACTGTACGTACATAGTTTGTGTGTGTGTGTGTGTGTGTGTGTGTGTGTGTGTGTGTGTGTGTGTGTGTGTGTGTGTGTGTGCAGGTATGTGTAAGCACATTCCTCTGGACGAGTGTGCCCCTCTTTTAGCCTCCAAGCTCAAGGTTGCATAACAGTGTCACAAGAGAACAAAGAGAAAGTTATGCCTGATGAAACTATCAATGTCATACTGACTTCATCAGCCTCTGACATCAGAATGTTAAAGAGCGAAAGAAGGAACAAGACTATGAGGCTTGTAAAGCCAGGATTGTATTTTACTAGCTCGGGCTCATATTTCAAGTTGATGGTGCTGTCCTCCATATTGATTATGAAGAAGAAAAAAAAAAAGAAAATAATGAGCCTTTTGCAAAAAGAGTTGAGAAAAGTTTCCGCCCCCATTTGTGCAAAATCACCCCTCCGAGCCAAATGCTGCATGGGGTCTGATGGCACGGAGGCTTGCTGCCAAACAGAACTGCCAGACTTGTGCACTTAAGTCTTCAGTTCCATCTCTGGTTGTTTTCCCGGAGGCAGTAGCAGTGGCTGTGATCCCTGTCCCTGGTTGGCGAGTGGATTAAATCCCATTATAACCTTCTTCTGATCCTTTAGCTTCTCTGCTGCTGCGTATGAAACTGTCAGCCACAAAGAAAAAGGGAAAACTGCTGCTCATGTCATGTACCTGTCATTCAACATACTTCAGGTCGTGACGCAGAGTCCATAAAAGTGACATTTTGTCAGATGAATGTTTCCAGTAACATTAGTAAACTCCTGTTCCAATCAATCATCTCAAAACAGAAGGGGGGTAATTTTTTTTTCGACTTAGCAGTTCATAAATCAACGTATTTTCACATTTATACATATTTAAATATCTATCAATCAACTAACCAATCATAATCAAAAGCAGTTTCCTCTAATATTGAGCTGCCAGCTTATAAGAGATTTTTAGCTTGTGGTAAAATTGGATTCTCTTGAAAATCACCAAAATCCAATCAAGTTTGATATTTCATTTAGTGAAAAAAAAAAAAAAAAATTCCCAACTTATTTGAAAGGGTTAAACTTCTTAGAATAAGAAGTTAACAACTACACCTTATCATGTTATGATCACAGTGTAAACGGCCCTTAAGCATACGAGCCCTGGTCTGTTTAGTGTTCCGCATGTAGCCCGGGTGCCAGTCTATACCTCCACCCAGCCCTGATCTCTCTCTGGTTCTCCCCCACCCAAAGGAGGGGTGCTGTCGGCCGACCTACTTCTGCTGCTGGGTTTGCTCCAGAGGAGAGCAACGTAACGTCTGGAGGGACACCGAGCCCAGCCATGCTTTGTTCTCAGGATCTCAACATGCACACACACACATGCACACACACACCCGCACACACACACCCACACACACACACACACACACACACACACACACACACACACACACACACACACACACACACACACACACACACCACACAGAGAGACTCAAATGGACACAGATGTACAAAGCTCTCATACACCAAGACAAACACATTTCAAAACAGCAGAGCAACCTGGAGTAACACCTGAGCATGTGTGCATAACCTCTTAAGATGTCATGCTGACTTGGACACAAACACAGAGCTGTTCACACACATTTAACTGTGGAACAAACTGACATTTGAATCGTTTAGACTGTCAGGAATCAAGGTCACCCAAACAACATTCAACAAGATGGGAAGTGCACACAAACACACACATTAATGCAGCTGCAAATCATAACAACTTTGAGCAAACACACACACATACACACACACCCACACACACACATACACCCTTGCTAGCTCTTTTCCAGCATTATCACATGAGGCTATTCTCAGGCTTGCAGATATAATTGTTTTGGGATTGGTAACCATGCAACGCACAATGCACGGAGCGACATACTTCACTTATCACGCCCGCCATTCATGTGCACGTACACTCATGCATGTGGACTCCTGACATA